>CM057345.1:227734203-228390651 GCA_030015575.1 Agapanthus africanus | reverse complement strand
CTACCCAAATCTAGATCTAAAACCATAGATCTAGTAACCAGAATGTCAGATATTATATCCATATCCTTTGTGGAGAAACAACTGTGTGACGACCACAGTGAAACCGATCGTAGTATAGGAATTTTACTTCCTACTCTGTGTATGTCATCCAAATACCAGGACATCACACCCTACTACCTTCTTAACAGATCCATCCCCTATTCTGATGAAGTCAAAGCCATGACTTTTACATCAAAATTAGATGATCTTATCTCCGCTATATCTGTTCAAGCCTATAAATAGACATAAGCTACTTGCCCATTATACTTCCGCTGCTATCACTGACTACGACAACCCTCTGGCAGAATAATATATACGTACACTTCTAAAGCTAGTTTAGAATGGCGCTATACTTAACCTCCTGCCGGGTCTCATAGTCTGGAACAACAGTAGTGTCAAGCCTGGGTAAACAAGAACCTCCATGTCACCGTCCTTAAGGCTACCGGAGTACCTCTTGGGTGTCTGAGGTTACCCACCATATCTGTGGAGTGGCTATTGGAATGCCAAACCTGATTGAATATATAGGTCCTATTAAATTTTCCGTAATCGTTTGCGGTTCTGGAATCACATCTACTTTTACCATATTCCCACTACTGTTTTCTGAAAAAAAAATCCATTTTACTAAAACTGTGGCGAGTCAAGAACAATAACACTATTGATCTTCTAGATGGTAGAAAATCATCCCTCGTCAAAGCTAGGGTCAACCCGCAAACTTCCATTACAGAAACGTGCCTTGAGTTATCCGGTGTCTGGTTTTAAGCATAAGCTGGACAACTCCCCTTACCTTAACATCGTTAAGATATGAAGCATTCTATATCCAATATAAAAACTTTGGCACTTATTTAATTGGAACCAGATTCAAATCATGCAGCTGTCTTTAGTGCATATTAACTTAATGGAGAGAGGCTAATCAGCATTACTCAACTTAGGAATCCATCCAATTATGAGTAACCCGAAAGAGAAACAAGTTTCTCAAAACCGTTACTATCAATTGAATACCAATCACAAGAATCTACATCCTCGATTTTTTTGAAGAATCCCGATACTTGCGACACCTGGTTCTCTACTTTATTCCTATACTCACAACTTCTCAAAACTTAGACATTGTATTTCTACGAAACACTTGTCTAAAAGCTAGAGAAGTCACGAGTAAATAGAACGGAGTACGAGGACCTACTTCTTTTGTCCTGATGGACACTGGACAACATAAAATACTCTGTATAAGTCCGCTGAGTTTGAATAACTCAAAACCTGTGCGTCGTAGGTTGAAAACTGTACCCAGGCGATTTCCTCAAATATCACCAATTACAAAGAATTCCGATATAATGATGATGGTCACCCAATTCCAAATAGCTTACTCCCACTCATCATCTGTAAAACCATACAGATGTGAGAAGCATACCTGGTAAATACATACCTTGGAGCATGGGTCTAATTGGGAAATCAGTTTTCTATTAACAATTTATAGTGAAAATGAAACATGAATATGTTTCGAAAGGGTATCCGGGTACTCATAGTAATGCCTTTTCCATTATTCAGATTCATGACTGTAACCGTATATTTCCTTGCCATCTCTCCAAATCCTTTTATTTGTCTTTATTCATTTCCTTCTGTACACCATCGTTAGGCTAAGTGGTTTTCTTCCTTCCCTACCATTCGGCACCAGCCTATGGTTTGGAAGAAGACTATCCAGTAAGCATAATGGGTGTACTCTCCTAATCCTAGAAGTACTCGCAACTTGAGAGGATGTGATGAAAAAAGAGAACTGAATAATACCTTATTCTATTTCTCCCGAACTGGCGGAAAAACAAAGGTGAAATAGGAGTGGCGATGAAGTGCGTGGTTTGGTCGTGAATGATAGCAGTCGCAATTTACTTTGCTCTCTTTCTAATCCCTTTATTTGTTCTTTAGTTATTACCTTCTGTACACCCTACTTAGGCTAATTGGTTTTCTTCATTCCCTACCTTTCGGCACCTGCCTATGCTTTGGAAGAAGACTATCCAATAAGCGTAATAGGTGTACTCTCCTAAACCAAGGAGCCATCGGAACATGAGAGAAGGTGATAATAGAAGACAACTGAATAAACCAATTCTATTTCTCCTGAACCTGGATCCATCGTCGAAGAAGTTCCTTCGAGTTCCTATATAACCATACGATGGATCGATCCAATGGAAATGGATGTCCGTAGTAATACGGGGTGTTCTGAGAAATACAAAGGGTAAAAGAAGGAGCGGTAATGACTTATGCAACTCGAACAATCCAAAAGCCGGTATTTTAAGAAGGTTCGGTCAACTTGGTCACTGAGTCATAGTCTAGGGTCGGTCAAAGGTCGCTGCCAAAGAGAGAGAGAGAAAAGAAACACTCTGCGTGCACTCTAACCTAGATCAGAATGGTTATCACTTTATCTAATCAGGAAATCTCCCACTGTAATCTCAAATTCTCCTCCAAACCTGAAAGAAGATTTAGTCGGGATCACCCGAAGAGTAAACCAACTCATCAGTGGGAATCGGGATCGAACTCTCATCGCATGATAACGTGACGGTATCCACTCACGTTATCACACTCCAGAAGGTATGCTCAAGTTTTGCAAGTTTCCTGTATGTTTGAAACTCCCGATATAATTTTCATCCCATGCTCTTATGATTTTGACGTAGGCCAACAAATCATAAGCCACATGTCAAGTTCTACCCATCGTTATCCTGGTTAATTTAGGTCATCGTACATGCCCTTGACATAGGCCAACAAGGTTGTACGTCTTTCCTAAACTAATGCATATATCTATGCAACAAATGAATACCCCAGCAGCTACCAAACATTATGCCTTGACGTAGGCCAACAAACATAGCTTGAATACTACTGACCATCCATAAGAAATGACAGAGGATTACGGCTGGTTTTTGGCGAAAAACCTTTAACGTAATGAAGTTCATCTCGTTGAAGGAACCGGATAGCTTTTTACTAAAATATAGTGGCGAAAATCTTTTGCTAAAGAGGTCACTCCCGGTGAAGGGATCTCGGCTCTTTCCTCGTGGAATGAGGTGCAGGATATTCTAACTGAATACCGCAATGCAAAGCAACTTGTAATCGACTATACTGAAGTTATTACCCTGATGTAAACTTCTGCCCAAGGGGTCACTCCCGGTGACGGGATCTCGGCCTTTGCCTCGTCGAATGAGGTGCAGGATATTCTAACTGAATACCGCTATGCAAAACAAAAGGAAACGTCTTTGTAATAACACTTTTAAAATTTGTTCCTACAACATCAAATATTGGTTTGTTTTATCCTTGCATTGATAAGAATCAATGCAGTCCCATCAAATAATCACACCAGAAAAGAACGAAAATATAATGTAAGTATATGCCATCCGCATTCGTCATTGGGTCCCGTCATCACTCGTTAGGTTACTTAACTAATGACAGAGCGGGGACTGGGCTAGCGCGGGTGCAAAACATATACAACATCTACTAGTATATATAAATATATAATAATCGCTCCAGGCATGATAATATGCAACATTATAGAAAATTAATAAGCATCACAGAACAAAACAGATAATCTGGGATCCCCAGGTTTCACAAAGCCGCTACTGAAACCCGACGTTCCACTGGTCGTGTGGATAGCCTGTGCAATAAAACCTAGACCCCTATGGGTGTGGCAAGTTACCCGCCAAAACCTGAAGCGAGGCAGCCCCCTACAGCAAAGTGAATGGACCACCCAGCACTTCCCGGAATCCGGTAACTTGAGCACCCCTCCTTGGGTCAACTTGTACCCCCTACATGTGCGGCGAATAGCCCGCCAATTCTAGAGTGAGGCCCCTTTGCCTCTCAAAGCCATGAGATACGGACCCGTTGCCCTCCAGAACCCGGCTATCCGTGCACCCCACCGCGGGGTAATCCTAGTACAGAAAAGAAAATATATACAACGGGTACATCGACCTCATCCCGGTCGTGCCCCAAAAGAATAATATACAAACTGTAGGGTTACTAGGCACACTAACAAGGCTCTACAAGGCATCGACCATGCCAAAAATAAATTTTTATGTGCCGAACAACCCTAAGCAAGATCGTATACTAGAGTTTAGGCGAATCTAATAGCAAGTAAACAACTTTAACTTCTAAGGGAACACGAAATACAACCTTTGTAGATCGGTCCTTCACTTCAAAGGCTCTATGTCATAGTCCCTTCGCTGCGATCATTGTTCTCCCGGGCTCTTGCATGGCTTCACGAGGCGAAAGATGCAACCTTGCTGTGTCCGAGGCCGAAGATGATCTATGTCGAGGGAATTCCGACTCAAGCTAGTTCTTCACTAACATGAGAATTAGTGAAGCAAACACCCTATACTAAAGTGCTAGTCTAGTATAGGATAGAGAAATAGGAAGTGGGTTCTCTTTAGAATTTGTTTTCTCACAATCTTTCTCACTTTGGTTCAAACCCTAGTTTGCTTTTTCTTTTTTAAGCAAGAAGAAGAAGATGAAGAAAATAAAATGAGAAGAGATAATCATCAAGTGAGTGAGCTAACCATGGTGAGTGAGTATCATATACTAACTCTTGTAGGGACTTAACCCTTGGCTAATTGTTATGGTTGGGTTAATAAAATTCCAAAGTAAAAACAAACTCAAGTTGAATTAGTCAATGCATCCACAAGCTTCATGCATTTTCTAATCCTCCACTTGATTTTGTAATTACTTTAAATATTAAAAACCCAAACTAAAAATTAGCATAGTGTAAGTCTCATACACCCATGGATGATGTATCTTCAACCATGATACAAAAAATATAACACATTTTAATATATATCATATATATAGTAAAGATGTGTACATGTGAGAAAATACCCTAAGTGAAAATGTGTTAGTTAATGTAAACTAGTATATCAAATATACAATTATACAATAAATTATTAAATCAACACTTGACTTAATAATCCGGTCATATCACATATAACCGACTGACATCCAATATATCGACTTATCGAATCAACACTTGATTCGATAACCCGGCTATATCATATATAACCGACCGATACATAAAGTCGCGAGAATAGAATACGGTATCACATACATGAATTATTCTCGGTCCCGCACATATCACATATGCGCTCCTATTTCGTTTTGTCTGAGCCAGTAAAACCTCTAAGTATGACTCTAAAGACTCGTCAATACGCCGGCAGTAGGTGATGATCACATCATGCACCCACAAGCCGGCAGCGGTACTAGCTGGACGTAACGGCTACTCGGGTATTGAGCGATCAGAAGATCAGCTAGCAAGCCCGCTCCAACTCCTGTAAAAGCCTGCCGGTAACACTTCCCGTACATTCCGGTCTCCTCGTCTGATATGTCACATATCATGTCTAAGGGTGGTAAACGTCAGACCCCAATAACCGATAAGTCGTGCCGATGTGAGGCTCATAACGGGTCGAGAAAATACTGGTAACACTTACCAGTAAATCTCTAAATCAGCCCTAGCCAGGGACTTCCCTGTTACGGCCAATCGAGCACAGCGCAACATCAAGCCCCAATACCGGGAGAGACGAAACCCCTCCTATCGCTCATTGCCTCCATATGACTCGGGACTGTACCCAAAAACCACCGTTTTGCACGCCCTCATGGACGTGGTAAGGTGGAAATCAAAGCACAGTAGGAATCACACAAGACTCTATGACGATCTCGAGTCTACAGACTAACCTGCACAAGTGTCACCAGAGAACTGCCATCTGACGTGAGGTATAATACCATCTGGGAGTTCTCGGCGAGTCCGTCCAGTATACCCAGTCTCTACTGAGCACCCGTATACCATCTCTGATGTCAAACACCAATGGATATGGGATCATCGATCGCCCATCACATGGGTCGAGAAGCGTATACGCTAGTCTACTCTAGTATATCGATGCCCTGTCTCGATACACCCACGACTAGGAATATTAAAGGATGTACTTATGGACTACCATGGCCCCACTAATATGATCTGGATCACAATCCAGGTAGTCAAGTACACATCCTAAGGGCTTTATCAACATGTAGCTATAAGACAGTATAAAGAAACAAGTTTATGTAAGTCCGCGGCGGCGGCCCGGCCGTCGATCCGACGCCGGAAATGCGGAAACGAAAAACTTTGCAAACTAGCAAACCGGCAGCACCGCGCACTTTGAACCCGGATTGGGCCATTAACCTAGCTACTACCAAACTAGAAAAGAGTATAGAAGCTATACAAAGCGATCCGTGTCCTTCGGTCTTCGTCTCCACTCCAATCTCCCGCGGAATCTCCGTCCGTCAACTCCTCGTCGGAAAGGCACCACGTAGTCGGGTTCGTATACGGGCTCCCGCCTCTGGACCGAGGCAACTCGGGCGCGAAGTTGGCTAGCCGACGCGTCCAATATTTGCTGTAGGCTAGTGTAGAATGCTATGTCTCTTTGGGGGTCAAGAACTTGCCATGGATGGAGGGATCAAGAAAGAACTTTGGAGAGTAGTGAGGGTTTTTGAAGCAAAACCAAAACGAGATGATGATTTTTCCGCCCTCACAAAATGATCCTCTTCTTCTCTAGAATAGTGGCCGGCCCCTCTAAAATGGTGGAGAGAATGGAATCAAAAAACCAAGTGTTATCAAGTGGAGGAAAAAGAAAATGATAAAGGAAAAAGGCTCACATCAATATCACACTCATTTCTCATTCTCATTTGATGCAAGACAAATGATGCAAAAGGAATATAATGATGATAGTCATATCATGAAGCCACAAAGTGCAAGAAAACCCCTCCATAAATGTTATTTGCAAATGTGCAAATAACCCCCTCCATCGAAAGTCCGGTCGTGAAGGAATAAAAGAAAACCGGCCGGAACGGAATGCAAACAGGCAACTTCAGAAAACTGATCCCGTAATAAATTACAGGAAAACCCCGCTACTGCAAATACATGCCCGTATTTGTATTCCCACTGAACACAAATGCAAAGAGACAAAATCTACACTATCTACTACTAGGATCCGGCTTAAACAAATGCCGGCTAGTAAAAACCGTCCGATCACGATCCGTGCAATACCGCACGTATCTGACCGAACCCTGCCATATCTCCATACGGCCTCTACAGCGTTTCGCCCGAAACCTGTGTAACTATGTGTGGTGGACTCTAAAGACTCGTCAATACCTTGGTTGTGAATTTAACCACTAGTAAGTCAGAGGTATAAGCCAATACATAACGGGCCACCAGGTATTGACCAAAAGGGACGTGGATGAGCGAACTCATCCTGACACCCTACTGAGCCTGTCAGTGACAATATCTGTACAGTCCGGTCCGTTCGTCTATGAGCATCGCATGGCGGGCCTAGGGAGTTGGTAAAAGTCAGACCTCCAATAGCGGTACAAGTCGTGTCGGAGTGTAGCCCAGAACACCCTGAGATACTACTGGAATACCTACCAGTAAATCTCCTTCCTTGGCCAAGGACTTTTCATGTATTGGCTCTCCTAGACACAGCGCGACCTCACCCCCAATACCGGGAGAGACGAACCCCTGCAGATCCGCTCACTGCCTCCATGTGGCTCGGGACTGTACCCAACTAAAACCTGTTTGCACGACTCCTTTGAGCCGTGGTAGGGTAGTAATCAAAGCACAGTAGGAACTCACACGAGACAAATGACGATCTCAGGTCGATGAACTAACCTGAACATATGTCACCAGGGAACTGCTATCTGACGTCAAGTATAATACCAACTAGCGGGCTCCCGGCGAGTCCTGTCCGGTGTACTCATAACCCAATGAGCACCTGTATACATCTTAGGTGAACCAACTGACACCAGTGGCTTGTGAGACCGGCCACCGCCCCTCGTCGGGGTCTCGACTGTATACACTAGTCTACTCCGGAGTATCGATGCCATGTCTCGAAACTCCCACGACTAGAGACCTTTTAAGGATGTGCTTATAGACTCCAGCTCTCACGTATATGATCGCCCTCATACTGCTGGTAGTCAAGCAAGAATCCTAGGGGCTCTATCAACGTGTAATAGCGACTCGTAAGGTCACCTAAAGCAGTACACGATGATAAAGGTAAACCAGATAGCATACTATCATCTCGAGTAAGACTGTCCTACTGGGATAGGTCCTCCCCTCAATCATTGCAATCACGTGCCTGTGATCCAATAATTGACTCTGAGGGCACTATCTCCAACAGTTTACATGTTAAGATAAAGAGCAACCAGATAGCATACTATCATATCGAGCAAGAAAGTCCTCTCTATATATGTCCAAGCATCCAATATAATATACATCATCCGTACAATACTGGCCTCTAGGGCATACATATAGCTAACAATCTCCAACTTGAACTAGGGCCAGCTGCTGTAGTATCGCATACCAAGCATCCCGAAGAGTCTCTCAAACTGTATCTAGGGAATGGCCTTCGTGAGTGGATCCGCTGTGTTGTTCTTCGTGTCAACCCTCCTGACCTTGATCTCTCGGCGATCAACTATCTCCCGGATCAGATGATACCGCCTTAGAATATGCCTGGATCGCTGATGGGACCTGGGTTCCTTAGCCAAAGCCACCGCTCCATTGTTATCGCATTACAAAGGTATTGGATGCTCAATGGATGGAACCACTCCAAGTTCAGTAATGAACTTCTTGATCCAGACAGCATCTTTGGCAGCGTCGTTGGCAGCGAGGTATTCAGCCTCCATCGTCGAGTCTGCCACGGTTTCCTGCTTGGAACTCTTCCAGCTAACCGCCCCTCCGTAAAGGGTAAAGACAAATCCAGACTGCGACTTAGAGTTGTCCTTATCACTCTGGAAGCTCGAATCGGCAAAGGACTCCACTTGGAATTCTCCGTTACATACACCAAGAGCATCTCTTTAGTCCTTCGTAAGTACTTGAGAATGCTCTTCACAGCTGTCCAGTGACTCTCTCCAGGATCAGCTTGATACCTACTCACTATACTTAGTGAGTATGCTACATCGGGTCTGGTACATAGCATCGCGTACATGATAGAGCCTACTGCCGAAGCATAGGGTATCTCTTGCATGCGAGCTCTCTCCAAATCAGTCTTGGGGGACATCTCTTTGGAGAAAGTGAGTCCTGAGATCATGGGTAAGAACCCACGTTTAGACTATTCCATACTAAACCTCTTTTGTATGGTGTCAATGTACCTGGATTGGGACAATCCCAATATCCTTTTAGATCTACCTCTATAGATCATAATTCCCAATATGAAGGAGGCATCACCAAGATCTTTCATTGAGAATCTTTGTGATAAGAAGAGCTTGACCGATTGTAGCATAGGAATGTCATTTCCTATCAAGAGTATGTCGTCCACGTACAATACGAGGAAGACTACCTTACTCTCTGCCACTTTTTTGTAGATACAAGGTTCATCTACGTTTTGGACGAAATCAAACTCTTTGATAACGACGTCAAAGTAGATGTTCCAACTCCGCGATGCTTGCTTTAATCCATAAATGGATTTAAGCAGCTTGCACACCTTCCTGCTGCACCCACTATCTACGAAGCCCTCTGGCTGAGTCATGTACACGCACTCTTCTAAATCACCGTTTAGAATGTCGGTCTTAACATCCATTTGCTAGATTTCGTAGTCATGATATGCAGCGATGGCAAGCATGATACGGATGGATTTTAGCATAGCTACTCGAGAAAAGGTTTCGTCATAGTCCACACCTGGTCTTTGATGAAAACCCTTTGCAACAAGTCTAGCTTTGAAAGTCTCCACTTTCCCATCTACACTAAGTTTTTTCTTGAAGATCCACTTGCTCCCAATTACCCCTTCAGGAGCAACTTCCAAAGTCCATACTTTGTTGGTGTACACGGATTCCATCTCAGACCGCATTGCATCCAGCCATTTCACTGAGTCCCCACTCGTGATGGCCTGCTCGAAGCTAGTTGGGTCATCATCAACCATGATGCAATCTGTAAGTCGATGTACAACACCCTACGACTTGCGGGGAGGCGGAATTATGAAAAACGATCTTGTTCTATGCTTAAACATCGACTAACCGCATGAATCGAAGCTAAACGATAACTAACATCAAACATAGTTGTTAATAACTACTATGTAAAGGGATTATACCTAAAGAACCTTGTCCTTCGTCTTTACGAACTCCACCTCCTCCTCGGCCTTCTCGAAGTAGTAGACGATCCACCCGAGAGCTTTACTCCAAGCTTAGCCTCTAAACTTGAGGCAACTAACCTTCTTTAAGTGCTAATCAAAGAAGCTAGGTGATATAGAGTGAGGGTTATGGTTTAATTAGTCTAACTAATCCTTGTACTCAACACATGAGAGGGGAGGATTAGGGTTTGAAGAGGGAGAGCTTGAGGAGAGAGAAGATGAAGATAATAATCAAGTGAGAAGAATGAGTTATCATAATATATATCAAGCCAGGTTATCTGAAATGACGGAGGGCTACGCCAGGTTTTTCTGAAAACCATGAGCGTAATGAACTTGATATCGTTGTAGAATCAAATGAAGTTTTGAAATGAAGTGATTTTGAGGCTTTTCTAGTTTTGCTAAAGGAGTCACTCCCGGCGAAGGGATCTCGGTCCTTTCCTCGTCGAATGAGGTGCGAGATATATCATATATATCACTGTGCAAAGCAAAAACTCTTAAAAGCAATCAAAGCCAAACCGAGTGTGTAGCATCTGCCAGTTATTGCTAAAGGAGTCACTCCTGGTGAAGGGATCTCGGTCCTTTCCTCATCGAATAAGGTGCAGGGTATATCATATATACCGCTATGCAAAGCAAGAACTGTAGCTACCTGTTTTATTTAAAATCTGATTCTACAACATCTTAGGTTTCTTTCCTTTCATTAATCACATTAATGAAGTCCCATCATTTAAATACCTAAACATCACAGATAGATATGACGTACACTTATGCCATCCGCATTCGCCTCGATGTCCCCTCGTACACCGTTAGGTTAGGTAACTAACGACAGAGCAGGGCAGGGCTAGCGCGGGTGTAAAACATAAGTAACGTCTATATAATATATCATATATACTATAAACTATATCCATCACAGAGTCACAACACAGATATCGCAGCAGAATAAACATATGAAAAATTGGATATTCTAGGACGTCCCTGTTTTCAATACGAGCCAGTATAAAACACGGATTCCACGGTCTTGATGAATAGCCAAGCCCACACCCCTAGACCCCTACGAGAGCGGCAAGCAACCCTGCCAATTCTAGGGTTAGGAGACCCGGACTCGACTCCTCGAGTTGGTCTCCCACTGGACCCCAGAACCCGGTTACTTGTGCTCCCCTCCTTGGGTCTATCCTAATGCAGAAAAGTCGAATTAGCCCCTCGTATTTCACAGTAATTCTAATAACACCCTGCTTGATTTTCTACATATTTTTAATTGACAAAAATCCGAATTTTTAGAAAAAGTTCAGAGAGCATTTTAAGGTTTTGAATTTCGGTTCGATCGGGTTTCAAACGTCGTCGGGACTTCGCCTAAGGCTCTAGCTAGGCTCTGATACCAGTGAAAGGTTCCTAGGCACCCTATAGTGGTCTCACAAGGCATCGAACATGCCAATTTAAAAAAAATGGTGCCGAGAAACCCTAGACAACGGATCTTAGACTAGAAGTTTAGGCGAAATATAAAGCTAGTTAACACTTAACTACGAGGATACGGAAATTACAACCTTTGTAGATCTGGATATCCACATCCACGGCTCCGCAACGAAGTCTTCTCGCTGTACATCATGAATCCTAGACTCCTCCGTCGGCTTCATCGGGAAAACGTGCGGAATAGGTCGTCGGCTTCGTGTCAAAGACGATCTACGTCGAGGTTGCACAAACTCAAGCTCCGACTTCACAAACTTGTGAAACTTGTGAAGTAAACACCCAAAACAACTTGGCAAGAGGTAGAGGGTGAAGAAATAGGAGGTGGGTTAACTTTAGAATTGGATTTATCTCACTAGATCTCAAGTTGCCATTGTTGTAGCAAGCTTGAAGAAGAAGAAGAAGATGAGCTAGTTATGATAAGTTATCTTTAAAAGAAATAGAAAATCAAATACTTATCATAACTTGAACTAGGGTTAAGTGTAGAGAATTAACCATGGTCACTTGGATGGATTAGGGTTAAGCATGAAGATAAGGATGGTTAGCAAAGTCAAAGCTTCATGAAGCTTCAATATAAAACAAATAAAGCCACCATTCTTATCTTAAACTTATCCAAATAAATGAATAACTAAATATGCAAAACCCTAATTATCATAATAACCATGGTTTAATTCTATTCACTTAACCATATGATCAAGTATCATCAAACATGATACAAAAAGATGCACAAAAGTATATCACATATACAATGTGCAATCCAAGTGAGAAAAATCCGTTTAAAGTGAACCAATACTAGTTAATGCAAAGTAATATATCAAATATATAATTATACATTAAATCATTAAATCAACACTTGATTCAATGATCCGGTCATGTCGCACATAACCGACTAGTATTCAATGTATCGATTTATCGAATCAATGATTCGATAACTAGGTCATATCGAATATAACCAATCGAAACATATATCGCGAGAATGAAATGCTGTATCACATACACGCATTATTCTCGGTCCTGCACATATCTCATATGCGCTACTATTTCGTTTCGCTTGAGCCAGGAAACCTCTGTGTAGGACTCTAAAGACTCGTCAATACGCCGGTAGCAGATGATGATCATATCAAGCACCCACAAGCCGCAAGCGGTCTGCTAAACGTAACGGCCACCCGGGTATTGAGCGATCAGAAGATCGACGAGCTAGCCCGCTCACACTCCTGCGAATCCGACCAGTAACACTTACCATACAGTCCGGTCTCTTCGTCTGATACGTCGCATATCAAGTCTAGGGGTGGTAAACGTCAGACCCCAATAACCCGATAAGTCGTGCTGATGTGAGGCTCGTAACGGGTCGAGAAACTACAGGTAACACTTACCAGCAAATCTCTGATCAGCCCTGGCCAGGGACTTCCCTGCTACGGCCAATCGAGCACAGCGCAACATCAACCCCCAATACCGGGAGAGACGAAACCCCTCCTATCGCTCATTGCCTCTATGTGACTCGGGACTGTACCTAAAGACCACCGTTTTGCACGCCCTCATGGACGTGGTAAGGTGGAGATCAAAGCACAGTGGGAATCACACAAGACTCCATGACGATCTCGGGTCTACAGACTAACCTGTACAAGTGTCACCTGAGAACTGCCATCTGACGTGAGGTATAATACCATCTGGGAGTTCTCGGTGAGTCCGTCCAGTGTACCCAGTCTCCACTGAGCACCCGTATACCATCTCTGATGTCAAACACCAATGGTTATGGGATCATCCATCGCCCATCACATGGGTCGAGAAGCATATACGCTAGTCTACTCTGGTATATCGATGCCCCGTCTCGATACACCCACGACTAGGGACCTTGAAGGATGTACTTATGGACTACCATGTCCCCACTAGTATGATCTACATCATAGTCCAGGTAGTCAAGTACAAATCCTAAGGGCTTTACCAACATGTAACTATAAGACAGTATAAAGAGACTAGTGTACATGTTAAGATAAAGAGCAACCAGATAGCATACTATCATGTCGAGCAAGAAATTCATCTCTATATATGTCCAAGCATCCAATATAATATACATCATCTGTACAATACTGTCCTCTAGGGCATACATTCAACTAACAATCTCCCACTTGCACTAGGGCCAGCTGCTGTAGTATCTCATACCGAGCATCCCGAAGAGTCTCTCAAACTGTATTTGGGGAATGGCCTTCGTGAGTGGATCCGCCGTGTTGTTCTTCGTGTCAACTCTCCTGACCTCGATCTCCCGGCGATCAACTATCTCCCGGATCAGGTGATACCGCCTCAGAATATGCCTGGACCGCTGATGGGACCTGGGTTCCTTGGCCAAAGCCACCGCTCCATTGTTATCGGAATACAAAGGTATTGGACGCTCAATGGATGGAACCACTCCAAGTTCAGTAATGAACTTATTGATCTAGACAGCCTCTTTGGCAGCATCGTTGGCAGCGATGTATTCAGCCTCCGTCGTCGAGTCTGCCACGGTTTCCTGCTTGGAACTCTTCCAGCTAACCGCCCCTCCGTAAAGGGTAAAGACAAAGCCCTACTGCGACTTAGAGTCTTCCTTATCACTCTGGAAGCTGGAATCGGTAAAGGACTCCACTTGGAGTTCTCCGTTACCATACACCAAGAACATATCTCTAGTCCTTCGCAAGTACTTGAGAATGCTCTTCACAGCTGTCCAGTGACTCTCTCCAGGATCAACTTGATACCTACTCACTATACTTAGTGATTATGCTACATCGGGTCTGGTACATAGCATCGCATACATGATAGAGCCTACTGCCGAAGCATAGGGTATCCCTTGCATGCGAGCTCTCTCCAAATCAGTCTTAGGAGACATCTCTTTGGAGAGAGTGACTCCAGAGATCGTGGGTAAGTTCCCACGCTTGGACTCTTCCATACTAAACCTCTTTAGTATGGTGTCAATGTACCTGGATTGGGACAATCCCAAAATCCGTTTGGATCTATCTCTATAGATCCTAATTCCCAATATGCAGGAGGCATCACCAAGATCTTTCATTGAGAATCTTTGTGATAAGAAGAGCTTGACCGATTGCAGCATAGGAATATCATTTCCTATCAAGAGTATGTCGTCCATGTTGGAGATAGTGCCCTCAGAGTCAATTATTGGATCACGGGTACGTGATTGCGATGATTGAGGGAGGACCTATCCCGGTAGGACAGTCTTACTCGAGATGATAGTATGCTATCTGGTTTACCTTTATCATCGTGTACTGCTTTAGGTGACCTGACACGTCGCTATTACACGTTGATAGAGCCCCTAGGATTCTTGCTTGACCACCAGCAGTATGAGGGTGATCATATAAGTGGGAGCTGGGGGTCTACAAGCATATCCTTAAAAGGTCCCTAGTCATGGGAGTTTCGAGACTGGGCATCGATACTCCATTAGTAGACTAGTGTATACAGTCGAGACCCCGACGAGGGGCGGTGGCCGGTCTGACAAGCCACTGGTGTCAGTTGGATCACATAAGATGTATACAGGTGCTCATTGGGTTATGAGTACACCGGACAGGACTCGCCGGGAACATGCTAGTTGGTCATATACCAGACGTCAGATGGCAGTTCCCTGGTGACATGTGTGCAGGTTAGTTCATCGACCTGGGGATCGTCATTTGTCTCGTGTGAGTTCCCACTGTACTTTGATTACTACCCTACCACGGCTCAAAGGAGTCGTGCAAACAGGTTTTAGTTGGGTACAGTCCCGAGCCACATGGAGGCAGTGAGCGGATCTTCGGGGGTTCGTCTCTCCCGGTATTGGGGGTGAGGTCGCGCTGTGTCTAGGAGAGCCATTACACGAAGACCTTGGCCAAGGCAAGGAGATTTACTGGTAGGTATTCCAGTAGTATCTCAGGGTGTTCTGGGCTACACTCCGACACGACTTGTACCGCTTTTGGGGGTCTGACTTTTACCAACCCCCTAGGCCCGCCATGCGATGCTCATAGACGAACGGACCGGACTGTACGGATATTGTCACTGACAGGCTCAGTTGGGTGTCGGGGTGAGCTTCCTCATCGACGTCCCATTTGGTCAGTACCTGGTAGCCCGTCACGTATTGGCTTATACCTCTGACGTGCTAGTGGTTAAATCCACAACCAAGGTGTTGACGAGTCTTTAGAGTCCCCCACATTCAGTTACTCAGCTTTCGGGCGAAAGGTTGTAGAGGCCGTATGGAGATATGGCAAGGTCGGATCAGATACGTGCGGTATTGCACGGATCAGGATCGGACAGTCTGTACTATAGGCCGTATGGTTATATGGCAGGGTTCGATCAGATACGTGCGGTATTGCACGGATCAGGATCGAACGGATATTACTGGCCGGTTTTGGTATAAGCCGGATCCTAGTATAGTACAGTGTAGATTTTGTCTCATTGCATTTGTATTTCGGTCGAAATACAGATGCGGGTGTGTATGCACAGTATCGGGGTTTTCCTGTGATTTATTACGGGACCAGTTTTCTGGAGTTGCCAGTTTGCTTTCCGTTTCGGCCAATTTCCTTTGTTTCGTTCATTGGCCGATGTTTGGTGGAGGAGGGTTTATTTGCATTGTTGCAAATAGATTTTTGTGGAGGGGGTCCTTGCATATTATCATGTCATGATTATAGCACCATCCATTGACTTGCTTGACTTCATACTTCATGATGGATTGACTTTGGATATCATCATGGTTGATGAGTGATAGAAGAGTGTGGTTTTCACCTTGCTATCATTGGTTCACATGATTGTCTTTTCCTCTCTCTTGCATGATAGAGTTTCCCCCCCATTCTTTTAGCTCAACCTCTCATTCTCTCCATTCTTGAGAGTGTGTGGCCGGCCAACATAATTTGGGGCTGTCCAAAACTTTGTTGTGGGAATTTTTGGTTCTTTCATGTTGGAAAATTCCCACTACACCATCTCCAAAAAGCTCATCTCATTATCCCCCACCAAATGGCACCTCCTTAACCCCAAAATGAGACATGGATCTCTACACCACTCATTCTACAACGAATCTTGGGCACGTCGAGTAGCCGGCTTCGTGCCCGAGTTGCCTCGGCATTGAGGTGGGAGCCCGTAAACAAAGTTGGCGATGTGGTGCACTTCCGGCGACGAGGAGGAGACGGGACTTTTCCGCAGGAGATCGGGACCATGACGAGAAGACCGGAGGACTTGGATCGTCGGTATATCTCTAACCCATCTTCTAGTTAGCTTAGACTTGTTAATGGTTACGATCCGGGTGTTTAGTGCGCGGTGGTGCCGGTTTGCTAAGTCCGCAAAATTTAAGTTATTCACCGCTTCCGCTTTCCGGCGTCGGATTGACGGCCGGGGCGCCGCCGTGCACTTACAGTGGTATCAGAGCCTCGCCATTAACTTAGTCTAGTTTTGTGTAATGTGTTTTTTAGTTCCGATCGATCGAAATGTCCAAAAACCCGTATTTGCCCACATCAGTTTTCTGTTGGAAATATTTGGTCTCGAAAAAATTTTCAGATTGTAAAATATTGATGTACTGGAAAATCTAAGGGCTCTGTAAAAATTCGACAAAGTAACTCCACAGTTGGAGCGCGGAACCGCCGCGAAAACCCCATTTGTGCGGCCCTTCCGCCGCGCACTATTCACATCACTTCACCAATTTTTTACAGAGGCCTTCTGGGCTTAAAATATGGGTTTTGGAATATTAAAATTGGGCCAATTGTTTCTGTGAGTGCTACAGTTTTCTTTGGGGCCCACTTGTTAATTGTTTGATCAATCGGAAAATTTTAAACACATTTTTCACAGTATTTACATTATATCTGCGACCGTGAATGTCACTTGATCGGTAAATCCGGTCTAACTGCTATAGCCCGGTTAGACGGATTTGCGAACGTGACTTTCACGTTGATGTTCTATGTATTTGCTGTGATGTTGCGGATCGGTCGTGGGGGATAGCCTGGATGCAATGCTAGTACAGTTTTGTTGTATTATGTACATTTGATATTGCGGGGCGAGCGTCCGACATGTGGACTGCCGTCACTGCCTGATTGTATTATTATTTTGGGGCACGACCTGGTTGCGGTCGATGTACCCGGTGTATGTATATTTTACTTTCTGTACTAGGATTGCCCCGCGGAGGGGTGCACGGATAGCCGGGTTCTGGAGGGCAACAAGCCCGCATCTCATGGCATTGAGACGGAGGGGGCTTCACTCTAGGATTGGCGGGCTATTCGCCGCACTCGTAGGGGGTACAGGTTGACCCAGGAGGGGTGCCCAAGTTACCGGATTCCGTGAAGTGCTGGGTGGTCCATTCACGTTGCTGAAGGGGGCTGCCTCGCTTCAGGTTTTGGCGGGTAACTTGCCGCGCCCGTAGGGGTCTAGGATTTCATTGCACAGGCTATCCACATGACCAGGGGAACGTCGGGTTTCAGCAGTGGCTCTGTGAAACCCGGGGATCCCAGATATCTGTATTGTTTCTGTGATGCTGTTCATTCTCTGTGATGTTGCATTTCTTTCACGCCTTGAGCGAAATATAATATATTGGTATATATATTAGTAGATGTAGTATATGTTTTGCATCCGCGCTAGTCCAGTCCCCGCTCTGCCGTTAGTAAGCTAACCTAACGGGTAATGACGGGACCCAGTGGCGAATGCGGATGGCATATACGTACATCAGTATATTTTCGTTCTTTTTGGTGTGATCAATTGATGGGACTGCATTGATTCGGATCAATGCAAGTTAAAAACAAACCTAATCTGATGTTGTTGGAACACTTTTTCAAAAAGCTGTTATTGCAAGGACGTTCACTTTTGTTTTGCATCGTGGTATTCATTTGGAATATCCTGCTCCTCAGTCGACGAGGCAAGGGCCGAGATCCCTTCACCGGGAGTGACCCCTTGGACAAAAGTTTGCGTCAGGGCATTAATTTCACTATAGCCGATTGCTTTTGCTTTGCATCGTGGTATTCAGTTGGAATATCCTGCACCCCATTCTACGGGGAAAGAGCCGAGATCCCTTCACCGGGAGTGACCTCTTTAGCAACGGTTTTCGTCACTATATTTTTAAAAGCTATCCGTTCCTTCGACGATATCAAGTTCTTTACGTTAAAGGTTTTCGCCAGAAACCATTCGTAGCCCTCCGTCGTTTCATATGGGTAGTCAATAGTATTCAAGCTGTGTTTGTTGGCCAAAGTCAAGGCACAGTGTTTGGTAGCTGTTGGTTATTCATATGCAGCATAGATAGATGCGTTGGTTTGGAACAGTCGTATAGCCTTGTTGGCCAAAGTCAAGGGCTTGTGCGGGTGGATTCGAATCAACCTGGAGAATGACGGGTAGAACTTGACATGTGACTTATGATTTGTTGGCCAAAGTCAAGGTCATAAGAGCATGGGGCAGAAATTACATCGGGAGTTTCAAAAGAACTGAAACTTGCCAGATATGCGCATACCTTCTGGAGTGTGATAGCGTGAGCGGATTCCGTCACGTTATCATGCAATGATAGTTGGATCCCGATTCCCACTGATGAGTTAGTTTACTCCTCGGGTGACCCCGACTAATTCTTCTTTCAGGTTTGGAGGAGAATTTGAGGTACAGTGGGAGGTTTCCAGATTAGATAAATTGGTAACCATTCTGATCTAGGTTAAAGTGCACGCTGAGTGTTTCTTTTCTCTCTCTCTCTTTGGCAGCGACCATTGACCCGACCCTAAGACTTTGACTCAGTGACCAAGTTAACCGAACCTTCTTGACACCGGCTTTTGGATTGTCAGAGTTGCAAACCTCATTGCCACTCCTATTTTTACCCTTTTCTCCAGGACACCCCGTTTTACTACGAACGTCCACTTCCATTGGACAAAACCATCGTATGGTTAGATACGAACTCGAAAGAATTTATTCGAGGATGGTTTCCGGTTCTGGAGAAAACGGATAGGATTATTCAGTTGTCTTTTCCTTTTACCCTCTCTCAGGTTACGAGTACTCCTTGGTTTAGGGGTAGTACACCTATTACGCAAATTGGATTGTCATCTTCCAAACCTTAGGCTGGTGCCGACCGGTAGGGAATGAAGAAAACCAATTAGCATAACGATGGTGTGCAGAAGGTATTAAGTTAAGACAAAGCAAGGGATTAGTAAGAGGGCAAAGTAAATTGCAACAGATATTCACGACCAAACCAAATATTTCGTTACCACTCCCACATCACCTTTGTATTTCTCCAGGACACTCCGTATCACTACGAAGATCCACAGTTTATTTGGATACTCCATCGTATGGTTATATACGAACTCGAATGGAACTTGTTCCAGTTCAGGGATGGATTCTGGTCCAGGAGAAATAGGAATAAGGTTTATTCGGTTGTCTTTTATCTTCACCCTCTCTCATTGCGAGTGTTCCTAGGATTGGGACAGTACACCCATTATGCTTATTGGATAGTCTTCTTCCAAACCATAGGCTGGTGCCGAACGGTAGGGAAGGAAGAAAACCATTTGGCCTAAAGGGGTGTACAGAAGGTAAAGACTAAAGACATAAGAAGGGATTTGGAGAGGTGGCAAAGAATTATACGGTTACAGTCGTGAATCTGGAAGAGGCATTACTAGGAATACCGGGATACCCCATCGGAACATTTCAATGTTTCAGTTTCACTGTGTAATGTTAAAGGAAAACTGATTTCCCGATTAGATACTTACTCCAGGGTATGTATTTACCAGGTATAATTCTCACATCTGTATAGTTTTACAGATGATGAGTGGGAGTAAGTTATTGGGAATTGGGTGATCATCCTCATTATATCGGGATTCGTTGTAATCGGTGATATTTGAGGAGATCACCTGAGCTGTTTGCCGGTCGGCAAATATTTGGTTTTGAATATCTGCTGTTGTGCACCAATTTCAAATTGATATATCTGTACGTCTATTTTCATAGAGTGAGATATACCTTTTGATATTATGTCGATGACATTTACCTATATCAGTGGATGGTTAGGTAAGGAGCATTAAACAGCGGTGTAATTCTTCTTAACCATAAGTACAGTTTTCAACCTACGACACACAGTGAAAGAGTTGTTAGACTCAGCGGACTTATACAAAGTATTGTATGTTGTCCAGTGTCCATTAGGACAGAGGGGTTGGTCCTCATACTATACTCGGTTTACTTATGACTTCTCTAGTTTTTAGACAGGTGTTTCGTGGAAACACAGGGTCCGAATTTGGAGAAGTTATAGGTATTTGAATAGAGTAGAGAACCAGGTATAGCAAGTATCGGGATTCTTCAAAGAGATCGAAGATGTAGATACTTGTGTATG
Organism: Agapanthus africanus; assembly: GCA_030015575.1. NCBI lineage: Eukaryota > Viridiplantae > Streptophyta > Magnoliopsida > Asparagales > Amaryllidaceae > Agapanthus > Agapanthus africanus. The sequence goes on along the minus strand of CM057345.1, from coordinate 228,369,774 downwards.
GTATTCAGTTGATAGTAATGATAAAGAGATCTTGCTTCTCTTTCAGGTTACTCATAATTGGAAGTATTCCTAAGTTGAGTAACGCTGATCGGCCTCCTTCCATTTAGTTGACATGCGCTGGGGACAGCTGCATGATTTGAATCTGGTTCAATTAAATCAGTGCCTCTGTTTCTATATTGGATATAGAACAGTTCATATCTTAACGATGTTAAGGTACGGGGAGTTGTGCGGTTTATGATTAAAACCAGACACTGGACAACTCAAGGCACGTTTCTGTAATGGCTGTTTGTGGGTTGACCCAGGCTATGACGAGGGTTGACTTTCTACCATCTGGATGAACAATAGCGACATTGTTCTAGACTCGCCACAGTTTTATTAAAGATGGATTTTTTCAAAAAAAAAAACAGTAGTGGGAGTATGGTAGAACTGGAAGTGATTCCAGAACCACAAACGATTACTGAAGATTTGATAAGGAACCTAAAGATTCAATATGAATTGACATTCCATTGGCCACTCAGCAGATAAGGTGGGTAACTTCAGGCACCCGAGAGGCACTACGGTAGCCTCAAGGACGGTGACAGGGAAGTTCTTGTTTACCCACAATTACCATTGCTGTTGTTCCAGGGTGCGAGACCCGGCGGGAGGATGAGTATAGCGTCGTTCTAAACGAGTTTTAGAAGTGTATGTCTATATGACTCTGCCAGAGGGTTGTCGTAGTCAGTGGGAGCAGCGGAAGCATTGGTGGACAGGCTGCTTATGTCTATTTATAGACTAAAGCAGATGTAGCGGAGATAGATCATCAATTTCTGATATGACAGTCATGGGTTTGACTTCATCAGAATAGGGGATGGATCAGTTGAGAAGGTAGTAGGGTGTGATATCCTGGTATTTGGATGATATACACAGAGTAGGAAAAGAAACTCCTACACTACGATCGGTTATACTTTGGTCGTCACACAGTTGTTTCTCCACAAAGGAAATGGATTTTATATCAGACATACTGGTTACTAGATCTGTGGTTTTAGATCTAGATTTGGGTGGTTTCCCAATCAGGGTACTTGACAGCGTTCTAAGAGTATTTAGGATGGACGACTCCTGGCACGGTAGTGTACCTGCAGGTAATGGAGTCACCCTCTCCAAAGGTGTCTTACAGACTAAAGGGGAGAGGGACGGGCATGATTGGCAGATCACTTGCTCAGGCAATTGAGTCAATCATGAGATGTCAAGTACCACACCAGATGTTGTTCTTGCACTAGATGCAATAAGTTGACATTAATCCAATCCTGGAGAAACAGTCGGAAGCAGTTTTAGAACATAAGTGGATGTTCTAGGGAGATGATAACGACAGCCTCATTCAGGAGACAGTTATCATTCCAGGCTTCCAAGGTGACATGGACGACAAGGAGGTTGTCAGAGTTATAGTTTTCCTTCTGATGAGGGGCAGTATTTTGGACAGGTGGTCCAAGGCAATACTGAGGGAGGCATGGCGCGCAGGATACTGATTAAGTTCAGTTGACGATACAGTCTAAGAAGTTTGGATTTGGAGTTCATTTATGAGCTAGGTCCCATCAGACATCCAGACACATTCTAAGACAGGTATTGCTCATTTCGGGAGATGGTTTTCTCCGCGAACTTGAGATATAGAGAGACATAGAAAGAAACAACTAAGCGGATCCACTCACTGAGGCTATTCCTCGAACGCAATAGTTTCGCAAACGAGCTTTGTGAGACTGACTAGTAGAGGAGTTGGGTGTTCGGTATCACACGGGCTGTGAGTATGCGACATCGCAATAATTAGCCTTGAGTGCAAGTGGGAGATTGTTGGAGATAGTGCCCTCAGAGTCAATTATTGGATCACGGGTACGTGATTGCGATGATTGAGGGAGGACCTATCCCGGTAGGACAGTCTTACTCGAGATGATAGTATGCTATCTGGTTTACCTTTATCATCGTGTACTGCTTTAGGTGACCTGACACGTCGCTATTACACGTTGATAGAGCCCCTAGGATTCTTGCTTGACCACCAGCAGTATGAGGGTGATCATATAAGTGGGAGCTGGGGGTCTACAAGCATATCCTTAAAAGGTCCCTAGTCATGGGAGTTTCGAGACCGGGCATCGATACTCCATTAGTAGACTAGTGTATACAGTCGAGACCCCGACGAGGGGCGGTGGCCGGTCTCACAAGCCACTGGTGTCAGTTGGATCACCTAAGATGTATACAGGTGCTCATTGGGTTATGAGTACACCGGACAGGACTCGCCGGGAACATGCTAGTTGGTCATATACCAGACGTCAGATGGCAGTTCCCTGGTGACATGTGTGCAGGTTAGTTCATCGACCTGGGGATCGTCATTTGTCTCGTGTGAGTTCCCACTGTACTTTGATTACTACCCTACCATGGCTCAAAGGAGTCGTGCAAACAGGTTTTAGTTGGGTACAGTCCCGAGCCACATGGAGGCAGTGAGCGGATCTTCGGGGGTTCGTCTCTCCCGGTATTGGGGGTGAGGTCGCGCTGTGTCTAGGAGAGCCATTACACGAAGACCTTGGCCAAGGCAAGGAGATTTACTGGTAGGTATTCCAGTAGTATCTCAGGGTGTTCTGGGCTACACTCCGACACGACTTGTACCGCTTTTGGGGGTCTGACTTTTACCAACCCCCTAGGCCAGCCATGCGATGCTCATAGACGAACGGACCGGACTGTACGGATATTGTCACTGACAGGCTCAGTTGGGTGTCGGGGTGAGCTTCCTCATCGACGTCCCATTTGGTCAGTACCTGGTAGCCCGTCACTTATTGGCTTATACCTCTGACGTGCTAGTGGTTAAATCCACAACCAAGGTGTTGACGAGTCTTTAGAGTCCCCCACATTCAGTTACTCAGCTTTCGGGCGAATGGTTGTAGAGGCCGTATGGAGATGTGGCAAGGTCGGATCAGATACGTGCGGTATTGCACGGATCAGGATCGGACAGTCTGTAATATAGGCCGTATGGTTATATGGCAGGGTTCGATCAGATACGTGCGGTATTGCACGGATCAGGATCGAACGGATATTACTGGCCGGTTTTGGTATAAGCCGGATCCTAGTATAGTACAGTGTAGATTTTGTCTCATTGCATTTGTATTTCGGTCGAAATACAGATGCGGGTGTGTATGCACAGTATCGGGGTTTTCCTGTGATTTATTACGGGACCAGTTTTCTGGAGTTGCCAGTTTGCTTTCCGTTTCGGCCAATTTCCTTTGTTTCGTTCATTGGCCGATGTTTGGTGGAGGAGGGTTTATTTGCATTGTTGCAAATAGATTTTTGTGGAGGGGGTCCTTGCATATTATCATGTCATGATTATAGCACCATCCATTGACTTGCTTGACTTCATACTTCATGATGGATTGACTTTGGATATCATCATGGTTGATGAGTGATAGAAGAGTGTGGTTTTCACCTTGCTATCATTGGTTCACATGATTGTCTTTTCCTCTCTCTTGCATGATAGAGTTTCCCCCCCATTCTTTTAGCTCAACCTCTCATTCTCTCCATTCTTGAGAGTGTGTGGCCGGCCAAGATAATTTGGGGCTGTCCAAAACTTTGTTGTGGGAATTTTTGGTTCTTTCATGTTGGAAAATTCCCACTACACCATCTCCAAAAAGCTCATCTCATTATCCCCCACCAAATGGCACCTCCTTAACCCCAAAATGAGACATGGATCTCTACACAACTCATTCTACAACGAATCTTGGGCACGTCGAGTAGCCGGCTTCGTGCCCGAGTTGCCTCGGCATTGAGGTGGGAGCCCGTAAACAAAGTTGGCGATGTGGTGCACTTCCGGCGACGAGGAGGAGACGGGACTTTTCCGCAGGAGATCGGGACCATGACGAGAAGACCAGAGGACTTGGATCGTCGGTATATCTCTAACCCATCTTCTAGTTAGCTTAGACTTGTTAATGGTTACGATCTGGGTGTTTAGTGCGCGGCGGTCCCGGTTTGCTTAGTCCGCAAAATTTAAGTTATTCACCGCTTCCGCTTTCCGGCGTCGGATTGACGGCCGGGGCGCCGCCGTGCACTTACAGTCCACGTACAATACGAGGAAGACAACCTTACTCTCTGCCACCTTCTTGTAGATACAAGGTTCATCTGGATTTTTGACGAAATCAAACTCTTTGATAACGACGTCAAAGCAGATGTTCCAACTCCGCGATGCTTGCTTTAATCCATAAATGGATTTAAGCAGCTTGCACACCTTCCCGCTGCTCCCACTGTCTACGAAGCCCTCTGGCTGAGTCATGTACATGCACTCTTCTAAATCACCATTTAGCAAGGCGGTCTTAACATCCATTTGCCAGATTTCGTAGTCATGAAAGGCAGCAATGGCAAGCATGATCCGGATGGATTTAAGCATAGCCACTGGAGAAAAGGTCTCGTCATAGTCCACACCTGGTCTTTGACGAAAACCCTTTGCTACAAGTCTAGCTTTGAAAGTCTCCACTTTCCCATCTACACCAAGTTTTTTCTTGAAGATCCACTTGCTCCCAATGGGTTTTACCCCTTCAGGAGCAACTTCCAAAGTCCATACTTTGTTGGTGTACATGGATTCCATCTCGGACCGCATAGCATCCAGCCATTTCACCGAGTCCCTACTCGTGATGGCCTGCTCGAAGCTAGTTGGGTCATCATCCTCCATGATGCAATCCTCGCTCCCACCATCTATGAGAAAACCGTAGTATCTCTCAGGTTGGCGAGGAATCCTACTAGATCGGCGGAGAGGCTGAGGTTCATTGGGAGCTACTGAATCTTCTGGTTCCACTAAATCTTCAGTTACTGTTTGTGTATCTGGAACCTCTTCCAGCTCTACCACTTTGCCACTAATTTCTTTTTCAAGAAATTCCTTTTCTAAAAAGGTGGCATATTGAGAAACAAACACTTTTTGTTCTTCAGCATGGTAGAAAAAATATCCTTGGGAATTCTTAGGATATCCCACAAACTTGCAAAGAACTGACCGTGCCTCGAGTTTGTCTGGATTTTGTCTTTTGACATAGGCCGGACAACCCCATATTTTAACTCGTTTAAAATATGGTCTCTTCCCACTCCATATCTCATATGGTGTGGTAGGTACAGATTTAGATGGAACTTGATTCAATAGGTATGCTGCTGTCTCCAGCGCATATCCCCAGAAGGAAATAGGTAACTCAGCTGTGCTCATCATAGAGCGCACCATATCTAATAGGGTGCGGTTCCTCCGTTCAGATACACCGTTGTGCTGTGGTGTATATGGAGGAGTCAGCTGAGAGAGAATCCCATTCTCTTTTAGGAAGTCCAGGAATTCATTGCTTAAGTATTCTCCTCCTCGATCAGATCGTAGGATTTTAATACTTTTTCCGGTTTGGTTCTCAACTTCTTGCTTATATTTCCTAAATTTCTCAAAAGCTTCTGATTTGTGTTTCATCAGGAACACATATCCGAATCTAGAGAGATCGTCAGTGAATGTAATGAAGTACGAAGAACCATCCCTGGCATGTGTAGACATGGGACCACATACATCACTATGTATCAGTCCCAAGAGTTCGGTAACTCTTTCTCCGTGTCCCGTAAACGGAGTTTTGGTCATCTTGCCTTTGAGACATGACTGGCAAGTGTCATAAGATGAAAATTCGAAAGGTTTCAAATATCCATCTTTATGTAACTTAGCCAGTCGTGTCACATTGATGTGACCCAGTCTACAATGCCACAAGAAGAATTCGTTGAGTTCAGAACTCTTCCTCTTGTGTGTGTTTGTTATGCTCAGAACTGTTGATTGATTTAGAACATAAATGCCATTGCATAACGTGCCTGATCGAACCAACTTTTAGTTATGGAAAATGTTCATAACATTGTCTTGTAATACAAAATTATATCCCTCTTTACTTAATAAAGAAACCGATATAATGTTGCATATCAGGTTCGGCATGTAATAGCATTCGTTCAGAACCAATGTATTACCAGTTGGTAATACAAGGTGATATTCCCCGACAGTCTTAGCTGCAACAATTGCACCATTTCCAACTCTAATGTCTTTATCACCTTCTCAAAGTTCTCTACCTTTCCTAAGCCCATGTAACTGATTACATATATGGGATCCTGACCCGGTATCCAATACCCAGGACGTAGAGCAAATAGAGAAACAGTTCTCAGTAACGAACACACCCGAAGAAAATGCATCAACATGTACTTTCTTCATTCGGGTGGTATGGGAATCCTGGTATTCCCCTATATCCTGTTCAGTCCTATAACTCTTATAGGAAAGAACGGAACCAACGTTCCCCAGCACAGTATAACATGCGGGTTCAGTCAATACATCCATATTATTATCTTTATTAAGGCATGAAATGGTCGCTACTTGGAGAGAGAGAGAAGAAAACACTTTAGCGTATGCTCGTGCAAGATCAGATTGGTTATTATCTTATCTAATCAGGATGGCTCCCACTGCTTTTTATCAAATCTTCCTCCAAACCCTAAAAGGAAAGACTAGCCGGGATTAATTACACACTACAAGTTCACCAATCTTTCAGCCAGGCCAGTGTCGGTACTTTGAGGGAGGTCCCCCGTGCTTTCGCACGAACCTAATTAATGTAAACCTCGTTTTCCCAGAGGCGTAACCTCGTTAACACCTTTCTAGACACCTACTTGATTGGCTAATTGCAATGTGTAAAACTCTCCCAGGAGTAACTCTTACTCGCAGTGGGTATCGGGATCCAACTATCTCATAGAAGGTATGCAATCTCATTGCAAATTTCAACACTTGAAATTCCTGATAATCTTTTGCCCCTAGCAGCTATATGACCTTAACATAGTCAACAAATCATAAGTGCTAGTCAAGTTCAACCCGTCATTTCCCGATTGAATTAAACCCATCCGTACGACCATTAACATAGTCAACAAAGTCGCACGACTACCCTAATCCAATCGCATCATATGCTTATACAGATAAGCACTAATTAGCTACCGCACACTACGCCTTAACATAGTCAACAAACGTAGCACGAATACTAACTAGTACTTATCTGAAATGACGGAGGGCTACGCCAGGTTTTTCTGAAAACCATGAGCGTAATGAACTTGATATCGTTGTAGAATCAAATGAAGTTTTGAAATGGAGTGATTTTGAGGCTTTTCTAGTTTTGTTAAAGGAGTCACTCCCGGCGAAGGGATCTCGGTCCTTTCCTCGTCGAATGAGGTGCGGGATATATCATATATATCACTGTGCAAAGCAAAAACTCTTAAAAGCAATCAAAGCCAAACCGAGTGTGTAGCATCTGCCAGTTATTGCTAAAGGAGTCACCCCTGGTGAAGGGATCTCGGTCCTTTCCTCATCGAATAAGGTGCAGGGTATATCATATATACCGCTATGCAAAGCAAGAACTGTAGCTACCTGTTGTATTTAAAATCTGATTCTACAACATCTTAGGTTTCTTTCCTTTCATTAATCACATTAATGAAGTCCCATCATTTAAATACCTAAACATCACAGATAGATATGACGTACACTTATGCCATCCGCATTCGCCTCGATGTCCCCTCGTGCACCGTTAGGTTAGGTAACTAACGACAGAGCAGGGCAGGGCTAGCGCGGGTGTAAAACATAAGTAACGTCTATATAATATATCATATATACTATAAACTATATCCATCACAGAGTCACAACACAGATATCGCAGCAGAATAAACATATGAAAAATTGGATATTCTAGGACGTCCGTGTTTTCAATACGAGCCAGTATAAAACACGGATTCCACGGTCGTGATGAATAGCCAATCCCACACCCCTAGACCCCTACGAGAGCGGCAAGCAACCCTGCCAATTCTAGGGTTAGGAGACCCGGACTCGACTCCTCGAGTTGGTCTCCCACTGGACCCCAGAACCCGGTTACTTGTGCTCCCCTCCTTGGGTCTATCCTAATGCGGAAAAGTCGAATTAGCCCCTCGTATTTCACAGTAATTCTAATAACACCCTTCTTGATTTTCTACATATTTTTAATTGACAAAAATCCGAATTTTTAGAAAAAGTCCCGAGAGCATTTTAAGGTTTTGGATTTCGGTTCGATCGGGTTTCAAACGTCGTCGGGACTTCGCCTAAGGCTCTAGCTAGGCTCTGATACCAGTGAAAGGTTCCTAGGCACCCTATAGTGGTCTCACAAGGCATCGAACATGCCAATTTAAAAAAAATGGTGCCGAGAAACCCTAGACAACGGATCTTAGACTAGAAATTTAGGCGAAATATAAAGCTAGTTAACACTTAACTACGAGGATACGGAAATTACAACCTTTGTAGATCCGGATATCCACCTCCACGGCTCCGCAACGAAGTATTCTCGCTGTACATCAAGAATCCTAGACTCCTCCGTCGGCTTCATCGGGAAAACGTGCGGAATAGGTCGTCGGCTTCGTGTCAAAGACGATCTACGTCGAGGTTGCACAAACTCAAGCTCCGACTTCACAAACTTATGAAACTTGTGAAGTAAACTCCCAAAACAACTTGGCAAGAGGTAGAGGGTGAAGAAATAGGAGGTGGGTTCACTTTTGAATTGGATTTATCTCACTAGATCTCAAGTTGCCATTGTTGTAGCAAGCTTGAAGAAGAAGAAGATGAGCTAGTTATGATAAGTTATCTTTAAAAGAAATAGAAAATCAAATACTTATCATAACTTGAACTAGGGTTAAGTGTAGAGAATTAACCATGGTCACTTGGATGGGTTAGGGTTAAGCATGAAGATAAGGATGGTTAGCAAAGTCAAAGCTTCATGAAGCTTCAATATAAAACAAATAAAGCCACCATTCTTATCTTAAACTTATCCAAATAAATGAATAACTAAATAAATGAATAACTAAATATGCAAAACCCTAATTATCATAATAACCATGGTTTAATTCTATTCACTTAACCATATGATCAAGTATCATCAAACATGATACAAAAAGATGCACAAAAGTATATCACATATACAATGTGCAATCCAAGTGAGAAAAATCCGTTTAAAGTGAACCAATACTAGTTAATGCAAAGTAATATATCAAATATATAATTATACATTAAATCATTAAATCAACACTTGATTCAATGATCCGGTCATGTCGCACATAACCGACTAGTATTCAATGTATCGATTTATCGAATCAATGATTCGATAACTAGGTCATATCGAATATAACCAATCGAAACATATATCGCCAGAATGAAATGCGGTATCACATACACGCATTATTCTCGATCCTGCACATATCTCATATGCGCTCCTATTTCGTTTCGCTTGAGCCAGGAAACCTCTGTGTAGGACTCTAAAGACTCGTCAATACGCCGGTAGCAGATGATGATCATATCAAGCACCCACAAGCCGCAAGCGGTCTGCTAAACATAACGGCCACCCGGGTATTGAGCGATCAGAAGATCGACGAGCTAGCCCGCTCACACTCCTGCGAATCCGACCAGTAACACTTACCATACAGTCCGGTCTCTTCGTCTGATACGTCGCATATCAAGTCTAGGGGTGGTAAACTTCAGACCCCAATAACCTGATAAGTCGTGCTGATGTGAGGCTCGTAACGGGTCGAGAAACTACTGGTAACACTTACCAGCAAATCTCTGATCAGCCCTGGCCAGGGACTTCCCTGCTACGGCCAATCGAGCACAGCGCAACATCAACCCCCAATACCGGGAGAGACGAAACCCCTCCTATCGCTCGTTGCCTCCATGTGACTCGGGACTGTACCCAAAGACCACCGTTTTGCACGCCCTCATGGATGTGGTAAGGTGGAGATCAAAGCACAGTGGGAATCACACAAGACTCCATGACGATCTCGGGTCTACAGACTAACCTGTACAAGTGTCACCTGAGAACTGCCATCTGACGTGAGGTATAATACCATCTGAGAGTTCTCGCTGAGTCCGTCCAGTGTACCCAGTCTCCACTGAGCACCCGTATACCATCTCTGATGTCAAACACCAATGGATATGGGATCATCCATCGCCCATCACATGGGTCGAGAAGCATATACGCTAGTCTACTCTGGTATATCGATGCCCCGTCTCGATACACCCACGACTAGGGACCTTGAAGGATGTACTTATGGACTACCATGTCCCCACTAGTATGATCTACATCATAGTCCAGGTAGTCAAGTACAAATCCTAAGGGCTTTACCAACATGTAACTATAAGACAGTATAAAGAGACTAGTGTACATGTTAAGATAAAGAGCAACCAGATAGCATACTATCATGTCGAGCAAGAAAGTCATCTCTATATATGTCCAAGCATCCAATATAATATACATCATCTGTACAATACTGGCCTCTAGGGCATACATACAACTAACACCTATCTAACCGCCACTGCCTCCAAGTGCTCGGGACTGCACCCAACTGCTACCTGTTTGCACGACTCTTTTGAGCCGTGGTAGGGTAGCAATCTAAGAACAGTGGGACACACTCGAGGCGAAGTAGCAGTGTCAAGTCTGCGGACTATGCTGTACTCATGTCACCTGGGAACTGTTCACTGACGACTGGTATAAAACCAACCAACAGTTCCCTGTGAGTCCTGTCCGGTGTACCCGTAACCCAACGAGCACCTGCATACTATCTCCAGTACGACGTACTAATGGCTGTGGGACAGACCATCTCCCCAACTGGGATAAGAAGCGTACACACTAGTCTACTCCGGAGTATCGATGCCCTGTCTCGATAATCCAACGACTAGGGACCCGAATAAGGATGTGCTTGTAGACTATCCAGCCCCCACTAGTGTGACTGCCATCACAACGCTGGTAGTCAAGCAAGATCCTAAGAGCTCTATCAATACGTATACTCACATATTAAGATAGAAAAACCAAGTAGCATACTACCATGTTTAGCAAGACTGTTATATACATGTGAATATCCCAAGCTTCCATTAAGTAATATACAAACTAGTATGATACAGTAATGGCCTTCTAGGGCATAAATACTAACAATCTCCCACTTGCACTAGGGCCATGTACTGGCGTATCGAAGACCGATGATCTCGAGTAGCCTCTCGAACTGAATCTGAGGTAGGGCCTTTGTGAATGGATCAGCAATGTTCTCTTCAGAAGCAACTCTCCGAACCTCGATCTCCTGACGATCAATGATCTCCCTGATCAGGTGATATCGCCTTAAGATGTGTCTGGACTTCTGATGGGACCTTGGTTCCTTCACTAAAGCTATAGCTCCGTTGTTGTCGCAATACAGAGGTATTGGATCAACTATGGTAGGAACCACCTGAAGTTCTGTTAGGAACTTCTTCATCCAGACTGCTTCTTTTGCGGCATCGCAAGCAGCTATATACTCCGCTTCCATCGTCGAGTCAGCAACGATGTCCTGCTTGGAGCTCTTCCAGCACACCGCCCCTCCATTGAGGGTAAAGACATAACCCGACATGGACTTGGAATCGTCCTTATCACTCTGGAAGCCGGAATCAGCAAAGGCCTCCAACCTGAGGTCTTTTCCGCTGTAAACCAAGAACATCTCCTTAGTCCTTCTCAGGTACTTGAGAATGTTCTTTACTGCTATCCAGTGCTTCTCCCCTGGGTCTGACTGATACCAGCTTACCACGCTCAGTGCGTAAGCTACATCTGGTCTGGTGCACAACATCGCATACATTATAGAGCCTACCGCAGAAGCGTAGGGTATAATAGACATGCGTTCCCTTTCCAAATCAGTCTTGGGAGACATCTCTTTGGAGAGGGTGATTCCATGACAAGCCGGTAGATTACCGCGCTTAGAATCTTCCATACTGAATCTTTTCAGTACAGTATCGATATACCTGGACTGCGAAAGTCCCAACATTCTCTTGGATCTATCACGATAGATCCGGATCCCCAGAATGTAAGAGGCATCACCCAGGTCTTTCATGGAGAACCTGTGTGACAAGAATCCTATGACAGATTGTAGCAAAGGAATGTCATTTCCTATCAATAGAATGTCATCCACGTACAAGACGAGGAACACGACACTTCTGGCTACAACTTTACTATATATGCACGGTTCATCTGGATTTTTGATAAAGTCATATTCTTTGACTGCCTCATCAAAACAGATGTTCCAGCTCCGCGATGCCTGCTTTAGTCCATAAATGGACTTAAGCAGCTTGCATACTTTCCCGCTGCTCCCACTCTGATTGAAACCCTCTGGCTGATCCATATAGACGCACTCTTCTAAATTTCCATTTAGAAAGGCCGTCTTTACGTCCATCTGCCAGATTTCATAATCATGGAAGGCAGCAATAGCAAGAAGGACCCGAATGGATTTGAGCATAGCCACTGGAGAAAAAATTTCGTCATAGTCCAAACCAGGTCTTTGACGAAAACCCTTTGCAACAAGTCTAGCCTTATAGGTTTCCACCTGTCCATCTACACCAATCTTTTTCTTGAAGATCCATTTGCATCCTATGGGTTTTACCCCATCTGGAGCAAAGTCCAAAGTCCATACTTTGTTGGTGTACATGGACTCCATTTCGATCCGCATTGCATCTAGCCATCGTACCGAGTCGCCGCTCTGGATGGCCTGCTGGAAGTCAGTAGGTTCATCATCATCTTTGATGCAATCCTCTCTATCCCCATCTATGAGAAAACCGTAGTATCTCTCAGGCGGATGAGACGGCCTACTACTCCTGCGGAGGGGTGCGGGAATGTCCTGTTCTTCTTGAACTACTGGTTCTACCAAACTTTCAGTAGCAGTTTGTGGTTCTGGAATTTCTTCCAGTTCTATTTCGCTCCCACTTATTTCCTTTTCTAAAAACTGATGTTCCAGAAAATGGGCATTACGAGAAACAAAAACCTTTTGTTCCTCTGCGTAATAGAAATAATATCCCTTGGAGTTCTTTGGATATCCAACAAACATACATTTTACTGATCGTGCCTCGAGCTTGTCCATATGCTGCTTTTTAACAAAAGCTGTACATCCCCAAATCTTCATATGCTGAAGATGGGGTTTCTTCCCAGTCCACATCTGATATGGAGAGGTAGACACAGTCTTGGTAGGAGCCCTGTTCAGAAGTTATGCTGCTGATTCTAGCGCATAACCCCAAAAAGATCGCGGTAACTCAGCATTACTCATCATGGATCGTACCATATCCAATAGGGTTCGATTCCGTCTCTCCGATACGCCGTTATGCTGTGGAGTGTATGGAGGAGTAAGCTGAGAGAGAATTCCTTTCTCTTTTAGGTAACTTAGGAACTCGGCACTCAAGTATTCACCACCTCGATCAGATCTAAGTGTCTTGATACTTTTGCCGGTTTGGTTTTCTACTTCATTCTTATACTCTTGGAATTTCTCAAAAGCCTCGGATTTATGTTTCATCAGATAAATGAATCCGTACCTTGAGTAATCATCCGTGAAAGTAATGAAATAGGAAAAACCACCTCTTGCATGTGTAGACATTGGACCGCATACATCGCTGTGTATGAGTCCTAAGAGCTCGCTCGCTCTTACTCTTTGTCCAGTAAATGGAGTCTTTGTCATCTTTCCTTTGAGACAAGATTGACAAGTGTCATAAGTTTGATATTCGAACGAGTCCAAATATCCTTCTCTATGCAACTTAGTCAACCTTCTCTCATTGATGTGACCCAGTCTACAATACCATAAGAAAGCTTTATTTAAATCTGGAGACTTTCTTTTAAGCGTGTTCTGGACATTGAAAATTTGGAGTTGGTTTAAAACATATATACCGTTATTTAGTGTACCGGACCCACTCAAACCATGATTAAGGTGGATGTTAACAACATCTCTTACAAACGTGAAATCATAACCTTTATTTGATAACAAGGAAACTGATATGATATTACACGTTAAGCTTGGTACAAAAAAACAGTTATGTAAAACCAAAATGTGTCCACTCGTCAATCCTAGGTGATAATCCCCGACGGACGCAGCTCCCACGCTAGCTCCGTTAGCAACCTTTAGGGTCATATCACCTTCCTTCAGCACTCTACGGTTTCTCAGTGCCTGCAATGAATTGCAAATATGAGATCCTGATCCGGTATCCAATACCCAGGAAGTAGAGTTGATCGACAGACAATTCTCAATTACGAACACACCTGAAGTCGAAACCACAGCTTGCTTCGGTTCCTGGTTCTTGGCGTTCCACGCCTTGCAATCCTTCTTCCAGTGCCCTTTCCTGTGACAATGGAAGCACTCATCCTGGCCAACTACCGGTACCGCAAACTTTTTCTTTCCCTTCCCTCCCACCTTACTAACACCTCCTCTAGGTTTGGTGGCGGCCTTCTTCTTCCTTCCTTTGGCCTTAGCCATTGACCCGGAAGAAGATGCACCGCTAACAAACATAGCGGGTGTTTCCCTTGCTTTCTGCAAGGTGCCCTCTGCACTCCTTAACATGTTCAGGAGTTCCGGAAGTTCAACTTCTTTTCTATGAAGGTTGAAGTTCAGGATAAACTGGGCGTACGTGTGAGGAAGGGACTGGAGAATAAGGTCTGTATAGAGCTCATTATCCAAAGTCGTCCCAAGGTCTGCGAGCTCTTCAATATAGCCGATCATCTTTAGGACATGTTCTCCTACCGATGACCCGAAAGCCAACCTCGCTCGAAACAAGTTCTTAGAGGTCTCGTATCTTGTTATACGAGATTGCTCTCCATAAAGTTCCTTTGTATGGAGAAATATGCCATCTAGGTTCATATCCTCGTGCCTCCTCTGATGTTCATTGTTCATTGAGGCAAGCACGATGCACTTGGCTTTCGCGCAATCTAAATCCTAGGTTTTGCGGATTTCCTTATCCGCATTGCTGGATTTGGGACAAGGGACAGCAGGTGCCGTAGCGGTGAGGACGTACCCCAGTTTGTCATAGGTCAAAGCCATTTTGACATTCCGTAGCCAATCTTTATAGTTTAGCCCTGTCAGTATATTTTTCTCTAAAAGTAACTTAAGTCCAGTCATTTTCAGGGTCGCTGCAATTAGGAGAGAAAGAAGAAAACTCTTTAGCATGATGCTCTTGCAAGTTTAGAGTGGTTTTTAGTTTTATCTAAACTGGATGGCTCCCACTGTTTCTCGAATCCTTCCTCAAACCTAAAAGAAGAATTAGCCAGGACTATTCTCACTGTACAATACTTGCTTAACCATTCAGCCAGGCTAGTGTCGATACTTCGAGGGAGGTTTTCCAACGCTTTCGCGAAGTTCCTTAATTAAATAACCTCTTTTCTCTGGGGGCGTAACCCCGCTGACACCTTTCTTGACACCTACTTGGTTTATAGCATTGATCGTTAAGCGACGAATCTCCTGATAAGTAGCATATACTCACAGTAGGATCGGGATCCAAATATCATCGTATGATAATGTTGAAGGAATGCTACCAACATTCATCAAACTCCAAATGGTATGCATCTCTTTGCAAATTTCAGTTTCTTTAGAAATTTCCCGATATAAGTTTTTGCCCCATGCTCTTATGACCTTGGCTTTGGTCAAAATGTCATAAGTCACATGTCAAGTTCTACCCGTCATTATCTTGTCAAATTTGAACCCATCCGTATATACCCCTGACTTTGGTCAAATGATAATACGACTGTCCCAAACCAACTCATCTATCTTATGCAACAAATGAAAACCCAGCAGCTACCAAACACTATGCCTTGACTTTGGCCAAAATGCATAGCTTGAATACTACTGAATACCCAAATGAAATGACGGAGGGCTACGAATGGTTTTGGCGAAACCGTAAACGTAGTGAACTTGATATAACCGAAGGAACCTGATAGCTTTTAAAAGGAGTGGTTAAAGCTCCGCATTTAAAAATATCTGTTTTTAAAACTAACCGAGTGGTTTCTTTTAAATTGTTCCAACGATTAAACTTTTGGTTTATTTTCTTTGCATTATAAATAATGCGTCCCATCATTAACCTATCATTGCAGAAAACAACGAAAATACAACGTCCTCTTATGCCATCCGCATTCGCCACGGGGTCCCGTCATCACCCGTTAGGTTACTTAACTAACGACAGAGCGGGGGCTGGGCTAGCGCGGGTGTAAAACATAAGTGACGTCTAAATAGCTATCATATATAGATATTGTACATTCGTCAGACGCAATAATAGGCATTCCAGATCACAGATGAACTTTATTGGATTTGCAAGCAATCCGTGTTTGTTTTGAGCCTGCAACAAAAGACGGATTACACAGTTGTGATGAATAGCCATTACCCCACCCGAGACCCCAACGGGTACGGCAAACTACCCGCCCGGCAGTTTGTGCACCCCACCTTGGGTCTGTCCTAGGAGCAAAAACAGTAAAATGAAATAATACAACGGTGGCTACAACCGCAACCTGGATGTACCCCGCAAAATAATACTACAACAAATTACATTTACATCAAATGAATTAAATAATAACCCATCACATAACCCCGGCTATACATCACAACAGTCCAACACAGTTCATATCCATAAACATTAAAAACCATTACAGAAATGTGCAACCCCCTGCCAACCGACATACTAGCAGTTAGGGGAGGTTTACGAACACATTATACAAACACAGATATAATCCAACAAGCAAATACTGTATAATTTCGACCGATTAAACACTTTTAATTTTGCTCCAATACTTCTCTGTAAATCTGAAACCTGAGCAAAAATAAAATATTCCAGAAAATACCAAATATCACAGAGAAGCAACACAGAAAATTTGGGTTTCAGAATCACCAACTCGGCGGCGGAAGCGCGGCGGATCGGTGCGATCCGCCGCGGTTCCGCGGCGCTTTAAGCGATTCAGGGGCCCAAATTTCTTGGGTGTTCTTCTACTGTCTTTTTAAGCTTTCTGAACCTCCCGGAAAAATTTTCGGACTTCATTTAAAATTCGACAGAAACTTGTGATTTCGGGGTTTTCCGGTTTCGTTTTTTCCGTTCGAAATTCATACAAATTTGCAAGTAAGTTATTTATTGTTTAGCGAGGCTCTGATATACATGTGAATATCCCAAGCTTCCATTAAGTAATATACAAACTAGTATGATACAGTAAAGGCCTTCTATGGCATAAACACTAACACAATCCTCGTTCCCACCATCCATGAGAAAACCGTAGTATCTCTCAGGTGGGTGAGGAACCCTACTAGATCGGCGGAGTGGCCGGGGTTCATCGGGAACTACCGAATCCTCTGGTTCTACCAAATCTTCTGTTGTGGTTTGTACAGCTGGAACCTCTTCCAGTTCTACCTCAGAGCCACTAATCTCTTTTGCAAGAAATTCCTTTTCTAAAAAGGTGGCGTGTTGAGCAACAAACACCCTTTGTTCCTCACCGTGGTAGAAGATATACCATCGTGAATGCTTGGGATATCCAACAAACTTACACAAAACAGACCTTTCCTCGAGTTTGTCCGGTTTTTGTCTTTTGACATAGGCCGAGCAACCCCATATCTTAATAAAATTAAGATATGGTCTCTTCCCCTCCCATATCTTATATGGGATGGTAGGCACAGATTTGGTAGGAACCCTATTCAGTAGGTATGTTGCTGTCTCCAGTGCATATCCCCACAAAGAAATAGGTAACTCAGCTATACTCATTATAGAGCGCACCATATCTAATAGGGTGCGGTTCCTCCGTTCCGATACACCGTTATGTTGTGGTGTGTATAGAGGAGTTAGCTGAGAGAGAATCCCATTCTCTTTTAGGAAGTCTAGGAATTCAATGCTCAAGTATTCACCTCCTCGATCAGATCGAAGGATTTTAATACTTTTCCCGGTTTGGTTCTCGACTTCTTGTTTATATTCTCTAAATTTCTCAAAAGCTTCTGATTTGTGTTTCATCAGGAACACATATCCGAATCTAGAGAGATCGTCAGTGAATGTAATGAAGTACGAAGAATCATCCCTGGCATGTGTAGACATGGGACCGCATACATCACTATGTATCAGTCCCAAGAGTTCGGTAACTCTTTCTCCGTGTCCCGTAAACGGTGTTTTGGTCATCTTGCCTTTGAGACATGACTGGAAAGTATCATAAGATGAAAATTCAAACGGATTTAAATATCCATCCTTATGCAACTTAGCTAGTCGTGTCGCATTGATGTGACCCAGTCTACAATGCCACAAAAAGGATTCGTTCTATTCTGAACTCTTCCTCTTGTGTGTGTTTGTTATGCTCAGAACCGTTAATTGATTTAGAACATAAACGCCATTGCACAACGTGCCTGATCCAACCAACTTTTGGTTAAGGAAAATATTCATAACATTATCCTGTAATACAAAATTATATCCCTCTTTACTTAGTAAAGAAACCGATATAATGTTGCATATCAGGTTTGGCATGTAATAAAATTCGTTCAGAACTAATGTATTACCAGTTGGCAATACAAGGTGATATTCCCCGACGGTTTTAGCTACAACAATTGCACCATTTCCAACCCTTATGTCTTTATCACCTTCTCCAAGTTCTCTACCTTTTCTAAGCCCATGTAACTGATTACATATATGGGATCCTGAGCCGGTATCTAATACCCAGGACGTAGAGCAAATGGAGAAACAGTTCTCCGTAACGAACACACCCGAAGAAAATGCATCAACATGTACTTTCTTCACACGGGTGGCATGGGAATCCTGGTATTCCCCTATATCCTGTTCAGTCTTATAACTCTTATAAGAAAGAGCGGAACCAACGTTCCACAGCACAGTATAACATGCGGGTTCGGTCAATACATCTATATTATTATCTTGATTAAGGCATGATATGGTCGCTACCTGGAGAGAGAGAGAAGAAAACACTTTAGCGTATGCTCTTGCAAGATCAGATTGGTTATTATTTTATCTAATCAGGATGGCTCCCACTGTTTTTATCAAATCTTCCTTCAAAACCTAAAAGGAAAGACTAGCCGGGATTAATTACACTCTATAACTTCGCCAATCTTTCAGCCAGGCCAGTGTCGGTACTTTGAGGGAGGTTCCCCGTTCTTTCGCACGGACCTAATTAAAGTAAACCTCATTTTCGCAGAGGCGTAACCCCCTTGACACCTTTCTAGACACCTAATTGATCGGCTAATTGTCCTGTGTAAAACTCTCCCACGAGTAACAATTACTCGCAGTGGGTATCGGGATCCAACTATCTCATAGAAGGTATGCAATCTCATTGCAAATTTCAACACTTGAAATTCCCGATAATATTTTGCCCCAAGCATGCCATGACCTTGACGGAGGTCAACAAACCATAGGGTGCAAGTCAAGTTCAACCCGTCATTTCTTGATTGAATCAAACCCAGCCGCACGACCCTTGACGGAGGTCAACAAGGTCGTACGACTACCCTAATCCAATCTGCATCATATGCATAAGCAGATAAATACTAGTTAGCTACCGCACACTACGCCTTGACGGAGGTCAACAAACGTACCACGAATACTAAGTATGACTTATCTGAAATGACGGAGGGCTACGACAGGTTTTTCTGAAAACCTATTGCGTAATGAACTTGATATCGTTGTAGAATCAAGTGAAATTTTGAAATGGAGTGATTTTTAGGCTTTCATTAGTTTTGCTAAAGAGGTCACTCCCGGTGAAGGAATCTCGGCTCTTTCCTCATCGAATAAGGTGTAGGACATATCATATATATCACTATGCAAAGCAAAACTCCAAAAGCAGTCAAAAGTCAAACTGAGTGTTGTAGCATCTGCCAGTTTTGCTAAAGAGGTCACTCCTGGTGAAGGGATCTCGGCTCTTTCCTCATCGAATAAGGTGCAGGGTATATCATATATACCGCTATGCAAACCAAAACTGTAGCTACCCTTTTTGAAAAATTTGATTCTACAACATCTTTTAGGTTTCTTTTCTTTCATTAATCACATTAATAAAGTCCCATCATATAAGTCACCTAAACATCACAGATAAATACGACGTACACTTATGCCATCCGCATTCGCCTCGATGTCCCCTTGTGCACCGTTAGGTTAGGTAACTAACGGCAGAGCAGGGCAGGGCTAGCGCGGTTGTATAACATAAGTAACGTCTATATAATATATCATATATACTATATACAATATTTATCACAACACATCAAATGATCACATCACAGATATCGCAGCAGAAGAAACATATGAAACATTTTATATAGTAGGACGTCCGTGTTTTATTTTGAGCCTCTATAAAACACGAATTCCACGGTCGTGATGAATAGCCAAACCTACACCCCTAGACCCCTACGAGAGCGGCAAGCAACCCTACCAATTCTAGAGTTAGGAGACCCGGACTCGACTCCTCGAGTTGGTCTCCCACTGGACTCTAGAACCCGGTTACTTGTGCTCTCCTCCTTGGGTCTATCCTAGTGCGGAAAAGTAAATAATATACAAATGGTGACATCGACCTCATCCCGGAAGTGCCCCAATAAAAGAATATTACATACATTTAAATTTACACGAATGATAATAAAAACTCTCATCTCACATAAAAACCCCCGGCTATTAAGAACGCGACGATCCAATATAACATATCCAGCAACACGGAACATCACATGTCATCAACGTAAGTAAATATGCGCATCACAATTGTCGTTGACATATAGCAACGAAACCGGCGATATCACATATTACACTTACGGTCGCAGAAAAGAAAGTGTAAAACTACAACATTTAGAATCCACAATCTCTTTAGACATCGTAAATCCGAAATATCACATATTTCGCATTTCATGCCTAACTATATGAATTCCACATATTGTATCACATTCCAAATAAATAGACAGTATTAAACTTTCTGATCGAATAATCAAATACCCAAGATTTCCTAAATAGCTCAACACTTGAACGGAGTTCAAAAATTTCAGAATACATCACAGTAGCAACGGTCCAGCCGTAGAAGGGTCAAGCCAACGCCTCAAATATGGCACGCCGTACTGCCCCAAACCCTAAGGTTCAAAGGGCAGTTCAAGACGGTCACATAATCGAGTTAAGCTTTGTTGTCTTCTAGAGGGTCCATCGCTCACATGCACGTTTTTCCGAAAGATTTAAACCCGAGAAAAATTCAACACTTGAATGTTTTTCGTGCCGGGAAAAATTGAGTTAATGATATCCGTTCGAACATTTTAATGAAGGGTTCCTAGGAACGCTAATGAGGTCTCGTATGGCATCAACCATGCCAATTTCAAATTTTACAAGTGCCGAGAAACCCTAATATGGATCGTTAACTAGATATATAGGCGACAAATGAAACTAGTTAACAGCTTAACTAAGAGTTAAACGGAAATACAACCTTTGTAGATCCGGTCCTCCACCTCCATAGCTCCACAATGAAGTCTCCTCGCTGTCCAAATTGAATCCCGGGCTCTAGCGTCGGCTTCATCGGAGAAATGGGCGGGCTAGGTCATCGACTACGATGCCGAAGATGATCTACGTCGAGGCATCACAAGATCAAGCTCCCACTTCACCAAGTCATGAAACTTGTGAAGAAAACACCCTATACTACTTGGCAAGAGGTAGAGGATGAAGAAATAGGAAGTGGGTTCACTTTAGAATTGGATTTCTCACTTGATTTCTTCACTTGCCATTGATGAGGCAAGCTTTCTTCATGTGAAGAAGAAGAAGAAGATGATAATAATATGATAAGTTAATTGAATAGAAAAGAATAATAAACCTTATCATAACATAACCATGGTCAAGTGTAGAGAATGAATCATGGTTGAGTGGAATGATTAGGGTTAAGCATGAGACAAAATGGTCACTTGGTCAAAGCTTCATGAAGCTTCAAGATGCAAACAAAGAAAGCCACCATTTTCACTTTATGCCATTTATTTTCCAAAAAGAATAAATAAATAAATAAATGAATAAGAAAACAAAACCCTAACCATTCATATAACCATGGTTTAATCTTTACACAAATCAAAGTTAGCATGCATCATCAAACATGATACAAACTTGTGCACAAAAATATATCACATATACAATGTGCACAAACATGTGAGAAAAACCATTTAAAATGAACCAATACTAGTTAATGCAAAGTAATATATCAAATATATAATTATGCAACAAATCATTAAATCAACACTTGATTTAACGATCCGGTCATATCGCATATAACCGACTAATATGCAATGTATCGACTTATCGAATCAATCCTTGATTCGATAACTAGGTTATATCGCATACAACCATTCGATACATTCATGGCGAGAATAGAATATGGTATCACCTACACGCATTATTCTCGGTCCCGCACATATCTCATATGCGCTCCTATTTCATTTCGCTTGAGCCAGGAAACCTCTGTGTAGGACTCTAAAGACTCGTCAATACGCCGGCAGCAGGTGATGATCATATCAAACACCCACAAGCCGCAAGCGGTCTGCTAAACGTAACGGCCACCCGGGTATTGAGCGATCAGAAGATCGACGAGCAAGCCCGCTCACACTCCTGTGAATCCAACCAGTAACACTTACCGTACAGTCCGGTCTCGTCGTCTGATATGTTGCATATCTCGCCTAGGGGTGGTAAACGTCAGACCCCAATAGCTCGATAAGTCGTGTCGATATGAGGTCTATAACAATTCGAGAAACTACTGGTAACATTACCAGTAAATCTCAGCAACCCTGGCCAGGGATTTCCGGTTATAGCCAATCGAACACAGCGCAACATCAACTCCCTATACCGGGAGAGACGAATCCCCTCCTATCGCTCATTGCCTCCATGTGACTCGGGACTGTACCCAAAAACCACCGTTTTGCATGCCCTCTTGGACGTGGTAAGGTGGAAATCAAAGCACAGTGGGAACCACACAAGACTCTATGACGATCTCGGGTCAACAGACTACTCTGTACCAGTGTCACCAGAGAACTGCCATCTGACGTATGGTATAATACCATCTGGGAGTTCTCAGCGAGTCCGTCCAGTGTACCCAGTCTCTACTGAGCACCCGTATATCATCTCTGATGTCAAACACCAATGGATATGGGATCATCCATCGCCCATCTGTATGGGTCGAGAAGGTATACGCTAGTCTACTCTGGTATATCGATGCCCCGTCTCGATATACCCACGACTAGGGACTTTGAAGGATGTACTTATTGACTACCATGTCCCTACTAGTATGATCCGCATCATAGTCCAGGTAGTCAAGTACACATCCTAAGGGCTTTACCAACATGTAACAGGGAGACAATCAGTATACACGTTAAGGTAAAGAGTAACCAGATAGCATACTATCATGTCGAGCAAGAAAGTCCTCCCTATGTATGTCCCAGCATCCACTACAATATACATCCAATGTACAGTAATGGCCTCTAGGGCATACATATAACTAACAATCTCCCACTTGCACTAGGGCCATCTGATAGCAGTGGTTGTAGTATCTCATACTCAACCATCCCATAAAAGTCTCTCTCTGGGAAAAGGCCTTTGTGAGTGGATCCGCCGTGTTGTCCTCTGACTCTACTCTCCTAACCTCGATCACCCTGGAGATCAACCATCTCCATGATCAGGTGACACTGCCTTAGAATATGTCTGGATCACTGATGGGACGGACGTTCCTTGGCATAAGCCACAACTCCATTGTCACACAATGGGAGGAACTAAGTTCATCTCATGAACTAATATACACCCAGACAGCCTCTTTGGTAGCATCTTAAGTAGCGACATATTCAGCTTTTAATCGTCTAGTATGCCACGGTATCTAGCTTGGAACTCTTCCAACATACCATCCCTTTACCACGGGTAAAGACAATGCCTGTGACTGACATTCAGTCATCCTTATCACTCTGGAACCCTTCCAGTGATTCTCCCCAGGATCGGTTGATACCATCTCACTACAACTAGTGAGAATTCTAACATCCAATTAGATCTATCGCATAGACCCAAAATCCAGGATTTAGGAGGTATCACTTTGATCCTATTATGGAGAATTCTTGTGATAACCGGAGATTGACCGAGCGTAGCATAGGAAACTCCTTCCCTATCAAGAGTATGTCATCCACGTACTCTACGAGGATCACTACCATACTCCCTACTACCTTCTTGTATATACAAGGTTCATCTACCATTTTGATGATGTCAAACTATTTGACTTCCACATCAAAACAGATGTTCCAACTCCACGATGCCTACTTTATTATATAAAGCATCTTGTACACGTTTCCGCTGCTCCCACTGTTTACGAAGCACTCTGGCTGTGTACTTATAGACGTTCTCTTCTAAAGCGTCATTTAGAAAAGCGGTCATGGCACCCAACCGCCAGATATCGTAGTCATGGTATGTAGCCGTGGCAAGTAGGATCTGGATGGACTTAAGCATAGCCACTTGAAAAGGTTTCATCATTATCCACGCCTGGTCGATGACGAAAACCTTTAACAAGTCTAGCTTTGGAAGTCTCAACTTTTCCATGTACACCAAGTAATCTTCTCAAGATATACTTGCTCCTGATGGGGATTTAACACTTCAGATAAAGCAACTAAAGTCCATACTTTGTTGGTGTATAAGGATTCCATCTCAGATCACTAAGCATCCAGCCATTCTTACAGAGTCTCACTCCTGATGGCCAGCTCGAAACTAGTCGGGTCATCATCTCATGATGCAATCCTCGCTCCCACTGTCATAGAGAAACCGAAGTATCTCTCAGGTGGGTGAGGAACCCTACTAGATCGGCGGAGAGGCTGAGGTTCGTTGGTATGTACTGAATCCTTTGGTTGTACCAAATCATCTACTGTAGTTTGCATAGCTGGAACCTTTCCAGTTCTACATAACTAACCTTGCCTCGAGCTTGTCCGAATTTTGCTTTTAGACATAGGCCGGACAACCCCAAATCTTAACTAGCTTAAGACATGGGCTCTTCCCATACCGTATCACATATGAAGCGGTAGGCATAGATTTGATTCGAATCCTATTCAATAGGTATGCAGCTTCTCAAGTGCATAACTCCTAAAAAGGAAATAGGAAACTCAGTAGTACTCATCATAGAGCACACCATATCATATAGGGTGCATCTGCTCCGCCCCGATACACCGACGTACTGTGGTGTATACGGAGGAGTAATGCTGAGAGAGAATCCCATTCTCCTTTAGAATAATCCAGGATTTTCGTGCTCAAGTATTCTCCTCCTCGATCACATCAAAGGACATAATACTTATACCCGTATTTTGGTTCTCTACTTCTAACTTATATTCTGTGAATATCTCAAAAGGTTCGGACTTGTGTTTCAACAGGAACATATGTCTGAATCTTGAGAGATTATCAGAGAATGTAACGAAGTACAAAGAACCGTTCTTGGCATGTGTAGACAGGGGATCTTACATACATCATCATGTATCAATCCCAAGAGTCGACTAACTCTTTCTCTGTTTCCAATAAGCAGAGCTATGGTCATCTAATCTTTGTGACATGACTGGCAAGTTTCATAAGATGTAAATTCAAACTGATTTAAATATGCATCTACATGTAACATCAGCTAGTCGGGTCGCATTGATATGACCTAGTCTACAATGCCTCAAGAAGGATCCGTTCATTTCTGAACTCTTGCTCTTGTGTGTGTTCCGTATACTAAGAACTGTAGTTTGATTTAGAACATCAATGCTTTTAGATAACGTGCCTGAACCGATCAACTTTTGATATAGGAAATGTTCAAAACATTATCCAACAATACAAAATTTTATCATTTCTTTACTAATAAAGAGACTGATATGATTTTGTATATCAGGTTCGGTATCTAATAGCATTTGTTCAAAATCAATGTATTGGTAATACAGGGTGACAGTGACCAACAGACTTGGCTGCAACACTTGCCCCATTTTCTGTCTCATGAAACTTATCACCCGTTCTCAGTTTTTCTACCCTTTTGTAGCCCTATGTAACAGATTACATATCTGGGATCCTGATCCGGTATCATATACCCAGGATGCGGAGGCACCTGAGAAACAGTTCTTTGTAATGAACACACCCGAAGATGATGCATCAGCATGCACTCTCTTCGTTTGGGCGGCACGGGAATTCTGGTAATCCCCAATATCCTACTCTGTCATATAACAATTATAAGTTGGAGCGGGACCAACGTTCCCCAGCTCAGTATAACAAGCGGGTTCGGTCAAATATCCGTATTATTATCTTGATTAAGGCATGATATGGTCACTACCAGGGGAGAGAGAGAAGAAAACACTCAGCGTGCGCTCTTTCAAGAATAGATTGGTTATTATTTTATCTAATCAGGATGGCTCCCACTGCTTTTTATCAAATCTTCCTTCAAACCCTAAAAGGAAAGACTAGCCGGGATTAATTACACACTACAAGTTCGCCAATCTTTCAGCCAGGCCAGTGTCGGTACTTTGAGGGAGGTCCCCCGTGCTTTCGCACGAACCTAATTAATGTAAACCTCGTTTTCCCAGAGGCGTAACCCCGTTGACACCTTTCTAGACACCTACTTGATCAGCTAATTGCAATGTGTAAAACTCTCCCAGGAGTAACCCTTACTGGCAGTGGGTATCGGGATCCAACTATCTCATAGAAGGTATGCAATCTCATTGCAAATTTCAACACTTGAAATTCCCGATAATATTTTGCCCCGAACGATCTATGACCTTGACAAGGTCAACAAACCATAGACCGCAAGTCAAGTTCAACCCATCATTTCTTGATTGAATCAAACCCACCCGCACGACCCTTGACAAGGTCAACAAGGCCGCACGACTACCCTAACCCAATCTGCATCATATGCATAAGCAGATAAATACTGGTTAGCAACCGCACACTGCGCCTTGACTGTAAGCCCGCGGGGGTGCCCCGGCCGTCGATCCGACGCCGGAAACGCGGAAACAAAAACTTTGCAAAACTTGCAACCGGCACCACCGCGCACTTTTCACCCGGATCGGGCCATTAACCTAGCTAACTAGCAAATAAGAAAAGAGTAGAGAAGTTATACCAAGCGATCCGTGTCCTTCGGTCTTCATCTCCACTCCGATCTTCCGCGGAATCTCCGTCCATCATCGTCTCGTCGGAAAGGGCACTACGTAGCCGGAATCTTTTACGGGCTCCCACCTCTTGACCGAGGCAACTCGGGCGCGAAGTTGGCTAGCCGATGCGTCGAAGGGATGCTGTAGAATAGTGTAGTAGCCTTGTCTCTTTGGGGTTTAAGAGGTTGCCATGTTGGAAGAATTTTGCACAAAAATATTCATGGATGCTTGCTAAGAGAAACAAATGAGCACACCATGAAATGAGCTCGGCCAGAAAAAAGATTTGTGCTCTCTGGAAAATGATTTTTGGTTGGTTGCATCAATTAAGCTCAACCCCCTTTTAAAGAATATAATCCCTCAACACAAAAGAACCACCAGCACACTCACAATGGGGGGGCCCACGAAATTAATCATGAAGGAACAAAGAAAGACCGGCCGGAACAGAATGCAAACTGGCAACCCCAGAAAACCGATCCCGTAATAAATTACAGGAAAACCCCGCAACTGCAAATACATGCCCGTATTTGTATTCCCACTAAACACAAATGCAAAGAGACAAAACTACACTATCAAATACTAGAATCTGGCTTAAGCCAAAGCCGGCTAGTAAAAACCGTCCGATCACGATCCGTGCAATACCGCACGTATCTGATCGAACCCTGCCATATCTCCATACGGCCTCTACAGCGTTTCGCCCGAAACCTGAGTAACTGAGTGTGGTGGACTCTAAAGACTCGTCAATACTTTGGCTGTGGATTTAACCACTAGCACGTCAGAGGTATAAGCCAATACGTGACGGGCTACCAGGTATTGACCAAAAGGGACGTCGATGAGCGAACTCATCCTGACACCTTACTGAGCCTATCAGTGACAATATCCATACAGTCCAGTCCGTTCGTCTATGAGCATCGCATGGCGGGCCTAGGGGGTTGGTAAAAGTCAGACCCCCAATAGCGGTACAAGTCGTGTCGGAGTGTAGCCCAGAACACCCTGAGATACTACTGGAATACCTACCAGCAAATCTCCTTCCTTGGCCAAGGACTTTTCATGTTCTGGCTCTCCTAGACACAGCGCGACCTCACCCCCAATACCGGGAGAGACGAACCCCTGAAGATCCGCTCACTGCCTCCATGTGGCTCGGGACTGTACCCAACTAAAACCTGTTTGCACGACTCCTTTGAGCCATGGTAGGGTAGTAATCAAAGCGCAGTGGGAACTCACACGAGACAAATGACGATCTCAGGTCGATGAACTAACCTGTACACATGTCACCAGGGAACTGCTATCTGACGTCTGGTATAATCCCAACTAGCAGGTTCCCGGCGAGTCCTATCCGGTGTACTCATAACCCAATGAGCACCTGTATACATCTTAGGTGAACCAACTGACACCAGTGGCTTGTGAGACCGGCCACCGCCCCTCGTCGGGGTCTCGACTGTATACACTAGTCTACTCTGGAGAATCGATGCCCTGTCTCGAAACTCCCACGACTAGG
Organism: Agapanthus africanus; assembly: GCA_030015575.1. Lineage (NCBI taxonomy): Eukaryota > Viridiplantae > Streptophyta > Magnoliopsida > Asparagales > Amaryllidaceae > Agapanthus > Agapanthus africanus. Next base: position 228,341,393 of record CM057345.1, on the reverse strand, counting down.
GACCTTTTAAGGATGTGCTTATAGACTCCAGCTCTCACGTATATGATCGCCCTCATACTGCTGGTAGTCAAGCAAGAATCCTAGGGGCTCTATCAACGTGTAACAGCGACTCGTAAGGTCACCTAAAGCAGTACACGATGATAAAGATAAACCAGATAGCATACTATCATCTTGAGTAAGACTGTCTTACTGGGACAGGTCCTCACCTCAATCATTGCAATCACGTGCCTGTGATCCAATAATTGACTCTGAGGGTACTATCTCCAACAATCTCCCACTTGCACTCAAGGCTAATTATTGCGATGTCGCATACTCACAGCCCGTGTGATACCGAACACCCAACTCCTCTACTAGTCAGTCTCACAAAGCTCGTTTGCGAAACTATTGCATTCGAGGAATAGCCTCAGTGAGTGGATCCGCTCTGGTGTTTCTTTCTATATCACTCTATATCTCAAGTTCGCGGAGAAAGCCATCTCCCAAAATGAGCAATACCTGTCTTAGAATGTCTGGATGTCTGATGGGACCTAGCTCATAAATGAACTCCAAATCCAAACTTCTTAGACTGTATCGTCTACTGAACTTAATCAGTATCCTGCGCCATGCCTTCCCTCAGTATCCACCTGGACCACCTGTCCAAAATACCGCCCCTCGTCAGAGGGAAAACTATAACTCTGACAGCCACTCTGCCATCCAGGTCACCTTGGAAGCCTGGAATGATAACCGTCTCCTAAAGGAGGCTGCCGTTATCATATCCCTAGAACATTAACTTATGTTCTAAAACTGCTTCCGATCGTTTCTCTAGGATTGGATCAATATCAACTTATTGCACCTATTGCAAGAACAACATCTGGTGTGGTACTTGACATCTCATGATTGACTCAATTGCCTAAGCAAGTGATCTGCCAATCATGCACATCCCTCTCCCCTTTAGTCTGCAAGACATCTTTAGAGAGGGTGACTCCATCACCTGCAGGTATACTACCGTGCCAGGAGTCGTCCATTCTAAATACTCATAGAATGCGGTCAAAGTACCCAGATTGGGAAACCACCTAAATCTAGATCTAAAATCATAGATCTAGTAACCAGAATGTCTGATATAATATCCAAGTCTTATGTGGAGAAACCACTGTGTGACGACCAAAGTATAACCGATCGTAGTATAGGAATATCACTTCCTACTCTGTGTATGTCATCAAATACCAGGACATCACACCCTACTACCTTCTTAACAGATCCATCCCCTATTCTGATGAAGTCAAACCTATGACTGTCACATCAGAAATAGATGATCTATCTCCGCTATATCTGCTTTAGTCTATAAACAGACATAAGCCACATATCCACCAATGCTTCCGCTGCTCCCACTGACTATGACAACCCTCTGGAAGAGTCATATACACGTACATTTCTAAAGCTAGTTTAGAATGACGCTATACTCATCCTCCTGCCGGGTTTCACAGTCTGGAACAACAGCAATGGCAAGTCTGGGTAAACAAGAACGTCCCTGCCACCGTCCTTGAGCATACCGAAGTACCTCTCGGGTGCCGGAGGTTACCCACCTTATCTGCGGAGTGGCCAATGGAATGTCAAACCAGATTGAATCTTTAGGTTCTTATCAAATCTTCAGTAATCGTTTGCGGTTCTGGAATCACTTCCAGTTCTACCATACTCCCACTACTGTTTTTCTGAAAAAATACATTTTTGATAAAACTGTGGCGAGTCAAGAACAATATCACTATTGATCTTCCAGATGGTAGAAAGTCAACCCTCGTCATAGCCCGGGTCAACCCACAAACAGCCATTACTGAAACGTGCCTTGAGTTGCCCAGAGTCTGGTTTTAAGCATAAACTGGACAACTCCCCGTATCTTAACAAGGTCAAGATATGAACTGTTCTATATCCAAGAAACAGAGGCACTGATTTAATTGAACCAGATTCAAATTATGCAGCTGTCTCTAGTGCATGTCAACTAAATGGAAGAGGCCGATCAGCGTTACTCAACTTAGGAGTACTTCCAATTATGAGTAACCTGAAAGAGAAGCTAGTTCTCTTAATCATTACTATCAACTGAATACCATTCACAAGTATCTACTCTTCGATCACCTTGAAGAATCCCGATACTTGCAACACCTGGTTCTCTACTTTACTCTTATACCTATAACTCCTCAAAACTTAGACCCTGTGTTTCTATGAAACACATATCTAAGAACTAGAGAAGTTAAAAGTAAACAGAATATAGTACGAGGACCTACCCCAATGTCCTAATGGACATTGGACAATATACAATACTCTGTATAAGTCCCCTGAGTCTAGTGACTCATTCACTGTGTGTTGTGGGTTGAAAACTGTACCTTTGGTTAAGAAGAATTACACCGCTGTTCAATGCTCCTTACCTAACCATCCACTGGTATAGGTAAATGTCATAGACATAATTTCAAAAAGATATGTCTCACTCTATAAAAATAGACGTACAGATATATCAATTTGAAATTGGTGCACAACAACGGATATTCAAAACCAAATATTTGCCGACCGGCAAACAACCCAGATGGCTTCCTCAAATATCACCAATTCCAACGAATCCCGATATAATGAGGATGGTCACCTAATTACCAATAACTTACTCCCCTTCATCATCTGTAAAACCATACAGATGTGAGACTCATAGCTGGTAAATACATACCCTGGAGCAAGTGCCTAATTGGGAAATCAGTTTTCATTTAACAGCACACAGTGAAACTGAAACATTGAGATGTTTCGATGGGGTATCCTGGTATTCTTAGTAATGCCTCTTCCATTATCCAGATTCACAACTATAACTGTATAATTCTTTGCCACCTCTCCAAATCCCTTTATTTGTCTTTAGTCATTACCTTCTGTACACCCCTTTAGGCCAAATGGTTTTCTTCCTTCCCTACCGTTCGGCACCAGCCTATGGTTTGGAAGAAGACAATCCAATAAGCATAATGGGTGTACTGTCCTAGTCCTAGGAGCACTCGCAATGCGAGAGAAGGTGAGGATAAAAGACAACCGAATGAACTTAATTCATAGGTGATTTAGGATTGACAAAGAAGTACATGGTTTGGTCGTGAATAGCAGTCGCAATTTACTTTGCCCTCTTACTAATCCCTTGCTTTGTCTGAACTTAATACCTTCTGTACACCATTTAGGCTAATTGGCTTTCTTCATTCCCCACCGTTCGGCACCAGCCTAAGGTTTGGAAGAAGACTATCCAATTTGCGTAATAGGTGTACTATCTCCTAAACCAAGGAGTACTCGCAACTTGAGAGAAGGTAAAAGGTAAAGACAACTGAATAGTCCTATTCGTTTTCTTCAGAACCTGAAACCATCCTCGAAGTCCTTCGAGTTCGTATATAACCATACGATGGTTTTGTCCAATGGAAGTGGACGTTCGTAGTAATACGGGGTGTCCCGGAGAAAAGGGTAAAAGTAGGAGTGGCAAAGAGGTCTGCAACTCTGACAATCCAAAAGCCAGTGTTAAGAAGGTTCGGTCAACTTGGTCACTGAGCCATAGACTAGGGTCGGGTCAATGGTCGCTCCCAAAGAGAGAGAGAAAAGAAACACTCAGCGTGCACTCTAACCAAGATCAGAATGGTTACCAATTTATCTAATCTGAAAACCTCCCACTGTACCGTCAAATTCTCCTCCAAACCTAAAAGAAGAATTAGTCGGGAACACCCGAGGAGTAAACCAACTCATCAGTGGGAATCGGGATCCAACTCTCATCGCATGATAACGTGACGGAATCCGCTCACGTTATCACACTCCAGAAGGTATGCGCATATCTGGCAAGTTTCAGTTCTTTTGAAACTCCCGATGTGGATTTTTGCCCCATGCTCTTATGACCTTGGCGTGAGGTCAAAATATCATAAGTCACATGTCAAGTTCTACCCATCATTATCCAGGTTAATCTGAACCCACCCGTGCATACCCTTGACGTAGGCCAAAATAGTAGTACGACTGTCCCAAACCAACGCATCTATCTATGCAACAGATAAATACCCGGCAGCTACCAAACACTATGCCTTGGCGTGAGGTCAAAATACATAGGTTGAATACTACCGAATATTTAACTGAAATGATGGAGGGCTACGAATGGTTTCTGGCGAAAACCTTTAACGTAATGAACTTGATATCGTTGAAGGAACTGATAGCTTTTTAGAAAAATATAGTAACGAAAACTTTCGCTAAAGAGGTCACTCCCGGTGAAGGGATCTCGGCTCTTTCCCCATAGAATGAGGTGCAGGATATTCCGAATGAATACCATGATGCAAAGCAAAAATAATCGGATATAGTGAAGTTACTGCCCTAACGCAAACTTTTGTCCAAGGGGTCACTCCCGGTGAAGGGATCTCGGCCCTTGCCTCGTCGACTGAGGAGCAGGATATTCCAACTGAATACCACTGTGCAAAACAAAAGAGAACGCCCTTGCAATAACAGCCTTTAGAAAAAGTGTTCCAACAACATCAGAATAGGTTTGTTTATCTTGCATTGATCCGAATCAACGCAGTCCCATCAATTGATCACACCACAAAGAACGAAAATATACTGACGTACGTATATGCCATCCGCATTCGCCACTGGGTCCCGTCATCACCCGTTAGGTTAGCTAAGTAACGACAGAGCGGGGACTGGACTAGCGCGGATGCAAAACATATACAATATCTACTAGTATATATATAATATATAATTTTCGCTCAAAGCGTGATAAAATGCAACACAGAAAAGTATAGCAACACAGATCAATACAGATATCTGGGATCCCCGGGTTTCACAGAGCCGCTGAAACCCGACGTTCCCCAGGTCGTGTGGATAGCCTGTGCAATGAAAATCCTAGACCCCTACGGGCGCGGCAAGTCACCCGCCAAAACCTGAAGCGAGGCAGCCCCCTTCAGCAACGTGAATGGACCACCCAGCACTTCACGGAATCCGGTAACTTGGGCACCCTTCCTGGGTCAACCTGTACCCCCTACGAGTGCGGCAAATAGCCCGCCAATTCTAGAGTGAAGCCCCCTCCGTCTCAATGCCATGAGATGCGGGCTTGTTGCCTTCTAGAACCCGGCTATCCGTGCACCCCTCCGCGGGGTAATCCTAGTACAGAAAGTAAAATATACATACAACGGGTACACTGACCGCAACCTGATCGTGCCCCAAAAGAATAATACAAACAGGCAGTGACGGCAGTCCACATGTCGGACGCTCGCCCCGCAATATCAAATGTACATATAAAACAAAACTGTACTAACATTGCATCCAGGCTATTCCCACGACCGATCCGCAACAACACAGCATAAACACAGAACATCAACGTGAATGTCACGTTCGCAAATCCGTCTAAAAGGGCTATAGCAGATAGACTGGATTTACCGATCGAATGACATTCACGGTCGCAGATATAATGTAAATACTGTGAACTGGCATGTTTAAATTATCCGATCGAACAAATTTATCAAAGTGGGCCCCAAGCAGTACTGTAGCACTTACAGAAAATCTGGGCCCAAAAATAATATCCCAAAACCCCTATTTCCAAGTATAAGACCTACTGGGAAATTTTGGTGCAATGATCACTCCTTCCCACCGCGGAACCGCGGCCAAACCAGGGGTTTGGCCGCGTTTCCGCGGCCGTACTAAGAGATCATTACATCAAATTTTACCAGAAGTCTTAGAATGTCATGCTTGTGTTTCTGCAGTGACCTGAAAAATTTTTAGAGCTTGAAAAAATTTCGACAGAAACATGAAGTATTGAAAATGCGGTTTTTGGGGTTTTGTTCGAACGGGTTTTAAACACACTAAACCAAGCTAGGCATGGTTAATGGCGTGGCTTTGATACCAATGTAAGCCCGCGGGGGCGCCCCGGCCGTCGACCCGACGCCGGAAACGCGGAAAACAAAAACTTTGCGAACTTTGCAAAACGGCACCACCGCGGACTTTTCACCCGGATCGGGCCATTAACCTAGCTAACTAGCAAATAAGAAAAGAGTAGAGAAGTTATACCAAGCGATCCGTGCCCTTCGGTCTTCATCTCCACTCCGATCTTCCGCGGAATCTCCGTCCATCATCGTCTCGTCGGAAAGGGCACTACATAGCCGGAATCTTTTACGGGCTCCCACCTCTTGACCGAGGCAACTCGGGCGCGAAGTTGGCTAGCCGACGGGTCGAAGGGATGCTGTAGAATAGTGTAGTAGCCTTGTCTCTTTGGGGTTTAAGAGGTTGCCATGTTGGAAGAATTTTGCACAAAAATATTCATGGATGCTTGCTAAGAGAAACAAATGAGCACACCATGAAATGAGCTCGGCCAGAAAAAAGATTTGTGCTCTCTGGAAAATGATTTTTGGTTGGTTGCATCAATTAAGCTCAACCCCCTTTTAAAGAAATTAATCCCTCAACACAAAAGAACCACCAGCACACTCACAATGGGGGGGCCCACGAAATTAATCATGAAGGAACAAAGAAAGACCGGCCGGAACGGAATGCAAACTGGCAACCCCAGAAAACCGATCCCGTAATAAATTACAGGAAAACCCCGCAACTGCAAATACATGCCCGTATTTGTATTCCCACTGAACACAAATGCAAAGAGACAAAACTACACTATCAAATACTAGAATCCGGCTTAAGCCAAAACCGGCTAGTAAAAACCGTCCGATCACGATCCGTGCAATACCGCACGTATCTGATCGAACCCTGCCATATCTCCATACGGCCTCTACAGCGTTTCGCCCGAAACCTGAGTAACTGAGTGTGGTGGACTCTAAAGACTCGTCAATACTTTGGCTGTGGATTTAACCACTAGCACGTCAGAGGTATAAGCCAATACGTGACGGGCTACCAGGTATTGACCAAAAGGGACGTCGATGAGCGAACTCATCCTGACACCTTACTGAGCCTATCAGTGACAATATCCGTACAGTCCGGTCCATTCGTCTATGAGCATCGCATGGCGGGCCTAGGGGGTTGGTAAAAGTCAGACCCCCAATAGCGGTACAAGTCGTGTCGGAGTGTAGCCCAGAACACCCTGAGATACTACTGGAATACCTACCAGCAAATCTCCTGCCTTGGCCAAGGACTTTTCATGTTCTGGCTCTCCTAGACACAGCTCAACCTCACCCCCAATACCGGGAGAGACGAACCCCTGAAGATCCGCTCACTGCCTCCATGTGGCTCGGGACTGTACCCAACTAAAACCTGTTTGCACGACTCCTTTGAGCCGTGGTAGGGTAGTAATCAAAGCACAGTGGGAACTCACACGAGACAAATGACGATCTCAGGTCGATGAACTAACCTGTACACATGTCACCAGGGAACTGCTATCTGACGTCTGGTATAATCCCAACTAGCAGGTTCCCGGCGAGTCCTGTCCGGTGTACTCATAACCCAATGAGAACCTGTATACATCTTAGGTGAACCAACTGACACCAGTGGCTTGTGAGACCGGCCACCGCCCCTCGTCGGGGTCTCGACTGTATACACTAGTCTACTCTGGAGAATCGATGCCCTGTCTCGAAACTCCCACGACTAGTGACCTTTTAAGGATGTGCTTATAGACTCCAGCTCTCACGTATATGATCGCCCTCATACTGCTGGTAGTCAAGCAAGAATCCTAGGGGCTCTATCAACGTGTAATAGCGACTCGTAAGGTCACCTAAAGCAGTACACGATGATAAAGATAAACCAGATAGCATACTATCATCTTGAGTAAGACTGTCCTACTGGGACAGGTCCTCCCCTCAATCATTGCAATCACGTGCCTGTGATCCAATAATTGACTCTGAGGGTACTATCTCCAACATTGACAAGGTCAACAAACGCAGCACGAATACTAAACAGGACTTATCTGAAATGACGGAGGGCTACGACAGGTTTTTCTGAAAACCTATTGCGTAATGAACTTGATATCATTGTAGAATCAAATGATTTTAAAATGGAGTGCTTTTGAGGCTTTTCTAGTTTTGCTAAAGGAGTCACTCCCGGTGAAGGGATCGTCGGTCCTTTTCTCGTCGAATGAGGTGCGGGATATATCATATATATCACTGTGCAAAGTAAAAACTTTTAAAAGCAATCAAAAGACAAACTGAGTGTGTAGCATCTGCCAGTTATTGCTAAAGGAGTCACTCCCGGTGAAGGGATCTCGGTCCTTTCCTCATCGAATAAGGTGCAGGATATATCATATATACCACTGTGCAAAGCAAGAACTGTAGCTACCTGTTTTATTTTGAAATTCGATTCTACAACATCTTTAGGTTTTTTTTATTTCATTAATCACATTAATGAAGTCCCATCAAATAAAGTACCTAAACATCACAGATAAATATGACGTTCACTTATGCCATCCGCATTCGCCTCGATGTCCTCTCATGCACCGTTAGGTTAGGTAACTAACGACATAGTGGGGCAGGGCAAGCGCGGGTGTAAAACATAAGTAACGTCTATATAATATATCATATATACTATATACTGTATCTATCACAGAACATCACATGATCACATCACAGATATCGCAGCAGAAGAAACATATGAAATATTGGATATACTAGGACGTCCGTGTTTTCAATACGAGCCAGTATAAAACACGGATTCCACGGTCGTGATGAATAGACAAACCCACACCCCTAGACCCCTACGAGAGCGGCAAGCAACCCTACCAATTCTAGAGTTAGGAGACCCGGACTCGACTCCTCGAGTTGGCCTCCCACTGGACTCCAGAACCCGGTTACTTATGCTCCCCTTCTTGGGTCTATCCTAGTGCGGAAAAGTAAATAATATACGAAGGGTGACATCTTCCGCAACCTGGAAGTGCCCCAATAAAAGAATATTACATACACGTTTTACATGAATGAAAATGAAAAACACTCATCTCACATAAAAAAATCCCGGCTATTCAAACACGACGATCCAATATAACATATCCAGCAACACATAACATCACAAGTCATCAACGTAAGTAAATATGCGCATCCCAATTGTCGTTAACATATAGCAACGAAACCGGCGACATCACATATTACACTTACGGTCACAGAAAAGAAAGTGTAAAACTACAACAGTTGGAATCCGCAATCTCTTTAGACATCGCATGCCCATTCAAATGAATTCCTTAGACATCGCATGCCTAACAATTATAAACCCCGCATTTTAGTCTCAAAATCGAAAACACTTTTCAATATAAAGTCGGGCAATTCAACAAGATTCCCGACATACTGATCGAATGCTCGTCGCAAACTTCAGTAGACGGCCGCACCCCCGACGCCGTCGACGAAGTGCACCAAGGCGGAACACCGCTGCCACGAGCACCCGAACGGATGCTTTCAGCGACGGGGTTTTCCTACAGTCACTTGGTCGGGGCTATGGAGCGAGGCTGTCTATTAAGTTTACCCGGTGAGTATCCGCGTACGCTACGTGATTGCGACGGACTTTTGATCGCATCAAAATTCTGTGGCCACCGATCAAGTGAGACTAAACTGCTATGTTTATAACATTCATTCAGTTATCTCATAACTTCTTGTGAATTCCAATTATTGTATCCCATTCCAGATAAATAGAAAATGTTAAACTTTCTGATCGAACATTCGAACACCCAAGTTTTCCCGATACAGCTCAACACATGAAACAAGTTTAAAAACATCTAGTTCATGCCTCAGTACCGACGGTCCAGCCGTAGAAGGGTCAAGCCAACGCCTCACATGTGGCACGCCGTACTGCCCCAAACCCGAAGGTTCAAAGGGCAGTTCAAGACGGTCACATAATCGAGTTAAGGTTTGTTGTCTTCTAGAGGGTCCATCGCGTTACTTGCACTACTTAGAACGTCTTTAAACCACGGAAAAATCCAACACTTGGAAATTTTCCGACAGGGGAAAAGTTGGGTATTTATATCCGGTCGAACTTTTTAACATATTCAAAAAAATACCCGGAAAAACACACTGACAAAATTAGACAATCCGATCGATACACCGAGTCCCCAATACAACCCAGAAAATTCAACTCTTGAATAAATATTAAAAATTCCCATAAAACTCAGCATTTAAATAAAGAAGTTACTGTGCAAAAATGGTTGACTGAAGAGACTAAATGGGCGCGGAACCGCCGCAATAGGCGGCTAATGCCACGGTTCCGCCGCTCTTTAGACAGATCATTAGGTAATTTTTGCACCGTAATTCTTAGAATTTCCTGCTAAATTTTTTAAGCATTTTTAATTTGGAAAAAAACACTTTTTCAGAAAAAGTCCAGAGAGGGTTAAAAGTTAGGGTTTCGGGGTTCGATCGGGTTTCTAACATCGTCAACGCATCGCCTAAGGCTCTAGCTAGGCTTTGATAACACTGAAGGGTTCCTAGGCACGCTAATGAGGTCTCGTATGGCATCAACCATGCCAATTTCAAATTTTACAAGTGCCGAGAAACCCTAATACGGATCGTTAACTAGATATATAGGCGATAAATGAAACTAGTTAACAGCTTAACTGAGAGTTAAACGGAAATACAACCTTTGTAGATCCGGTCCTCCACCTCCATAGCTCCGCAATGAAGTCTCCTCGCTGTCCAAATCGAATAATAGACAAAATCTAATAATCCGATCGAATCATCGAATCCCCAAAACAACCCCAGAAAATTCAACTCTTGAATAAATATTAAAAATTCCCATAAAACTCAGCATTTAAATAAAGAAGTTACTGTGCAAAAATGGTTGACTGAAGAGACTAAATGAGCGCGGAACCGCCGCAATAGGCGGCTAATGCCGCGGTTCCGTCGCGCTTTAGACAGATCATTAGGTAATTTTTGCACCGTAATTTATAGAATTTCCTGCTGAATTTTTTAAGCATTTTTAATTTGGAAAAAACCCACATTTTGAAAAAAGTCCAGAAAGCATTTTGAATAGAAAAGAATAATAAACCTTATCATAATATAACCATGGTCAAGTGTAGAGAATGAATCATGGTTGAGTGGAATGGTTAGGGTTAAGCATGAGACAAAATAGTCACTTGGTCAAAGCTTCATGAAGCTTCAAGATGCAAACAAAGAAAGCCACCATTTTCTCTTTATGCCATTTATTTTCCAAAAAGCATAAATAAATAAATAAATGAATAAGAAAACAAAACCCTAACCATTCATATAACCATGGTTTAATCTTTACACAAATCCAAGTTAGCATGCATCATCAAACATGATACAAACTTGTGCACAAAAATATATCGCATATACAATGTGCAAAAACAAGTGAGAAAAACCATTTAAAATGAACCAATACTAGTTAATGCAAAGTAATATATCAAATATATAATTACGCATTAAATCATTAAATCAACACTTGATTTAACGATCCGGTCATATCGCATATAACCGACTAATATGCAATGTATCGACTTATCGTCGCCTATATATCTAGTTAACGATCCGTATTAGGGTTTCTCGGCACTTGTAAAATTTGAAATTGGCATGGTTGATGCCATACGAGACCTCATTAGCGTGCCTAGGAACCCTTCAGGTTAACTAGATTTTAGGCGAAACTAGCAAGTAGTTAACAGCTTAACTAAGAGTTAAACGGAAATACAACCTTTGTAGATCCGGTCCTCCACCTCCATAGCTCCGCAATGAAGTCTCCTCGCTGTCCAAATCGAATCCCGGGCTCTAGCGTCGGCTTCATCGGAGAAATGGGCGGGCTAGGTCATCGACTACGATGCCGAAGATGATCTACGTCGAGGCATCACAAGATCAAGCTCCCACTTCACCAAGTCATGAAACTTGTGAAGAAAACACCCTATACTACTTGGCAAGAGGTAGAGGATGAAGAAATAGGAAGTGGGTTCACTTTAGAATTGGATTTCTCACTTGATTTCTTCACTTGCCATTGATGAGGCACGCCTTCTTCATGTGAAGAAGAAGAAGAAGATGATAATAATATGATAAGTTAATTGAATAGAAAAGAATAATAAACCTTATCATAATATAACCATGGTCAAGTGTAGAGAATGAATCATGGTTGAGTGGAATGGTTAGGGTTAAGTATGAGACAAAATGGTCACTTGGTCAAAGCTTCATGAAGCTTCAAGATGCATACAAAGAAAGCCACCATTTTCTCTTTATGCCATTTATTTTCCAAAAAGCATAAATAAATAAATAAATGAATAAGAAAACAAAACCCTAACCATTCATATAACCATGGTTTAATCTTTACACAAATCCAAGTTAGCATGCATCATCAAACATGATACAAACTTGTGCACAAAAATATATCACATATACAATGTGCACAAACAAGTGAGAAAAACCATTTAAAATGAACCAATACTAGTTAATGCAAAGTAATATATCAAATATATAGTTATGCATTAAATCATTAAATCAACACTTGATTTAACGATCCGGTCATATCGCATATAACCGACTAATATGCAATGTATCGACTTATCGAATCAATCCTTGATTCGATAACTAGGTTATATCGCATACAACCATTCGAAACATTCATCGCGAGAATAGAATACGGTATCACATACACGCATTATTCTTGGTCCCGTACATATCTCATATGCGCTCCTATTTCGTTTCGCTTGAGCCAGGAAACCTCTGTGTAGGACTCTAAAGACTCGTCAATACGCCGGCAGCAGGTGATGATCATATCAAACACCCACAAGCCGCAAGCTGTCTGCTAAACGTAACGGCTACCCGGGTATTGAGCGATCAGAAGATCGACGAGCAAGCCTGCTCACACTCCTGTGAATCCAACCAGTAACACTTACCGTACAGTCCGGTCTCGTCGTCTGATATGTCGCATATCTCGCCTAGGGGTGGTAAACGTCAGACCCCAATAGCTCGATAAGTCGTGTCGATATGAGGTCTATAACAATTAGAGAAACTACTGGTAACACTTACCAGTAAATCTCAGCAGCCCTGGCCAGGGATTTCCAGTTATAGCCAATCGAACACAGCGCAACATCAACTCCCTATACCGGGAGAGACGAATCCCCTCCTATCGCTCATTGCCTCCATGTGACTCGGGACTGTACCGAAAAACCACCGTTTTGCATGCCCTCTTGGACGTGGTAAGGTGGAAATCAAAGCACAGTGGGAACCACACAAGACTCTATGACGATCTCGGGTCAACAGACTACTCTGTACCAGTGTCACCAGAGAACTGCCATCTGACGTAAGGTATAATACCATCTGGGAGTTCTCAGCGAGTCCGTCCAGTGTACCCAGTCTCTACTGAGCACCCGTATATCATCTCTGATGTCAAACACCAATGGATATGGGATCATCCATCGCCCATCTGTATGGGTCGAGAAGGTTTACGCTAGTCTACTCTGGTATATCGATGCCCCGTTTCGATATACCCACGACTAGGGACTTTGAAGGATGTACTTATGGACTACCATGTCCCCACTAGTATGATCCGCATCATAGTCCAGGTAGTCAAGTACACATCCTAAGGGCTTTACCAACATGTAACAGGGAGACAATCAGTATACACGTTAAGGTAAAGAGTAACCAGATAGCATACTATCATGTCGAGCAAGAAAGTCCTCCCTATGTATGTCCCAGCATCCACTACAATATACATCCAATGTACAGTAATGGCCTCTAGGGCATACATATAACTAACAATCTCCCACTTGCACTGGGCCATCTGATAGCAGTGGTTGTAGTATCTCATACTAAAAATTAGAATAGTGTAAGTCTCATACACCCATGGATGATGTATCATCGACCATGATACAAAAAATATAACACTTTTTAATATATATCATATATATAGTAAAGATGTGTACATGTGAGAAAATACCTTAAGTGAACATGTGTTAGTTAATGTAAACTAGTATATCAAATATACAATTATACAATAAATTATTAAATCAACACTTGACTTAATAATCCGGTCATATCACATATAACCGACTAACATCCAATGTATCGACTTATCGAATCAACACTTGATTCGATAACCCGGCTATATCATATATAACCGACCGATACATAAAGTCGCGAGAATAGAATACGATATCACATACACGCATTATTCTCGGTCCCGCACATATCACATATGCGCTCCTATTTCTTTTTGTCTGAGCCAGTAAAAGCTCTATGTAGGACTCTAAAAACTCGTCAATACGCCGGCAGTAGGTGATGACCACATCACGCACCCACAAGCCGTCAGCGGTACTAGCTGGACGTAACGGCTACCCGGGTATTGAGCGATTGGAAGATCAGCAAGCAAACCCGCTCTAACTCCTGTAAAAGCCTGCCGGTAACACTTCCCGTACAGTCCGGTCTCCTCGTTTGATATGTCGCATATCAAATCTAGGGGTGGTAAACGTCAGACCCCAATAACCGATAAGTCGTGCCGATGTGAGGCTCATAACGGGTCGAGAAACTACTGGTAACACTTACCAGTAAATCTCTAAGTCAGACCTAGCCAGGGACATCCCTGTTACGGCCAATCGAGGACAGCGCAACATCAACCCCCAATACCGGGAGAGACGAAACCCCTTCTATGGCTCATTGCCTCCATGTGACTCGGGACTGTACCCAAAAACCACCGTTTTGCATGCCCTCATGGACGTGGTAAGGTGGAAATCAAAGCACAGTGGGAATCACACAAGACTCTATAACGATCTCGGGTCTACAGACAAACCTGCACAAGTGTCACCTGAGAACTGCCATCTCACGTGAGTTATAATACCATCTGGGAGTTCTCGGCGAGTCCGTCCAGTGTACCCAGTCTCCACTGAGCACCCGTATACCATCTCTGATGTCAAACACCAATGGATATGGGATCATCCATCGCCCATCACATGGGTCGAGAAGCGTATACGCTAGTCTACTCTGGTATATCGATGCCCTATCTCGATACACCCACGACTAGGAACATTAAAGGATGTACTTATGGACTACCATGTCCCTATTAGTATGATCTGCATCACAGTCCAGGTAGTCAAGTACACATCCTAAAGGCTTTATCAACATGTAGCTATAAGACAGTATAAAGAGACAAGTATACATGTTAAGATAAAGAGCAACCAGATAGCATACTATCATATCGAGCAAGAAAGTCCTCTCTATATATGTCCAAGCATCCAATATAATATACTTCATCTGTACAATACTGGCCTCTAGGGCATACATACAACTAACACAAACAGGCAGTGACGGCAGTCCACAAGTCGGACGCTCGCCCCGCAATATCAAATGTACAAATAAATCCAAACAGCACTACCATTGCACACTGCTATCCACCACGACAAATCCGCAACATCACAGCACAACACAGAACATCAACGCGAATGTCATGTTCGCAATCCCGTCTAAAAGAACTATAGCAATCAGACACGGTTTACCGATCGAATGACATTCACGGTCGGAGATATAATATAAGTATTGTAAACTAACAAGTTTAAAATTTCGATCGACAAAATTTACCGAAGTGGGCCCCACGTACATCTGGTGTACAGTAATAAAATCTGGGCCTAAAAGAATATTACTAAAAACCACAATTTACTGTGTAGAAGCCCCTGTACAATTTTGGAGCACTGTTCCCACTAAACGGCCGCGGATGCGCGGTCAAACCCTAGGTTTGACCGCGGATCCGCGGCTGTTATGTGGGATCACGTGACCAAATTTGTACGGTTTGCTTCAAAAAGCCTGCTCTGTTTTCTGAAGTGCTCAAAATAATTTTTAGACCTGATTTAAAATCGACAGAAACTTTGAACAGAAAATTGTAGTTTCGCGAAATTCCGTTCGATCGATATTTTAAACGCGTTAGCACAAGTTAGTAAAGCTTAATGGCAAGGCTCTGATACCAGTGTAACTCTATGGTAGCGCCCCGGCCGTCTTTCAGACGCCAAATGCGGAACAAAAACTTATTACAAAAGGCGTTATCGCATACTATATCCCAGGATCTGCCATTAATGCTAAACTAACAAACTACAAAGTGGGTAGAAATGTTATACCGAACGATCCGGGTCCTTCGGTCTTCAACCATCATCTCACGCTTTGTTGCGGCTGCTCCGATCACCTTCGATCTCCGGTCTCGTCGTCCAG
Source organism: Agapanthus africanus (assembly GCA_030015575.1). Classification (NCBI taxonomy): domain Eukaryota; kingdom Viridiplantae; phylum Streptophyta; class Magnoliopsida; order Asparagales; family Amaryllidaceae; genus Agapanthus; species Agapanthus africanus. Next base: position 228,325,344 of record CM057345.1, on the reverse strand, counting down.
GTGGCACCATGTCGACGGAACTTTAAACGGTCTCCCGCCTCTGAACCGAGGCAACTCGATCATCAAGTTTGCCAAAAGAGATGACCAAGATTGATATAGAGAATGAGTAGAACACTTTATCTCGTTACGTCCAAAGCTATGGACGAACGGTTAATGAAGTTGCCATTTGGATGGGGTGAAAATGAGAAATGAACTTATGAAATTTCCATGAAGCAAATTTCATATACTTTTATCAAAATGAACCAACCTCTCTCTTCCCAGAAGGGGCCGGCCACTTATGATGAGGTGGGAGGTGAGTGTAGGAGCTAGGAGGGTGAACATAAGGAATAATATTAAGAAGAAATATCCTAAGCATTACAAAACCACATTAATGCAAAATCCACCTTGCATAAACCATTAAATGCATAATGGTGACTCACTAATCCTAGTCATCATCCATTAAAGCAAAATGGTGGCTCACCAAATGACTCACCCTCAAGACGAAAAGATAAATCCGCATTTAACCGAATGTTAAAGACGGATGATAGAAAACTAGAAACTGGCAACTTCCAAAAAGTGATCCTGAAACGAAATTCAGGATAACCCCGTAACAGTATAAACATACCCGCATTTGTATTACGACCAAATACAAATGCAACTAAGACAAAGATATTATATCTACACAGTATAATACTCGGATCCGGCTTAAACCAAAGCCCACCAGTATTATCTGCCCGAAAAATGACACGTGCGTAAACGCACGTGCATTTTCCGAACCCTGCCATTAAACCATACAGCCTCTACAACGTTTCGCCCGAACTTGGGAAACTGTCTGTAGGGGACTCTAATGACTCGTCAACACACTGGCACTGGGTATAACCACTAGCACGTCAGAGATACTAGCTGTACGTAACGATTGCCTATGTATTGATCGGAAGGGAAGCTGACGAACGAACTCATCCAGAAACCCTACTGAGCCTGACAGTGACAATATCCATAAGGTCCGGACCGTTCGTCTATGAGTATCGCATATAGGGCCTAGGGGGCTGGTCAACGTCAGACCCCCGATAGCTGTATAAGTCGTGTCAGAGAGCAGCCCAGAACACCCTGAGATACTACTGGAATACCTTCCGGTAAATCTCGATTACCCTGGCCAGGGATTTCGTGTAATGGCTTTCCTAAACACATCGCGATCTCACCCCCAATACCGGGAGAGACGAATCCCTGACGATCCGCTCTCTGCCTCCATGTGGCTCGGGACTGTCACCAAAAAATACCTGTTTGCAAGACTCCTTTGACCTGTGGTAGGGTATAAATCAAAGCACAGTGGGAACTCACACAAGACAAATGACGATCCCAGGTCGACAGACTAACCTGTACACATGTCACCAAGGAACTGCTATCTGACGATATGTATAATTCCAACTAGCATGTTCCCGGCGAGTCATGTCCGGTGTACTCATAACCTAATGAGCACCTGTATACATCTTAGGTGAACCAACTAACACCAATGGCTTGTAAGACCGGCCACCGCCCCTCAGCAGGGTCTCGACTGTATACACTAGTCTACTTTGGAGTATCGATGCCCTGTCTCGAAACTCCCTCGACTAGGGACACTTTAAGGATGCGCTTATAGACCCCAGCTCCTACATATATGATCGCCATTATTCTGCCGGCAGTCAAGCAAGAATCCTATGGGCTCTATAATGATGATAAAGACAAACCAGATAGCATACTATCATCTCGAGTAAGAATGTTTTATCGGTATAGGTCCTGCCTCAATCATTGCAATCACGTACCTGTGATCCAATAATTGACTTTGAGGGCACTATATCCAACACATCATGCACGAAATCATGAAATCCAATATCAAGCGCCGAACATGCGTAAAATCCAATTAGGTGCATAAGGTGCACAAAATAAATATCGAACATCACCATCGAAATCGAAGTCCAGTGCAACTGTAGAGCACAAAATCCATATCACTGCACTGCAAGCATATGTGAACTATACCGAGTGCAAAAACCAAATCTTGTGTGTACATATGCACAAAATCATCTCACTGTATGAAACCCATAAAATCATAAATATGTGAAACCAAAGCACGAAAACGAAATCGGGTGCAAAATCTGTGCAAAAATTGTAAATACTCAGTAGGTGCAACCATCGTGCATGAAAACAAATATCATAAAACTCAATCATCAAAATCAATCATGCAAATAGACCACCCAAAATACCAAAATCAAATATGGCGGAATAGTCTCGCTCAAGAACATCCTCTAAGAATCTCTGGCCAACTTTCGTGGTCACTCATAGCATGTCTCGTCGACAATCATGAATTCTGGCCTGCTGGTGTGCGTAACATAACCACTCCTTGGTCCAAGTCTTCTCGTAATTTATTCCTGAAAGGTCCTGTCGAGGTCTCTCCCAAATCTCTTCTCTGCCGAAATGTCCGGAATTCATTGTCCTTTAATATATCTGCTTCTTGTTCCGGAACGGCTGCATACTCATCGCGACTCCTTCTGGAAGGTATATCCAAGTACAATGCCTCGGCATGCGTATCGCATCTCTGATGTCGACGGAGTGGAACGTCATCTTATCTAGATCTTATACGAACCTCTTACTCCACTTTTCTCTAATGTCGACTGCTTCAGACTCGTCTCGTCGTGGCTGCATGGTCTAAGCTCCAACGGCTATCCTCGTATCTGGAGTCTACCAAGAAGTGCATCTCACCACCTAGCATCCGAATAAAGTCGAACCATCCGACCGATTCGTCAAAACCTCATAATCCGCCAAGAGCTCAACATCTTGGGTACAGTTTAATAGTATCGAGTACATACAACAGCTTCGATGGTCCAGCCGTAGAAGGGCAAACCCAAGCCTCACTAATGGTGCCGCGGAACTGCCGCAAACCCTAAGGTTCAAAGGCTTTCACCCGGCCATTAAGTCGAGTTAGGGTTTCATTCTTCTAGAGGGTCCATAGAATTGCCTGCATGTCTTTCCGAATACTTTAAACTTGGAATAATAGGTTTCTGACATTCGATCGCCTCTGTCGACTCTCAACGTATCCGCGTGAAGTCGTCTCTAGCTAAAATCAATCTATCTGATGACCTCTCATCGGGTAAGAGAACGAACCACATGTCTTAGTCATTTATCCTCAGTGACTAGCGACCTTCTATCACCACTTAGGACAACTCGTACCGCAATAGCTCCAACATCTGGGGCGATATCTCATCGCTCGCAGCGACAACTGACTCATTCGTCTGCACGCTGACAGTTCCTCAGTCATCATGAATAAGCGATACATCAAACGCTCGTGGCGCGAAAACATAATGTAACGACGCCTCTATGCAATCGTATGTCCCTGGAATCTCGTCCTGGTCAGTCCTCATTCGTGACGAACTCGTGCTGACCGCAACTCTAGCCGTAGCTCTCCCTGCCCGTAATCGTGGCAGCAAAACCATGACTGGTACCGATGAGGCTAGATTAGGAATGAATATAACACTGAACAAAGAAATGTGCATCCTGAGGCTTCTTAAGTGGAGTAGCGTATCGTAAGTATGCCGCGGAACAAAACCATGGTACGTCACACTACTTTAGTCACCTATTCCATCAACCAAGGGTCATTCTACGCTCCGAAGGTAAAACCTAACTCTCTGATACCAACTTTGTCACGACCCGAAAGTTCGGAACATGACCGGCACTTAGACTACGAAACGTCTCGAGGCGTACGTAATCTAAGTAAGCCGAAAACCCAGAAATCCAAACCAAGAAAAGTAGTAGAATGAAGGAAAAACCAATTTAAAGCAAGTAGTTTTAATAAAATAAGCCGTATTATGCATTTTTAAAAAAAACATCAAGTATTTTCTGAAAATTTCGACAGAGTCTCCTTTGTAAATACTGGCCCCCAAACGGGATACAACAAGAATAGTATACGAAATGAATAAAAACGGCATCCCCAAGCGGGAGCTAGCTCTTCGTCAATCGACGGTCACAACTATGCAAGCAATATAATATACAACGCCAAGGGCGAGGATCAAAACTCAAAAGGAAACTCAAAACAGCAAGAAATCCATAGAAATAAAACGCACGACTCTAAGGTCGAAAGAATAAATATCACTGGTCTCTATCTCAAATAAATACATATTTGGTTGATGGAACTTCTAGATACAACAGAGTAATAATATACAAGGTATATAATGGGGGGTACGATACAAATAAACCCACCTACTAGCAAATCACCCGGGAAAGGAAGTAGTGCCAGCAACCCGTAACGAAAACTGTACGGCAAAACCTGCAAGAAACTGTGGCACAACGGGGGTGAGTTGCCAACTCGTGAGTAGAAAAACATCAACGAACAGAAATCGCATGAACAACGCAATCCTAGGTCAACAATCATAATATATCCTCAAATATATAACCAACAGCCTATAACGATGGCTAGGGTAAAAGTCTAACCCAAGTGTAATCCCATGTGCCCGTGTCAGTGCCTCAGGTAGCAATATATCATATGGATGATGCATGAATGCATGAAACAGAATGCATGTAATGAAGAAAACTGCTTTCATAAATTAGTGAGATTTCTGTATCTTTGTAAAAAAGAGGTATCATAAATGAAATCAGCATAAACAGTGCCTAGCATCGACACAAAACAAATATCCAAATATCTCGATATCTCTGTGTCGTAATCTCTGTATCTCAATATCTCAAATATCTCAGTATGTCTCAATCTCACTATCTAGGGCGCCGTCAGTCCAGACCGGCCCCTACCATCAATCTCAAGACCACGACGGTATCCTCCGGATATCCGACGCGTCGGGTAATATCACCGGTCGGTAGTGCTCCCTTACCAGGCTCAACGCCAACATCTACGATCCTTTTGCCCCGGGGTATAGCACCGGGTACACCATGTACCCGAAACGGTTCCTCCACTCCTCGAACTCGGGTCTCGAAATCCATCAGCAAACTCATGGTGGACGACTCATACATCATGGAAAAACCGCACATTTTTTTTATTTAAAAAGAGAGAAAAGAAGTTTGTATAAGTATTGCGGTTTTCTCCCAAATCCAGAAAATCTCATGGAAATCTGAATCCAAATCCTCAATAGCAGGTAAACAGTGAATATAGGCATAAAACCCATGAATGCGGCATAACAATGAATAACAGTATGCATAAAGTGACAAGTAATAACTACAATGTCTAAACTAGCATACAAGGCAAATACACTAATATCATGTCAAAACTACTAGCTAACAAGCTAAGTCAAGCAAAAGTATTTTTTAAGTGTACGTGACATGGCAATTACCGATGAAGATGTGTCTGAGCCGGCAAGTAAGTGTACGTGGTACATACGCATCATCGGTAATGGTGCTGGTGTCCTAACAGCATGATATCAACAATATAATATGAATCATAATATAAACATGCGATGCGGAGCAACAACAATAATGAGCGGGAGCTAAATACTAGACACAAAGATAACAAATCTATATTTAATATAAATCTAGTCTAACAACTATACTAAACTAAAGGGCTAAGCTAACTGGCTACTGAAAGTAAGGAACCCGCCTAACCTCTGAGTCGATACATATACCTACATGTATATGTTAGTCGGTGATTGATTGTTTATAAAAATTTCCGATTGTGTGTATCAAATCAAATAGTATCTTGTATCCGTATTTAGAAAATTGTATAAACAAATCACAATCAAAGAATTATATTTGTCCGCAATCAATTACGGTGTCAGTTGTAGATCGTAAGCGAGTGCGGATCGTCCACAGGGATTGTGCTATTCGTTTCAATGTTCGATTTGTTTGAATTCAAAAGTTAATTGCGAAGAAAAGAAAGCAACGATTCAAGATTTATCAATTGTTTCAAGTGTCACTATTCTATTCAAGAATCAAGAAAAAAGATAAATTATCAAGAATCGGGTTTCGATGATATTTCCAACCAAATGTCAAGAATCTAAATGAGGCTCGTAGGAATCGATCGGATCTATAGACGTGATGTAATCTTAAGATTTCGTGTTCTTGTCCTTCGAAGAATTGATACTAGATCGACGATGATCGACGAGAGTTAGGGCTTTCTTGATGAAACTAGGGTTCATCATTTAACCCTTGTTCTTTCGTAGATATCATTCACATTCTAGCCTCTAGCAATTTCATGAAACGATCATAACTCCCCATTCTCGCGCGATATCAATCAAGAAAGCATCGCAACGAATTGGGTCGTCGATTCTTGAACTTGCTAGGGTTTACAAAACTCGTAGGATTCAAGAATCGATTTAAGATATATTAAATCATCATTCTATTGATCGTCTCGACTCCTCGACGAGCGGAGTATTACTCAAACATCATCACACAGAAAGTATTCATGAATTGAAAAGATATCATGATGCAAGAATTTAAAGAAAACAAGATTAAAGAATATCACCTTTTATTTATATCAACAATTTATTTACAGTCGCTCAAGAACTACAAGAGGAAGAACTAAATTGTCGAATTGTCTTCGCTCGGCTCCATGAGTCGCGGATTGGCTTAGACCACTTGCTTTGTTGAAGATCGGCTCGGCTCATAAAAGGTTGCAGGGCTTCTTGCTTGGTGGGTACTCGGGATCTTGGCTTTTGATTGGAATTAGGGTTAGGGTTTCACACAAGCCCTCTCACTAGACTTGTGGAAGAAGATGAAGAAAGAAAGTGAATGGATCAATCAATTTCAATGAATGAATTCCAAGAGATGATCTCTTTTACAAGTGAGCCTAGGGTCCTATTTATAGATTTCCCAAACCCTAGGTCTAGGTTTGAAATTACAATTCCCTCCAAAAGTTTGTTGAGGCTTCTAGAAGGAGTTTGTTAGGAGTTAGCTTAGGATTTAAGCTAGGTTTTAAGGAGAAGTTTCTAGAATGATAGGCTAGTTTAGTGTTGATTCCAAAGCTTGCTGATCTGGTAGAAGTCTCTGGAGTCTTCTGGAACTTGAAGTATATGAGCTAAATGTGGGCCCTGAGTGAAGAATTTTGGTGCAAAGATGAAGTGGTGACGTTGACAAACCGCCGCGGAACCGCGGCATAAGCCGTCTCCGGCCGCGGTTCCGTGGCCATGTTGGGTCCTTGGGGCTGCATCTTTCTGGTATGGTCTTGGGCTGCTATTTGGGGCTTTATCTGATATGTTGAATTTTATTTGTCCCTTTGTATTGATACCAGAATTGAAATCATTGAGTTGGCGTAATATTTGATCGGTACCGTATAGATTGTGGCCTTTCTTCTGGATTTTCCTGCACAGATCTTAAAACAAGTGTTGCGCAATATAGAGATGATGCGATGCCATGAAATGCAGTCAATTTCCCTAGTAGTGCCGGTTTTAGAGTCTAACACATGCAATCTGATATTTTGCGACAGATTTGCTAATATGTGAAATATGAATACCGTACACTTCTAAATGAGTGCAAATGATAGGAAAATTGCCGTATTAAAAATACAATATTTTCGACTAATCAAATTCCCCAAAACTTAATTTCGATCGTCTCGAGCGAACTGTTTTATTAAAAAGAGAAGGAGAAAATAAAGAAAGAGAAAAACAAACTAGCACACTTTCGTAGGCAACACGATTGCACTGAGCACGTGCAATAAGCCTTTAAACCTCTAGGTGTCCCTAGTAGGAGGAGTGTTGTCTCCTGAGGGTTTTCAGCGGATTGCACCCACAAAATTCAATAATAAAAGGAAGATCCTGAATATTACATTTAAAGAAAAGAATTGTAAAAGAAAAAAGCCTTGAAAATTAGGGTTTCCAACTAAGCTAGTTTTTCGGTTGTCATGAGCCCTATCTTAATGGTCATGAAAAAATGTCAGAAATCACGTCCTCCCTGAATAAAACATCGCCTTATTCTTCATTCCTATCTTTCTTCCAAACATCGATCATATAACCCTGCGTGTGTGTAAAGACATCCCTACACCCGGAGAATTCAATTCAAGCTATCATACTCTTGCCCATCAGCCTCAGTACTTTTTAATTAATGAATATTTAGATGAGATTGCATACACACATTCATGCGACCGTTAATACTTCTTGAGGTACTAACCGACCGATTACTCCTGTACTTGCTTACTTGGTGTATTTTCCTCGTCTTGCACCACCTAAGGCATAGCAGTGACTCCCAGACCAGTTGGCCTTAGGGCACTAGGTGAAGAGGCACCCTCGCTATACAATTTTTTATTGCCCTTGGCGATAACAAAACCAGTGTCCATTTTTCTCACAACTTTATTTTTTTTTTTCACTTTTCTTTTTCTTTTTTTATTTCCTTCATACATCGGCTTTAAGACAAGAGCATTTCAAGGTATCCTCTACTATCCCAGGCTTCAACACGTGTGTAAGTGCGAATAGCAGGGTAGCAACGTTCAAAATGTTTGGCTTCCATAATAGAAACTATTTTTCAGACTTAGTTTTATCCTCAGATTAGTGACGTCCTTCATCTTACTAACCCTTGGGACAACGGCTCATAACTACTTATTACTAGTTCGTATAAGAAAACTTCTAATTTTCTTAGTTTTCTTAAATTTTTCTAATCTCGTGGATGTAATTGTTCACTATCTAAACTTTCATTATCTTATTTATATACAAAAAAGTGTAAATATTAAAATTATTTTTATATTTGAAAATTTTTAAATTTTTGTGGGTTTTGAAATTTTTTATATTTTTATAGATTTTTTAAAAGAAATGTTTTGTGCTTATGCAGATGATATGCAAATGATGCAAAAATAAGCACAAACCTCCCCCAAATTTGTTTTCAACAGTGTCCTCACTGTTGTCAACAGCTATATCTACAAAACCTGTAAGTCTGGGAGGAATTATTAGTGGGGGCAAAATATATAAGTGAAGAACTTCCCCCAAACTTACTCTTTTCGCTCACCTTCATTCAAAAGATGATGCAATGATATATAGGATATGAAGATGAGACGGGGGAATTTTAATCCAAATAAACTGGCTCTTGTAAGAACAAGAGCTCCTCTGTGGGGTCAGTGGAAAAATACGGCTTTAGTCTATGTCCATTCACTTTGAAAAATGTGTCGTTTTTAACATTTTCTACTTCTACTGCCCCGTGCGGGTATACAGACCGCACTCTAAAAGGTCCCTTCCATCGAGATCGGAGCATACCCGCGTGAAGGTGTAATCGTGAATCATAAAGAAGGACTTGTTGACCAGGTGAAAATGTTTTCCTCAAAATGTTTTTATCGTGAAAAACCTTAGTCCTATTCTTTGTGATTACAACGTTATCATAAGCTTCATCGCGGAGTTCGCTTAGCTCATTAAGTTGCAGCTTCCGAAAGTTGCACGCAAGGTTTAGATCAAAATTTATTTCTTTAATAGCCCACAATGCTTTATGTTCTATCTCGACGGGTAAATGACATGCTTTTCCAAACACTATCCTATATGGAGACATCCCTAGGTCGGTCTTACATGCAGTTCTGAATGCCCAAAGAGCATCCGTCAGTTTGGTCGACCAGTCTTTTCTATTTTTAGCAACAGTTTTCTCCAGGATAAGTTTGATTTGTCTGTTTGAGATTTCAGCCTGCCCGCTTATTTGTGGATGATAGGGCGTAGAAAGTCGGTCGTTGATTGCGTATTTTCGCATCAGAGTCTAGAAAGATCTGTTGCAGAAATGTGTCCCATTATCGCTAATAATAGCGCGTGGGTGTCCAAATCGCGAAAAGATATTCTCTTTCAAGAACTTAATGAAAACATTCTTGTCATTAGTGCGACATGGAATGGCTTCTACCCACTTGGAGACATAATCAACCGCCAGCAGTATGTACAAATTCCCAAAGGAGTTGGGAAAAGGACCCATAAAATCAATGCCCCAAATATCGAATATTTCAACAACCAGAATGGGTTGCTGAGGCATTTCATTCCTCCGGGATATTCTACCCGTGTACTGACATTGTGTACAGGTTTTGCAATGGTCAAATGCGTCCTTGAATAAGGTCGGCCAATAAAATCCACATTGCAAAACCTTTTCCGCTGTCTTTTTAGGACCGAAGTGACCCCCACAGGCCTGATCATGACAAAAAGAAAGAACACTCTAGAACTCTTCATTCGGGACACACCGGCGAATGATCTGATCAGGACAATATTTAAACGGATAGGGTTCATCCTAGTAAAAGTGTTTTACATGGAATAGAAAACGGTATTTGTCCTGTTTTGACCAATCACTGGGTATCAGTCCCGTGGCATGATAGTTCACAATATCCCTGAACCATGGTTCAGTGGATACGTTTAAGAGTTGTTCGTCAGGGAACGAATCATTGATCGGCAGGGTCACAGGGGAAGAAGAGATGCGTGAAAGATGGTCAGCTACTACATTTTCACATCCTTTCTTATCTTTGATAACAAGATCGAATTCTTGTAACAGAAGGATCCAACGTATTAGTCGACCTTTTGCATCTTTCTTCGCCAGAAGATGTTTTAGAGCGGAATGGTCAGTGTAGACAACTATAGAAGAGCCAATTAAGTAAGGCCTGAATTTTTCTAATGCAAATACAACCGCTAAAAGTTCTTTTTCTGTGGTTGTATAATTGATTTGTGCATTGTTCAGGGTCTTACTTGCATAGTAGATTACGTGTGGCATCTTTTCGATGTGCTGTCCTAAAACTGCACCTACTGCAAAATCAGATGCGTCACACATCAGCTCAAAAGGGTAGTCCCAGTTTGGTGATGACAAAACGGGGGCTGAAGTGAGTGAGTGTTTAAGTGAGTCGAAAGCTGTCTCACAGTCCGAGTCAAAGTGGAAGGTCGTATCCTTAGCCAGGAGAAGAGTTAAAGGTTTAGCAATTTTGCTAAAATCCTTAATGAATCTCCTATAAAAGCCTGCATGGCCAAGGAAAGATCGAATATCTTTAACGTTTTTGGGATGAAGGAGGTTTTGAATGACATCTATTTTAGCTCTGTCAACCTCAATGCCTTTCTGTGAAATAACATGTCCAAGTACAATTCCTTCTTGGACCATGGAATGGCATTTTTCCCAGTTCAAAGTCAAGTTCTTCTCTTTGCAACGAGTAAGAACAGCGTCAAGATTCGATAGGCAATCAGAAAAAGAGTCTCCAAAAATCGAGAAATCATCCATAAAGATCTCCAGAAAATTCTCTACCATATTAGAGAATATCCCCATCATACACCGCTGAAAGGTAGCGGGAGCATTGCATAACCCAAAGGGCATGCGACTGTAAGCAAAGGTACCAAAAGGACAAGTAAAAGTGGTTTTATCTTGATCCTTTTTGGCGATGGGGACCTGATTATAGCCTGAGTATCCGTCCATAAAACAATAATACTCTCGTCCCGCTAAGTGTTCCAGCATTTGATCAATAAATGGTAGAGGAAAGTGGTCTTTCCTCGTGGCAGCATTGAGTTTTCTATAATCAATACATACACGCCACCCAGTTTGGGTGCGTGTCTGAATCAACTTATTTGCCTCATTGGTTATAACAGTGATGCTGGATTTCTTAGGAACGACATGTATAGGACTCACCCATTGGCTATCGGAGATGGGGTATATAATACCATTATCTGGGCATTTGACGATCTCTTTCATGACCGCTTCCTTCATGACGGGATTTAACCGTCTCTGTGGTTCTCGGTTTGGTCTGCTATCATCCATCACATGTATATGATGTTCAACAATTAAGGGACTAATCCCTTTGATGTCCGCCATACTCCAACCGAACGCCTCTTTGTTAGATCTTAATACCGTTAAAAGTGCATTCTCTTGCTCTGATGCAAGAGAAGCGGATATGATAACCGGTAAGGACTCATTCTCACCTAAATATGCATATTTAAGGTGAGAGGGTAAAATTTTGAGATCTAATTCAGGCGGGGAAATAATAGAAGGAGGGATCATCGAGTGATTTTTGGAATTACAAAGAAGCTCAGAGCCTGTGAAAGATACAAACTCGGGTGGAGAAAAGTCAGAAGTGCAGGACTCAAGTGTAGGAAAAGTGTCCTCACTAAGATCATGTGTGAGATCAAGCAGAGATGTGGTAATGTCGTCGAGATCTAGAAAGCAAATATCCTCAGCTCCACAACTATCGGGAGCGATCTCATTGACAGAGCACACATCTAGAATATGAGCAGCGGGTTCTGATGGCTGACTTCCAACTTTGTAGATGTTTAGTTCAATGGTCATATTTCCAAATGATAAGTTCATTGAACCATTTCTACAGTTTATAACAGCATTGGAAGTGGTAAGGAAAGGACGACCTAGAATCACCGGAATTTGGCCCCGGGGGTTTGCTACAGGATGTGTGTCGAGTACAATGAAGTCTACAGGGAAAACAAATTCCCCGACCTTTATCAACACATCCTCTAATTTACCCCTTGGTTTGGTGATAGATCGATCTGCCATCTGGAGAGTGCAGTGAGCAGGTTTTAGCTCTCCAATCCCTAGTTGCTCATAGACAGAATATGGAAGTAGGTTAACACTTGCGCCAAGGTCTAAAAGAGCACGATTTATGTTTTTACCCCCAATAGAAATCGATATCGCAGGACATCCTGGGTCCTTACGTTTCTTTGGTAGCTGGGGAATAAAAGCAGTGCTGATATTATTAGCCATAAAGACCTTCTTTGGCACTTAGGTCTTCCTCTTCCTAGTGCACAAGTCCTTAATAATTTTCGCATAGGCGGGGACTTGTTGAATTGCATTTAGGAGAGGGATATTGATGTTAACCTGTTTGAACATTTCCATAATTTTCTCCATATGAGGACCCGTTCTATTACCCCTTAACCGATTCGGGTAAGGAGTTTTCGCAATAAGCGCAGGGTCCATCACAGGAGAAGGAAGAGGGGGTAGACGAGATCCCAAAAGAGGTGTGGGGACCGTCTGTAGAGAACTATAAGGGTTGGGTTCAGGTGTCGAGCCTAATGGGAAATGGAGAATAGGCTCTCGAGACGATGATGTGGTAGAAGAAGAAGGATCAGAAGGAGAAGTGTGTGTGTGTAGAAAGGTCTCAGCCGGGGCGTTGATATGATTTTCAGTATCATCAACTTCTTCCCCAACATGATTGTTCAGCACTCTTCCCGATCTCAACGTTGTGACGGCATTTACACTGTAATGCCCAGGATTCTGTAGGGGTTGAGAGGGAAGTTTCCCTTTTTCTCTCGCACTCATTTCGGCTTTAAGTCGTGCGATTTCAGCTTCCATCGTTCTGATACTCTCAGCTTGGGACGCTGAGTTTTTCTTTATCTCACTGACGGAAGATCTAACCTCAATCGAAACCTCTATGAAATTTGACAAAAGTGATTTCATGGTTTGAGTGAATTGAGAGAACTCGTCAGAACAGGTCATAGGATTAGACTGTGCAGGAGTGTCGACCTAATTTTGAAAATTTTGTGACTGGTAGGGGTGCTGAGTGAGTTGAAGGGGTTGCTGTTGTGGTGGAGGAAGAGCCCTTTGAAATTGATTCGTGTTTGGAACCGTGTTTTAAGATTGGTTTTGGTTCCAAGCAAAATTCGGGTGATTCCTCCAACCCTGATTGTATGTGGAAGAATATGGATCGTTTCTAGGTCTTTGAAATGCAGCATTTGAATGCTCGTGACCTTGAAACGCAGAGTTTAATGGACATTCTTCCGTTAAATGAGACGGATCAGAACAGCACCCACAAACATTTTTGGGGAGCGATACTGGGTTTAGGGAGGCTGCTGCAAATTTGTGTTCCATAGCGTCGAGTTTCTTTTGCATTGCTGCCATTTCAGCTCGAACACCTATGGACACATCTATTTGGTGTACGCCACCCCTATTCAATGGTTGGGTTCCACTCTCCCACTGTAGTGATTTTTCAGCGAACTCTTCTAAATACTTCCAAGCTTCCCCATCATCTTTCTTCATGAAAGTACCTTGACACATGTTTTCAAGGCTCTGTTTAGTGTTTGGGTTAATGCCCTCATAAATGATTCGGCAAAGCTCCCATCTCGGGATGCCGTGATGAGGACACTGAACCAATAGATCCTTGAAACGTTCAAAGCATTTAGAGAATGGTTCAGTAGGGAGCTGGGCAAATTGATTCAGTTCGCTAAGGATTCGAGCTGTCTTTTGTATTGGGTAAAATTTCTTAAGGAATGCAGCGACGAATTCTTCCCAATTCGTAATAGAGTGTGCGGTAGTGTTATATAGCCACTTCTCGGCTATATCGCACAATGTAAATGGAAGAAGTCGTAGACGCATAGCATCCACTGAAAGTTGTGACGTACCCATCATTGCGCATACGTTTTCAAATTTGGTAATGAAAACGTAAGCGTCCTCAGTCTCGAGTCCGTGGAATTTGGGTAAAAGGTTGATATACTGGGGCTTAATCTCAAAGTTATCCCCATTGGCTGGTGGTGTGGATAAGCAGGTCGAAAGAGGACCTCGAATAGGGTAGCACCTCTCCTGGAGAGAGATGCGGGGTGGATTCTGCGCACCAACGGACGGCGGCAGATTAGGGTTAGAGAAGTTTGATGGATTCGGATCCATCGGTGTGGGTGTGGTAGTAGGTAAAGGAAAGGTAAATGGAGAAATATCGACTTCGGAGTCGATAAAGGGTACGCGGACTAAACGGGCACTAGAATCCCGTGTCCAGCCTATCTTGCACTAAAAAGGGTTAGTACAAGTGGCAGCGTTGGCTTATAATTAGGGGTAAATGAATGCAGTGTTTGCTTTGAAAAAGGAATGGATTTTTGAAAAAATGATGCGACAAAACAAATGCAACACACAAAAACCCTAGAATCTAGTGGTCACCTAGGTCCGGCTCTAGACCGCTCCTAACTGCCAAAAGACAAGTCGCATGATAGAATCCTCCACTGCCTCTTTGTCCCCCTGTGGCCGGATAAGTGCCAGGTATGTGGGAAGGTACTCCACTACGTAAGTAGTGGGCCTAATTAAAAGCCACTAGCCTTAGACACACTCGCCTTAGACACCACAAGAAAACGCAGATAAGTAATGAATTAGCCACGGCCTTCTTCTGTCCTAATTGAGCGCGACGGTCCTTAGAGTCATCTCTAGATATTTTTTAGTTAATGTGGGTCAATGCTGATGCAAGTTTTGTGATTTTTGGGGCCTAGGAAGGGTAATGAAATCCCCACCTAATTTGGATTTGGCCGTGCCCCTTAATATCCGTATTAGAATGCAAACAACCAAGAAACAAAATCATGCACAATTTTAATTTTTGCTTTTGCGGCGCTGCGATTATTTGCAAAGAATCCTGCAGAAAATTATTAGTTGGAGCTAAAAAGAGGAGAGAGGAGAAGGTAAGAAATCACTTGAAGCAAAATTTTCACAGAGAGCCCTCCACCAAGCCGAGGTTCCGCCACATATGGGCCTTATTGCCACGCTTCCGCGGTCTGACAACGGGAACACTGCACCAAATTTCACCAGGGAGCTTCTGTAGACTCCCTCTGTGCTCTGGTATTTTCCAAAAAATTTCTTCAATTTCCAAACAGCTCCAGATTTCCATGCAATGAACCACAACAAATCGTTTAGGGTTTGCACGAATTTTGATCTCAAAATAACAATGGAATAATTCTTTCAATTTAAACTATAATATGAAACGAATTAGCACGCGATCCCCGGCAACGGCGCTATTTGATTGTTTATAAAAATTTCCGATTGTGTGTATCAAATCAAATAGTATCTTGTATCGGTATTTAGAAAATTGTATAAAGAAATCACAATCAAAGAATTATATTTGACCGCAATCAATTACGGTGTCAGTTGTAGATCGTAAGCGAGTGCGGATCGTCCACAGGGATTGTGAGATTCGTTTCAATGTTCGATTTGTTTGAATTGAAAAGTTAATTGCGAAGAAAAGAAAGCAACGATTCAAGATTTATCAATTGTTTCAAGTGTCACTATTCAATTCAAGAATCAAGAAAAAAGATAAACAATTAAGAATCGGGTTTCGATGATATTTCCAACCAAATATCAAGAATCTAAATGAGTCTCGTAGGAATCGATCGGATCTATAGACGTGATGTAATCTTAAGATTTCGTGTTCTTGTCCTTCGAAGAATTGATACTAGATCGATGATGATCGACAAGAGTTACGGATTTCTTGATGAAACTAGGGTTTCATCATTTAACCCTTGTTTTCTCGTAGATATCATTCACATTCTAGCCTCTAGCAATTTCAAGAAACGATCGTAACTCCCCAATCTCGAGCGATATCAATCAAGAAAGCATCGCAACGAATTAGGTCGTCGATTCTTGAACTTGCTAGGGTTTACAAAACTCGTAGGATTCAAGAATCGATTTAAGATATATTACATCATCATTCTATTGATCGTCTCGACTCCTCGACGAGCGGAGTATTACTCAAACATCATCACACAGAAAGTATTCAAGAATTGAAAAGATATCATGATGCAAGAAATTAAAGAAAACAAGATTAAAGAATATCACCTTTTATTTAAATCAACAATTCGATTACAGTCCCTCAAGAACTACAAGAGGAAGAACTAAATTGTCGAATTGGCTTCGCTCGGCTCCGTGAGTCGCGGATCGGCTTGGACCACTTGCTCTGTTGAAGATCGGCTCGGCTCATAAAAGGTTGCAGGGCTTCTTGCTTGGTGGGTACTCGGGATCTTGGCTTTTGATTGGAATTTGGGTTAGGGTTTCACACAAGCCCTCTCACTAGACTTGTGGAAGAAGATGAAGAAAGAAATTGAATGGATCAATCAATTTCAATGAATGAATTCCAAGAGATGATCTCTTTTACAAGTGAGCCTAGGGTCCTATTTATAGATTTCCCAAACCTAGGTCTAGGTTTGAAATTACAATTCCCTCCAAAAGTTTGTTGAGGCTTCTAGAAGGAGTTTGTTAGGAGTTAGCTTAGGGTTTAAGCTAGGGTTTAGGGAGAAGTTTCTAGAATGATAGGCTAGTTTAGTGTTGATTCCAAAGCTTGCTGATCTGGTAGAAGTCTCTGGAGTCTTCTGGAACTTGAAGTATATGAGCTGAATGTGGGCCCTGAGTGAAGAATTTTGGTGCAAAGATGAAGTGGTGACGTTGACAAACCGCCGCGGAACCGCGGCATAAGCCGTCTCCGGCCGCGGTTCCGCGGCCATGTTGGGTCCTTGGGGCTGCATCTTTCTGGTATGGTCTTGGGCTGCTATTTGGGGCTTTATCTGATATGTTGAATTTTATTTGTCCTTTTGTATTGATACCAGAATTGAAATTATTGAGTTGGCATAATATTTGATCGGTACCGTATAGATTGTGGCCTTTCTCCTGGATTTTCCTGCACAGATCTTAAAACAAGTGTTGCGCAATATAGAGATGATGCGATGCCATGAAATGCATTCAATTTCCCTAGTAGTGCCGGTTTTAGAGTCTAACACATGCAATCTGATATTTTGCGACAGATTTGCTAATATGTGAAATATGAATACCGTACACTTCTAAATGAGTGCAAATGATAGGGAAATTGCCGTGTTAAAAATACAATATTTTCGACTAATCAGTGATCCTGCCTCAATAATATCACATCCGATACAATATCTATAATCAGACATTCCTAAGTCAAGAGTGCGGATCAAACATCAATATATAGCTCGTACGTAAATCCGTCGTACGGCATCCCAAATCTGGGTACGGGTCAATATCACATTATTCATCTGGTATCCTCTTTATCTAAGATCATAATCTGGGTACTGATCTACGTCTACTACGATACTATTATCATCAATATAGTCATGATCTGACTACTGACCTACAGCCTCATACAAACTGATATCATCCCCATATATCGTCATACAGAGGTATACATCGCCTAATGCGACCTATTATGAATATCTTAACATATCTTATCTCATATCACGATCACATGTCAACCATTCAATGTATAACACTATTCACATGTATAGTCGTCCCAAGATCCGCTATAACATCAGGACGTATCTCAAATACGAATCCTGCTATATCACCGATCTCACGGTCTCGAATCAATCTCATCGACTCACCTCAAATCCCAAATACTATCCTCAAATCCAGTATGTGAACACATAGTCCTATACCCATGTGAACACATAAATACATATTCCCGTATAAGCACAATGAAAGAAGAATGTATGCAAGTATGGGTGTGTGTGTATGTGTGGTGCAACCTCTACTCTAGGGTTTCGCAACACTAAACCTATCCAATCACATCTAAAATCTATCTTTATCATCAATAACCTCAACAATATAATCAATATATATGTGTGTATACGTATTCGTATACATCACCACAAATTGCGGGGGTGCTATACGCCATCCACCCGACTTCTCCCCGTAGATATAAATCTACTCACCTGATCTTCGGTCGTCGGTGTCGACGTCGCCACGCACTTGCATGTCGTCTCGAAGTCCACATGGGGTACCCACATGTCATATATAGTATCGTATCGCATTATATTCCGACTCATAACCAAAACGACACACGAATCCCACATAGGTCAAAACCTATGGTTGCTTTCACAAATCAACCCAAAAACCCTCGACGTCGGCGTACAAACGCCAAACCATCGAGAAAAACGCAAACACACCCAATTTCACATTCACAAACACTAAACATACATATGAAATAGGGTGAAATCATCAAAACCAATAAATTGATTAAATCGGTTTATTTCCAATAAGTCTAGTAAAGGGGGTCGTTAATCGTTTTACTACAAGTCTTGATGTTTTAGCAAACTAGAGTTCACAATACTCAATAATTATCTTAATTAGGCAACATAAGCATTTACTAGATTTTTAATCTTGCCAAATTATATTAAACCAAAAACTAGTTTCAATTTTTATCCAATTTCAACCATTTTAAAGCAACAATACATAATTCAACAACTCGACTAGGTTCTGCACAAGCTAAGGTGTTAAACTACCCATTATAATGTCAATGATGTGATGAAACCCTTACCATATTTTAATTCTCAATTTTTTCATAATATTTAAAAAACCTAGTAAGCATAAAATTCCAAATTCGGTGCAAGCATCTTAGATTTGCGATCGAAAGATCAAAATCCTAAGTAAACATCGAAACTAAACAAACTAGAAAACAACTACACATAGCTAATCTAGTTGTGATGCTTAAAACCCTAATTCAAAACCAAACCCTCTTCTTTAAAAACCTAGAATGAAATTAGCACTAAAATTTAACACTAAAACAATTTAATTAAAGGAATTAACCATAAGTGTTAGTTGGGTAAAGATTATACCTCAATATCTAGAGATCTAGCAAGAAGATTTGCCTCCAAAGACAACTCATTTCTCCATGTTTTAAACCAATTTGGGTTTGAGAAGAGGTAGAATAGGGATTTGTGTTGAATTTGTGAAGAAATTTATGGATTTTTGTAGAATTTTGATGGAATTTGAAGCAAAAGAATTGGGGATAAAATGAGGGGCTGCAGCAGGGAATGATTCAGCCAAGGGAAGATTGGGGAGAGTGTGAGGAAATGGTGTGAAAAAATCCAAGTCAAAGCCCCCCAAATTACCATAATACCCCCACCCAAATTAATATATATAAAAACCTTTATTTTAATCTATTTAAATGAGTTGATGAAAATTTTTGAGGAGGGGGGGGGGAATTTCCTGCAGTGGGCTCGGCCCAAGGAGGGGTGAGGGAGTTGTGAGTGATTTCCAAGAAGAATTCCATGCAAAAAGACCCCCCACAAGTTCAAAATAGGAAGTTTTAGTTCAATTTATTTAAATTTTAATTTCCTTCGTTTATAATCAACTAGAACTTGAAATAAAATACTAAAAATTTATATTACTAACTAGATTTTAGTTGTCATGGTTCTATAGGTTATAATTAGTCCATTCAAATTTGTATTTATCGCTAATTTAATATATTTTTAACAGCTTAAAATAATATTAAAATAATTAATTTCGGAAATTTTTTCAGAAAATTAGGAATTTTACCAGTGGCTCAATAATTACCAAATACTAGCAATTACATAGCTAAAATATGTATATTTACTTTTATATTAAAAGATATTTATATTTTGACTTTTTACGGAAAACTCCCTTATTTTAACGATTTTTCCGAAATATCACCGAAACGATTTTCAAAACGTTACAAAGAAACACTCAGCGTGCACTCTTGCAAGATTAGATTGGTTATTAGTTTATCTAATCTGGACGGCTCCCACTGTTTCCTCGAATTCGTCTTCAAACTTTAAAAGAAGAACTAGTCAGGATTAATCGCACGGTACAATACTTGTTTAACCTTTCAGCCAGGCTAGTGTTGGTACTTCGAGGGAGGTTTTCCAATACTTTCGCGAAGTTCCTTAATTACATAAGCTCTTTTCCCTAGAGGCGTAGCCCCGCTAACACCTTTCTAGACACCTACTTGGTTTATAGTATTGATTGTTAAGTGTGATAATTTCCCGAGAGTAATCCTACTCATACGTGGGATCGGAATCCAACTATCATTATGTGATACACTAGATGGAATCCACTCAAATCACCACACTCCAGAAGGTATGCTAAATTCTGCAAGTTTCCTGTATGTTAGAAACTCGCGATGTGGTTTTTGCCCCTAACAACCTATGATCTTGACAAGGTCAACAAATCATAAATTGCTAGTCAAGTTCAACCTGTCATTATCTTGATTACCCTAGACCCGCCCGCATAAGCCCTTGAGAAGGTCAACAAGGCTATGTGACTGTCCTAGTTAATCACATCATGTTCTACAAGCAAACACGACTCATCTACCATTCACTACGCCTTGACAAGGTCAACAAACGCAGCACGAATACTGAGTAATACCCGTAGGAAATGACAGAGGGCTACAGCTGGGTTTTTGGCGAAAAACCCGTTAACGTAATGAACTTGATATCGTTGAAGGAGCCTGATAGTTTTAAATATATATATAGTGGCGAAAACATTTGCTGAAGAGGTCACTCCCTGTGAAGGGATCTCGGCTCTTTCCTCGTCGAATGAGGTGCAGGATATTCCAAAATGAATACCACGATGCAAAAAAAAAATAATCGACTATAGTGAAGTTATTACGTTGACGCAAACTTTTACTCAAGGGGTCACTCCCAATGAAGGGATCTCGGCCCTTGCCTCGTCGAATGAGGTGCTGGATATTCATAACCGAATACCACGGTGCAAAGCAAAAAAGAACGTTTGTAATGTCGTTTTTTCGAAATCTGTTCCAACAACATCTTGTAGGTTTATTTTCTTGCATTAATTAAAATTAATGCGGTCCCATAAATTTAATCCTATCACACCAGAAAAGAACGAAAATACAATCTATGTATATGCCATCCGCATTCGCCACTGGGCCCCGTCATCAACTGTTAGGTTACTTAACTAACGACAGAGCGGGGGCTGGACTAGCGCGGGTGCAAAACATATAAAACATCTACTATTATATATATAATTATATATAACATTTGTCCCAGGCATGATAATAAGCAACATCACAGAATCTCAGCCAACAATACAGAAAGGTGGATAATCTTGGAGCCCCGGGTTTCATTTGAGCCGCAAATAAAACCCGACGTTCCAGGTTGTGTAGATAGCCTGTGCAATGAAAACCTGGACCCCTACGAGCGCGGAAAGTAACCCGCCAATCCCAGAAGTGAGGCAGCCCCCTTCAACAAAGTGAATGGGCCACCCAGCACTTCACGGAATCCGGTAACTTGGGCGACCTTCCGTGGGTCTTCCTATACCCATACGAGTGCGGCGAATAGCCCGCCAATTCTAGAATGAAGCCCCTCTGTCTGAACGCCAAGAGATGCTGGCTTGTTTCCTTCTAGAACCCGGCTATTCGTGCACTCCACCGTAGGGTAATCCCAGTACAGAAAAAGAAAATAATAAGTACAAATGGGGACATCGACCTCAACCCGGTCGTACCCCAAAATAATATTCAATCCGGCAAAGACGGCAGTCCACATGTCGGACGCTCGTCCCGTAATAACAAATGTACAAATGAATATAAACTGTACTGCTAACATTGAACCACATGCTATCCACCACGACAATCCAACCACAATATCAGCACAATCACAGAAACATCAACGTGGATGTCATGCTCGTAAATCCGTCTAAAAGAACATATAACAGATAGACGGGTTTATCGATCAAATGGCATTCACGGTCGCAGATGCTAATCTAAGTACTAATAACAAAATACGTATTTTTAAAATTTCGATCGACTAAACTTTTCCAAGTGGGCCCCAAGTTCTAATCTATTACTGAAACAAATCTGGGCCAAAAAAATAAACATCCCAAAAACCATAATTCCAACAACTAGAGCAACTGTAGAAATTTGGAGCAGTGAAGCCAAATTTTGGCCGCGGAACTGCCGCAAACATGCATGTTGCGCGGCGCTTCCACGGCGGAATTATGGCTTCATGCTCTCAAATTTCTTGAGCTGCTATAAAAAACCCTGCATGAATTTCTGATGCGCTGAAAATGAATTTTAGACCACTTTAAAATTTCAACAGAAACTGTAAAATTGGAATTGCGGTTTTGAAAATTTCAGTCGATCGATATTCTGAACACGTTAAAACAAGCTAGTATAGCTTTTATAGGGTGGCTCTGATACCATGAATGGTTACGCTAGCGTCTCGGCCAACATCTGTGGCCAAATGCGGAACAAAATTTTTATGACGATTAGAAACTTGGCGCTAGAATAACACTAAACCGGATCTTTACCATAAACCTAGTTAGCTTATTAGGGTTTTATCTACTATGATAGAAAGTATACCTAACGAAAACAAGTCCTTCGGGTCTTTGATCCTTTTCTTAAGCTCCTCGATGGAAGTATGGATCGTGCTTGAACTTCGGCCTCCTTGTGTGCACGATGATCCACCCGAGAGCTCCAACCTTGAGCTAAACCTCTAACTTGAGATAACTAGAATACTTAGCTTGCTAATCTAAGTAGAATAGAGTGAGTAGAGTGTGATTTGGAGTATCTTAGCCTCACTAAACCCTTGATTCTCAACTCATGAGACACTAGGGTTTTGAGAGGAAGAAGAAGAGAACAAGCTTAGGAGAGAGAATGTATTTGTGATAATGAGAATAAAAAATGGAATGGCTAACTCATATATGACCATTTGATATGGCATGAAAATATCTCACCAAAATATCTAGGTCAAAAATATCTTCACAAAATATCTATGGTCAACAATTCAACCCCAGTCAAATGGTCAACCAAGTAGCCATGCCAAATACAATTATCATTTATCAAAAATAACAAAGTCTTTTCATTTTCTCATTTGTTTTTTGACCAAGTCAATGGTCAAAACCCTAATGAGATGTCTTCTTCCTTGCCCCCTCTCATCCGTACATACATACCTGCATCCGTGTTCCGAGAAACATGAATACTATGAGACGAAGCTAATCCAATAATCACATACTAGGATCCGGCTTAAACCAAAGCCTACTAGTACAGTCCGCTCGAACACCACACACGCACAAGTATACGTATGTGATCGAACCCTGTCGTAAAACCATGCGAGCTCTACTAGTTTCGCCCGAAGCTAGGAAACCCTTTGTGTGGGACTCTAAAGACTCGACAGTACTGTGGCAGTGGGTTTAACCACAAGCACGTCAGCGGCACTAGTTGTACATAACGGCTATCAAGGTACCTGTCGAAAAGGAAGACCGACGAGCAAACTCGTCCGAACTCCTACAGAGCCTATCCGTGACAATATCCGTACAGTCCGGTCTCTTCGTCAAAGAGCATCGCATACCGGGTCTCGGAGGTGGTGAACGTCAGACCCTAATAACCTGATAAGTCATGTTAATGTGGCTCAGGACCAATCCGGGAAACTACTGATCAACCTATCAGTAAATCCCATCTGCCTTGGCCAAGGTCTTAGGGTCCTAACCAATCGATCACTGTGCGATATCAACTCCCAATACCAGGAGAGACGAATCCCCAACAATCGCTCACTGCCTCCATGTGGATTGGGACTGTACCCAACCAAAACCTGTTTGCACGACTCAGTAGAGCCGCGGTAGGGTAGTGATCAAAGCTCAGTGGGAACTCACATGAGACAAATGCCGATCTTAGGTCCAAAGACTAACCTGTACACATGTCACCAGAGAACTTCCATCTAACGATAGGTATAGTACCATCTGGAAGTTCTCGGCGAGTCCGTCTAGTGTACTCACACCCAGTGAGCACCTGTATATGATCTTAGGTGCATCAGACCAATGGCTGCGGGACCAACCATCCCCCGACAGTGGCCAGAAATATATACACTAGTCTACTCTGGAGTATCAATGCCTACTCTCGATACTCACGCGACTACGGACCATTTAACGATATGCTTATGGAATACCCTACTCCCATAAGTATGATCGCCATCACAACGCGATAGTCAAGTGTCACGACCCGAAAAATACGGAACATGACCGGCACTTAAATTACGAAACGTCTCGAGGCGAACGTAATCTAAGTAAGCCAAAACCAAGAAATCAAAACCAAAGAAGCAGCGGAGTGAAGGAAAAACCATTGATTGAATGTCTTCCGGTGTGTAGGTAGAAAATGTATAGAAATTACAACCAAAGAAATTTTTGACCGCAATCAATAACGGTGTCGTATGTAGCGCGTTAGCGAGTGCGGATCGTCCACAGAAAGTGAGATCCGTTCGAATTTGAATTAGATGAATTGAAAATTAAAGAAAGGAGAAAAGACAATTCAATTCAAAATTTATAAAATAGAAGTTCAAGAATTATCTAGATCTAAATCTAAAATCAAGAAAACATTAAAAATCAAGAATCAAGAATTGATGATATCCAATCCAATAATCAAGAATTGAAGTGAGGCTCATAGGAATCGATCGAATCTATAAACGTGATGAATACTATTGATTACGCTTTCTTATCCATTAATGATTTGATACTAGATCGATGATGATCAACAAGAATTAGGGATTTCTTGCTGAAACTAGGGTTACATCATCTATCCCTTGTCCTTTCGTTGATTTCATTCACATTCTAGCCTCTAGTAAACTCAAGAATCGATCGTGGATCACTAATTAAGAGCGAACACAATCAAGAAAGCATCGCTCAAAACTAGGTTGTCGATTCTTCAATTTTCTAAAGTTTACAAAACTCATAGGACTTATGAATCGTTTCAAGATTTGTAACATCATCATTTATTGATTCTCTCGACTCTTTCACGAGCGGAGTTTTACTCAAATATCATAACAAGAAACACAATCAAGAATTGAGATCTAATCATGATGCAAGAATGTAAAGAAATCAAGATTAAAGAATTTCACCTCTTATTTATCAACAATTTTGTTACAATTCTCTCAAAATCTACAATGAGGAAAGAACTTGATCGTCGATTTGGCATCGCACATCTTCGTGAGTCGCTGATCGTCTTGGATCACTTGCTTGGATGAAGATCGGCTTCGCTCCTAAAAGGTTGAAGGCTTCTTGCTTGAATTGTACTCGATGTTCTTGATTTTTGGCTTGGTGATTGGATTAGGGTTAGGGTTTGGAGATAAAAGTTGTGTCACTCAACTTGTGGGAGAGATGAAGATTGAACAACTCAAGAACCCTAGATCTAGGTTTCCTTTTATAAGCATCTCAACCTTAGATCTAGAATTCAAATTTCAAATTTCCCTCCAAAAGTTTGATAGAGAGAGGCTTCTAGAAGAGATTAGTTGGAGGGAATATTCTAGAATAAGGTATATTCTATGGTGAGTTTGTTAGACCGAGCCTTCTAGATGAAGCCACGTGGTGTTTCTGGAATCTTCTGGAAGCTAAGACCGTTACAATGAAGTACATGGGGAAATTTGAGGCGATGATGTCATCAATACGCCGCGGATCCGCGGCGGGAATGGGCTATTGGCCGCGGATCCGCGGCCCAATAGTGTCCTCTGTGCATGTAATTTCTGTGTTGAATTCGTGCTGGCCTTGTAGAACTTTTCTGATGTGTTGAATCTCATTTTGCTTTCTCTATTTCTGCCAGATCTCAAGTCTTGGACTTGGCGTATTTATCTCAGCACTTTTCACAGTTTCGGCTCTTTTCCTGCAATTTCCTGCACAGATTCTCGAGACAAGTGTTGCGCTATACAAAGATAATGCGATGCAATGATAAACACTCAATTTCCCTCAGAAATGTCGATTTTAATATATAACACATGTTATTTGGTATTTTACGGACAATTTGCTAATATGTGCTATATTAATACCGAACACCTCTAGATGAGTGCAAATGATAGGGAAATTGTCGTGTCAAAAATGCAATATTTTCGACCGATCAAATTCCTCCAAACTTATTTTTGGTCGTCTCGAGCAAAATGTTTTATTAAAAAGAGAAGGAGAAAATAAAGTAAGAGAAAAACTAACTAGCACACTTTCGTAGGCAACACGATTGCACAGAACACGTGCAACAAGCCTTTAAACCTCTAGTTGTCCCTAGTAGGAGGAGTGTTGTCTCCTGAGGGTTTTCAGCGGATTACACCCACAAAATCCAATAATAAAAGGAAGACCGTGAAAGTTACATTTAAAGATAAGAATTGTAAAAGAAAGACTTTGAAAATTAGAGTTTCCAACTATGCCAGCTTTTCGGTTGTCATGAGCCCTATCTTAATAGTCATGAAAAGATGTCAGAAATCACATCATCCCTCAATAAAACACCGTCTTTATTCTTCATTCCTATATTTCTTCCAAAAATCGATCATATAACCCTACGTGTGTCTAATATGCATCCCTACACCCGAGAATTCAATTCAAGCTATCATACTAATGTCCACCTGCCTCAATACTTTTTAATTAATGAATATTTAGATTTGCTCACATATTTTCATGTGACCGTTAATACTTCTTGTGGTACTAACCGACCGATTACTCATGTGCTTTCTTAAACGGTGTATTTCCTCGTTTTGCACCACCTAAGGCTTAGCAGTGACTCCCAGACCAGTTGGTCTAAGGAACTAGGTGAAGAGGCACCTTCGCTATAATTTTTTATTGCTGCCTTGGCGATAACAAAACCAGTGTTCATTTTTCTCACCACTTTATTTTTTATTCATTTGTTTCCTTCATACATCGGCTTTTAGACAAGAGCATTTCAAGGTATCCTCTACTATCCCGAGTTTGAAGACGTGTGTAAGTGCGAATAGCAGGGTATCAACGTTCAAAATGTTTGGCTTCCAGAATAGGAACTATTTTTCAGACTTATTTTTATCCTCAGATTAGTGACTTCTTTCATCTTACTAACCCTTGGGACAACGGGTCATAACTACTTATTACTAGTTTGTATAAGAAAACTTTTAATTTTCTTCCTTTTCTTAAATTTTTCTAATCTTTTGGATGTAATTTTTCACTATCTAATCTTTTATTATCATATTTACATAGAAAAATTTTTATATATATTTTTTAAAAAAATTTAAATTTTTTATAGGTTTTGAAAATGTTTTGTGCTTATGCAAAGTATGATGCAAATGATGCGAAAATAAGCACAAACCTCCCCCAAACTTGTTTTCAACAGTGTCCTCACTGTTGCCATCCGCTAAATCTCAAAAAACCTGTAAGCCTGGGAGGAAATTTATTAATGGGGGCAAAATATATAAGTGAAAATCCTCCCCCAAACTTATTTTTGGCTCATCATTTTGTAAAAAAAATTCTTTTCAGGAGCCAGATTACACCCCCCAAACTTGAGTTAAGCAATGTTAATCTTTGAAAATCACAAGAGGGGGTCAAAAATTATTGGTCGATGCTAAGCTTTGTAAAGACCGAAGATCAACACCAACCATTCAAAAAATTTATCAATGTAATGCTCAGGTTGGTGGAAGAAGAAATAGGGAAAGGGTAAGTGGTGGAATAGAATGTTTTTGCGTCTCGTTTTGGAAAGACGCTGCAGTGATTGTGATGGATTACTCGCATTCTTTTTACAGTTCAGAAGAAGGGGTGGAGGTTCAATTTCATTGATTGGGAGATGATTCATCTCAACACCCGTGTGATTCAAAAATGCGAGTCTTTCAGCGAAGATTTCCTCAAAAGTTTTATCAATACCCCGAAAAATAATGTCATCACAAACTGCGGGGTGATCTTCAGACTCCAGAAACGGTTCATAATCGGTGTTATTTGTTGACTCGGACAACTCGGTGGAAGAGTCCGTATGTGTATGATACATAGTTGGGTCAAATAACAACATATGAAAAGAGTCAAGATTATTATCATGAGGATCGTCAAATTCGCTGCTGTCGGCATCCATTAAGTCGACAGAACTGACCTGAGCAGTAGGTTCGGAGGGTACACTTCCCAACTTGTAAATGTTCAGCTCAATTGACTTATTCCCGAAAGATAGGGTCATAGAGCCATTACGACAGTTGATGATAGCATTGGAAGTGGCCAAAAAGGGGCGACCTAAAATCACCGGAATTTGATTCCGTGGGTTCGCTACAGGCTGTGTATCAAGTAAAATAAAGTCCAT
The DNA here is from genome assembly GCA_030015575.1 of Agapanthus africanus. Taxonomy (NCBI): domain Eukaryota; kingdom Viridiplantae; phylum Streptophyta; class Magnoliopsida; order Asparagales; family Amaryllidaceae; genus Agapanthus; species Agapanthus africanus. Next base: position 228,296,969 of record CM057345.1, on the reverse strand, counting down.
AGGGAATACAAATTCCCCGATTTTTATTAACACATTCTCCAGTTCACCCCTAGGTTTGCTGATTGATCGGTCAGCCATCTGGAGAGTTATGCTCGAGGGCTTTAACACTCCGATACCTAACGGCTCGTAAACCGAGTATGGAAGCAAGTTAACACTAGTGCCAAGGCCAAGTAGAGCAAGGTTAATGTGTTTATCCCTAATAGAAATAGAAATAGTAGGACAACCAGGTTCCTAACGTTTCCTTGGTAATTGTTGGGGGAAAGCCGTGTCTATAGTACTCGACATGAAAACTTTTTTAGGCACTTGAGTCTTCCTCTTCCTAGTGCACAAGTTTTTAAGAATTTTCGCATAGGACGGCACTTGTTGTACAGCATCTAGGAAAAGGATGTTGATGTTAACTTGCTTAAACATGTCCACAAGCTTCTCCCTTTGTGCATCATGGTTGTTGGGCCTCAACCTTCCAGGAAATGGAGCTCTATCAATAAGTGTTGGGTCCAACATTTGTGGAGAAGTTTGTGGGGGTGGAAAAGGTGAGGTGGGTGGAGGGTTCGAGCCTTTGGAAAAACGGAGAATAGGCTCGGAAGAAGAAGATACATTAGACGAAATAGGACAAGAGGTAGAAGTGGGAATGGAAGTGGAAGTGGAAGCGGGGGAGTTAATGATCAATTCAGCAATATCAATTTGTTCACCCACATGATTGTCTAGCACTCTTCCAGATCTCAACGTTGTAAAAGCATCCACATTAGTGCAATGTGAAGGTGAGGATCAGGTAGGTGTTGAGATGGAAGATTCTCTTTTTTCTCTAGCACTTATTTCGGCTGTTATTCGTTCAATCTGTGCTTCCATCGATTTAATATTCTCATTTTGAGTGAGAATGATCTTCATCATATTATCGACGGAAGATTGAAAACTTGCCGACCCTTGGATGGATTGTTTCATGAAAGTAACCAAGGTTTTTACTAGTGCAGAGGTATTATAAGTACCGGCCAATTTCAAAGAGTTTTCATGTGGTGCAAAAGTGTTGGTCGGATTTTGGAAATTTTGTGATTGGTAGGGGTGCTGACTCAATTGAAGTGGTTGCTGTTGTGGTGGAAGAGCCCTTTGAAAATTATTTTGATTTGGATCCGTATTGAGGTTGGTGTTGGATCAAGGAAAAATCAAGGTGATTCCTCCAATCTTGATTATATGAGGAAGAAGAAGGATCGTTTCCAGGTCTTTGCTGAAATGCAGCATTAGTGTGACCTTGATGTTAGTTATATGCATGCCCTAGAGGCCATTACTGTACATTGGATGTATATTGTAGTGGATGCTGGGACATATCTAGGGAATACTTTCTTGCTCGACATGATAGTATGCTATCTGGTTGCTCTTTACCTTAACGTGTACACTGTTTGTCTCTCTGTTACATGTTGGTAAAGCCCTTAGGATGTGTACTTGACAACCTGGACTATGATGCGGATCATACTAGGGGGGACATGGTAGTCCATAAGTACATCCTTCAAAGTCCCTAGTCGAGAGTGTATCGAGACGGGGCATCGATATACCAGAGTAGACTAGCGTGTACCTTCTCGACCCATACAGATGGGCGATGGATGATCCCATATCCATCGGTGTTTGACATCAGAGATGGTATACGGGTGCTCAGTAGATACTGGGTACACTGGACGGACTCGCCGAGAACTCCCAGATGGTATTATACCTCACGTCAGATGGCAGTTCTCTGGTGACACTGGTACAGGTTAGTCTGTTGACCCGAGATCGTCATAGAGTCTTGTGTGGTTCCCACTGTGCTTTGATTTCCATCTTACCACGTCCAAGAAGGCGTGCAAAACGGTGGTTTTTGGGTACAGTCCCGAGTCACATGGAGGCAATGAGCGATAGGAGGGGATTCGTCTCTCCCGGTATAGGGGGTTGATGTTGCGCTGTGTTCGATTGGCTATAACAGGAAATCCCTGGCCAGGGTTGCTGAGATTTACTGGTAAGTGTTACCAGTAGTTTCTCGAAGAGTTATAGACCTCATATCGACACGACTTATCGAGCTATTGGGGTCTGACGTTTACCACCCCTAGACGAGATATGCGACATATCAGACGATCAGACCGGACTGTACAGTAGTGTTACTGGTTGGATTCACTGGAGTGTGAGCGGGCTTGCTCGTCGATCTTCTGATCGCTCAATACCCGGGTGGCCGTTACGTTTAGCAGACCGCTTGCGGCTTGTGGGTGTTTGATATGATCATCGCCTACTGCCGGCGTATTGACGAGTCTTTAGAGTCCTACACAGAGGTTTCCTGGCTCAAGCGAAACGAAATAGGAGCGCATATGAGATATGTGCGGGACCGAGAATAATGCGTGTATGTGATACCGTATTTCATTCTCGCGATGAATGTGTCGAATGGTTATATGTGATATAACCTAGTTATCGAATCGAGGGTTGATTCGATAAGCCGATACATTGGATACTAGTCGGTTATATGCGATATGACCGGATCATTAAATCAAGTGTCGATTTAATTATTTAATGCATAATTATATATTTGATATATTACTTTGCGTTAACTAGTATTGGTTCACTTTAAATGGATTTTCTCACTCGGATTGTGCACATTGTATATGTGATATACTTTTGTACACATGATTGTATCATGTTTGATGATACATGTTTACTTGGTTAAGTGTAAAGAATTAAACCATGGTTAAACATATAATTAGGGTTTTATTTTTCCATTACTTATTTTTTCATTTATTTATTTGTTTATATATTTTGGAAAATAAATGGAAAAGAGAAAAGAATGGTGGCTTTATTTGTTGTTTAGTTGAAGCTTCTTGATGCTTTGACCTAGTCCACCATTCTTATCTCATCCTTAACCCTAACCAATGTTTTAACCTTGGTCAATTCTCTACACATAACCATAGTTAGAATTATGATAAGTATCATATTCTTTTCTATTTTAAAATAACTTATCATAACAATTAGCTTCTTCTTCTTCATCTTCTTCAAGGAAGAAAAGCTTGCTTCATCAATGGTGGATTGATGAAATGGGTGAGAAATCCAATTCTAAAGTCTACCCACTTCCTATTTCTTCATCCTCTACCTCTTGCCAAGTAGTAGAGTGTGTTTTCTTCACAAGTTTCATCACTTGGTGAAGTGAGAGCTTGATCTTGCGATGCTTCGACGTAGATCATCTTCGGCATGGACATCGACGACCTAGCTCGCCTATTCTCCGACGAAGCCGACGCTAGAGCCCGGGAATTCACTAGGACAGCGAGGGGACTTCGTTGCGGAGCTATGGAGGTGGAGCACCGGATCTACAAAGGTTGTATTTCCGTTTCCTTATAGTTAAGTGTTAACAAGTTACTTTTTCCGCCTAGAAATCTAGCCAATGATCCGTTCTAGGGTTTCTCGGCACCGTTGGAATTTGAAATTGGCATGGTTGATGCCTTGTGAGACCTCATTAGGATGCCTAGGAACCCTACAGTGGTATCAGAGACTAGCTAGAGCCTTAGGCGAAGTCTAGACGGAATTTGAAGTCCGAACGAACCGAAACCCCAAAATTTCCATGCTCTCTGTCCTTTTTTGAAAAACGTGGATTTTTCCAAATTAAAAATTGCTAAAAAATTCAGCAGGGAAATATAAGAATTACGGCGCAAAAGGTTTCCAATGAACAGTATATTCTGCGGCGGAACCGCGGCATAAGCATGGCTTATGCGGCGGTTCCGCGGCCTATTGATGACGTAATCCTCCACTGTTTGTACAGTAACTCTTATTAAATTATGCTGGATTTTATGGGAATTTTTAATATTAATTCAATAGTTGAATTTTCTGGAGTTGTTTTGGGGATTCGGTGTTTTGATCGGAGTATCTGATTTTGTCTAAGTGGCTTTCCGGATAAATTTTAGAATATGTTAAAAAGTTCGACCGGATATAAATACCAAATTTTTCCCCTGTCGGGAAATTTCCAAGTGTTGGATTTTTCCGTAGTTTAACGACGTTCTAAGTAGTGCAAGTAACGCGATGGTCCCTCTAGAAGACAACAAACCTTAACTCGATTATGTGACCGTCTTGAACTGCCCTTTGAACCTTCGGGTTTGGGGCAGTACGGCGTGCCACATGTGAGGCGTTGGCTTGACCCTTCTACGGCTGGACCGTTGGTACTGAGGCACGAACTGAATGTTGTTAGACTTATTTCATGTATTGATCTGTATCGGGAAAACTTGGGTGTTCGATTGTTCGATCGGAAAGTTTGACATTTTCTATTTATCCGGAATGGGATACAATAATTGGAATTCACAAGAAGTTATGAGATAACTGAATGAATGTTATAAACATAGCAGTTTAGTCTCACTTGATCGATTGCCACGGAATTTTGATGTGATCAAAAGTCCGTCGCAATCATGTAGCGTACGCGGATACTCGCCGGGTAAACTTAATAGACAGCCTCACTCCATAGCCCCGACCAAGTGACTGTAGGAGAACCCCGTCGCCGAAAGCATCCGTTCGGGTGCTCGCGGTAGCGGTGTTCCGCCTTGGTGCACTTCGTCGACGGTAACGGGGATGCGGCCGTCTACTGAAGTTTGCGACGAGCATTCGATCAGGATGTCGGGAATCTTGTTGAACTGCCCGACTTGATATTGAAAAGTGTTTTCGATAATGAGACAAAAATGCGGGGTTTATAATTGTTAGGCATGCGATGTCTAAGGAATTCATTTGGTCAGGCATGCGATGTCTGAGGTGATTGCGGATTCCAACTGTTGTAGTTTTACACTTTCTTTTCTGTGACCGTAAGTGTAATATGTGATATCGCCGGTTTCGTTGCTATATGTCAACGACAATTGGGATGCGCATGTTTACTTACGTTGATGACATGTGATGTTATGTGTTGCTGGATATGTTATATTGGATCGTCGTGTTTGAATAGCCGGGGTTTTTTTATGTGAGATGAGTGTTTTTCATTTTCATTCATGTAAAAACTTGTATGTAATATTCTTTTATTGGGGCGCTTCCAGGTTGCGGAAGTTGTCACCTTTTGTATATTATCTACTTTTCCGCACTAGGATAGACCCAAGGAGGGGAGCACAAGTAACCGGGTTCTGGAGTCCAGTGGGAGACCAACTCGAGGAGTCGAGTCCGGGTCTCCTAACTCTAGAATTGGTAGGGTTGCTTTCCGCTCTCGTAGGGGTCTAGGGGTGTGGGTTTGGCTATTCATCGCGACCGTGGAATCCGTGTTTTATACTAGCTCGTATTGAAAACACGGACGTCCTAGTATATCCAATATTTCATATGTTTCTTCTGCTGCGATATCTGTGATGTGATCATGTGATGTTCTGTGATAGATACAGTATATAGTATATATGATATATTATATAGACGTTACTTATGTTTTACACCCGCGCTAGCCCTGCCCCGCTCTGCCGTTAGTTACCTAACCTAACGGTGCACGAGGGGACATCGAGGCGAATGCGGATGGCATAAGTGTACGTCGTATTTATCTGTGATGTTTAGGTAACTTAAATGATGGGACTTCATTAATGTGATTAATGAAATAAAAGAAACCTAAGATGTTGTAGAATTGAATTTCAAAATAAAACAGGTAGCTACAGTTCTTGCTTTGCACAGTGGTATATGTGATATATCCTGCACCTTATTCGATGAGGAAAGGACCGAGATCCCTTCACCGGGAGTGACTCCTTTAGCAATAACTGGCAGATGCTACACACTCGGTTTGTCTTTTGATTGCTTTTAAAGAGTTTTTGCTTTGCACAGTGATATATATGATATATCCCGCACCTCATTCGACGAGGAAAGGACCGACGATCCCTTCACCGGGAGTGACTCCTTTAGCAAAACTAGAAAAACCTCAAAAGCACTCCATTTTAAAATCATTTGATTCTACAACTATATCAAGTTCATTACGCAATAGGTTTTCAGAAAAAAGCTGTCGTAGCCCTCCGTCATTTCAGATATGTACTAGTTAGTATTCGTGCTGCGGTAGTTTGGCATTCGTCAAGGCGTAGTGTACGGTAGCTAACTAGTATTTATCTGCTTGAGCATATGATGCGATTGGATTAGGGTATTCGTACGGCGTTGTTTGGCATTCGTCAAGGGTCGTGCGGGTGGGTTTAATTCGATCAAGAAATGTACGGGTTGAACTTGACTAGTGGACTATGGGTTGTTTGGCATTCGTCAAGGTCATAGAACACTAGGGGAAAAATATTATCGGGAATTTCAAGTGTTGAAATTTGCAATGAGATTGCATACCTTCTATGAGATAGTTGGATCCCGATACCCGCTGCGAGTAATTGTTACTCCTGGGAGAGTTTTATACATTACAATTAGCCGATCAAGTAGGTGTCTAGAAAGGTGTTAACGAGGTTACGCCTCTGGGAAAACGAGGTTTACATTAATTAGGTTCGTGCGAAAGCACGGGGGACCTCCCTCAAAGTACCGACACTGGCCTGGCTGAAAGATTGGCGAACTTGTAGTGTGTAATTAATCCCGGCTAGTCTTTCCTTTTAGGGTTTGAAGGAAGATTTGATAAAAAGCAGTGGGAGCCATCCTGATTAGATAAAATAATAACCAATCTATTCTTGCAAGAGTGCACGCTGAGTGTTTTCTGTTAGTTATATGTATGCCCTAGAGGCCATTACTGTACATAGGATGTATATTGTAGTGGATGCTGGGACATATATAGGGAGGACTTTCTTGCTCGACATGATAGTATGCTATCTGGTTGAACTTTACCTTAACGTGTATACTGATTGTCTCTCTGTTACATGTTGGTAAAGCCCTTAGGATCTGTACTTGACTACCTGGACTATGATGCGGATCATACTAGTGGGGACATGGTAGTCCATAAGTACATCCTTCAAAGTCCCTAGTCATGGGTGTATCGAGACGGGGCATCGATATACCAGAGTAGACTAGCGTGTACCTTCTCGACCCATACAGATGGGCGATGGATGATCCCATATCCATTGGTGTTTGACATCAGAGATGATATACGGGTGCTCAGTAGAGACTGGGTACACTGGACGGACTCGCCGAGAACTCCCAGATGGTATTATACCTCACGTCAGATGGCAGTTCTCTGGTGACACTGGTACAGAGTAGTCTGTTGACCCGAGATCGTCATAGAGTCTTGTGTGGTTCCCACTATGCTTTGATTTCCATCTTACCACGTCCAAGAGGGCGTGCAAAACGGTGGTTTTTGGGTACAGTCCCGAGTCACATGGAGGCAATGAGCGATAGGAGGGGATTCGTCTCTCCCGGTATAGGGAGTTGATGTTGCGCTGTGTTCGATTGGCTATAACAGGAAATCCCTAGCCAGGGTTGCTGAGATTTACAGGTAAGTGTTACCTGTAGTTTCTCGAACAGTTATAGACCTCATATCGACACGACTTATTGAGCTATTGGGGTCTGACGTTTACCACCCCTAGGCGAGATATGCGACATATCAGACGATCAGACCGGACTGTACGGTAGTGTTACTGGTCGGATTCACTGGAGTGTGAGCGGGCTTGCTCGTCGATCTTCAGATCGCTCAATACCCGGGTGGCCGTTACGTTTAGCAGACCGCTTGCGGCTTGTGGGTGTTTGATATGATCATCATCTGCTGCCGGCGTATTGACGAGTCTTTAGAGTCCTACACAGAGGTTTCCTGGCTCAAGCGAAACGAAATAGGAGCGCATATGAGATATGTGCGGGACCGAGAATAATACCAGTATGTGATACTGGATTCGATTCTCACGATGTGACATTGATCGGTTATATGCGATATAGCCGGGTTATCGGATCAAGTGTTGATTCGATAAGTTGTTACTATAGATACCAGTCGGTTATGTGCGACATGACCGGATCATTGATCAAGTGTTGATTTAATGATTTAATGCATATTTATATATTTGATATATTACTTTGCATCAACTAGTATCGGTTTACTTAAGATGGATTTTCTCACTCGGTTGTGCGCATTGTATATGCGATATACTTTTGTGCACTTGATTGTATCATGTTTGATGATACATGTCATGCTAGGGTTCAAGTGTAAAGATTAAACCTTGGTTAATGAAATGGTTAGGGTTTATTATTTATTATTCATTTATCTTATTTAATTATGCTTTTTATTTTTGATAAATGAATAAAAGAAATGAGAAAAAGAATGGTGGCTTCTTTTGTTCTTTAGTTGAAGCTTCATGAAGCTTTGTTCAAGTCAACCATACTTATCTCATCCTTAACCCTAACCATTCCCACTAACCATGATTCATTCTCTACACTTAACTCTAGTTAAAATTATGATAAGAATTCATTTTCTTTTCATTTTCTATTAACTTATCATATCATTTTTCCTTCTTCTTCTTCATTCTTCAAGTGAAGAAAAGCAAGGTCCATCAATGGTGATTGATGAATTAGAGTGAGAAATCCAATTCTAAAGTTAACCCACTTCCTATTTCTTCATCCTCTACCTCTTGCCAAGTAGTAGAGTGTGTTTACTTCACAAGTTTCATGACTTGGTGAAGTTGTGAGCTTGATCTAGCGATGCTTCGACGTAGATCATCTTCGGCATGGACATCGACGACCTAGCTTGCCCATTCTCCGACGAAGCCGACTCTAGAGCCCGGATTTGATTTGGACAGCGGAGACGACCTCGTTACGGAGCCGTGGAGGTGAAGGACCGGATCTACAAAGGTTGTATTTCCGTATTCTCATTAGTTAATTTGTTAACTAGTTCTTTTCGCCTAGACATCTAGTTATCGATCCGTAGTTTAGGGTTTGTAGGCACCATAATTTTTGAAATTGCCATGGTTGATGGCTTGGGAGACCTCACTAGCGTGCCTAGGAACCCTACAGTGGTATCAGAGCCTAGCTAGAGCCTTAGGCGAAGCGTAGACGGAGTTTGAAGTCCGATCGAACCGAAATCCGATTTCCAAATTGCTCTCTGTACTTTTTTGTAAAATGTGGATTTTTGCAAATTAAAAATATGCAGAAAAATCAGCAGGTAAATCTAAGAATTACTATGCAAAAATTACCTAATGATCTTTCTAATGTGCGGCGGAACCGCGGCATTAGCGTGCTAATGCGGCCCTTCCGTCGCCGTTTTGTTTTATTAGGCACTCAATTTTGCACAGTAACTCCTATTTTTTAGTGCTGGTTTTCCTGGGAATTTTTAATCTGAAATAAAGAGTTGAGTATTTTGGGTTGTATTGGGAGTTCATATATTCGATCGGATTGTCAAACTTTGTCTATGTGTCGTTCCGGATAATTTTTTGAATATGTTAAAAAGTTTGACCGGATATAAATACCCAATTTTTCCCCTGTCGGGAAATTTCCAAGTGTTGGATTTTTCCGTAGTTTAACGACGTTCTAAGTAGTGCAAGTAACGCGATGGTCCCTCTAGAAGACACAAACCTTAACTCGATTATGTGACCGTCTTGAACTGCCCTTTGAACCTTCGGGTTTGGGGCAGTACGGCGTGCCACATGTGAGGCGTTGGCTTGACCCTTCTACGGCTGGACCGTTGGTACTGAGGCACGAACGGAATGTTGTTATACTTGTTTCATGTGTTGATCAGTTTCGGGAAAACTTGGGTGTTCGATTGTTCGATCGAAAAGTTTGACATTTTCTGTTTATCTGGAATGTGATACAATAATTGGAATTCACAATAGTTATGAGATAACTAAATGAATGTTATAAACATAGCACTTTAGTCTCACTTGATCGGTTGCCACGGAATTTTGATGTGATCAAAAGTCCGTCGCAATCACGTAGCGTACGCGGATACTCGCCGGGTAAACTTAATAGACAGCCTCACTCCATAGCCCCGACCAAGTGACTGTAGGAGAACCCCGTCGCCGAAAGCATCCGTCCGGGTGCTCGCGGTAGCGGTGTTCCGCCTTGGTGCACTTCGTCGACGGTAACGGGGGTGCGGCCGTCTACTGAAGTTTGCGACGAGCATTCGATCAGGATGTCGGGAATCTTGTTGAATTGCCCGACTTGATATTGAAAAGAGTTTTCGATAATGAGACTAAAATGCGGGGTTTATAATTGTTAGGCATGCGATGTCTAAGGAATTCATTTAGTCAGGCATGCGATGTCTGAGGTTGTTGCGGATTCCAACTGTTGTAGTTTTACACTTTCTTTTCTGTGACCGTAAGTGTAATATGTGATATCGCCGGTTTCGTTGCTATATGTCAACGACAATTGGGATGCGCATATTTACTTACGTTGATGACATGTGATGTTATGTGTTGCTGGATATGTTATATTGGATCGTCGTGTTTGAATAGCCGGGGGTTTTTATGTGAGATGAGTGTTTTTCATTTTCATTCATGTAAAAACTTGTATGTAATATTCTTTTATTGGGGCGCTTCCAGGTTGCGGGAGTTGTCACCTGTTGTATATTATTTACTTTTCCGCACTAGGATAGACCCAAGGAGGAGAGCACAAGTAACCGGGTTCTGGAGTCCAGTGGGAGACCAACTCGAGGAGTCGAGTCCGGGTCTCCTAACTCTAGAATTGGTAGGGTTGCTTGCCGCTCTCGTAGGGGTCTAGGGGTGTGGGTTTGGCTATTCATCACGACCGTGGAATCCGTGTTTTGTACTGGCTCGTATTGAAAACACGGACGTCCTAGTATATCCAGTATTTCATATATTTCTTCTGCTGCGATATCTGTGATGTGATCATGTGATGTTTCTGTGATGGATATAGTATATAGTATATATGATATATTATATAGACGTTACTTATGTTTTACACTCGCGCTAGCCCTGCCCCGCTCTGCCGTTAGTTACCTAACCTAACGGTGCACGAGGGGACATCGAGGCGAATGCGGATGGCATAAGTGTACGTCATATCTATCTGTGATGTTTAGGTACTTAAATGATGGGACTTCATTAATATGATTAATGAATTAAAAGACACCTAAGATGTTGTAGAATCGAATTTCAAAATAAAACAGGTAGCTACAGTTCTTGCTTTGCACAGCGGTATATGCGATATATCCTGCACCTTATTCGATGAGGAAAGGACCGAGATCCCTTCACCGGGAGTGACTCCTTTAGCAATAACTGGCAGATGCTACACACTCGGTTTGTCTTTTGATTGCTTTTAAGTGTTTTTGCTTTGCACAGTGATATATATGATATATCCCGCACCTCATTCGACGAGGAAAGGACCGACGATCCCTTCACCGGGAGTGACTCCTTTAGCAAAACTAGAAAAGCCTCAAAAGCACTCCATTTCAAATTCATTCGATCCTACAACGATATCAAGTTCATTACGCAATAGGTTTTCAGAAAAACCTGTCGTAGCCCTCCGTCATTTCAGATAAGTGCTGTTTAGTATTCGTGCTGCGTTTGTTGACCTCCGTCAAGGCGCAGTGTGCGGTATCTAACCAGTATTTATCTGCTTATGCATATGATGCAGATTGAGTTAGGGTAGTCGTGCGGCCTTGTTGACCTCCGTCAAGGGTCGTGCGGGTGGGTTTAATTCGATCAAGAAATGACGGGTTGAACTTGACTAGTAGCCTATGGTTTGTTGACCTCCGTCAAGGTCATAGGGTGCTAGGGGCAAAACATTATCGGGAATTTCAAGTGTTGAAATTTGCAATTAGATTGCATACCTTCTATGAGATAGTTGGATCCCGATACCCGCTGCGAGTAAGAGTTACTCCTGGGAGAGTTTTATACATTACAATTAGCCGATCAAGTAGGTGTCTAGAAAGGTGTCAACGGGGTTACGCCTCTGGGAAAACGAGGTTTACATTAATTAGGTTCGTGCGAAAGCACGGGGGACCTCCCTCAAAGTACCGACACTGGCCTGGCTGAAAGATTGGCGAACTTGTAGTGTGTAATTAATCCTGGCTAGTCTTTCCTTTTAGGGTTTGAAGGAAGATTTGATAAAAAGCAGTGGGAGCCATCCTGATTAGATAAAATAAAAACCAATCTATTCTTGACAGAGCGCACGCTGAGTGTTTTCTTCTCTCTCTCTCCAGGTAGCGACCATATCACGCCTTAATCAAGATAATAATACGGATTTTTGACCGGACCCGCTTGTTATACTGAGCTAGGGAACGTTGGTCCCGCTCCAACTTATAATTGTTATAAGACAGAGCAGGAAATTGGGGATTACCAGAATTCCCGTGCCGCCCAAACGAAGAGAGTGCATGCTGATGCATCATCTTCGGGTGTGTTCATTACAAAGAACTGTTTCTCTGTATCCTCTACGTCCTGGGTATGTGATACCAGATCAGGATCCCAGATATGTAATCTGTTACATAGGGCTACAGATAGGTAAAGAACTGAGAACGGGTGATAAGTTTCATGAGGCAGAAAACGGGGCAAGAGTTGCAGCCAAGTCTGTTGGTCCCTGTCACCCTGTATTACAATACATTGATTCTGAACGAATGTTATTAGATACCGAACCTGATATACAAAATCATATCAGTCTCTTTATTAGTAAAGAAAGGATATAATTTTGTATTGTTGGATAATGTTTTGAACATTTCCTATATCAAAAGTTGATCGGATCAGGCACGTTATCTAAAAGCATTAATGTTCTAAATCAAACTACAGTTCTTAGTGTATGGAACACACACAAGAGGAAGAGTTCAGAAATGAACGAATCCTTCTTGAGGTATTGTAGACTAGGTCAGATCAATGCGACCCGACTGGCTAGAGTTACATAAAGATGTATATTTAAATTAGTTTGAACTTACATCTTGTGAAACTCGCCAGTCATGTCACAAAGATAAGATGACCACAGCTCTGTTTATAGGTAACAGAGAAAGAGTTAGTAAACTCTTGGGATGATACATGTTGATGTATGTAAGCTCCCCTTCTGCACATGCCAAGATCGGTTCTTTATACTTCATTATGTTCTCTGATAATCTCTCAAGATTCAGTCATATGTTCCTGCTGAAACACAAGTCCGAACCTTTTGAGATATTCACAGAATATAAGTTAGAAGTAGAGAACCAAAATACGGGTATAAGTATTATGTCCTTTGATATGATCAAGGAGGAGAATACTTGAGCACGAAAATCCTGGATTATTCTAAAGGAGAATGAAATTCTCTCTCGGCATTACTCCTCCGCATACACCATAGCACGATGGTATATCGGGGCGGAGCAGATACACCCTATTTGATATGGTGTGCTCTATGATGAGTAATACTGAGTTACCTTTTTCCTTTTGGGTGTTATGCACTTGAGAAGTTGCATACCTATTGAATAGGGTTCGAATCAAATCAATACCTACCACTTCATATGCGATATGGAAAGGGAAGAGCCCATGTCTTAAGTTAGTTAAGATTTGGGGTTGTCCGGCCTATGTCTAAAAGCAAAATCCGGACAAGCTCGAGGCAAAGCCTGTAATGTAGAACTGGAAAGGTTCCATCTATACAAACTACAGCACATGATTTGATAGAACCAAAGGATTCAGTAGATTCCAACGAACCTCAGCCTCTCCGCCGATCTAGTAGGGTTCCTCACCCACCTGAGAGATACTTCGGTTTCTCTATGACAGTGGGAGCGAGGATTACATCATGAAATGATGACCCAACTAGTTTCGAGCTGGCCATCGAGAGTAAGACTCTGTAAGAATGGCTGGATGCTTAGCGATCTGAGATGGAATCCTTATACGCCAACAAAGTATGGACTTTAGTTGCTATATCTGAAGGGTTAAATCCCCATCAGGAGCAAGTATATCTTGAGAAGATTACTTGGTGTAGATGGAAAAGTTGAGACTTTCAAAGCTAGACTTGTTAAAGCTTTTCGTCATCGACCAGGCGTAGATGATGATGAAACCTTTTCTAAGTAGCTATGCTTAAGTCCATCCAGATCCTACTTACCACGGCTGCATACCATGACTACGATCTCTGGTGGTTGGGTGTCTTGACTGCTTTTCTAAATGATGATTTAGAAGAGTGCGTCTATAAGTACACAGCCAGAGGGCCTCGTAGACAGTGGGAGCAGCGGAAACGTGTGAAAGATGCTTTATAGGATAAAGCAGGCATCGCGGAGTTGGAACATCTGTTTTGATGAAGCGGTCAAAGAGTTTGACATCATCAAAATATGAGATGAACCTTGTATATACAAAAAGGTAGTAGGGAGTATGGTGACGATCCTCGTAGAGTACGTGGATGACATACTCTTGATAAGAAAGGAGTTTCTTATGCTACGCTCGATCAATCTCCGCTTATCACTATGATTATCCATATAGGATCATGATGATACCTACTAACTCCTGGATTTTGGATCTATGAGATAGATCTAAATGGATGTTCGGATTCTCACTAGTTGTAGTGAGACGGTATCAACCGATCCTGGGAAGAATCACTGGAAGGGTTCCAGGGTGATAAAGACGACTGAATGTCAGTCACAGGCATTGTCTTTTCCCTCAGTAAAGGGACGGTATGTGGGAAGAGTTCCAAGCTAGATACCGTGACATACTAGACGATAAAGGCAGGATAGATCGCTACTTAAGATGCTACCAAAGAGGCTGTTTGGGTGTATATTGGTTCATGAGATGAACTATGTTCCTCCCATTGTGTGACAATGGAGTTGTGGCTTATGCCAAGGAACGCAAGTCCCATCAGTGATCCAGACATATTCTAAGGCAGTATCACTTGATCATGGAGATAGTTGATCTCCAGGGTGATCGAGGTTAGGAGAGTAGGCTCAGAGGACAACACAGCGGATCCACTCACAAAGGCCTGTTCCCTGAGAGAGACTTTTATGGGGATGGTTGAGTATGAGATACTACAACCACTGCTACAGATGGCCCTAGTGCAAGTGGGAGATTGTTAGTTATATGTATGCCCTAGAGGCCATTACTGTACATAGGATGTATATTGTAGTGGATGCTGGGACATATATAGGGAGGACTTTCTTGCTCGACATGATAGTATGCTATCTGGTTGAACTTTACCTTAACGTGTATACTGATTGTCTCTCTGTTACATGTTGGTAAAGCCCTTAGGATCTGTACTTGACTACCTCGACTATGATGCGGATCATACTAGTGGGGACATGGTAGTCCATAAGTACATCCTTCAAAGTCCCTAGTCGTGGGTGTATCGAGACGGGGCATCGATATACCAGAGTAGACTAGCGTGTACCTTCTCGACCCATACAGATGGGCGATGGATGATCCCATATCCATTGGTGTTTGACATCAGAGATGATATACGGGTGCTCAGTAGAGACTGGGTACACTGGACGGACTCGCCGAGAACTCCCAGATGGTATTATACCTCACGTCAGATGGCAGTTCTCTGGTGACACTGGTACAGAGTAGTCTGTTGACCCGAGATCGTCATAGAGTCTTGTGTGGTTCCCACTGTGCTTTGATTTCCATCTTACCACGTCCAAGAGGGCGTGCAAAACGGTGGTTTTTGGGTACAGTCCCGAGTCACATGGAGGCAATGAGCGATAGGAGGGGATTCGTCTCTCCCGGTATAGGGAGTTGATGTTGCGCTGTGTTCGATTGGCTATAACAGGAAATCCCTGGCCAGGGTTGCTGAGATTTACAGGTAAGTGTTACCTGTAGTTTCTCGAACAGTTATAGACCTCATATCGACACGACTTATTGAGCTATTGGGGTCTGACGTTTACCACCCCTAGGCGAGATATGCGACATATCAGATGATCAGACCGGACTGTACGGTAGTGTTACTGGTCGGATTCACTGGAGTGTGAGCGGGCTTGCTCGTCGATCTTCAGATCGCTCAATACCCGGGTGGCCGTTACGTTTAGCAGACCGCTTGCGGCTTGTGGGTGTTTGATATGATCATCATCTGCTGCCGGCGTATTGACGAGTCTTTAGAGTCCTACACAGAGGTTTCCTGGCTCAAGCGAAACGAAGTAGGAGCGCATATGAGATATGTGCGGGACCGAGAATAATACCAGTATGTGATACTGGATTCGATTCTCACGATGTGACATTGATCGGTTATATGCGATATAGCCGGGTTATCGGATCAAGTGTTGATTCGATAAGTTGTTACTATAGATACCAGTCGGTTATGTGCGACATGACCGGATCATTGATCAAGTGTTGATTTAATGATTTAATGCATATTTATATATTTGATATATTACTTTGCATCAACTAGTATCGGTTTACTTAAGATGGATTTTCTCACTCGGTTGTGCGTATTGTATATGCGATATACTTTTGTGCACTTGATTGTATCATGTTTGATGATACATGTCATGCTAGGGTTCAAGTGTAAAGATTAAACCTTGGTTAATGAAATGGTTAGGGTTTATTATTTATTATTCATTTATCTTATTTAATTATGCTTTTTATTTTTGATAAATGAATAAAAGAAATGAGAAAAAGAATGGTGGCTTCTTTTGTTCTTTAGTTGAAGCTTCATGAAGCTTTGTTCAAGTCAACCATACTTATCTCATCCTTAACCCTAACCATTCCCACTAACCATGATTCATTCTCTACACTTAACTCTAGTTAAAATTATGATAAGAATTCATTTTCTTTTCATTTTCTATTAACTTATCATATCATTTTTCCTTCTTCTTCTTCATTCTTCAAGTGAAGAAAAGCAAGGTCCATCAATGGTGATTGATGAATTAGAGTGAGAAATCCAATTCTAAAGTTAACCCACTTCCTATTTCTTCATCCTCTACCTCTTGCCAAGTAGTAGAGTGTGTTTACTTCACAAGTTTCATGACTTGGTGAAGTTGTGAGCTTGATCTAGCGATGCTTCGACGTAGATCATCTTCGGCATGGACATCGACGACCTAGCTTGCCCATTCTCCGACGAAGCCGACTCTAGAGCCCGGATTTGATTTGGACAGCGGAGACGACCTCGTTACGGAGCCGTGGAGGTGGAGGACCGGATCTACAAAGGTTGTATTTCCGTATTCTCATTAGTTAATTTGTTAACTAGTTCTTTTCGCCTAGACATCTAGTTATCGATCCGTAGTTTAGGGTTTGTAGGCACCATAATTTTTGAAATTGCCATGGTTGATGGCTTGGGAGACCTCACTAGCGTGCCTAGGAACCCTACATTTTCTTCTCTCTCTCTCCAGGTAGCGACCATATCATGCCTTAATCAAGATAATAATACGGAATATTGACCGAACCCGCTTGTTATACTGAGCTGAGGAACGTTGGTCCCGCTCCACCTTATAATTGTTATAAGACAGAGCAGGAAATTGGGGATTACCAGAATTCCCGTGCCGCCCAAACGAAGAGAGTGCATGCTGATGCATCATCTTCGGGTTTGTTCATTATACAGAACTGTTTCTCAGTATCCTTTACGTCCTGGGTATGTGATACCGGATCAGGATCCCAGATATGTAATCTGTTACATAGGGCTATAGATAGGTAGAGAACTGAGAACGGGTGATAAGTTTTATGAGGCAGAAAACGGGGCAAGAGTTGCAGCCAAGTCTGTTGGTCACTGTCACCCTGTATTACAATACATTGATTCTGAACAATGTTATTAGATACCGAACCTGATATACAAAATCATATCAGTCTCTTTATTAGTAAAGAAATGATAAAATTTTGTATTGTTGGATAATGTTTTGAACATTTTCTATATCAAAAGTTGATCGGTTCAAGCACGTTATCTAAAAGCATTGATGTTCTAAATCAAACTATAGTTCTTAAGTATACGGAACACACACAAGAGGAAAAGTTCAGAAATGAACGGATCCTTCTTAAGGTATTGTAGACTAGGTCAGATCAATGTGACCCGACTAGCTGAAGTTACATGTAGATGCATATTTAAATCAGTTTGAATCTACATCTTGTGAAACTCGCCAGTCATGTCACAAAGATAAGATGACCACAGCTCCGTTTACTGAAAACAGAGAAAGAGTTAGTAAACTCTTGGGATGATACATGATGATGTATGTAGGTCCCCTGTCTACACATGCCAAGACCGGTTCTTTGTACTTCATTACATTCTCTAATAATCTCTCAAGATTCAGACATATGTTCCTGTTGAAACAAAAGTCCAAACCTTTTGAGATATTCATAGAATATAAGTTAGAAGTAGAGAACCAATAAGGGTATAAGTATTATGTCCTTTGATGTGATCGAGGAGGAGAATACTTGAGCACGGAAATCCTGGACTTTTCTAAAGGAGAATGAGATTCTCTCTCAGCATTACTCCTCCGCATACAGCATAGCACGATGGTATATCGGGGTGGAGCAATTACACCCTATGTGATAAGGTGTGCTCTATGATGAGTAATACTGAGCTACCTATTTCCTTTTGGGAGTTATGCACTTGAGAAGCTGCATACCTATTGAATAGGGTTCCAATCAAATCAGTTGCCTACCACTTCATATATAATATGGAAAGGGAAGAGCCCATATCTTAAGTTAGTTAAGATTTGGGGTTGACCGGCCTATGTCTAAAAGCAAAATCCGGACAAGCTCGAGGCAAGGTCTGTAATGTAGAACTGGAAATGTTCCGGCTATACAAACTACAGCACATGATTTGATAGAACCAAAGGATTCAGTAGATTCCAACGAACCTCAGCCTCTCCGCCGATCTAGTAGGGTTCCTCACCCACCTGAGAGATACTTCGGTTTCTCTATGACAGTGGGAGCGAGGATTACATCATGAGATGATGACCCAACTAGTTTCGAGCTGGCCAACAGGAGTGAGACTCTATGAGAATGGCTGGATGTTTATCGATCTGAGATGGAATCCTTATACACCAACAAAGTATGGACTTTAGTTGCTATATCTGAACGGTTAAATTCCCATCAGGAGCAAGTATATCTTGAGAAGATTACTTGGTGTACATGGAAAAGTTGAGGCTTTCAAAGCTAGAATTGTTAAAGGTTTTCGTCATCAACCAGGCGTGGATAATGATGAAACCTTTTCAAGTGGCTATACTTAAGTCCATCCAGATCCTACTTGCCACGGCTACATACCATGACTACGATATCTGGCGGTTGGGTGCCATGACTGCTTTTCTAAATGATATTTTAGAAGAGAACGTCTATAAGTACACAGCCAGAGGGCCTCGTAGACAGTGGGAGCAGCGGAAACGTGTGCAAGATGCTTTATAGGTTAAAGCAGGCATCGCGGAGTTGGAACATCTGTTTTGATGAAATAGTCAAAGAGTTTGACATCATCAAAATGGTAGATGAACCTTGTATATACAAAAAGGTAGTAGGGAGTATGGTGATGATCCTCGTAGAGTACGTGGATGTCATGCTCTTGATAGGGAAGGAGTTTCCTATGCTACGCTCGATCAATCTCCGCCTATCACAATGATTCTCCATATAGGATCAAAGTGATACCTACTAAATCCTAGGTTTTGGATCTATGAGATAGATCTAAATGGATGTTAGGATTCTCACTAGTTGTAGTGAGATGGTATCAATCGATCCTGGGGAGAGTCACTAGAAGGGTTCCAGGGTGATAAAGACGACTGAATGTCAGTCGAAGGCATTGTCTTTACCCTCAGTATAGGGACGGTATGTTGGAAGAGTTCCAAGCTAGATACCGTGGCATACTAGACGATAAAGGCTGGATACATCGCTACTTAAGATGCTACCAAAGTGGCTGTCTGGGTGTATATTGGTTCATGAGATGAACTTAGTTCCTCCCATTGTGTGACAATGGAGATGTGGCTTATGCCAAGGAACGTCCGTCCCATCAGTGATCCAGACATATTCTAAGGCAGTATTACCTGATCAAGGAGATGGTTGATCTCCAAGGAGATCGAGGTTTGGAGAGTAGATTCAGAGGACAACACAGCGGATCCACTCACAAAGGCCTGTTCCCAGAGAGAGACTTTTATGGGATGGTTGAGTATGAGATACTACAACCACTGCTACAGATGGCCCTAGTGCAAGTGGGAGATTGTTAGTTATATGAATGCCCTAGAGGCCATTACTGTACATTGGATGTATATTGTAGTGGATGCTGGGACATATATAGGGAAGACTTTCTTGCTCGACATGATAGTATGCTATCTGGTTGCTCTTTACCTTAACGTGTACACTGTTTGTCTCTCTGTTACATGTTGGTAAAGCCCTTAGGATGTGTACTTGACTACCTGGACTATGATGCGGATCATACTAGTGGGGACATGGTAGTCCATAAGTACATCCTTCAAAGTCTCTAGTCGAGAGTGTATCGAGACGGGGCATCGATATACCAGAGTAGACTAGCGTGTACCTTCTCGACCCATACAGATGGGCGATGGATGATCCCATATCCATCGGTGTTTGACATCAGAGATGGTATACGGGTGCTCAGTAGAGACTGGGTACACTGGACGGACTCGTCGAGAACACCCAGATGGTATTATACCTCACGTCAGATGGCAGTTCTCTGGTGACACTGGTACAGGTTAGTCTGTTGACCCGAGATCGTCATAGAGTCTTGTGTGGTTCCCACTGTGCTTTGATTTCCATCTTACCACGTCCAAGAGGGCGTGCAAAACGGTGGTTTTTGGGTACAGTCCTGAGTCACATGGAGGCAATGAGCGATAGGAGGGGATTCGTCTCTCCCGGTATAGGGGGTTGATGTTGCGCTGTGTTCGATTGGCTATAACAGGAAATCCCTGGCCAGGGTTGCTGAGATTTACTGGTAAGTGTTACCAGTAGTTTCTCGAACAGTTATAGACCTCATATCGACACGACTTATCGAGCTATTGGGTTCTGACGTTTACCACCCCTAGGCGAGATATGCGACATATCAGACGATCAGACCGGACTGTACAGTAGTGTTACTGGTTGGATTCACTGGAGTGTGAGCGGGCTTGCTCGTCGATCTTCTGATCGCTCAATACCCGGGTGGCCGTTACGTTTAGCAGACCGCTTGCGGCTTGTGGGTGTTTGATATGATCATCGCCTACTGCCGGCGTATTGACGAGTCTTTAGAGTCCTACACAGAGGTTTCCTGGCTCAAGCGAAACGAAATAGGAGCGCATATGAGATATGTGCGGGACCGAGAATAATGCGTGTATGTGATACCGTATTTCATTCTCGCGATGAATGTGTCGAATGGTTATATGTGATATAACCTATTTATCGAATCGAGGGTTGATTCGATAAGCCGATACATTGGATACTAGTCGGTTATATGCGATATGACCGGATCGTTAAATCAAGTGTTGATTTAATTATTTAATGCATAATTATATATTTGATATATTACTTTGCGTTAACCAGTATTGGTTCACTTTAAATTGATTTTCTCACTCGGATTGTGCACATTGCATATGTGATATACTTTTGTACACATGATTGTATCATGTTTGATGATACATGTTTACTTGGTTAAGTGTAAAGAATTAAACCATGGTTAAACATATAATTAGGGTTTTATTTTTCCATTACTTATTTATTCATTTATTTATTTGTTTATATATTTTGGAAAATAAATGGAAAGGAGAAAAGAATGGTGGCTTTATTTGTTGTTTAGTTGAAGCTTCTTGATGCTTTGACCTAGTCCACCATTCTTATCTCATCCTTAACCCTAACCAATATTTTAACCTTGGTCAATTCTCTACACATAACCATAGTTAGAATTATGATAAGTATCATATTCTTTTCTATTTTAAAATAACTTATCATAACAATTAGCTTCTTCTTCTTCATCTTCTTCAAGGAAGAAAAGCTTGCTTCATCATTGGTGGATTGATGAAATGGGTGAGAAATCCAATTCTAAAGTCTACCCACTTCCTATTTCTTCATCCTCTAACTCTTGCAAAGTAGTAGAGTGTGTTTTCTTCACAAGTTTCATGACTTGGTGAAGTGAGAGCTTGATCTTGCGATGCTTCGACGTAGATCATCTTCGGCATGGACATCGACGACCTAGCTCGCCTATTCTCCGATGAAGCCGACGCTAGAGCACGGGAATTCACTAGGACAGTGAGGGGACTTCGTTGCGGAGCTATGGAGGTGGAGCACCGGATCTACAAAGGTTGTATTTCCGTTTCCTTATAGTTAAGTGTTAACTAGTTACTTTTTCCGCCTAGAAATCTAGCCAACGATCCGTTCTAGGGTTTCTCGGCACCGTTGGAATTTGAAATTGGCATGGTTGATGCCTTGTGAGACCTCATTAGGATGCCTAGGAACCCTACACTTGAAACGGTACATTCAAAGGACATTCTTCCGTCAAATGTGAAGGGTTTGAACAGCAGCCACACACGGTTTTGGGAAGTGTGTATTAGTTTAAGGAGGCTGAAGAAATTTTGTTTTCTATAGCGTCGAGTTTCCTTTGTGTTGCGGCCATTTCGGCTTTCATTATGACGGAAACATCGAGCTGATTGACATCTTCCCTAGGCAGTGGTGGTCTAACACTTTCCCATTGTGCTGTGTTTTGAGCTAAATCTTTTAGGTATTTCCAAGCTTCACTATCATCTTTAGATAGGAATTGGCAATGACACATGGTTTCAAGCATCTGTCAAGTAGTGAGATCAATACCCTCATAGATAATTCGACACAAATCCCATCTGGAGATTCCGTGATGAGGACATTGGATAAGAAGATCCTTGAACCGTTCAAAGCAGTTCCAAAATGGTTCATTGGGAAGTTGGGTAAATTTGAAGATTTCGCTCCGAACGCGGCTGGTCTTGTGATTGGGATAATATTTCTTAAGGAATGCTGCAACGAATTCGTCCCATGTTGAAATAGAATGTGCGGGTGTGTTGTAAAGCCACTTCTCGACTAAATCGCACAAAGTGAATGGGAGAAGACGTAAACGCAGAGCATCCAAAGACAGTTGTGAATTTCCCATCAAAGCACATACGTTTTCGAATTTGGAAATAAACATGTATGTGTTTTCAGAATCAAGACCGTGAAATTTGGGTAACAATTTGATGAATTGGGGGTTGATTTCAAAAATTTTCCCGTTGGCAGGTGGTATAGAAAGACAGGTGGGAAGGGGAACACGTGTAAGATAACATCTCTTTTGGAGAGAAATGCGTGGAGGATTCTGCGCACCTGCGGGCGGTGGCAGAGTAGTGTTAGTGTTTGATGGAAATCCGTCCATCGCGGTCGTGGTGGGTGGTGGGGTAGAAGACGAAGAATTACGGACTCTGGGGTCAATAAAAGAAACGCGGACAAGACGGGAAATGGAATCCCGTGTCCAACCTAACATGTGCTAAATGGTTGTAGCACAAGTGGCAGCGTTGGCAATAATTAGGGGAAATGAATGAAGTGGTGTTTGTTTTGAAAAAGAATACAGATTTTTGAAAAAAATGATGCAAATCACTACAAATGCACAAACAAAACCATAAGTCTAATGGTCACCTAAGTCAAGTCTCTAGACCGCTCCTAACTGCCAGAAGACAAGTCGCGGGATCAATCCTCCACTGCCTCTTTGTCCCTCCTGTGGCCAGGTAAGTGCCAGGTAAGTGGGAGGTTCTCCACTACGTAAGTAGTGCGCCTAATTAAGTAACCACTTGCCTTAGACACACTTGCCTTAGACACCACAAAAGAAACGCGGATAAGCAAAAGATTACTCACGACCTTCTCCTTTCCTAAGTGAGCGCGACAGTCCTTAGAGTCATGTCTAGATTTCTTTTAATTAATGAGGGTAATGCGGATGCAGTTTTGTGATTTTCGGGGCTTAGGAAAGGGAATGAACTCCCCACCTAATCTGAATTTGGCCGTGCCCCTTAAATTCCGTATTAATATGCAAACAACCAAGATCAAACACGCACAATTTTTTTATTTTTGCGGCGCTGCGTATTTTTGCAAAGAAACCTGCAGCAAATTTGTTATTGGAGCAGGCAGAAAGAGAGATAAGAATGTCAAGGATTCACCTGAAAATTTTTGAACAGAGATTCTACAATTCTGCCGCGCTTCCGCCGTGGGAGGCTTCCAATGCCGCGGATCCGCGGTTGAATGAGGAGATCGCTGCAAAAAAAAAACTTACAGAATGCCTCCGTTCAACTCCTGAGCTCTCTGGAATATTCAGAAAATTTTTCCACAAGCTCCACAGATTCCAGATTCCCTCACAACAAATCACAACGAATCGTTTAGTGTTTGTGCGAATTTAGATCTAAAATTTTTGATGGAATAAATTTTTGAACTCAAATTTCAAAAACGAACAAATTAGCACACGATCCCCGGCAATGGCGCCATTTTTTTGAATGTCTTCCGGTGTGTAGGAAGAAAATGTATAGAAATCACAACCAAAGAATTTTTTGACCACAATCAATAACGGTGTCGTTTGTAGCGCGTTAGCGAGTGCGGATCGTCCAAAGGAAAAGTGAGATCCGTTCGAATTTGAATTAGATGAATTGAAAATTAAAGAATGGAGAAAAGACAATTCAATTCAAGATTTATAAAATTGAAGTTCAAGAATTATCTAGATATAAATCTAAAATCAAGAAAACATTAAAAATCAAGATTCAAGAATTGATGATATCCAATCCAATAATCAAGAATTGAAGTGAGGCTCGTAGGAATCGATCGAATCTATAAACGTGATGAAAACAATTGATTACGTTTTCTTATCCATTAATGATTTGATACTAGATCGATGATGATCAACGAGAATTAGGGATTTCTTGCGGAAACTAGGGTTTCATCATCTAACTCTAGTCCTTTCGTTTATTTCATTCACATTCTATCCTTTAGTAAATTCAAGAATCGATCGTGGATCACTAATTAAGAGCTAACACAATCAAGAAAGCATCGCTCAAAACTAGGTTGCCGATTCTTCAATTTACTAATGTTTACAAAACTCATAAGACTTAAGAATCGTTTCAAGATTTGTAACATCATCATCTATTGATTCTCTGACTCCTTCACGAGCGGAGTTTTACTCAAATATCATAACAAGAAACACAATCACGAATTGAGATCTAATCATGATGCAAGAATATAAAGAAAGCAAGATTAAAGAATTTCACCTTTTATTTATCATCAATTTTGTTACAATTCTCTCAAAATCTACAATGAAGAAAGAACTTGATCGTCGATTTGGCGTCGCACGTCTTCGTGGGTCGCGGATCGTCTTGGATCACTTGCTCGGATGAAGATCGACTTCGCTCCTAAAAGGTTGAAGGCTTTTTGCTTGAATTGTACTCGGTGTTCTTGATTTTAAGCTTGGTGATTTGATTAGGGTTAGGGTTTGGAGATACAGTTTGTGTCACTCAACTTGTGGGAGAGATGAAGATTGAACAACTCAAGAACCCTAGATCTAGGTTTCCTTTTATAAGCATCTCAACCTTAGATCTAGAATTCAAATTTCAAATTTCCCTCCAAAAGTTTGTTAGAGAGAGGCTTCTAGAAGAGGTTAGTTGGAGGGAATATTCTAGAATAAGGTATATTCTAGGGTGAGTTTGTTTGGCCGAGCCTTCTGGATGAAGCCACGTGGTGTTTCTGGAATCTTCTGGAAGCTAAGACCGTTACAATGAAGTACATGGGGAAATTTGAGGGGTTGATGTCATTAATGCGCCGCGGATCCGCGGCGGGAATGGGCTATTGGCCGCGGATCCGCGGCCCAATAGTGTCCTCTATGAATGTAATTTCTGTGGTGAATTTGTGCTGGCCTTGTAGAACTTTTCTGATGTGTTGAATCTCATTTTGCTTTCTCTATTTCTGCCAGATCTCAAGTCTTGGACTTGGCGTATTTATCTCAGCACTTTTCACTGTTTCGGCTCTTTTCCTGCAATTTCCTGCACAGATTCTCGAGACAAGTGTTGCGCTATACAAAGATAATGCGATGCAATGATAAGCACTCAATTTCCATCAGAAATGTCGGTTTTAATGTATAACACATGTTATTTGGTATTTTACGGACAATTTGCTAATATGTGCTATATTAATACCGAACACCTCTAGATGAGTGCAAATGGTAGTGAAATTGTCGTGTTAAAAATGCAATATTTTCGACTGATCAACCATTTTAAGCAAGTAGTTTTAATCAACATAGGCCGAAGTATGTATTTTTTTAAAATCTCAAGTATTTTTTGAAAATTTCGGCAGGTTCTCCTTTGGAATTACTGGCCCCAAACGGGATACAATATGAATAGTATAAGAAATAAGTAAAAAGGCAACCCTAAGCGGGAGCTAACTTTTCGTCAATCGACGGTCACAACCACGCAAGAAATATAATATACAACGCCGAAGGGCGAGGATCAAAACTCAAGAGAAAACTCAAATCAGCATGAAAACCATAATAGTACAACGCGCGACTCTAAGGTCGGAAAAAAACAGGTCTGGTCTTCTATCTCTATCAAATATACAATCTGGTTGATGGAGTTTCTAGATACAGCTGAAATAATGAGTAACTAAAGGTGGTCCTGATGCAAAGAACCCACCTACCAAAACAATCATCCTGAAGGGACAGTGTGCTAGCAATCCGCAACGAAACCTGTACGGCAAAACCTACAAGGAACTGTGGCACAACGGGGGAGAGTTGCCAACTCGTGAGTAGAAAACATCAACGAGTAGAAATCGCATACATAACGCTATCCTAGGTCATATCAGGTAATATCCTCAATAAAAAGCCGGTCCAACTATGTATAGTGTAATATTATATGCTCGCTACAGTGCCTTAGATAGCAACATATCAGATATATGATGTATGAATGCATTACGAATGTAAACAGAATATATCATGAATGAAACAACTGTTTTCTTTAATCAATGAGATTTCTATATTATATCAATCAAGTATCATCAATGAATGGAACAGAGAAATCAGTGTGAAGCATCGACACAAAACATAAGTCTCAGTATCTCAATATCAAATCTCAATATCTCAAATATCAATTTCTCAGGCGTCCGTATCATCTGCGGGATCGGCTTGCGGGCTCCGGCAAAATGGATCAGCCTATAACCATCTCATGACTCCGGCCGGTATCCTCCGAATAACCGACGAGTCCTAATAATATCACTGGTAGGTAGCGCTCCCCTGCCAGGCTCAACGAATACAACTCGAGCTTCTTCCCCGGGGGTACCATACCGGGCCCACCATGTACCTGAGACGGTTCATCCAACTCCTCGAATCGGGTCTCGAAATCCAACAGCAATCATGAAAACTCATGGTGGACGACTCATACATCATGACAAAACCGCAATTTGCATTTTTAAAATGATGATACTATGCTTTTATTAAATTCTTGAGGTTTTCCCCCAAATCCAGAAATCTCATGTAAATTCGAAATCATCAAAATCATGATACCAATAAACGGTGAATACCGGCATAAATCTCCATAATACTGCATAACCAATGAATATATGAATGCACCTAATATCATGCAATGAATGCAATATTTAAACTAGCATATGAAAGCTATAACTTATTGCGACTATCAGTTATCAAGTTATGTCAATGAAAAGGTATTTTCTAAAGTGTACGTGACATGGCAATTATCGATGATGATGTGTGTGAGCCGGCACATAAGTGTATGTGGAACATACGCATCATCGGGAATGGTGCTGGTGTCCTGACAGCATGATCTCAATAATGGCATAAGGAAGTACAATATAAACATGCAAATGCGATGCGAACAGTAATAATATGCGGAAGCTGAATGATAAACACAATGATAACTAATCTGCATTTATATAAATATGAGTCAAATAGTGGTGCCATTTGAAATAACACGAATCGTGGTGTTTTGAAAAAATATGGGCTACGGTGTTTTTAAGAAAAGATACGTCATTTTAAATATCCGTAGAATCCCTTGTCCTGTCTTTAAAATACACACGATTCATTAGTTTTTGAAATAGGTATGAGTCGAATATAATCTATCATTTACAAGCACAGCACAGGGCCAAACTAAACAAGCTGATCGAAAGGTAAGGAAACCGCCTAACATCTGAGTCGATACATATATATACATATAATAGTCGGTGATCCCGCCTCAATAGTATCCCATACGATACAATATCTATAATATGACATCTTCGAGTCAAGAGTGCGGATCTATCATCAATATATAGCTCGTACGGTAAATCCGTCGTACGGCATCCCAAATCTGGGTATGAGTCAAAAGTCACATCTATCATATTAATCATTTGGTATCCTCTTTATCAAATATCATGATCGGGGTACTGATCTACGTCTTGTACAATATTGATACCATCTATGAAATGCATGCGTGTGTATGAAAACACCACGCCAAAAGAACCCGCTAAAATATTATGGCATATCCCAAATACGGACCATATCACATCACCGATCTCATGGCCTCAAGTACAATCTCATTGACTCATCTCCAAATATCATACAATATCCTGAACATTCATGCATGTGTATATGAATGTATATATATGCATAGTCCCATACCCATGCGTATATACATATATACACCTTCCCATATACGCACAAGAAAATGATGTATGCAAGTGTATATGTGTGCGTGTATGCAAATCCTTACGTTAGGGTTGCGATTTAGAAACCAACCAAAACCTTGCTCCGTTCCTCGCTAACACTAATCCATAAGCTCCTAAGGCTTTTCTTACTAGGTGCACATATCTCACAATAACATATAAAAGTATATCGTTACCATATCGTATCATTTCTCATAACTTTGCGTGGGTGCTATACGCCATTGATTGATACGTAAAAGTGTGTTTGTTTGTAGTTAACCGCAATCAATAATGGTGTCGCGCATAGCTAGACCGAGATGAGTACAGGTCGTGCTCAGGGAAACGTGGAACCTTTTACTCTTACTTTAGATGTGTTGAAAAAGAGAGGAGGGATAAAGAATTTTATAAAATGGTTTCTAGAACTATGTTAAACAAGAATGTAAAATATAGATCTAGATTATTTTAAAGATATAGTTAATATAATAAAGGGGCTTGTAGGGATCGTTAGGATTTAGTAGTTATGGACGATTAATTAAAAGTTACCCTTTTAATCCATTAATAGATTTAAAACTAGAACGACGATGATGCGCGTAGATTAGAGTTTCTAGAGGGAAAAGGAATCCCACTCTTAACCCTTATCTCGACACGGAACTCCGCTCATATCTAGCCTTTACCAAAACAATCATTAATCTAATCTCTAATCGCGGTCGGAACTAGCAAAGAATTGTTAGCGCGCCCGATTAAGATGTTAATAATTCTTTTGATAAAGTTCATAAACTTTATAGGACTTAAAAAGGGTTTAGGGATTTTTATCGTCCATCAGCCTACCCTAATCCTACGAACCCTAACAAGCGGAGAATTACTCGCGCATGTTGGGAAAAGAAGATGAAATGATAGAGAGGGAAAACATAATGTAAAATGCAAAAGAATTAAATAAAATAACTACCTTTATTAATCAACTTGAACAATCTACACTTTTGATTCCTTAGAAAATGATTACAAAGACTAGTTTGCTTCTCGATCTCTTCCAAGGAGGTAGACGAACAGTTGATGATCAGCCTGGATGCATGAGCCGTCTTGGACTTCGTGATCTCTTCGGCTTGATGTCTCTTAACTTTAGCCCTTGGTCCTTTATATAGCCCTCAAAGAAGAAAAACTATTTACCATATATGGTGACTTCCTAATATGGTGACTTTCCATGCTTGGATTCTGAGTCCCTGTCAGTATTGATTTTATGATTTTGGCAGATTTTTGATACTGACATCTTGAACATCTTGATCTCTTGACCAGAGCTAAATCTTGCACAATATCTCTATGAATAATGTTAGTTTATTTATTAAATTAGAGAGAGTATCTTAATCACTATATATGGTAATAAATTTTTAAGAAACTTGATTAAGAATATTTAATATGCTATGCACTTTATATGGTAATAAATTTTTAAGAAACATGATTAAGAATATTTGATATGCTATGCAAATTTTCAATTACCAAAATATTATATAAATATAAAATGCTTATATTTTCCTTCATAATATTAATTATAATATATAAACATATGGCAAATAGTATTTTGCAGATAAATCCAAATATGTTTAATATTTATAATAAACACCTTTTATTATTTAAGAAATGTAAGGAAAATACTTATACCAAAATGCAATATTTTCAACTGAACAAATACCCCCAAACTTAACTTTGATCGTCCCGAGCAAACTAGTTTATTCAAGAGAAGAAGAAAAAAGAAAGAAGAAAACTAAGCACACTTTCGTAGGCAAACACGATTACACTGAGCACGTGCAACAAGCCGTTAAACCTCTAGGTGTCCCTAGTAGGAGGAGTGTTGTCTCCTGAGGATTTTCAGCGGATTACACCCACAAAATCCTATAACAAAAGAAAGATGGTTAAATTTACATATAATGATAAGAACCATAAAAGAAAAGCCTTGAAAAGAAGAGTTTCCAACTATACTAGCTTTTCAGTTGTCATGAGCCCTATCTTAATAGTCATGAAAAAATGTTAGAAATCACATTATCCCTAAATAAAATATCGTATTTATTCTTCATTCCTACCTTTCATCCAAACATTGATCATATAACCCCACGTGTGTGTAAAGAACATCCCTACACTCGGAGAATTCAATTCAAGCTATCATACTCTTGTCCATCTACCTTAGTACTTTTTAATTTGATGAATATTTAGATTTGCTCACACATTTTCATGCGACCGTTAATACTTCTTGAGGTACTAACAGATCGATTACTCGTGTGCTTGCTGATTAAGTGATAGTATTTTCCTCGTTTTGCACCACCTAAGGCTTAGCAGTGACTCCCAGACCAGTTGGCCTTAGGGCACTAGGTGAAGAGGCACCCTCGCTATATTTTTTTTATTGCTGCCTTGGCGATAACAAAACCGGTGTTCATTTTTTTCTTTTCACCATTTTTATATTTTCTTCATTTTTTTCTTCATACTTAGGCTTTTAGACAAGAGCATTTCAAGGTATCCTCTATTATCCTGAGTTTCAAGACGTGTGTAAGTGCATATAGTAGGGTATCAACATTCAAATATTTGGCTTCCAGAATAGAAACTATTTTTCAGACTTATTTTTATCCTCAGATTAGTGACTTTCTTCATCTTACAAACCCTTGGGACAACAACTCATAACTACTTATTACCAGTTCGTTTAAGAAAACTTCTAATTTTCTTAAACTATTCCTATCTTTGGATGTAATTTTTCAATTTCTACTCTTTTGTTATCAAAAAAAAAATTTTTTTTAAAATTTTTGAAAATGTTGTGCTTATGCAAAATATGATGCAAATTGATGTGTAAATAAGCACAAACCTCCCCCAAACTTGTTTTCAACAGTGTCCTCACTGTTGCTATCTGCTGGATCACAAAAACCTGTAAGCTTGGGAGGTCATTATTAATGGGGGCAAGAAGTCATTTGATCACAAAAACATGTAAACACAAATCCTCCCCCAAACTTATTTTTGGCTCACAAATTTGAGGACAAAAGTTATGTTCAAGAGCCAAAAATATACCCCCCCTCAAACACGAGTTAGACAATACGAAGCATTTTAAGAGGGGGTGAGTCATTTGGTCAAAGTAAGGCTTTACAAAGACCAAAAGTTAACACTAACCATTCAAAGATTTTATCAGTATAGCGTATAGGTTAGTGGAAGAATGTGTTGTATCGAGTCAAGAAAAAATGGGGAAGGGATAAGAGGTTGTCTGGAAAGGGTTTGAAATTAGAGAAAAGAAAGAATGAAGATGAATGTGAATGATTAGAAAGAAGAAATGGTGATGGTTCAACCTCTAGAGGTGGAGATTGATCAATCACAAAATCCGCAATGTTTAAAAATTCAAGTTCGTCAGCAAAAAGTTCTTCAAAACATTTATCAATGGTGTGATTGAACATTTTCCTGTCAAAGAGTTTTGTGCCAGAATTTATCCTACTTGATTCATCAAAAATCATTGAGGTAGAGGACTCGAAAAACTCATCTACCTTATTTTCAAAAATATCCAAATCAAGTTGAATTTATGGTATTATTGAACTTGAATTAACGGATTGTGATTCATCAAAACTCACTGAAACTATAGGAATAGAAGAAGAACCGGAGAAAGTAGAAGGTGAAATGGGTAAACAAATTGGTGTGTCGAGTGATGCTGAACCAGATGTGGAAGATGGAGGCTGTATTTCGGTCTGATCTTTGGGTATACCATTATCATCAACTTCAAGACATATTTGGGGTTCGGGAAGAATTAAAGGCTCAAGATGATGACCACAAGGAAGTGAAAGGATTTGATGAATTGGTGGGACAAAATCATCCAAAATTTTGGGTTCATCAATTAATGTATCTCCAATGTCAATCACCTCATTCAAGTGAAGGTTAAAATTCTCAAACACCTCATCAAAAGTATGGCTTTCAATCAGTTTTGGTTCAAGAGTGGAGGTGTAGAGATCACAAGGGTTGGGTATGGTTTCACTTGAAATGGACCCTTCACAGTTGGGTAAATCAAACACTACAAAGTCACACAATTTATCAGACATTGTACTTGATGAATTTATGAAACTGGAGTTGTGGATTTCAGTTTGGAATGTGGAGGTTTGATTAAGAAGGGTGTACAGTTCTGTCTTACTACCCAAATCCTTCATAATTTGATTCGTCGGTTCCATAAATTTTTCTAATGTATGCTACAGACTAGTCTTGGGTTGATAAGGGGTTTCAGTATAAGATTGAAATTCCTGTGGATAATTAAAACTCCCAAATGACTGATTAGAAGAACTGTCTAGAGTAGGTGGAAAAGTCAGATTGGATTGATAGGAACAGAATGGTTGCTGAACTTGGGTAGGAGTAGGATTAATATTATGATAAGAAGAATATTGATATGGGTTGGTTGGTTGGCTATATACAAACCGCATATCAAACTCTTCTCCGGACAGTGGTGGTGATGGTTGATATTGGTCCGTGTTGAAACTTTGGCCTCTAGACCGAGCTATGTGCTCAGCAATGGACATTCGTCTAGGGGCTTCCTCATTCTGGGTATGAACTGAAACAGGTGTCGAATTAGGATACGGTTGATAAGACCTAGACTGAGGTGGCCAACTGTTTCTTCCTGCTTGTTCTATATGATCTCTTAAGGACATGGAAGAGCCGGACGGTATACCGAAGGGATTTCGAAAACAAGAGATATCTGGCTGTGGACAGCAAAGCTCGGCGAGTGTTCTTCTGTTTAGGTCACCCATTATAAGAAGAGAAGAAGGGGGAAGGGGAGAAAATAATTGGTTTGTTTTGAAAAATGACGGATTTAGACAAATCACAGAAAAATGCACAAACAACCCTAGAACTATGGTTACCTAGGTCCAGTCTCTAGACCGCTCCAAGACTTCCAAAGGACAAGCCGCAGGATAAATCTTCTACCGCCTCCGTACTACCCTTGTAGCTAGGTAAGTGCCAGGTAAGTGAGAAGGAACCACGTCGTGGGCCTAATTAAAAACCACTAGCCTTTGTCACACTTACCTAGGCACCACAAAAGTAATGCGGATAAGCGATAGATTACCCACGACCTTCCTCTGTCCTTATTGAGCGCGACAGTCCTTAGAGTCTGGTTTAGATATTTTTTAAATTAATGAAGGGTTGATCTATATGCTCGGTTTGTGATTTATGGGGCTTAGGAAGGGTGATGAAATCCCCACCCAATCTTGATTTGGTCTTTGCCCCTTAAAAATCCGTATTAAAATATGCAAAAACAAACCGAAAAACAAAACTTTGCAAAAAGATTTTTGAGCGGCGATATTTTGCAAAGAATCCTGCAGAAAATAGATTTTATTGGATTTGAGAGGAGAGAGAAGGAGTTAAGAAAGATACCAGAGAAGTGTGAAACCCTAGATCTCCTGTTTCCTCAAATCCGCGACTCCAGATTCCCTCGCAAAAAAAATCACACACAAATCGTTAAATATGCAATTTGCAGTTTTGTTTTAATAATGATATGAATCGTCTAAGAATTCAACACAAATAGCAAAAATAAAAAAATACGCACGTTTCCTCGGCAACGGCGCCATTTGATTGATATGTAAAAGTGTGTTTGTTTGTAGTTAACCGCAATCAATAACGGTGTCGCGCATAACTAGACCGAGATGAGTACGGGTCGTCCTCAGGGAAACGTGGAACCTTTTACTCTTACTTTAGATGTGTTGAGAAAGAGAGGAGGGATAAAGAATTTTATAAAATGGTTTTTAGATCTACGTTAAACAAGAATGTAAAATATAGATCTAGATTATTTTAAAGATATAGTTAATGTAATAAGGGGGCTTGTAGGGTTCGTTAGGATTTAGTAGTTATGGACGATTAATTAAAAGTTATCCTTTTTATCCATTAATAGATTTAAAACTAGAACGACGGTGATGCGCGTAGATTAGGGTTTCAGGAGGGAAAAGGAATCCCACTCTTAACCCTTATTTCGACACGAAACTCCGCTCATATCTAGTCTTTACCAAAACAATCATTAATCTAATCTCTAATCGCGGTCGGAACTAGCAAAGAATTGTTAGCGCGCCCGATTAAGATGTTAATAATTCTTTTGATAAAGTTCATAAACTTTATAGGACTTAAAAAGGGTTTAGGGATTTTTATCGTCCATTAGCCTACCCTAATCCTACGAACCCTAACAAGCGGAGAATTACTCGCGCATGTTGGGAAAAGAAGATGAAAAGATAGAGAGGGAAAACATAATGTAAAATGCAAAAGAATTAAATAAAACAACTAGCTTTATTAATCAACTTGAACAATCTACACTTTTGATTCCTTAGAAAATGATTACAAAGACTAGTTTGCTTCTCGATCTCTTCCAAGGAGGTAGACGAACAGTTGATGATCAGCCTGGATGCGTGAGCCGTCTTGGACTTCGTGATCTCTTCGGCTTGATGTCTTCTAACTTTAGCCCTTGGTCCTTTATATAGCCCTCAAAGAAGAAAAACTAGTTACCATATATGGTGACTTCCTAATATGGTGACTTTCCATGCCTGGATTCTGAGTCCCTGTCAGTATTAATTTTATGATTTTGGCAGATTTTTGATACTGACATCTTGAACATCTTGATCTCTTGACCAGAGCTAAATCTTGCACAATATCTCTATGAATAATGTTAGTTTATTTATTAAATTAGAGAGAGTATCTTAATCACTATATATGGTAATAAATCTTTAAGAAACTTGATTAAGAATATTTAATATGCTATGCACTTTATATGGTAATAAATCTTTAAGAAACATGATTAAGAATATTTGATATGCTATGCAAATTTTCAATTACCAAAATATTATATAAATATAAAATGCTTATATTTTCCTTTATAATATTAATTATAATATATAAACATATGGCAAATAGTATTGTGCAGATAAATCCAAATATGTTTAATATTTATAATAAACACCTATTATTATTTAAGAAATGTAAGAAAAATACTTATACCAAAATGCAATATTTTCAACTGAACAGCCATCCACCCGACTTCTCCCTGTAGATATAAATCTACTCACCTGATCTTTGCTCGCCAGTGCCGACATCGCCACGCGCTTGCTTGTTGTTTCGAATTCCACATGGGGTACCTACATATCATAACGCACCGTATCGCATTAAAATCCGACTCATGACCAAAACGACACATGAATCTCACATAGGTCAAAACCTATGGTTTGCTTTCACAAATCAACCCAAAAACCCTCGACATCGGCGTACAAACGCCGATTGATCGAGAAAAACACCGAACGTATCAATCATGGTTTCAAAACTCACTAACTGTATAAGAAATACGGTTTAATTCATCAAAACCATAAAATTAAACAAATCGTTTTATTTCCCAAAAACCTAGTTAGCACAAATCCCCATTTCGGTTCAAAACTTGATGTTTTAACCAATCTACATATTTTAACGATTCAAATGGCCAAAATGCTCATTAAATATCATAATTAGGTCATACAAATCACTTTCATATTTTAATCTCATCAATTTGTATTAATTCCAAATTCCTAGTTTGCAAAAATATCCGATTTTAACACTTTTTAAAGTAAAATTCACAATTTTACAATTAAGCTTGGTTTTGCATATACTAAAGTATTAAACGACAATTTATAATGTTAATAATGTCATGAATAATCTAATTAGATTTTTCTCTTAAATATATTCATAGTTTACAAAAACCTAGTTTATAAACAAAAGTTTAATTTGGACATTTTACATCTAACAATTTACATATTAGCAACTAGATTAGGTTTTCATTACCTTAAGATGATAATCTACACATTGTAACCCTAATGATGTAGTAAAACCCTAACTTGAATTTTAGAAATCCTTCTCTTGAAGGTTAAACCTTGCAATAAAAAACATAATTAACATCTAATTTAGTTGAATTAAAGTAATAGCAAACAATATAACAAAAAGGTTAAGATTTTTATACCTCACAACCCATTGATCCAACTTGAAATCTAGCCTCTCAAATTGATATCTTGTTCTCTAGATCCATGCTAGATAGGCTAAAGAAAAATGGGTAGTGATTGGATTTTGAGTTTGTGGGATTTTTGGTGGATTTTTGATGCATTTTTGATGCATTTTTGATGAATTTTTGAAGAGAAAAGAGAAGAGAAGATTGGAGGGGAGGCTGCTGCTATTGGGGTCGGCCAAAATGGGGAGGAGAGGTGAGAGAGTGAGTTGGGGAAAAAGTCCAAGTCAAAGAACCCATACCTCACATGTTTACACCTTACTTCATTTCCTTTTAATTCTTTTTCTTTTCTTTTCTTTTCATTTGTTTTCTTTTTGCAAAAACAAGTGGGGAAATGAGGGGGGGGGGCAACTTGGGCTGCTGATTTATGGAGAAGAGAGAGATTGTGGGTTAGTGTGGGTGAGGGAAAAAAGATAAATGTTATACCCCAATATCTATTTACACTAATTTCACTATTTAAGCTTTTTTCTTCGATATTTTCTAAAACCGTTTGACAACATCATTTCATTTCAAAAACATGTTAATATTTTCTTTAATGTGTTATGATGCACAAAATTTGTTTCAACTCATTCCAATTTTAATTTTCCCTAATTAAATGTATTAGTGACGGCTTAAAATAATATTAAAATAATTAATTTCGGAAATTTTGTCATAAAATTATAAATTTTACCAGTGGCTCAATAAACACCAATTACGAGCAATTATATAGCTAGAATATGTATATTTAATTTTATATTAAAAGATATTTATATTTTGACTTTTTACAGAAAACTCCCTTATTTTACCGATTTTCCGAAATTTCACCGAAACGATTTTCAAAACGTTACAATCTTCCCCCCTTAAAGAAATTCGGTCCCCGAATTTAAATTAAAAACTCCCCCCAAATACTAAAACATTTTAGCGAAACCATTAAGTCGTCGGGGCTCCGAAATCATAAATGCATAAAACACATCGTAACGCAATGCATGCGCATGAAAAACATATATATAAACCAAAATCAAAACTCCGTCAAACATCCCGCAATCATCGGAGTTATGGGGAAGACATCAGTGTCAAGATCCAATACGAAAACAAACATGATATACAACATTAAAACTTCTGGAAGTAATGCATGCCAAACCTTTTTCAAATCGTCGGGCGATGTTCACAACACAGTACAGTGGCGGACGTCTATCGTAAGAAAATAACTATATATATATATATATATATATATATATATATCCTTTGTTTAATATGCACGTCCCGCCGTTTGAACGCAATTTTAGAAGGGTTTCCTTTATAAAATGTTTCGTGTCATCTCGGACACGTCGGTAAATACTGAGACTATAGCTCCTCATTGAAAATCCCTTTGATAACTATCAATGCATGCAAAATATACTCAGGTACTGTCCTCGGACTAGTCCTACTCAGAATTAAATCAAATAGCAAGTATCATAAATATACTTCTCCAAAAGAAATCAATCACACACATATATATGAATGCCACGTGCGTCTGGTGCGCACGGAAATCGAAATCCATGAATGTTCCATACATGTACACGGAAACAAAATCTAAGTGCAACACATGTGCACGAAAACACCTGTCAAAGGCAACGTGTGTGCCTGACAGCAAAACCAGGTGCGTCTGATATGCACGAAGAATCTCGATTTAGTGCATCTGGTGTGCACCAAAATCGCATCCAGCGCGTCAAGTATACGCAAAATCCAAGTCAAGTGCACAAGGTACACGAAAACAAATATCAAATATCAAAATCAAAATCGACGGTATACAACATATCTCAATTCAAATCCAAATTAGGTATACCGTGGTATATAATCTCACAACCATGTGCATCAGCGTGCACAAAATCGAATCAAATACTAAAAGTGCGTGAAAAATATACCAAAAGCATAAGTCAAATCGTATACTTGCCCTAGGCATGAAATCAAATATCATGAAACTCGGTCATCAAAATTCAATCATGAAATAAATCACCCAAAAATACTGAAAATCCAAAGTGACGGATACGTGATAGTCAATCACAAAATCACAACTCATAAATACTGTCGTCGATATGTCCGTCCTTCAAAGTCGTGAAGGTGTCGGTCCATCCAATGCTAGCAGAGCAAGATATCTACTTGCCTTCTGATCATGGCATGTCGCCTAGTGCCCTTAGGCTCTCGTCTCTCACTACAGATTGCTAAGTACATAGCTCCTCGGCTCAACGGTCCAATATAGAAACGATAACGGAAGCAGTCCGCTCTGACACATCCTCTGAAGATCTCTGGTCAACTATCATGGTTACTCATAACATGTCTCGTAGATGATGCAGAACTCTGCCCTACTGGGTGTGCGTCTTATGACCTCTCCTTGGTCCAGGTCTTCTCGATTAGTATTTCCATAAAGATCTTGTCGGGGTCTCTTCCAAATCTCGTTCCTGCCGAACTGCCTGGAGGCTATCATCTCTTACTAAATCTATATCTGGTTCTGGAACGGCTGCATACTCATCACGACTCCTTCTGGAGGATATATTCATATACAACACCTCTGCATGTGTATCACATCTCTGATGTCGGCGGAGTGGAACGTCATCTCATCAAGATCTCATACGAACCTCTTACTACACTTTTCTCTAATGTCGACTGCTTCAGACTCGTCTCTTCGTAGCTGCATAGACTGCGCTCCAACGGCTATACTCGTATCTTGAGTCTCCCAAGCAATGCATCTCTTCACCCGATATCCGAATGAAGTCGAATCATCCGATCGATTTGTAAAAATCTCATAATCCCCCAAGAACTCAACATCTTGGGTACGGTTTAATAGTATCGAATATATGCCACAACACCTATGGACCAACCGTAGAAGGGCAGACCCAAGCCTCACTAATGGCACCGCTAAACTGCCGCAAACCCTAAGGTTCACCGGCGTTCCATGGTCATTAAATCGAGTTAGGGTTTCATTCTTCTAGAGGGTCCGTGGAATTGCCTGCATTGTTTTCCGAATACTTTAAACTTGGAAAATGGGTTCCTGACATTCGATCGTCTCTATCGACTCTCAATGTATCCGCGTGTAGTCATCTCTAGCTGGAATCAATCAATCTGATGACCTCGCATCGGGGTAGGCAATGAATCACATGTCCTACTCTTTCGTCATTGTTGACTAGCAATCTTCTATCATATCTCGAAGTATAACTCGTGCGGCATTAGCTTCAAACATCTGGTGCGATATCTTTTCATTGGCCAAAATCACCGACTCATTCATCCGCATGCTGAACAGTGCCTCAATCATCAAAATAATCTGTGCTCTGACGGTCATCATAATCTGGTTGGCCTCTTGAAGTGGCCAAATCCTCTGGTGCTGATCTGCACGTCCGAGAAATCTCGTAAAAGCGATCCATTAAACGCTCGTGGCGTGAAAACACAATAAAACAAAGCCTCTAAGCAATCATATGCCCCTGGAATCATGCTCTGGTCAGTCCTCATCCATGACGATCTCATGCTGACCGCAACTCTAGCCGTAGCTCTCCACGCCCGTACAACCGTGATAACAAAACCATAACTGCTACTGATGAGGCTAGATCATAGGAAGGAATATAATACTGTGCAAGGAAACATACATCCTAAGGCTTCTTAAGCGGAGTAGCGTATCGTAAATATGCCGCAGAACATACCCACGGTACGTCACTCTACTTTAGTCACCTACTCCATCAACCAAGGGTCATCCTACACTCCGAAGGTAAAACCTAATGCTCTGATACCAACTTTGTCACGACCTGAAAAGTACGGAACATGACCGGCACTTAAATTACGAAACGTCTCGAGGCGTACGCAATCTAAGTAAGTCAAAACCCAGAAATCAAAACCAAAGAAGCAGTAGGGTGAAGGAAAAACCATTTTAAGCAAGTAGTTTTAATCAACATAGGCCGAAGTATGTATTTTTTAAAAATCTCAAGTATTTTCTGAAAATTTCGGCAGAGTCTCCTTTGTAAATACTGGCACCAAAAGGGATACAACATGAATAGTATACGAAATAAGTAAAAAGGCACCCCCAAGCAGGAGCTAGCACTTCGTCAATCGACGGTCACAACCACGCAAGCAATATAATATACAACGCCGAAGGGCGAGGATCAAAAGTCAAAAGAAAACTCAAAGCAGCACGAACACCATAAAAATACAACGCGTGACTCTAAGGTCGAAAAAAACAAGTCTGGTCTTCTATCCCTATCAAATATACAATCTGGTTGATGGAGTTTCTAGATACAATTGAAATAATGAGTAACTAAAGGTGGTCCTGATGCAAAGAACCCACCTACCAAAGCAATCACCCGGAAGGGACAGTGTGCCAACAATCCGCAACGAAACCTGAACGGCAAAACCTGCAAGGAACTGTGGCACAACGGGGGTGAGTTGCCAACTCGTGAGTAGAAAACATCAACTAGTAGAAATCGCATGCATAACGCTATCCTAGGTCATATCAGGTAATATCCTCAATAAAAACCTGGTCCAGCTATGTATAGTGTAATACTATATGCTCGCGACAGTGCCTCAGATAGCAACATATCAGATATATGATTTATGAATGCATTACGAATGTAAACAGAATATATCATGAATGAAACAACTGTTTTCTTTAATCAATGAGATTTCTATATGTATATCAATCAAGTATGATCAATGAATGCAACAGAGAAATTAGTGTCAAGCATCGACACAAAACATAAGTTTTAGTATCTCAATATCAAATTTCAATATCTCAAATATCAATATCTCAGGCGTCCGTATCATCTGCGGGATCGGCCCGCGGGCTCCGGCAGAACGGATCAGCCTATAACCATCTCATGACTCCGACCGGTATCCTCCAGATAATCGACGAGTCCTAATAATATCACCGGTAGGTAGAGCTCCCCTGCCTGGCTCATCGAATACAACTCGAGCTTCTTGCCCCCGGGTACCATACCGGGCCCACCATGTACCCGAGACGGTTCATCCAACTCCTCGAATCGGGTCTCGAAATCCAATAGCAATCATGAAAACTCATGGTGGACAACTCATACATCTTGAGAAAAACGAAATTTTCATTTTTAAAATGATGATACTAAGCTTTTATTAAATTCTTGCGGTTTTCCCCCAAATCCAGAAATCTCATGTAAATCCGAAATCATCAAAATCATGATACCAATAAACGGTGAATACCGGCATAAATCTCCATAATACTGCATAACCAATGAATATATGAATGCACCTAATATCATGAAATGAATGCAATATTTAAACTAGCATATGGAAGCTATAACATATTGCGACTATCATTTATCAAGCTATGTCAATGAAAAGGTATTTTCTAAAGTGTACGTGACATGGAAATTACCGATGATGATGTGTGTGAGCCGGCACGTAAGTGTATATGGAACATACGCATCATCGGTAATGGTGCTGGTGTCCTGACAGCATGATCTCAATAATGGCGTATGGAAGTACAATATAAACATGCAAATGCGATGCGAACGGTAATAATATGCGGAAGCTGAATGATAAACACAATGATAACCAATCTGCATTTATATAAATATGAGTCAAACAGTGGTGCCATTTGAAATAACACAAATCGTGGTGTTTTGAAAATAAGGGCTACAGTGTTTTTAAGAAAAGATACGTTATTTGAAATATCCGTAGAATCCCTTGTCCTATCTTTAACATACACACGATTCGTTAGTTTTTGAAATAGGTATTAGTCGAATCTAATCTACCATTTACAAGCACACTACAGGGCCAAACTAAACAGTCTGATCGAAAGGTAAGTAAACTGTCTAACATCTGAGTCGATACATATATATACATATAATAGTCGGTGATCCCGCCTCAATAATATCCCATACAATACAATATCTATAATATGACATCCTCGGGTCAAGAGTGCGGATCTTTCATCAATATATAGCTCGTACGGTAAATCCGTCGTACGGCATCCCAAATCTGGGTACGGGTCAAAAGTCACATCTATCACATTAATCATCTGGTATCCTTTTTATCAAATATCATGATCGGGGTACTGATCTACGTCTAGTACAATACTGATACCATCTATAAAATGCATGCGTGTGTATGAAAACACCACGCCAAAAGAACCTGCTAAAATATCATGTCGTATCCCAAATACGGACCATATCACATCACCGATCTCATGGCCTCAAGCCCAATCTCATCGACTCATCTCCAAATATCATACAATATCCTCAACATTCATGCATGTGTATATGAATGTATATATATGCATAGTCCCATACCCATGCGTATATACATATATACACCTTCCCATATACTCACAAGAAAATGATGTATGCAAGTGTATATGTGTGCGTGTATGCAAATCTTTACTCTAGGGTTGCGATTTAGAAACCAACCAAAACGTTCCTCCGTTCCTCGCTAACACTAATCCATAAGATCCTAAGGCTTTTATTACTAGGTGTACATATCTCACAATAAGATATAAAAGTATATCGTTAGCAGATCTCATCATTTCTCATAACTTTGCGGGGGTGCTATACGCCATCCACCCGACTTCTCCCCGTAGATATAAATCTACTCACCTGATCTTCGCTCGCCGGTGCCGACATCGCCACACGCTTGCTTGTCGTCTTGAAGTCCACATGGGGTACCTACATATTATAACGTACCGTATCGCATTAAAATCCGACTCATGACCATAACGACACACGAATCTCACATAGGTCAAAACCTATGGTTTGCTTTCACAAATCAACCCAAAAACCCTCGACATCGGCGTACAAACGCCGATTGATCGAGAAAAACACGAAACGTACCAATCATGGTTTCAAAACTCACTAACTTTATAAGAAATAGGGTTTAATTCATCAAAACCATAAAATTATACAAATCGTTTTATTTCCCAAAAACCTAGTTAGCACAAATTCCCATTTCGGTTCAAAACGTGATGTTTTAACCAATATACATATTTTAACGATTCAAATGGCCAAAATGCTCATTAAATATCATAATTTGGTCATAAAATCACTTTCATATTCTAATCTCATAAATTTGTATTAATTCCAAATTCCTAGTTTGCAAAATATCCGATTTTAACACTTTTTAAAGTAAAATTCACAATTTTACAATTAAGCTTGGTTTTGCATATACTAAAGTATTTAACGACAATTTATAATGTTAATAATATCATGAATAACTTAATTATATTTTTCTCTTAAATATATTCATAGTTTACAAAAACCTAGTTTATAAACAAAAGCTTAATTTGGACATTTTACATCTAACAATTTACATATTAGCAACTAGATTAGGTTTTCATTTCGTTAAGATGATAATCTACACATTGTAACCTTAATGATGTAGTAAAACCCTAACTAGAATTTTGTAGGGTTACTAGGCACTCTCACAAGGGTCTATAAGACATCAACCATGCCCGATTAAAAATTTAGACGTGCCGAACAACCCTAACCAAGATCTTTAAACTAGAGATTAGGCGAAACAAAGCATGTTAAACACTTTAACACTAAGTGAGAGGGATTACAAGCTTTGTAGATCCTGTCCTTCACATCTAAAGCTCCGTGTTGAGGTCCCTTCGCTGCGATCATCAAGTTCCGGACTCTCGAGAGGCTCCATGAAGAGAAAGATGCAAGCTTGCTTCCGATCTTCGATAACAAAGATGATCTACCTTGAAGTTTCATTAACACAAGCTCTCACTCACTAAATGAAGCGAACACCCTCATCTAAATGGCAAGGATAGATGAGGATGATGAAGCAGGAATTTAGCTCTCTTTTTTTTTCTTATTCTCACTCATTTTCATCACCTTTGAAAAAGCTAGGATGCTTTTTCATGAAGAACTCATGGAAGAAGATAAAGAATCCTTTTTTTGTGATGAATAATGAATATCTAATAATAATAACTTATGCAACCATGGTTCATTTAACCTTTGTAGAGATTTAACTAGGGCTAGGGTTTGGGTTGGG
Organism: Agapanthus africanus; assembly: GCA_030015575.1. Classification (NCBI taxonomy): domain Eukaryota; kingdom Viridiplantae; phylum Streptophyta; class Magnoliopsida; order Asparagales; family Amaryllidaceae; genus Agapanthus; species Agapanthus africanus. The sequence goes on along the minus strand of CM057345.1, from coordinate 228,252,725 downwards.
TTAAAGCCTGAGTCACTTAAAATATCAAGCATAATATCTTTGCACAAAACAAAAGAAAACCTTCTAGAAGGTTCATGAATGGACTAACCCAAATCAAACCCTAACCTTGTTTAATCTCCACTAATCATGTTGCATTAGTTATCATAACTTGTTACAATATTATATATCACATATATAATATATTTTGTAACAAAAGAAAATAATACAATTAACATATATCGCATATATATCAATGTATTACCCGAGTGAGAAAATGAATCAATAAGTGAGCTAATATTAGTTAATGTAATTTAGTATATCATATATATTATTATACATTAAATTATCGAATCAACACTTGATCCGATAATCCGGTTATTTCACAAATAACCGACTAATATAATCTGTATCAATTCATCGAATCAACACTTGATCCGATGACCTGGCTATATCACATATACCCGGCTGATATCTCATATCGCGAGAATCTAGTACGGTATCGCATACACGTATTGTTCTCGATCCCGCACATATCATATATGTGCTCCTACTCCGTTTTGCCTGAGTCAAGAAACCTCTGTGTAGGACTCTAAAGAATCGTTAATACGCCGGTAGTAGGTGATGATCATATCAAACACCCACAAGATGCAAGCAGTCAGCTAAACGTAACAGCCACCCAGGTACTGAGAGATCAGAAGATCAACAAGCAAGCCTGTACATTCTCCTGCGAATCCAATCAGTAACACTCCCATACAGTCCGGTCTCTTCGTCTGATATGTCGCATATCTCTCCTAGGGGTGGTAAACGTAAGACCCCAGTAGCTTGATAAGTCGTGTCGATATGAGGTCTATAACAGTTCGAGAAACTACTAATAACACTTACCAGCAAATCTCAGCAAGCCTGGTCAGGGATTTCCAGTTATAGCCAATCGAACACAGCACAACATCAACTCCCTATACCGGGAGAGACGAATCGCCTCCTATCGCTCATTGCCTCCATGTGATTCGGGACTGTACCCAAAAGCCACCTTTTTGCACGCCCTCTTCGACATGGTATGATGGAAATCAAAGCACAGTGGGAATCATATAAGACTCTATGACGATCTCTGGTCTACAGACTAACCTGTACCAGTGTCACCGGAGAACTGCCACCTGACGTGAGGTATAATACCATCTAGGAGTTCTCGGCGAGACCGTCCAGTGTACCCAGTCTCCACTGAGCACCCGTACACCATCCTTGATGTCAAACACCGATTGATATGGGATCGTCCATCGCCCATCATATGGGTCAAGATGCATATACGCTAGTCTACTCTGGTGTATCGATGCCCTGTCTCGATACACCCTCGACTAGGAACAGTTATAGGATGTACTCATTGACTACCGTGGCCCCACTAGTATGATCTCATCATAGTTCCAGTAGTCGAGTACATATCCTAAGGGCTTTATCAACATGTAATATAGAGACAATCAGTGTACATGTTAAGATAAAGAGCAACCAGATAGTGTACTATCATGTCGAGCAAGAAAGTCCTACCTATATATGTCTAAGCATCCACTACAATATACATCGTATGTACAGTAATGGCCTCTAGGGCATACATATAACTAACAATCTCCCACTTGCACTAGGGTCATCTGTTGTGGTATCACATACCCAACAATTAGCTGTGGTTGAAGTATCTCATACTCAACCATCCCATAAAAGTCTCTACTCGGAAAAAGGCCTTTGTGAGTGGATCCGCGCTGTTGTCCTCTGTGTCAACTCTCCTAACCTCGATCTCCCTTGAGATCAACCATCTCCATGATCAGGTGATACTGCCTAAGAATTATATCTGGATTTCTGATGGGATGGTAGTTCCTTGGCATAAGCCACAACTTCATTGTCACACAATGGTTGGAATGAAGTTCATCTCATGAACTTATATATCCAGTCTGCCTCTTTGGTAGCATCCTTGGTAACGATGTATCTTGCCTTTAATCGTCTACTAAGTCACGGTATCTAGCTTGGAACTCTTCCAACATACCGTCCCTCCACTGAGGGTAAAGACAATACCTGCGACTGACATTCAGTCGTCCTTATCACCCTGGAACCTTTCCAGTGATTCTCCCCAGGATCGATTGATACCATCTCACTACAACTAGTGATAATCCTAACATCCAATTAGATCTATCTCATAGATCCAAAACCCAGGATTTAGGAGGTATCACTTTGATCCTATATGGAGAATCCTTGTGATAAGCGGAGATTGACCGAGCGTAGCATAGGAAACTCTTTCCCTATCAAGAGTATGTCATCCACGTACTCTACGAGGATCACCACCATACTCCCTACTATCTTTTTGTTTATACAAGGTTCATCTACCATTTTGATGAAGTCAAACTCTTTGACTACCACATCAAAATAGACGTTCCAACTCCGCGATGCCTTCTTTATCACATAAAACATCTTGCACACGTTTTCGCTGCTCCCACTGTCTACGAAGCCCTCTGGCTGTGTACTTATAGGCGCTTTCTTCAAAATCAACATTTAGAAAAGCAGTCATGACACCCAACCGCCAGATATCGTAGTCATGGTATGTAGCCGTGGCAAGTAGGATCTGGATGGACTTAAGCATAGCTTTGAAAGTCTCAACTTTTCTATGTACACCAAGTAATCTTCTCAAGATATACTTGCTCCTGGTGGGGATTTAACCCTTCAGATAAAGCAACCAAAGTCCATACTTTGTTGGTGTATAAGGATTCCATCTCAGATCGCTAAGCATCCAGCCATTCTTACAGTGTCCCACTCCTGATAGCCAGCTCGAAACTAGTTGGGTCATCATCTCATGATGCAATCTTTGCTCCTACTGTCATAAAGAAACCGAAGTATCTCTCAGGTGGATGAGGAACCAAACCAGATCGGCGGAGAGGCTAAGGTTCGTTGGAAACTATTGAATCCTCCGGTTCCACCAAATCATCAGCTGCAGTTTTTATAGCTGGAACTCTTTCCAGTTCTACCTCATCACTACTAATTTCTTCACAAGAAATTCCCTTTCACAAAGGTGGCATGTTGAGAAACAAAATATCTTTTATTCCTCGGTTAGGTAGAAGATATTCCCTTGCAAATGCTTGGGATATCCAACAAAATTCTACAGAACTGAATTTCCCTCGAGCTTTTCCAGATTATGCTTTTAGACATAGGCCGGATAACCCCAAATCCTAACAAATATAAGATATGGGCTCTTCCGTTTCTATATCACATATGAAGTGGTAGGCAACTGATTTGATTTGAACCCTATTCAATAGATATGCAGCTTCTCAAGTGTAAAACTACCAAAAGGAAATAGGAAACTCAGTAGTACTCATCATAGAGCGCACCATATCACATAGGGTGCTATTGCTCCGCCCCGATATACCATCGTACTATGGTGTATACGGAGGATTAATGCTGAGAGAGAATCTCATTCTCCTTTAGAATAGTCCATGAATCCCGTGCTCAAGTATTCTCCTCCTTGATCACATCAAGGACATAATACTTATACCCGTATTTTGGTTCTCTACTTCTAACTTATATTCTGTGATTATCTCAGGTGTTTCGGACTTGTGTTTCAACAGGAACATATGTCTAAATCTTGAGAGATCATAAGTGAATATAATGAAGTACAAAGAACCAGTCTTGGCATGTGTAGACAGGGGACCTTCATACATCAGCATGTATCAATCCCAAGAGTTCACTAACTCTTTCTCTGTTTCCAATAAACAGAGTTGTGGCCATCTTATCTCTGTGACATGACTGGCAAGTTTTACAAGATGTAAATCCAAACTAATTTAAATATGCATCTTTATGTAACTTCAGCTAGTCGGGTCGCGTTGATATGACCTAGTCTACAATGCATCAAGAAGGATTTGTTCATTTCTGAACTCTTCCTCTTGTGTGTGTTCTATACGTTAAGAACTGTGGTTTGATTTAGAACGTCTATGCTTTTAGATAACGTGCCTGAACCGATCAACTCTTGATATAGGAAATGTTCAAAACATTATCCAACAATACAAAATTATATCCTTCTTTACTAATAAAAAGACTGATATGATGTTGTATATCAGGTTCGGTATCTAATAACATTCGTTCAGAATCAATGTATTCTGGTAATACAGGTTGATAACTACCAACAGACTTGGCTGCAACACTTGCACCGTTTCTATCTCATGAAACTTATCACCCGTTCTCAGTTTTCTACCTATCTGTGGCCCATGTAACAAATTACATTAGCGGGATCCTGATCTGGTATCTCATACCCAGGTCGTAAATGATACTGAGAAACAGTTCTCTGTAATGAACACACCCGAAGATGATGCATCAACATTCACTTTCTTCGTTTGGGCGGCACGGGAAATCTGGTATTCCCCAATTTCCTGCTCTGTCTTATAACAATTATAAGTTGGAGCGGGACCAATGTTCCTTAGCGTAGTATAACAAGCGGGTTCGGTCAATACATCTGTATTATTATCTTGATTAAGGCGTGACATAGTCGCAACTAGGAAAAAGAGAGAAGAAAACACTCAGCGTGCGTTTTTACAATATTAGATTGGTTATCAATTTATCTAATCAGGATGTCTCCCACTGTTTTAGTCAAATCTTCCTTCAAACCCTAAAAGGAAAGACTAGCCGGGATTAATTACACTATAAAAGTTCGCCAATCTTTCAGCCAGGCCAGTGCCGGTACTTTGAGGGAGGTTCCCCGTGCTTTTGCACGGACCTAATTAAAGTAAAACTCATTTTCCCAGGGGCGTAACCCCGTTAACACCTTTCTAGACACCTACTTGATCGGCTAATTGTGATGTGTAAAACTCTCCCAGGAGTAACTCTTACTCGCAGCGGGTATCGGGATCCAACTATCTTATAGAAGGTATGCAATCTCATTGCAAATTTCAACACTTGAAATTTCTAATAATATTTTACCCCTAGAGTCCTATGACCATGACGGAGGTCAACAAACCATAGGCTGCTAGTCAAGTTCTACCCGTCATTTCCTGATTGAATTAAACCCACCCGCACAACCCTTGACGGAGGTCAACAAGGCCTCACGACTACCCTAAAACAATTTGCATCATTTGCATAAACAGATAATTACTAGTTAGCTACCGTACACTACGCTTTGACGGAGGTCAACAAACGTAGCACGAATACTAAGTAGGACTTATCTGAAATGACGGAGGGTTACGACAGGTTTTTAAGAAAACCCTTTACGTAATGAACTTGATATCGTTGTAGAATCGAGTGATTTATAATGGAATGTTTTTGAGGCCTTTTCTAGTTTTGATAAAGAGGTCACTCCCGGTGAAAGGATCATCGGCTCTTTCCTCATCGAATAAGGTGCAGGATAATTCACAAATATCACTATGCAAAGCAAGAACTATAGAAACAATCAAAAGACAAACCGAGTTTGTAGCATCTGCTAGTTTCGTTAAAGAGGTCACTCCCGGTGAAGAGATCTCGACTCTTTTCTTATCGAATAAGTTGCTGGATGTTCTACAAGGAACACCGCTATGCAAAATCAAGAACTAGAGCTACCAGTTTTTAAACAAGTTTCTACAACATCTTTAGGTTTCTTTTAGTTTCATTAATCTCATTAATGAAGTCCCATTTTATTATGCTTCACAAGCATCACATTTGAAACGAAATCTGCAATATAACATATATCTCATATATATAATACAAACATTCGTCTTCGGCAGTAATATGATCTCATCACAGAACATTGCAGCAGAAGAAACATATATGAAATATTGGATATACTAGGAGGTCTGTGTTTTAGTACCAGTCTATATAAAACTCGGATTCCAAGGTCGTGATGAATAGCCAAACCCACATCCCTAGACCCCTACGAGAGCGGCAAGCAACACTGCCAATTCTAGGGTTAGGAGACCCGATCTCGACTCCTCGAGATGGTCTCCCACTGGACCCCAGAACCCGGTTACTTGTGCTCCCCGCCTTGGGTCTACCTAATGCGGAAAAGTATATTATATACAATGGTGACATCATACTCAGCCCGGAAGTGCCCCAATAATAGAATATTACATATAAATGAATTTTACATGAATCAAAAAGAAAAAAAACTCTCATCTCACATAATACCCTCGGCTATTCAGAACACGACGATCCAATATAACATATCACAGCAACACATAATATCTCATACCATCAACGTAAGCAAGTATGCGTATCCCGATTGTCGTTGATGTATAGCAACGAAGCCGGCGATACACCACATACTACGCTTACGGTCGCAGAATAGAAAGTGTAAAACTACAACAGTTGGAATCCGCAACCTCCTTATGTTATTTATATGTATGCCCTAGAGGCCATTACTATACATAGGATGTATATTGTAGTGGATTCTTGGACATATATAGGGAGGACTTTCTTGCTCGACATGATAGTATGCTATCTGGTTGCTCTTTACCTTAACGTGTACACTGTTTGTCTCTCTGTTACATATTGGTAAAGCCCTTAGGATGTGTACTTAACTACCTGGACTATGATGCGGATCATACTAGTGGGGACATGGTAGTCCATAAGTACGTCCTTCAAAGTCCCTAGTCGTGGGTGTATCGAGACGGGGCATCGATATACCAGAGTAGACTAGTGTATACCTTCTCGACCCATACAGATGGGCGATGGATGATCCCATATCCATTGGTGTTTGACATCAGATATGATATACGGGTGCTCAGTGGAGACTGGGTACACTGGACGGACTCGCCGAGAACTCCCAGATGGTATTATACCTCACGTCAGATGGCAGTTCTCTGGTGACACTGGTACAGAGTAGTCTGTTGACCCGAGATCGTCATAGAGTCTTGTGTGGTTCCCACTGTGCTTTGATTTCCATCTTACCACGTCCAAGAGGGCGTGCAAAACGGTGGTTTTTGGGTACAGTCCCGAGTCACATGGAGGCAATGAGCGATAGGAGGGGATTCGTCTCTCCCGGTATAGGGAGTTGATGTTGCGCCGTGTTCGATTGGCTATAACCGGAAATCCCTGGCCAGGGTTGCTGAGATTTACTGGTAAGTGTTACCAGTAGTTTCTCGAACTGTTATAGACCTCATATCGACACGACTTATCGAGCTATTGGGGTCTGACGTTTACCACCCCTAGGCGAGATATGCGACATATCAGACGATCAAACCGGACTATACGGTAGTGTTACTGGTTGGATTCACTGGAGTGTGAGCGGGCTTGCTCGTCGATCTTCTGATCGCTCAATACCCGGGTGGCCGTTACGTTTAGCAGACCGCTTGCGGCTTGTGGGTGTTTGATATGATCATCACCTGCTGCTGGCGTATTGACGAGTCTTTAGAGTCCTACACAGAGGTTTCCTGGCTCAAGCGAAACGAAATAGGAGCGCATATGAGATATGTGCGGGACCGAGAATAATACGTGTATGTGATACCGCATTCCATTCTCGCGATAAATGTATCGATTGGTTGTATGCGATATAACCTAGTTATCGAATCAAGTATTGATTCGATAAGCCGATACATTGAATACTAGTCGGTTGTGTGCGACATAACCGGATCATTGAATCAAGTGTTGATTTAATGATTTAATGCATAATTATATATTTGATATATTACTTTGCACTAACTAGTATTGGTTCACTTTAAATGGATATTCTCACTCGGGTGTGCATATTGTATATGTGATATACTTTTGTGCACTTGATTGTATCATGTTTGATGATGCAAGATTACTAGGGTTTGTGTAAAGAGTTAAACCTTAGTTATGTAAATGGTTAGGGTTATTATATAATTATTCATTCATTTATTGAATGGTTTATTTCATTTTGGCAAAAGGAAAATGGTGGCTAATTTGGATATATGTTGAAGCTTCATGAAGCTTTGACTTAGTCACCATTTTTGTCTTCATACCTAACCTAACCATTCACTTAACTTGAGTTTTCTCTCTACACATAACCATGGTTGGATTATGATAAGTTTTGATTTTCTTTTCTATTTTAAATTAACTTATCATAACACTTATCTTCTTCTTGCTATCTTCTTCTTCTTCTTCACAAGAAGAAAAGCATGCTTCATCAATGGTGATTGATGAATTAGAGTGAGAAATCCAATTCTAAAGTTTACCCACTTCCTATTTCTTCATCCTCTACCTCTTGCCAAGTAGTAGAGTGTGTTTCCTTCATAAGTTTTCATGGTTTGGTGAAGGTGGAGCTTGATCTAGTGATGCTTCGACGTAGATCATCTTCGGCACGTCGTCGATGACCTAGCCCGCTTCTTCTCCGATGAAGCCGACGCAAGAGCCCGGATTTCGATTTGGATAGCGAGGATACTTCGTTGCGGAGCTATGGAGGTGGAGAACTGGATCTACAAAGGTTGTATTTCCGTTCACTTAGTTAAAGTAGTTAACTAGTTGCTTTTTCGCCGAAACATCTAGCCGACGATCCGTGTTAGGGTTTCTCGGCACCTCTAATTTTTTAAATTGGCATGGTTGATGCCTTGTGAGACCTTACTAGGGTGCCTAGGAACCCTACAGTGGTATCAGAGACTAGCTAGAGCCTTAGGCGAAGTCTAGACGGAATTTGAAGTCCGAACGAACCGAAACCCCAAAATTTCCATGCTCTCTGTCCTTTTTTCAAAAACATGGATTTTTCCAAATTAAAAATTGCTAAAAAATTCAGCAGGGAAATCTAAGAATTACGGCGCAAAAAGTTTATCATGAACAGTAAAAAGTGCGGCAGAACCGCGGCATAAGCTTGGCTTCTGCGGCGGTTCCGCGGCAAAAAGGTGACATCAGCATTCCATGTTTGCACAGTAACTCTTATTTTATTATGCTGGATTTTCTGGGAATTTTTAATATTTATTCAAGAGTTGAATTTTCTGGGTTTGTTTTGGGGATTCGGTGTTTTGATCGGAGTATCAGATTTTGTCTATGTGGCTTTCCGGAAAAATATTAGAATATGTTAAAAAGTTCGACCGGATATAAATACCCAATTTTTCCCCTGTCGGGAAATTTCCAAGTGTTGGATTTTTCCGTAGTTTAACGACGTTCTAAGTAGTGCAAGTAACGCGATGGACCCTCTAGAAGACAACAAACCTTAACTCGATTATGTGACCGTCTTGAACTGCAGGGTTCCTAGGCACTCTAGTGAGGTCTCCCAAGCCATCAACCATGGCAAATTAAAAATATGGTGCCTACAAACCCTAGTGTACGGATCGATAACTAGATGTCTAGGCGAAAAGAAAACTAGCTAACAACTTAGCTAATGAGAATACGGAAATACAACCTTTGTAGATCCGGTGCTCCACCTCCATAGCTCCGCAACGAGGTCCTCTCCGCTGTCCAAATCGAATCTGGGCTCTAGGATCGGCTTCGTCGGAGAATGGGCAAGCTAGCTCGTCGATGTCCATGCCGAAGATGATCTACGTCGAAGCATCGATGAATCAAGCTCCACCTTCACCAAGTCATGAAACTTGTGAAGGAAACACACTCTACTACTTGGCAAGAGGTAGAGGATGAAGAAATAGGAAGTGGGTAGACTTTAGAATTGGATTTCTCACTCATTTTGATCACTTGCCATTGTTGAAGTGAAGGTTTCTTCACTTGAAGCAAGGAAGAAGAAGCAAGTTATATTATGATAAGTTCTAAGAATAATGAAAAGAAAAACAATTCTTATCATAACTTGAACCCTAGTTAAGTGTAGAGAAAAGACCATGGTTAATGGAATGGTTAGGGTTAAGGATAAGAACAAAATGGTCACTAGGTCAAAGTCTTCAAGAAGCTTCAATATGAAACAAAAATAGCCCACCATTTTCTTCTTATTCCTTTTCTAATTATTTCCAAAATAAATAAATAGATAAATAAACAATAAAAGGAAATAAAACCCTAATCATAATAATAACCATGGTTTATTCTTAACTTACACTTAAACAATCATGTATCATCAAACATGATACAAGCAAATGCACAAAAGTATATCGCATATACAATGCGCCCATCCGAGTGAGAAAATCCATCTTAAGTAAACCGATACTAGTTGATGCAAAGTAATATATCAAATATATAAATATGCATTAAATCATTAAATCAACACTTGATTCAATGACCCGGTTATGTCGCACACAACCGACTAGTATACAATATATCGGCTTATCGAATCAACGCTTGAATCGATAACTAGGTTATATCGCATACAACCATTCGATATATTTATCGCGAGAATAGAATACGGTATCACATACACGCATTATTCTCGGTCCTGCACATATCTCATATGCGCTCCTATTTCGTTTCGCTTGAGCCAGGAAACCTCTGTGTAGGACTCTAAAGACTCGTCAATACGCCGGCAGCAGGTGATGATCATATCAAACACCCACAAGCCGCAAGCGGTCTGCTAAACGTAATGGCCACCCGGGTATTGAGCGATCTGAAGATCGACGAGCAAGCCCGCTCACACTCCAGTGAATCCGACCAGTAACACTACCGTACAGTCCGGTCTGATCGTCTGATATGTCGCATATCTCGCCTAGGGGTGGTATACGTCAGACCCCAATAGCTCAATAAGTCGTGTCGATATGAGGTCTATAACTGTTCGAGAAACTACTGGTAAAACTTACCATTCAATCTCAGCAACCCTGGCCAGGGATTTCCTGTTATAGCCAATCGAACACAGCGCAACATCTACCCCCTATACCGGGAGAGACGAATCCCCTCCTATCGCTCATTGCCTCCATGTGACTCGGGACTGTACCCAAAAACCACCGTTTTGCACGCCCTCTTGGACGTGGTAAGATGGAAATCAAAGCACAGTGGGAACCACACAAGACTCTATGACGATCTCGGGTCAACAGACTACTCTGTACCAGTGTCACCAGAGAACTGCCATCTGACGTGAGGTATAATACCATCTGGGAGTTCTCGGCGAGTCCGTCCAGTGTACCCAGTCTCTACTGAGCACCCGTATATCATCTCTGATGTCAAACACCAATGGATATGGGATCATCCATCGCCCATCTGTATGGGTCGAGAAGGTACACGCTAGTCTACTCTGGTATATCGATGCCCCGTCTCGATACACCCATGACTAGGGACATTAAAGGATGTACTTATAGACTACCATGTCCCCACTAGTATGATCCGCATCATAGTCCAGGTAGTCAAGTACAGATCCTAAGGGCTTTACCAACATGTAACAGAGAGACAATCAACATACACGTTAAGGTAAATATCAACCAGATAGCATACTATCATGTCGAGCAAGAGAGTCCTCCCTATATACGTCCCAGCATCCACTACAATATACATCCTATGTATAGTAATGGCCTCTAGGGCATACATATAACTAACAATCTCCCACTTGCACTAGGGCCATCTATAGCAGTGGTTGCAGTATCTCATACTCAACCATCCCATAAAAGTCTCTCTCTGGGAACAGGCCTTTGTGAGTGGATCCGCTGTGTTGTCCTTTGAGTCTACTCTCCTAACCTCGATCACCCTGGAGATCATCCATCTCCATGATCAGGCGATGCTGCCTTAGAATAAGTCTGGATCACTGATGGGACCGGCGTTCCTTGGCATAAGCCACAACTCCATTGTCACACAATGGGAGGAACATAGTTCATCTCATGAACCTATATACACCCAAACAGCCTCTTTGGTAGCATCTTAAGTAGCGATGTATCCTGCCTTTATCGTCTAGTATGCCACGGTATCCTGCTTGGAACTCTTCCAACATACCGTCCCTTTACTGAGGGTAAAGACAATGCCTGCGACTGACATTCAGTCGTCTTTATCACCCTGGAACCTTTCCAGTGATTCTCCTCAGGATCATTTGATACCGTCTCACTACATCTAGTGAGAATTCTACCATCCATTTAGATCTATCTCATAGATCCAAAATCCAGGATTTAGTAGGTATCACTTTGATCCTTTATGGAGAATCTTTGTGATAATCGGAGATTGATCGAGCGTAGCATAGGAAACTCTTTCCCTATCAAGAGTATGTCATCCACGTGCTCTACGAGGATCGTCACCATACTCCCTACTACCTTTTTGTTTATACAAGGTTCATCTACCATTTTGATGATGTCAAACTGTTTGACTAACACATCAAAACAGATGTTCCAACTCCGCGACGCCTGCTTTATCCTATAAAGCATCTTGCACACGTTTCCGCTGCTCCCACTATCTACGAAGCCCTCTGGCTGTGTACTTATAGACACTCTCTTCTAAATCATCATTTAGAAAAGCAGTCAAGACACCCAACCACCAGATATCGCAGTCATGGTATGAAGCCGTGGCAAGTAGGATCTGGATGGACTTAAGCATAGATACTTGAAAAAGGTTTCATCATTATCCATACCTGGTCAATGATGCACACTTTTAACAAGTCTAGCTTTGAAAGTCTCAACTTTTCCATGTACACCTAGTAATCTTCTCAAGATATACTTGCTCCTGATGGGGATTTAACCCTTCAGATATAGCAGCTAAAGTCCATACTTTGCTGGTGTATAAGGATTCCATCTCAGATCACTAAGCATCCAGCCATTCTTACAGATTCATACTCCTGATGGTCAGCTCGAAACTAGTTGGGTCATCATCTCATGATGCAATCCTCGCTCCCACTGTCATAGAGAAACCGAAGTATCTCTCAGGTGGGTGAGGAACCCTGCTAGATCGGCGGAGAGGCTGAGGTTCGTTGGTAACTATTGAATCCTTTGGTTGTACCAAATCATCTGCTGTCATTTGTATAGCTGGAACCTTTCCAGTTGTACTTAACAGACCTTGCCTCGAGCTTGTCCGGATTTTGCTTTTAGACATAGGCCGGACAACCCCAAATCTTAACTAACTTAAGATATGGGCTCTTCCCATTCCATATCTCATATGAAGTGGTAGGCACTGATTTGATTCAAACCCTATTCAATAGGTATGCAGCTTCTCAAGTGCATAACTCCCAAAAAGGAAATAGGTTACTCAGTAGTACTCATCATAGAGCGCACCTTATCATATAGGGTGTGAGTGCTCCGCCCCGATATACCATCGTGCTATGGTGTATACGGAGGAGTAATGCTGAGAGAGAATCTCATTCTCCTTTAGAATAATCCAGGAATTCCGTGCTCAAGTATTCTCCTCCTTGATCACATCAAAGGACATAATACTTATACCCGTATTTTGGTTCTCTACTTCTAACTTATATTCTGTGAATATCTCAAAAGGTTCGGACTTGTGTTTCAACAGGAACATAGGTCTGAAACTCGAAAGATCATCAGAGAACGTAATGAAGTACAAAGAACCAGTCCTGGCATTTGTAGACAGGGGACCTAACATACATCAACATGTATCATCCCAAGAGTTCACTAACTCTTTCTCTGTTTCCAATAAACAGAGCTAGTGTCATTATATCTTTGTGACATGACTGGCGAGTTTCACAAGATGTAAATTCAAACTAATTTAAATATGCATCTATATGTAACTCTAGCCAGTCGGGTCGCATTGATCTGACCTAGTCTACAATACCTCAAGAAGGATTTGTTCATTTCTGAACTCTTCCTCTTGTGTGTGTTCCATATATTAAGAACTGTAGTTTGATTTAGAACAATAATGCTTTTAGATAACGTGCCTGAACCGATCAACTTTTGATATAGGAAATGTTCAAAACATTATCCAACTATACAAAATTTTATCATTTCTTTACTAATAAAGAGATAGATATGATTTTGTATATCAGGTTCGTTATCTAACAACATTCGTTCAGAATCAATGTATTGGTAATACAGGATGACAGTGACCGACAGACTTGGCTGCAACTCTTGCCCCGTTTTCTGCCTCATGAAACTTATCACCCGTTCTCAGTTCTCTACCTATCTGTAGCCCTATGTAACAGATTACATATCTGGGATCCTGATCTGGTATCACATAACCAGGACGTAAAGGATACTGAGAAACAGTTCGGTATAATGAACAAACCCGAAGATGATGCATCAGCATGCACTCTCTTCGTTTGGGCGGCACGGGAATTCTGGTAATCCCCAATTTCCTGCTCTGTCTTATAACAATTATAAGTTGGAGTGGGACCAACGTTCCCCAGCTCAGTATAACAAGCGGGTTCGGTCAATAATCCGTATTATTATCTTGATTAAGGCATGATATGGTCGCTACCAGGAGAGAGAGAGAAGAAAACACTCAGCGTGCGCTCTGTCAAGAATAGATTGGTTATTATTTTATCTAATCAGGATGGCTCCCACTGCTTTTTATCAAATCTTCCTTCAAACCCTAAAAGGAAAGACTAGCCGGGATTAATTACACACTACAAGTTCGCCAATCTTTCAGCCAGGCCAGTGTCGGTACTTTGAGGGAGGTCCCCCGTGCTTTCGCACGAACCTAATTACTGTAAACCTCGTTTTCCCAGAGGCGTAACCTCGTTAACACCTTTCTAGACACCTACTTGATCGGCTAATTGTAATGTATAAAACTCTCCCAGGAGTAACTCTTACTCGCAGCGGGTATCGGGATCCAACTATCTCATAGAAGGTATGCAATCTCATTGCAAATTTCAACACTTGAAATTCCCGATAATATTTTGCCCCGAACGATCTATGACCTTGACAAGGTCAACAAACCATAGACCGCAAGTCAAGTTCAACCCGTCATTTCTTGATTGAATCAAACCCACCCGCACGACCCTTGACAAGGTCAACAAGGCCGCACGACTACCCTAACCCAATCTGCATCATATGCATAAGCAGATAAATACTGGTTAGCTACCGCACACTGCGCCTTGACAAGGTCAACAAACGCAGCACGAATACTAAACAGGATTTATCTGAAATGACGGAGGGCTACGACAGGTTTTTATGAAAACCTATTGCGTAATGAACTTGATATCGTTGTAGGATCGAATGAATTTTGAAATGGAGTGCTTTTGAGGCTTTTCTTGTTTTGCTAAAGGAGTCACTCCCGGTGAAGGGATCGTCGGTCCTTTCCTCGTCGAATGAGGTGCGGGATATATCATATATATCACAGTGCAAAGCAAAAACTCTTAAAAGCTTCAAAAGACAAACCGAATGTGTAGCATCTGCCAGTTATTGCTAAAGGAGTCACTCCCGGTGAAGGGATCTCGGTCCTTTCCTCATCGAATAAGGTGCAGGATATATCACATATACCGCTGTGCAAAGCAAGAACTGTAGCTACCTGTTTTATTTTGAAATTCGATTCTACAACATCTTAGGTTTCTTTTATTTTCATTAATCACATTAATGAAGTCCCATCATTTAAGCACCTAACATCACAGATAGATATGACGTACACTTATGCCATCCGCATTCGCCTCGATGTCCCCTCGTGCACCGTTAGGTTAGGTAACTAACGGCAGAGCGGGGCAGGGCTAGCGCGGGTGTAAAACATAAGTAACGTCTATATAATATATCATATATACTATATATAATACCTGTCACAGAACATCACATGATCACAGATAAAACACAGCAGAAGAATCATATGAAATATTGGATATACTAGGACGTCCGTGTTTTCAATACGAGCCAGTATAAAACACGGATTCCACGGTCGTGATGAATAGCCAATCCCACACCCCTAGACCCCTACGAGAGCGGCAAGCAACCCTACCAATTCTGGAGTTAGGAGACCCGGACTCGACTCCTCGAGTTGGTCTCCCACTGGACTCCAGAACCCGGTTACTTGTGCCCTCCTCCTTGGGTCTATCCTAGTGCGGAAAAGTAAATAATATACAAACGGTGACAACTTCCGCAACCTGGAAGCGCCCCAATAAAAGAATATTACATACAAGTTTTTACATGAATGAAAATGAAAAACACTCATCTCACATAAAAACCCCCGGCTATTCAAACACGACGATCCAATATAACATATCCAGCAACACATAACATCACATGTCATCAACGTAAGTAAATATGCGCATCCCAATTGTCGTTGACATATAGCAACGAAACCGGCGATATCACATATTACACTTACGGTCACAGAAAAGAAAGTGTAAAACTACAACAGTTGGAATCCGCAACCACCTCAGATATCGCATGCCTGACCAAATGAATTACTTAGACATCGCATGCCTAACAATTATAAACCCCGCATTTTAGTCTCAAAATCGAAAACTCTTTTCAATATTAAGTCGGGCAATTCAACAAGATTCCCGACAGTCTGATCGAATGCTCGTCGCAAACTTCAGTAGACGGCCGCACCCCCGATACCGTCGACGAAGTGCACCAAGGCGGAACACCGTTACCGGGAGCACCCGAACGGATGCTTTCGGCGACGGGGTTCTCCTACAGTCACTTGGTCGGGGCATGGAGTGAAGCTGTCTATTAAGTTTATCCGGCGAGTATCCGCGTACGCTACGTGATTGCGACGGACTTTTGATCACATCAAAATTCCGTGGCAACCGATCAAGTGAGACTAAATTGCTATGTTTATAACATTCATTCAGTTATCACATAACTATTGTGAATTCCAATTATTGTATCCCATTCCAGATAAACAGAAAATGTCAAATTTTTCGATTGAACAATCGAACACCCAAGTTTTCCCGAAACTGATCAACACATGAAACAAGTCTAACAACATTCCGTTCGTACCTCAGTACCAACGATCCAGCCGTAGAAGGGTCAAGCCAACGCCTCACATGTGGCACGCCGTACTGCCCCAAACCCGAAGGTTCAAAGGGCAGTTCAAGACGGTCACATAATCGAGTTAAGGTTTGTGTCTTCTAGAGGGACCATCGCGTTACTTGCACTACTTAGAACATCGTTAAACTACGGAAAAATCCAACACTTGGAAATTTTCCGACAGGGGAAAAATTGGGTATTTATATCCGGTCGAACTTTTTAACATATTCTAAAATTTATCCGGAAAGCCACACAGACAAAATTTGATATCCCGATCGAAATACCGAATCCCCAAATCAACTCAGAAAAATTCAACTCTTGAGTTCAGATCAAAATATTCCAGGAAAATAAGCACTGCATTTTAGGAGTAACTGCGCAAATTTTGACACGTGTCGTGAACAGTTGGCCGCGGAAGGGCCGCACAAACCCTACTTGCGCGGCGCTTCCGCCGCACTATGGTGGAATCGTGTGCTCAAATTTCACAGTTATTCTCAGAAAAGCCTGCTTGTTTTTATGGATATTTTTAATTGTCAAAAATCAACAGTTTTAAAATCTGGACAGAGAGCAATTTTGGGTTTCGGTTTTGTGTCGTTCGGACTTCAAATTCCGTCTGGACTTCGCCTAAGGCTCTAGCTAGGCTCTGATACCACTGCAGGGTTCCTAGGCACTCTAGTGAGGTCTCCCAAGCCATCAACCATGGCAAATTAAAAATATGGTGCCTACAAACCCTAGTGTACGGATCGATAACTAGATGTCTAGGCGAAAACAAAACTAGCTAACAACTTAGCTAATGAGAATACGGAAATACAACCTTTGTAGATCCGGTGCTCCACCTCCATAGCTCCGCAACGAGGTCCTCTCCGTTGTCCAAATCGAATCTGGGCTCTAGGATCGGCTTCGTCGGAGAATGGGCAAGCTAGCTCGTCGATGTCCATGCCGAAGATGATCTACGTCGAAGCATCGATGAATCAAGCTCCACCTTCACCAAGTCATGAAACTTGTGAAGGAAACACACTCTACTACTTGGCAAGAGGTAGAGGATGAAGAAATAGGAAGTGGGTAGACTTTAGAATTGGATTTCTCACTCATTTTGATCACTTGCCATTGTTGAAGTGAAGGTTTCTTCACTTGAAGCAAGGAAGAAGAAGCAAGTTATATTATGATAAGTTCTAAGAATAATGAAAAGAAAAACAATTCTTATCATAACTTGAACCCTAGTTAAGTGTAGAGAAAAGACCATGGTTAATGGAATGGTTAGGGTTAAGGATAAGAACAAAATGGTCACTAGGTCAAAGTCTTCAAGAAGCTTCAATATGAAACAAAAATAGCCACCATTTTCTTCTTATTCCTTTTCTAATTATTTCCAAAATAAATAAATAGATAAATAAACAATAAAAGGAAATAAAACCCTAATCATAATAATAACCATGGTTTATTCTTAACTTACACTTAAACAATCATGTATCATCAAACATGATACAAGCAAATGCACAAAAGTATATCGCATATACAATGCGCCCATCCGAGTGAGAAAATCCATCTTAAGTAAACCGATACTAGTTGATGCAAAGTAATATATCAAATATATAAATATGCATTAAATCATTAAATCAACACTTGATTCAATGACCCGGTTATGTCTCACACAACCGACTAGTATACAATATATCGGCTTATCGAATCAACGCTTGAATCGATAACTAGGTTATATCGCATACAACCATTCGATATATTTATCGCGAGAATAGAATACGGTATCACATACACGCATTATTCTCGGTCCTGCACATATCTCATATGCGCTCCTATTTCGTTTCGCTTGAGCCAGGAAACCTCTGTGTAGGACTCTAAAGACTCGTCAATACGCCGGCAGCAGGTGATGATCATATCAAACACCCACAAGCCGCAAGCGGTCTGCTAAACGTAACGGCCACCCGGGTATTGAGCGATCTGAAGATCGACGAGCAAGCCCGCTCACACTCCAGTGAATCCGACCAGTAACACTACCGTACAGTCCGGTCTGATCGTCTGATATGTCGCATATCTCGCCTAGGGGTGGTATACGTCAGACCCCAATAGCTCAATAAGTCGTGTCGATATGAGGTCTATAACTGTTCGAGAAACTACTGGTAACACTTACCAGTCAATCTCAGCAACCCTGGCCAGGGATTTCCTGTTATAGCCAATCGAACACAGCGCAACATCTACCCCCTATACCGGGAGAGACGAATCCCCTCCTATCGCTCATTGCCTCCATGTGACTCGGGACTGTACCCAAAAACCACCGTTTTGCACGCCCTCTTGGACGTGGTAAGATGGAAATCAAAGCACAGTGGGAACCACACAAGACTCTATGACGATCTCGGGTCAACAGACTACTCTGTACCAGTGTCACCAGAGAACTGCCATCTGACGTGAGGTATAATACCATCTGGGAGTTCTCGGCGAGTCCGTCCAGTGTATCCAGTCTCTACTGAGCACCCGTATATCATCTCTGATGTCAAACACCAATGGATATGGGATCATCCATCGCCCATCTGTATGGGTCGAGAAGGTACACGCTAGTCTACTCTGGTATATCGATGCCCCGTCTCGATACACCCACGACTAGGGACATTAAAGGATGTACTTATAGACTACCATGTCCCCACTAGTATGATCCGCATCATAGTCCAGGTAGTCAAGTACAGATCCTAAGGGCTTTACCAACATGTAACAGAGAGACAATCAACATACACGTTAAGGTAAATATCAACCAGATAGCATACTATCATGTCGAGCAAGAGAATCCTCCCTATATACGTCCCAGCATCCACTACAATATACATCCTATGTATAGTAATGGCCTCTAGGGCATACATATAACTAACATGAACTACCCTTTGAACCTTCGGGTTTGGGGCAGTACGGCGTGCCACATGTGAGGCATTGGCTTGACCCTTCTACGGCTGGACCGTTGGTACTGAGGCACGAACTGAATGTTGTTAGACTTATTTCATGTGTTGGATTGTATCGGGAAAACTTGGGTGTTCGATTGTTCGATCGGAAAGTTTAACATTTTCTGTTTATCTGGAATGTGATACAATAATTGGAATTCACAAATAGTTATGAGATAACGGAATAAATATTATAAATCTAGCGGTTTACTCTCACTTGATCGGTTGCCACGGAATTTTCATGTGATCAAAAGTCCGTCGCAATCACGTAGCGTACGCGGATACTCGCCGGGTAAACTTAATAGACAGCCTCACCCCATAGCCCCGACCAAGTGACTGTAGGAGAACCCCGTCGCCGAAAGCGTCCGTTTGGGTGCTTGCGGCAGCGGTGTTCCGCCTTGGTGCACTTCGTCGACGGTATCGGGGGTGCGGCCGCCTACTGAAGTTTGCGACGAGCATTCGATCAGGATGTCGGGAATCTTGTTGAATTGCCCGACTTGATATTGAAAAGAGTTTTCGATAATGAGACTAAAATGCGGGGTTTATAATTGTTAGGCATGCGATGTCTAAGGAATTCATTTGGTCAGGCATGTGATGTCTGAGGTGGTTGCGGATTCCAACTGTTGTAGTTTTACACTTTCTTTTCTGTGACCGTAAGTGTAATATGTGATATCGCCGGTTTCGTTGCTATATGTCAACGACAATTGGGATGCGCATATTTACTTACGTTGATGACGTGTGATGTTATGTGTTGCTGGATATGTTATATTGGATCGTCGTGTTTGAATAGCCGGGGGTTTTTATGTGAGATGAGTGTTTTTCATTTTCATTCATGTAAAAACTTGTTTGTAATATTCTTTTATTGGGGCGCTTCCAGGTTGCGGAAGTTGTCACCGTTTGTATATTATTTACTTTTCCGCACTAGGATAGACCCAAGGAGGAGGGCATAAGTAACCGGGTTCTGGAGTCCAGTGGGAGACCAACTCGAGGAGTCGAGTCCGGGTCTCCTAACTCTAGAATTGGTAGGGTTACTTGCCGCTCTCGTAGGGGTCTAGGGGTGTGGGTTTGGCTATTCATCACGACCGTGGAATCCGTGTTTTATACTGGCTCGTATTGAAAACACGGACGTCCTAGTATATCCAATATTTCATATGATTCTTCTGCTGCGATATATGTGATGTGATCATGTGATGTTCTGTGATGGATACTGTATATAGTATATATGATATATTATATAGACGTTACTTATGTTTTACACCCGCGCTAGCCCTGCCCCGCTCTGCCGTTAGTCACCTAACCTAACGGTGCACGAGGGGACATCGAGGCGAATGCGGATGGCATAAGTGTACGTCGTATTTATCTGTGATGTTTAGGTATTTAAATGATGGGACTTCATTAATATGATTAATGAAAATAAAAGAAACCTAAGATGTTGTAGAATCGAATTTCAAAATAAAACAGGTAGCTACAGTTCTTGCTTTGCACAGCGGTATATATGATATATCCTGCACCTTATTCGATGAGGAAAGGACCGAGATCCCTTCACCGGGAGTGACTCCTTTAGCAATAACTGGCAGATGCTACACACTCGGTTTGTCTTTTGATTGCTTTTAAGAGTTTTTGTTTTGCACAGTGATATATATGATATATCCCGCACCTCATTCGACGAGGAAAGGACCGACGATCCCTTCACCGGGAGTGACTCCTTTAGCAAAACTAGAAAAGCCTCAAAAACACTCCATTTCAAAATCATTTGATTCTACAACGATATCAAGTTCATTACGCAATAGGTTTTCAGAAAAACCTGTCGTAGCCCTCCGTCATTTAAGATATGTACTGGTTAGTATTCGTGCTGCGTTTGTTGACCTCTGTCAAGGCGTAGTGTGCGGTAGATGATTAGTGCTTATCTGCAAAAACATATGATGTGATTGATTTAGGGTAGTCGTGCGACCTTGTTGACCTCTGTCAAGGGTCGTGCGGGTGGGTTTACTTCAATCAAGAAATGACGGGTTGAACTTGACTAGCAGCCTATGGTTTGTTGACCTCTGTCAAGGTCATAGGATGCTAGGGGAAAAATATTATCGGGAATTTCAAGTGTTGAAATTTTCAATGAGATTGCATACCTTCTATGAGATAGTTGGATCCCGATACCCGCTGCGAGTAAGAGTTACTCCTGGGAGAGTTTTATACATTACAATTAGCCGATCAAGTAGGTGTCTAGAAAGGTGTCAACGGGGTTACGCCTCTGGGAAAATGAGGTTTACATTAATTAGGTTCGTGCGAAAGCACGGGGGACCTCCCTCAATGTACCGACACTGGCCTGGCTGAAAGATTGGTGAACTTGTAGTGTGTAATTAATCCCGGCTAGTCTTTCCTTTTAGGGTTTGAAGGAAGATTTGATAAAAAGCAGTGGGAGCCATCCTGATTAGATAAAAAAATAACCAATCTATTCTTGCAAGAGCGCACGCTGAGTGTTTTCTTCTCTCTCTCTCCAGGTAGCGACCATATCACGCCTTAATCAAGATAATAATACGGATATTTGACCGAACCCGCTTGTTATACTGAGCTGGGGAACGTTGGTCCCGCTCCAACTTATAATTGTTATAAGACAGAGCAGGAAATTGGGGAATACCAGATTTCCCGTGCCGCCCAAACGAAGAGAATGCATGCTGATGCATCATCTTCGGATGTGTTCATTATACAGAACTGTTTCTCAGTATCCTTTACGTCCTGGGTATGTGATACCAGATCAGGATCCCAGATATGTAATATGTTACATAGGGCTACAGAAAGGTAGAGAACTGAGAACGGGTGATAAGTTTCATGAGGCGGAAAACGGGGCAAGTGTTGCAGCCAAGTCTGTTGGTCACTGTCACCCTGTATTACAAATACATTGATTCTGAACGAAAGTTATTAGATACCGAACCTGATATACAAAATCATATCAGTCTCTTTATCAGTAAAGAAATGATAAAATTTTGTATTGTTGGATAATGTTTTGAACATTTCCTATATCAAAAGTTGATCGTATCAGGCACGTTATCTAAAAGCGTTGATGTTCTAAATCAAACTACAGTTCTTAGTATATGGAACACACACAAGAGGAAGAGTTCAGAAATGAACGAATCCTTCTTGAGGCATTGTAGACTAGGTCATATCAATGTGACCCGACTAGCTAGAGTTACATATAGATGAATATTTAAATCAGTTTGAATTTACATCTTGTGAAACTCGCCTGTCATATCACAAAGATAAAATGACCATAGCTCCGTTTACTGGAAACAGAGAGAGAGTTAGTGAACTCTTGGGATGATACATGTTGATGTATGTAGGTCCCCTGTCTACACATGCCAAGACTGGTTCTTTGTACTTCGTTACATTCTCTGATAATCTCTCAAGATTCAGACATATGTTCCTGTTGAAACACAAGTCCGAACCTTTTGAGATATTCACAGAATATAAGTTAGAAGTAGAGAACCAATAAAGGTATAAGTATTATGTCCTATGATGAGATCAAGGAGGAGAATACTTGAGCACGGAAATCCTGGATTATTCTAAAGGAGAATGAGATTCTCTCTCAGCATTACTCCTCCGTATACACCATAGCACGATGGTATATCGGGGCGGAGTAATAGCACCCTATATGATATGGTGTGCTCTTTGATGAGTACTACTGAGTTACCTATTTCCTTTTTGGGAGTTATGCGCTTGAGAAGATGCATACCTATTGAATACGGTTCGAATCAAATCAGTTGCCTACCACTCCATATGAGATATGGTATGGGAAGAGCCCATGTCTCAAGTCAGTTAAGATTTGGGGTTGTCCGGCCTATGTCTAAAAGCAAAATCTGGACAAGGTCGAGGCAAAGTCTGTTATGTAGAACTGGAAAGGTTCCAGCTATACAAACTACAGCAGATGATTTGAAAGAACCAAAGGATTCATTAGTAACCAACGAACCTCAGCCTCTCCGCCGATCTAGTAGGGTTCCTCACCCACCTGAGAGATACCTTGGTTTCTCTATGACAGTGGGAGCGAGGATTGCATCATGAAATGATGACCCAACTAGTTT
Organism: Agapanthus africanus; assembly: GCA_030015575.1. Taxonomy (NCBI): domain Eukaryota; kingdom Viridiplantae; phylum Streptophyta; class Magnoliopsida; order Asparagales; family Amaryllidaceae; genus Agapanthus; species Agapanthus africanus. The sequence goes on along the minus strand of CM057345.1, from coordinate 228,229,097 downwards.
CGAGCAGGCCATCAGGAGTGGGACTCTGTAAGAATGGCTGGATGCTTAGCGATCTGAGATGGAATCCTTATACACCAACAAAGTATGGACTTTGGTTGCAATATCTGAAGGGTTAAATTCCCTTCAGGAGCAGGTATATATTGAGAAGATTACTTGGCGTACATGGAAAAGTTGAGACTTTCAAAGCTAGACTTGTTAAAGCTTTTCGTCATCGGCCAGGCGTGGATAATGATGAAACCTTTTCAAGTGGCTATGCTTAAGTCCATCCAGATCCTACTTACCACGGCTACATACCATGACTACGATATCTAGCGGTTGGGTGCCATGACTGCTTTTCTAAATGATGTTTTAGAAGAGAGCGTCTATAAGTACACAGCCAGAGGGCTTCGTAGACAGTGGGAGCAGCGGAAACGTGTGCAAGATGCTTTATAGGATAAAGCAGGCATCGCGGAGTTGGAACATCTGTTTTGATGAAATAGTCAAAGAGTTTGACATCATCAAAATGGTAGATGAACCTTGTATATACAAAAAGGTAGTTGGGAGTATGGTGATGATCCTCGTAGAGTACGTGGATGACATACTCTTGATAGGGAAACAGTTTCCTATGCTACGCTCGATCAATCTCCGCTTATCACAATGACTCTCCACATAGGATCAAAGTGATACCTACTAAATCCTGGATTTTGGATCTATGAGACAGATCTAAATGGATGTTAGGCTACTCACTAGTTGTAGTGAGATGGCATCAGTTGATCCTGGGGAGAATCACTGGAAGGGTTCCAGGGTGATAAAGACGACTAAAAGTCAGTCACAGGCATTGTCTTTACCCTCAGTAAAGGGACGGTATGTTGGAAGAGTTCCAAGCTAGATACCGTGACAAACTAGACGATAAAGGATGAATACATCGCTACTTAAGATGCTACCAAAGAGGCTGTCTGGGTGTATATTAGTTCATGAGATGAACTTAGTTCCTCCCATTGTGTGACAATGGAGTTGTGGCTTATGCAAAGGAACGCCCGTCCCATCAGTGATCCAGACATATTCTAAGGCAGTATTACCTGATCATGGAGATGCTTGATCTCCAAGGGATAGAGGTTAGGAGAATAGACTCAGAGGACAACACAGCGGATCCACTCACAAAGGCCTGTTCCCAGAGAGAGATTTTTAGGGGATGGTTGAGTATGAGATACTACAACCACTGCTATCAGATGGCCCTAGTGCAAATGGGAGATTGTTTGTTATATGTATGCCCTAGAGCCCATTACTATACCTAGGATGTATATTGTAGTGGATGCTTGGACATATATAGGGAGGACTTTCTTGCTCGACCTGATAGTATGCTATCTGGTTGCTCTTTACCTTAACGTGTACACTGTTTGTCTTTCTGTTATATATTGGTAAAGCCCTTAGGATGTATACTTGACTACCTGGACTATGATGCGGATCATACTAGTGGGGACATGGTAGTCCATAAGTACGTCCTTCAAAGTCCCTAGTCGTGGGTGTATCGAGACGGGGCATCGATATACCAGAGTAGACTAGCGTATACCTTCTCGACCCATACAGATGGGCGATGGATGATCCCATATCCATTGGTGTTTGACATCAGATATGATATACGGGTGCTCAGTGGAGACTGGGTACACTGGACGGACTCGCCGAGAACTCCCAGATGGTATTATACCTCACGTCAGATGGCAGTTCTCTGGTGACACTGGTACAGAGTAGTCTGTTGACCCGAGATCGTCATAGAGTCTTCTATGCTTCCCACTGTGCTTTGATTTCTATCTTACCACGTCCAAGAGGGCGTGCAAAACGGTGGTTTTTGGGTACAGTCCCGAGTCACATGGAGGCAATGAGCGATAGGAGGGGATTCGTCTCTCCCGGTATAGGGAGTTGATGTTGCGCTGTGTTCGATTGGCTATAACCGGAAATCGCTGGCCAGGGTTGCTGAGATTTACTGGTAAGTGTTACCAGTAGTTTCTCGAACTGTTATAGACCTCATATCGACACGACTTATCGAGCTATTGGGGTCTGACGTTTACCATCCCTAGGCGAGATATGCGACATATCAGACGATCAGACCGGACTGTACGGTAGTGTTACTGGTTGGATTCACTGGAGTGTGAGCGGGCTTGCTCGTCGATCTTCTGATCGCTCAATACCCGGGTGGCCGTTACGTTTAGCAGACCGCTTGCGGCTTGTGGGTGTTTGATATGATCATCACCTGCTGCCGGCGTATTGACGAGTCTTTAGAGTCCTACACAGAGGTTTCCTGGCTCAAGCGAAACGAAATAGGAGCGCATATGAGATATGTGCGGGACCGAGAATAATACGTGTATGTGATACCGCATTCCATTCTCGCGATAAATGTATCGATTGGTTGTATGCGATATAACCTAGTTATCGAATCAAGTATTGATTCGATAAGCCGATACATTGAATACTAGTCGGTTGTGTGCGACATGACCGGATCATTGAATCAAGTGTTGATTTAATGATTTAATGCATAATTATATATTTGATATATTACTTTGCACTAACTAGTATTTGTTCACTTTAAATGGATATTCTCACTCGGGTGTGTACATTGTATATGTGATATACTTTTGTGCACCTGATTGTATCATGTTTGATGATGCAAGATTACTAGGGTTTGTGTAAAGAGTTAAACCTTAGTTAAGTAAATGGTTAGGGTTATTATATAATTATTCATTCATTTATTGAATGGTTTATTTCATTTTGGCAAAAGGAAAATGGTGGCTAATTTGGATATATGTTGAAGCTTCATGAAGCTTTGACTTAGTCACCATTTTTGTCTTCATACCTAACCTAACCATTCACTTAACTTGAGTTTAGTCTCTACACATAACCATGGTTGGATTATGATATGTTTTGATTTTCTTTTCTATTTTAAATTAACTTATCATAACACTTATCTTCTTCTTGCTATCTTCTTCTTCTTCTTCACAAGAAGAAAAGCATGCTTCATCAATGGTGATTGATGAATTAGAGTGAGAAATCCAATTCTAAAGTTTACCCACTTCCTATTTCTTCATCCTCTACCTCTTGCCAAGTAGTAGAGTGTGTTTCCTTCATATGTTTTCATGGCTTGGTGAAGGTGGAGCTTGATCTAGTGATGCTTCGACGTAGATCATCTTCGGCACGTCGTCGATGACCTAGCCCGCTTCTTCTCCGATGAAGCCGACGCAAGAGCCCGGATTTCGATTTGGACAGCGAGGATACTTCGTTGCGGAGCTATGGAGGTGGTGAACCGGATCTACAAAGGTTGTATTTCCGTTCACTTAGTTAAAGTAGTTAACTAGTTGCTTTTTCGCCTAAACATCTAGCCGACGATCCGTGTTAGGGTTTCTCGGCACCTCTAATTTTTGAAATTGGCATGGTTGATGCCTTGTGCGACCTCACTAGGGTGCCTAGGAACCCTACACCTTAGACATCTCATGCCTAACCAAATGAATTCCTTAGACATCGCATGCCGAACAATTATAAACCCCGCATTTTAGTCTCATTATCGAAAACTCTATTCAATATCAAGTCGGGCAATTCAACAAGATTCCCGACATCCTGATCGAGTGCTCGTCGCAAACTTTAGTAGACGGCCGCACCCCCCGATGCCGTCGACGAAGTGCACTAAGGCGGAACACCGCTGCCGCGAGCACCCGAACGGATGCTTTTGGCGACGGTGTTCTCCTACAGTCACTTAGTCGGGGCTATGGGGCATGGCTGTCTATTAAGTTTACCCGGCGAGTATCCACGTACGCTATGTGATTGCGACGGACTTTTGATCACATCAAAATTCCGTGGCAACCGATCATCTGAGACCGAACTGCTAGATTTATAACATTCGAATTAGTTATCTCATAACTACTTGTGGATTCCAAATATTGTATCACATTCCAGATAAATAGAAAGTGTTAAGGTTTCCGATCGAATAAACAAACACCCAAGATTTACCAAATAGCTCAACACTTGAGCGGAGTTCAAAAAAAATATCCATCACATACCACAGTACCAATGGTCCAGCCGTAGAAGGGTCAAGCCAACGCCTCACATGTGGCAACGCCGTACTGCCCCAAACCCTAAGGTTCAGAGGCGGTTCAGACGGTCACATAATCGAATTAAGGTTTGTGTTCTTCTAGAGGGCCCACCGCGTTACTTGCATGATTTTCCGGAAGTTTCAAACTCGAGAAAAATCCAACTTTTGAAAAAATTTCCGACAGGGGAAAAAGTGAGTTATTGATATCCGTTCGAAATTTTTAACAGTTTCTAAAATTATCCGGAAAAACTAAATGAAGTTATACTTTCCGATCGAATCAACGAGCTCCCAATACAACCCAGAAAACTCTACACTTGAGTGGAATTAAAAATTCCTAGAATTGTGCAAAAGAACCTAGGAATAATACTGTAAAGTAGCAGGCCCCAATGTCACTATTCAGCAGCGGAACCGCGGCCACGTGCGTGGTTTCGCTGCGGTTCCGCGGTCACGTGATCGATTCAGTGGTCCGTACTTCACAGTAATTCCTATATTTCCCTGCATGATTTTCTGAATATTTTTAATACGAAAAAATCAAGAATCTAGGTTTTATCGGGTATTCGGAGTTCGATCGGACTTTAAACTTCGCCTAGACTTCGTCTAAAGCTCTATCTTGGCTCTGATACCACTGTAGGGTTACTAGGCACTCTCACAAGGGTCTATAAGGCATCAATCATGCCCGATTAAAAATTTAGACGTGCCGAACAACCCTAACCAAGATCTTTAAACTAGAGATTAAGCGAAACAAAGCATGTTAAGCACTTTAACACTAAGTGAGAGAGATTACAACCTTTGTAGATCCTGTCCATCACTTATAAAGCTCCGTGTTGAGGTCCCTTCACTGCGATCATCAAGTTACGGACTCTCGAGAGGCTCCACGAAGAGAAAGATGCAAGCTTGCTTCCGATCTTCGATAACAAAAATGATCTACCTTGAAGTTTCATTAACACAAGCTCTCACTCACTAAATGAAGTGAACACCCTCATCTAAATTGCAAGGATAGATGAGGATGATGAAGTAGGAATTTAGCTCTCTTTTGTTTTCTTATTCTCACTCATTTTCATCGCCTTTGAAAAAGCTAGGAAGCTTTTTCATGAAGAACTCAATGAAGAAGATGAAGAATCCTTTTTTTGTGATGAATAATGAATATCTAATAATAATAACTTATGCAACCATGGTTCATTTAACCTTTGTAGAGATTTAACTAAGGCTGGGGTTTGGGTTGGGTTAAAGCCTGAGTCACTTAAAATATCAAGCATAATATCTTTGTACAAAACAAAAGAAAACCTTTAGAAGGTTCATGAATGGCCTAACCCAAATCAAACCCTAACCTTGTTTAATCTCCACTAATCATGTTGCATTAGTTATCATAACTTGTTACAATATTATATATCACATATATAATATATTTTGTAACAAAAAAATAATACAATTAACATATATCGCATATATATCAATGTATTACCCAAGTGAGAAAATGAATCAATAAGTGAGCTAATATTAGTTAATGTAATTTAATATATCACATATATTATTATACATTAAATTATCGAATCAACACTTGATCCGATAATCCGGTTATTTCATAAATAACCGACTAATATAATCTGTATCAATTCATCGAATCAACACTTGATCCGATGACCGGGCTATATCACATATACCCGGCCGATATCTCATATCGCGAGAATCTAGTACGGTATCGCATACACGTATTGTTCTCGGTCCCGCACATATCATATATGTGTTCCTACTCCATTTTGCCTGAGTCAAGAAACCTCTGTGTAGGACTCTAAAGGATCGTCAATACGCCGGCAGTAGGTGTTGATCATATCAAACACCCACAAGCTGCAAGCGGTCAGCTAAACGTAACAGCCACCCAGGTATTGAGCGATCAGAAGATCAACAAGCAAGCCTGTACATTCACTTGCGAATCCAATCAGTAACACTCCCATACAGTACGGTCTCTTCGTATGATATGTCGCATATCTCGCCTAGGAGTGGTAAACGTCAGACCCCAGTAGCTTGATAAGTCGTGTCGATATGAGGTCTATAACAGTTCGAAAAACTACTGATAACACTTACCAGTAAATATCAGAAACCCTGGCCAGGGATTTCCAGTTATAGCCAATCGAACACAACTCAATATCAACTCCCTATACCGGGAGAGATGAATCCCCTCCTATCACTCATTGCCTCCATGTGATTCGGGGCTGTACCCAAAAGACACCTTTTTGCATGCCTTCTTGGACGTGGTATGATGGAAATCAAAGCACAGTGGGAATCACACAAGACTCTATGACGATCTCGGGTCTACAGACTAACCTGTACCAGTGTCACCGGAAAACTGCCATCTGACGTGTGGTATAATACCATTTAGGAGTTCTCGGTGAGTCCGTCCAGTGTACCCAGTCTCCACTGAGCACCCATACACCATCCTTGACGTCAAACACCGATGGATATGGGATCATCCATCGCCCATCATATGGGTCAAGATGCTTATACACTAGTTTACTCTGGTGTATCGATGCCCTGTCTCGATACACCCTCGACTAGGAACAGTTATAGGATATACTCATTGACTACCATGGCCCCACTAGTATGTAGGGTCCCTAGGCACCCTAGTGAGGACTCACAAGCCATCGAACATGGCAATTTCAAAAATTATAGGTGCCGAGAGACCCGACTACGGATCTTTGCTAGAATTTTAGGCGAATAATCAATCTAGTTAACACTTAACTACAAGATACGGAAATACAACCTTTGTAGATTCGGTGCTCCACCTCCATAGCTCCGCAACGAAGTCGTCTCCGCTGTCCAAGAAGAATCCGGGCTCTAGCGTCGTCTTCGTCGGAGAATGGGCGGGCTAGGTCGTCGATGTCCAAGCCGAAGATGATCTACGTCGAGGCATCGATGAATCAAGCTCCACCTTCACCAAGTCATGAAACTTGTGAAGGAAACACACTCTACTACTTGGCAAGAGGTAGAGGATGAAGAAATAGGAAGTGGGTAAACTTTAGAATTGGATTTCTCACTCATAATCATCAATCACCATTGATGGACTTTGGTTTTCTTCACTTGAAAAATGAAGAAGAAGAAGAATGATATTTTGATAAGAATTATTTAAAATGAAAAGAATAATCCATTCTTATCATAAGTGAACCATGGTAAAGTGTAGAGAGCTAATCATGGTTAAAGGAATGGTTAGGGTCAAACTAGAGACAAAATGTTCACTTAGTCAAAAGATCAAGAAGCTTCAACTAGAATCCAAAATTAGCAACCATTTCATTTCATTTTCTTTTATTCATTTATCATAAATAAATGGATAATTAAATAAGATAAATGAATAACAAATAATAAACCCTAACCATCATCTTAACCTTTGTTTAATTCTATACACTTAACCAAAAACCATGTATCATCAAACATGATACGAACATGTGCACAAAATCATATCGCATATTTAATGCGCACATCCGAGCGAGAAAATCCATTTAAAGTGAACCGATACTAGTTAATGCAAAGTAATATATCAAATATATAATTATGCATCAAATCATTAAATCAACACTTGATTTAACGATCCGGTCATATCGTATATAACCGACTAGTATGCAATGCATCGGTTTATCGAATCAACCCTTGATTCGATAACTAGGGTATATCGCATATAACCTAATCGATACATTCATCGCGAGAATGAAATACGGTATCACATACACGCATTATTCTCGGTCCCGCACATATCTCATATGCGCTCCTATTTCGTTTCGCTTGAGCCAGGAAACCTCTGTGTAGGACTCTAAAGACTCGTCAATACGCCGGCAGCAGATGATGATCATATCAAGCATCCACAAGCCGCAAGCGGTCTGCTAAACGTAACGGCCACCCGGGTATTGAGCGATCTGAAGATCGACGAGCAAGCCCGCTCACACTCCAGTGAATCCGACCAGTAACACTACCGTACAGTCCGGTCTGATCGTCTGATATGTCGCATATCTCGCCTAGGGGTGGTAAACGTCAGACCCCAATAGCTCGATAAGTCCTGTCGATATGAGGTCTATAACTATTCGAGAAACTACTGGCAACACTTACCAGTAAATCTCAGCAACCCTGGCCAGGGATTTCCTGTTATAGCCAATCGAACACAGCGCAACATCAACCCCCTATACCGGGAGAGACGAATCCCTTCCTATCGCTCATTGCCTCCATGTGACTCGGGACTGCACCCAAAAACCACCGTTTTGCACGCCCTCTTGGACGTGGTAAGATGGAAATCAAAGCACAGTGGGAACCACACAAGACTCTATGACGATCTCGGGTCAACAGACTACTCTGTACCAGTGTCACCAGAGAACTGCCATCTGACGTGAGGTATAATACCATCTGGGAGTTCTCGGCGAGTCTGTCCAGTGTACCCAGTCTCTACTGAGCACCCGTATATCATCTCTGATGTCAAACACCAATGGATATGGGATCATCCATCGCCCATCTGTATGGGTCGAGAAGGTACACGCTAGTCTACTCTGGTATATCGATGCCCCGTCTCGATACACCCACGACTAGGGACTTTGAAGGATGTACTTATGGACTACCATGTCCCCACTAGTATGATCCGCATCATAGTCGAGGTAGTCAAGTACTGATCCTAAGGGCTTTACCAACATGTAATAGAGAGACAATCAGTGTACACGTTAAGGTAAAGAGCAACCAGATAGCATACTATCATGTCGAGCAAGAAAGTCCTCCCTATATATGTCCCAGCATCCACTACAATATACATCCTATGTACAGTAATGGCCTCTAGGGCATACATATAACTAACAATCTCCCACTTGCACTAGGGCCATCTGTAGCAGTGGTTGTAGTATCTCATACTCAACCATCCCATAAAAGTCTCTCTCTGGGAACAGGCCTTTGTGAGTGGATCCGCTGTGTTTGTCCTCTGAGTCTACTCTCCTAACCTCGATCTCCCTGGAGATCAACCATCTCCATGATCAAGTGATACTGCCTTAGAATATGTCTGGATCACTGATGGGACAGGCGTTCCTTGGCATAAGCCACAACTCCATTGTCACACAATGGTAGGAACGTAGTTCATCTCATGAACCAATATACACCCAAACAGCCTCTTTGGTAGCATCTTAGGTAGCGATGTATCCTGCCTTTATCGTCTAGTATGTCACGGTATCTAGCTTGGAACTCTTCCAACATACCGTCCCTTCACTGAGGGTAAAGACAATGCCTGCGACTGACATTCAGTCGTCTTTATCACCCTGGAATCCTTCCAGTGATTCTCCCCAGGATCAACTGATACCATCTCACTACAGCTAGTGAGATTCCTAATATCCAATTAGATCTATCTCATAGATCCAAAATCCAGGATTTAGTAGGTATCACTTTGATCCTATATGGATAATCATTGTGATAATCGGAGATCGACCGAGCGTAGCATAGGAAACTCCTTCCCTATCAAGAGTATGTCATCCATATACTCTACGAGGATCACCACCATACTCCCTACTACCTTTTTGTTTATACAAGGTTCATCTACCATTTTGATGATGTCAAACTCTTTGACTAATTCATCAAAACAGATGTTCCAACTCCGCGATGCCTGCTTTATCCTATAAAGCATCTTGCACACGTTTCCGCTGCTCCCACTGTTTACGAAGCCCTCTGGCTGTGTACTTTTAGACGCACTCTTCTAAAACATCATTTAGAAAAGCAGTCATGACACCCAACCACCAGATATCGTAGTCATGGTATGTAGCCGTGGCAAGTAGGATCTGGATGGACATAAGCATAGCTACTGGTAAAGGTTTCATCATTATCCACGCCTGGTCAATGAAGAAAACCTTTAACTAGTCTAGCTTTGAAAGTCTCAACCTTTCCATCTACACCAAGTAATCTTCTCAAGATATACTTGCTCCTGATGGGGATTTAACCCTTCAGATATAGAAACCAAAGTCCATACTTTGTTGGTGTATAAGGATTCCATCTCAGATCACTAAACATCCAGCCATTCTTACAGAGTCTTACTCTCGATGGCCTGCTCGAAACTAGTTGGGTCATCATCTCATGATGCATTCCTCGCTCCCACTGTCATAGAGAAACCGAAGTATCTCTCAGGTGGGTGAGGAACCCTACTAGATCGGCGGAGAGGTTGAGGTTCGTTGGTAACTATTGAATCCTTTGGTTCTTTCAAATCATCAGCTGCAGTTTGTATAGCTGGAACCTTTCCAGTTCTACATAACTGACCTTGCCTCGAGCTTGTCCGGATTATGCTTTTACACATAGCCCGGACAACCCCAAATCTTAACCAACTTAAGATATGGGCTCTTCCCTTTCCATATCACATATGAAGTGGTAGGCAACTGATTTGATTCGAACCCTATTCAATAGGTATGCAACTTCATAAGTGCATAACTCCCAAAAAGGAAAAAGGTAACTCAGTATTACTCATCATAGAGCACACCTTATCAAATAGGGTGTATCTGCTCCACCCCGATATACCATCGTGCTATGGTATATACAGAGGAGTAATGCTGAGAGAGAATCTCATTCTCCTTTAGAATAGTCCAGTATTTCCGTGCTCAAGTATTCTCCTCCTTGATCTCATCAAAGGACATAGTACTTATACCCGTATTCTGGTTCTTTACTTCTCGCTTATATTCTGTGAATATCTCAAAAGGTTCGGACTTGTGTTTCAACAGGAACATAGGTCTGAAACTCGAAAGATCATCAGAGAACGTAATGAAGTATAAAGAACCAGTCCTGGCATGTGTAGACAGGAGACCTTACATACATCATCATGTATCAGTCCCAAGAGTTTACTAACTCTTTCTCTGTTTCTAATAAACGGAGCTGTGGTCATCTTATCTTTGTGACATGACTGGCGAGCTTCACAAGATGTAAATTCAAACTGATTTAAATATGCATCTAAATGTAACTCAGCCAGTCGGGTCGCATTGATATGACCTAGTCTACAATACCTCAAGAAGGATTCGTTCATTTCTGAACTCTTCCTCTTGTGTGTGTTCTGTATACGAAGAACTGTAGTTTGATTTAGAACATTAATGCTTTTAGATAACGTGCCTGAACCGATCAACTTTTGATATAGGAAATGTTCAAAAGATTATCCAACAATACAAAATTTTACCGTTTCTTTACTAATAAAGAGACAGATATAATTTTGTATATCAGGTTCGGTATCTAATAACATTCGTTCAGAATCAATGTATTGTAATACAGGGTGACAGTGACCAACAGACTTGGCTGCAACTCTTGCCCCGTTTTCTGCCTCATGAAACTTATCACCCGTTCTCAGTTCTCTACCTCTCTATAGCCCTATGTAACAGATTACATATCTGGGATCCTGATCTGGTATCACATACCCAGGGCGTAAAGTACACTGAGAAACAGTTCTTTGTAATGAACACACCCGAAGATGATGCATCAGCATGCACTCTCTTCGTTTGGGCGGCACGGGAATTCTGGTAATCCCCAATTTCCTGCTCTGTCTTATAACAATTATAAGTTTGAGAGGGACCAACGTTCCCCAGCTCAGTATAACAAGCGGGTTCGGTCAATAATCCGTATTATTATCTTGATTAAGGCGTGATATGGTCGCTACCTGGAGAGAGAGAGAAGAAAACACTCAGCGTGCGCTCTTGCAAGAATAGATTGGTTATTATTTTATCTAATCAGGATGGCTCCCACTGCTTTTTATCAAATCTTCCTTCAAACCCTAAAAGGAAAGACTAGCCGGGATTAATTACACACTACAAGTTGGCCAATCTTTCAGCCAGGCCAGTGTCGGTACTTTGAGGGAGGTCCCCCGTGCTTTCGCACGAACCTAATTACTGTAAACCTCGTTTTCCCAGAGGCGTAACCCCGTTGACACCTTTCTAGACACCTACTTGATCGGCTAATTGTAATGTATAAAACTCTCCCAGGAGTAACACTTACTCGCAGTGGGTATCAGGATCCAACTATCTCATAGAAGGTATGCAATCTCATTGCAAATTTCAACACTTGAAATTCCCGATAATATTTTGCCCCTAGCGTCCTATGACCTTGACGCAGGCCAACAAACCATAGTCCGCTAGTCAAGTTCAACCCGTCATTTCCTGATTGAATTAAACCCACCCGCACGACCCTTGACGCAGGCCAACAAAGTCGCACGACTACCCTAATCCAATCACATCATATGCTTATGCAGATAAGCACCAGTTAGCTACCGCACACTACGCCTTGACGCAGGCCAACAAACGTAGCACGAATACTAACTACTACTTATCTGAAATGACGGAGGGCTACGACAGGTTTTTCTGAAAACCTATTGCGTAATGAACTTGATATCGTCGTAGAATCAAATGAATTTTAAAAATGGAGTGCTTTTGAGGCTTTTCTAGTTTTGCTAAAGGAGTCACTCCCGGTGAAGGGATCGTCGGTCCTTTCCTCGTCGAATGAGGTGCGGGATATATCATATATATCACTGTGCAAAGCAAAAACACTTAAAAGCAATTAAAAGACAAACCGAGTGTGTAGCATCTGGCAGTTATTGCTAAAGGAGTCACTCCCGGTGAAGGGATCTCGGTCCTTTCCTTATCGAATAAGGTGCAGGATATATCACATATACCGCTGTGCAAAGCAAGAACTGTAGCTACCTGTTTTATTTTGAAATTCGATTCTACAACATCTTAGGTTTCTTTTATTTCATTAATCACATTAATGAAGTCCCATCATTTAAGTACCTAATCATCACAGATAAATACGACGTACACTTATGCCATCCGCATTCGCCTCGATGTCCCCTCGTGCACCGTTAGGTTAGGTAACTAACGGCAGAGCGGGGCAGGGCTAGCGCGGGTGTAAAACATAAGTAACGTCTATATAATATATCATATATACTATATATGTATCTATCACAGAACATCACATGATCACATCACAGATATCGCAGCAGAAGAATCATATGAAATATTGGATATACTAGGACGTCCGTGTTTTCAATACGAGCCAGTATAAAACACGGATTCCACGGTCGTGATGAATAGCCAAACCCACACCCCTAGACCCCTACGAGAGCGGCAAGCAACCCTACCAATTCTGGAGTTAGGAGACCCGGACTCGACTCCTCGAGTTGGTCTCCCACTGGACTCCAGAACCCGGTTACTTGTGCCCTCCTCCTTGGGTCTATCCTAGTGCAGAAAAGTAAATAATATACAAACGGTGACTACCTCCGCAACCTGGAAGTGCCCCAATAAAAGAATATTACATACAAGTTTTTACATGAATGAAAAAGAAAAACACTCATCTCACATAAAAACCCCCGGCTATTCAAACACGACGATCCAATATAACATATCCAGCAACACATAACATCACATGTCATCAACGTAAGTAAATATGTCCATCCCAATTGTCGTTGACATATAGCAACGAAACCGGCGATATCACATATTACACTTACGGTCACAGAAAAGAAAGTGTAAAACTACAACAGTTGGAATCCGCAACCATCTCAGACATCGCATGCCTGACCAAATGAATTCCTTAGACATCACATGCCTAACAATTATAAACCCCGCATTTTAGTCTCATTATCGAAAACACTTTTCAATATTAACTCGGGCAATTCAACAAGATTCCCGACATCCTGATTGAATACTCGTCGCAAACTTCAGTAGACGGCCGCACCCCCGATACCGTCGACGAAGTGCACCAAGGCGGAACACCGCTACCGCGAGCACCCGGTCGGATGCTTTCAGCGACGGGGTTCTCCTACAGTCACTTGGTCGGGGCTATGGAGTGAGGCTGTCTATTAAGTTTACCCGGCGAGTATCCGCGTACGCTACGTGATTGCGACGGACTTTTGATCACATAAAAATTCCGTGGCAACCGATCAAGTGAGACTAAACTGCTACGTTTATAACATTCATTCAGTTATCACATAACTTTTGTGAATTCCAATTATTGTATCCCATTCCAGATAAACAGAAAATGTTAAACTTTTCGATCGAACAATCTAACACCCAAGTTTTCCCGATACAGCTCAACACATGAAATAAGTCTAACAACATTCAGTTCGTACCTCAGTAGCAACGGTCCAGCCGTAGAAGGGTCAAGCCAACGCCTCACATGTGGCACGCCGTACTGCCCCAAACCCGAAGGTTCAAACGGCAGTTCAAGACGGTCACATAATCGAGTTAAGGTTTGTTGTCTTCTAGAGGGACCATCGCGTTACTTGCACTACTTTAAACATCGTTAAACTACGGAAAATCCAACACTTGGAAATTTTCCGACAGGGGAAAAATTGGGTATTTATATCCGGTCGAACTTTTTAACATATTCTAAAATTTATCCGGAACGACACATAGACAAAGTTTGACAATCCGATCGAATGTATGAACTCCCAATACAACCCAAAATACTCAACTCTTGATTTCAGATTAAAAATTCCCAGGAAAACCATCACTGAAATATAGGAGTTACTGTGCAAAATTCAATGGCAGAGAAGACAAAAGTGCGGCGGAAGGGCCGCATTAGCACGCTAATGCCGCGGTTCCGCCGCACTTTAGAAAGATCATTAGGTAATTTTTGCATCTTAATTCTTAGATTTACCTGCTTGTTTTTCTGCATATTTTTAATTTGCAAAAATACACATTTTACAAAAATGTCCAGAGAGCATTTTAAAGTCGGGGTTACGGGTCGATCGGACTTCTAACTCCGTCTACGCATCGCCTAAGGCTCTAGCTAGGCTCTGATACCACTGTAGGGTCCCTAGGCACCCTAGTGAGGTCTTACAATCCATCGAACATGGCAATTTCAAAAATTATAGGTGCCGAGAGACCCGACTACGGATCGTTTGCTAGAATTTTAGGCGAATAATCAATCTAGTTAACACTTAACTACAAGATACGGAAATACAACCTTTGTAGATCCGGTGCTCCACCTCCATAGCTCCGCAACGAAGTCGTCTCCGCTGTCCAAGAAGAATCCGGGCTCTAGCGTCGTCTTCGTCGGAGAATGGGCGGGCTAGGTCGTCGATGTCCAAGCCGAAGATGATCTACGTCGAGGCATCGATGAATCAAGCTCCACCTTCACCAAGTCATGAAACTTGTGAAGGAAACACACTCTACTACTTGGAAAGAGGTAGAGGATGAAGAAATAGGAAGTGGGTAAACTTAAGAATTGGATTTCTCACTCATAATCATCAATCACCATTGATGGACTTTGGTTTTCTTCACTTGAAAAATGAAGAAGAAGAAGAATGTTATTATGATAAGAATTATTTAAAATGAAAAGAATAATCCATTCTTATCATAAGTAAACCATGGTAAAGTGTAGAGAGCTAATCATGGTTAAAGGAATGGTTAGGGTCAAACTAGAGACAAAATGGTCACTTAGTCAAAAGATCAAGAAGCTTCAACTAGAATCCAAAATTAGCAACCATTTCATTTCATTTTCTTTTATTCATTTATCATAAATAAATGGATAATTAAATAAGATAAATGAATAACAAATAATAAACCCTAACCATCATCTTAACCTTTGTTTAATTCTATACACTTAACCAAAAACCATGTATCATCAAACATGATACAAACATGTGCACAAAATCATATCGCATATTTAATACGCACATCCGAGCGAGAAAATCCATTTAAAGTGAACCGATACTAGTTAATGCAAAGTAATATATCAAATATATAATTATGCATCAAATCATTAAATCAACACTTGATTTAACGATCCGGTCATATCGTATATAACCGACTAGTATGCAATGCATCGGTTTATCGAATCAACCCTTGATTCGATAACTAGGGTATATCGCATATAACCTAATCGATACATTCATCGCGAGAATGAAATACAGTATCACATACACGCATTATTCTCGGTCCCGCACATATCTCATATGCGCTCCTATTTCGTTTCGCTTGAGCCAGGAAACCTCTGTGTAGGACTCTAAAGACTCGTCAATACGCCGGCAGCAGATGATGATCATATCAAGCATCCACAAGCCGCAAGCGGTCTGCTAAACGTAACGGCCACCCGGGTATTGAGCGATCTGAAGATCGACGAGCAAGCCCGCTCACACTCCAGTGAATCCGACCAGTAACACTACCGTACAGTCCGGTCTGATCGTCTGATATGTCGCATATCTCGCCTAGGGGTGGTAAACATCAGACCCCAATAGCTCGATAAGTCGTGTCGATATGAGGTCTATAACTATTCGAGAAACTACTGGCAACACTTACCAGTAAATCTCAGCAACCCTGGCCAGGGATTTCCTGTTATAGCCAATCGAACACAGCGCAACATCAACCCCCTATACCGGGAGAGACGAATCCCCTCCTATCGCTCATTGCCTCCATGTGACTCGGGACTGCACCCAAAAACCACCGTTTTGCACGCCCTCTTGGACGTGGTAAGATGGAAATCAAAGCACAGTGGGAACCACACAAGACTCTATGACGATCTCGGGTCAACAGACTACTCTGTACCAGTGTCACCAGAGAACTGCCATCTGACGTGAGGTATAATACCATCTGGGAGTTCTCGGCGAGTCTGTCCAGTGTACCCAGTCTCTACTGAGCACCTGTATATCATCTCTGATGTCAAACACCAATGGATATGGGATCATCCATCGCCCATCTGTATGGGTCGAGAAGGTACACGCTTGTCTACTCTGGTATATCGATGCCCCGTCTCGATACACCCACGACTAGGGACTTTGAAGGATGTACTTATGGACTACCATGTCCCCACTAGTATGATCCGCATCATAGTCGAGGTAGTCAAGTACTGATCCTAAGGGCTTTACCAACATGTAATAGAAAGACAATCAGTGTACACGTTAAGGTAAAGAGCAACCAGATAGCATACTATCATGTCGAGCAAGAAAGTCCTCCCTATATATGTCCCAGCATCCACTACAATATACATCCTATGTACAGTAATGGCCTCTAGGGCATACATATAACTAACATAGTATGATCTCATCATAGTCCCAGTAGTCGAGTACATATCCTAAGGGTTTTATCAACATGTAACATAGAGACAATCAGAGTACATGTTAAGATAAAGAGCAACCAGATAACGTACTATCATGTCGAGCAAGAAAGTCCTTCCTATATATGTCCAAGTATCCACTACAATATACATCGTATGTACAGTAATGGCCTCTAGGGCATACATATAACTAACAAATTTTAGAAATCCTTCTCTTGAAGGTTAAACCTTGCAATAAAAAACATAATTAACATCTAATTTAGTTGAATTAAAGTAATAGCAAACAATTTAACAAAAAGGTTAAGATTTTTATATACCTCACAACCCATTGATCCAACTTGAAATCTAGCCTCTCAAATTGCCATCTTGTTCCCTAGATCCATGCTATATAGGCTATGAAAAATGTGTAGTGATTGGATTTTGAGTTTGTGGGATTTTTGGTGGATTTTTGATGCATTTTGGATGAATTTTTGAAGAGAAAAGGGAAGGTAAAATGGGGGGGCTGCTGCTGCTGCTATTGGTGTCGGCCAAAATGGGGAGGAGTGGTGAGAGAGTGAGGTGGGGAAAAAGTCTAAGTCAAAGAACCCATACCTCACATGTTTACACCTTACTTCATTTCCTTTTAATTCTTTTTCTTTTATTTTCATTTGTTTTCTTTTTGCAAAAACAAGTGGGGAAATGAGGTGGGGTCAACTTGGGGCTGCTAATTTGGGGAGAGGAGAGAGGGTGTGGGTGAGTGTGGGTGAGAGAAAAAAGATAAATGTTATACCCCAATATCTATTTACACTAATTTCACTATTTAAGCCTTTTTCTTCGATATTTTCTAAAACCGTTTGACAACTTCATTTCTTTTCAAAAACAACATGTTAATATTTTGTTTAATGTGTTATATTGCACAAAATTTGTTTCAACTCATTCCAATTTGTAATTTTCCTTAATTAAATGTATTAGTGACGGCTTAAAATAATATTAAAATAATTAATTTCGGAAAAATTTTCAGAAAATTAGAAATTTTACCGGTGGATCAATAAACATCAATTACTAGCAATTATATAGCTAGAATATGTATATTTAATTTTATATTAAAAGATATTTATATTTTGACTTTTTACGGAAAAACCCCTTATTTTACCGATTTTCTGAAATTTCACCGAAATGATTTTCAAAACGTTACAATCTTCCCCCCTTAAAGAAATTCGGTCCCCAAATTTAAATTAAAACTGCCCTCAAATACTAAAACATTTCAGCGAAACCATTAAGTCGTCGGGGCTCCGAAATCAAAAATGCATAAAACACATCGTAGCGCAATGCATGCGCATGAAAAACATATATATAAACCAAAATCAAAACTCCATCAAGTATCCCGCAATCATCGGAGTTATGGGGAAGACATCAGTGTCAAAATCCAATACGAAAACCAACATGATATACAACATTAAAACTTCTGGAAGCAATGCATGCCAAACATTTTTCAAATCGCCGGGCGATTTTCGCAACACTGTACAGTGGCGGACGTCTATCGTAAGAAAATAACTATATATATATATATATATATCCTTTGTTTAATATGCACGTCCCGTCGTTTGAAAGCAACTTTAGAAGGGTTTCCGTTATAAAATGTTTCGTGTCATCTCAGACTCGTAGGTAAATACTGAGACTATAGCTCCTCCTTGGAAATCCCTTCGATAACTATCAATGCATGCAAAATATACTCAGGTACCATCCTCTGACTAGTCCTGCTCAGTACTAAATCAAATAGCAAGTATCATAAATATACTTATCCAAAAGAAATCAATCCCACATATATATATGAAAGCCACGTGCGTCTGGTGTGCATGGAAATCGAAACCCATGAATGTGCCATACATGTACACGGAATCAAAATATAAGCGCTGTTAGTTATATGTATGCCTTAGAGGCCATTACTGTACATGCTATGTATATTGTAGTGGATGCTTGGACATATATAGGGAGGACTTTCTTGCTCGACATGATAGTACGCTATCTGGTTGCTCTTTATCTTAATATGTACTCTGATTGTCTCTATGTTACATGTTGATAAAGCCCTTAGGATATGTACTCGACTACTGGGACTATGATGAGATCATACTAGTGGGGCCACGGTAGTCGACGAGTACATCCTATAACTGTTCGTAGTCGAGGGTGTATCGAGACAGGGCATCGATACACCTGAGTAGACTAGCGTATACGCATCTTAACCCATATGATGGGCGATGGATGATCCCATATCCATCGGTGTTTGACATTAAGGATGGTGTACGGGTGCTCAGTGGAGCAGGGTACACTGGACGGACTCGCCGAGAACTCTCAGATGGTATTATACCCAACGTCAGATGGCAGTTCTCTGGTGACACTGGTACAGAGTAGTCTGTTGACCCGAGATTGTCATAAAGTCTTGTGTGATTCCCACTGTGCTTTGATTTCCATTATACCACATCCAAGAGGGCGTGCAAAAAGGAGGATTTTGGGTACAGTCCCGAATCACATAGAGGCAATGAGCGATATGAGGGGATTCGTCTCTCCCGGTATAGGGAGTTGATGTTGCGCTGTGTTCGATTGGCTATAACTGGAAATCTCTGGCTAGGGTTGCTGAGATTTACTAGTAAGTATTATCAGTAGTTTCTCGAACTATTATTGACCTCATATCGACACGATTTATTGAGCTACTGGGGTCTGACGTTTACCACCCCTAGGCGAGATATGTGATATATCAGACGAAGAGACCGAACTGTACGGGAGTGTTACTGATTGGATTCGCAGGAGAATGTACAGACTTGCTTGTTGATCTTATGATCGCTCAATACCTCGGTGGCTGTTACGTTTAGCTGACCGCTTGCAGCTTGTGCGTGTTTGATATGATCATCACCTACTGCCGGCGTATTGACGATTCTTTAGAGTCCTACACAGAGCTTTCTTGGCTCAAGAAAAACGGAGTAGGAGCACATATATGATATGTGCGTGACCGAGAACAATACGTGTATGTGATACCGTATTAGATTCTCGCGATATGAGATATCGGCCGGGTATATGTGATATAGCCGGGTCATCGGATCAAATGTTGATTCGATGAACTGATACAGATTATATTAGTCGGTTATTTATGAAATAGCCGGATTATCGGATCAAGTGTTGATTCGATAATTTAATTTATAATTATATATCTGATATATTAAATTACATTAACTGATATAAGCTCACTAAAAGATTATTTTACTCACTCGGGTAACACATTGATATATATGCGATATATGTTAATTGTATTATTTTATATTATTACAATAAATATTGTATATGTGATATATAATATTGTAACAAGTTATGATTACTAATGCAACATGATTAGTAGAGATTAAACATGGTTAGGGTTTGATTTGGGTTAATCTTTTCTAGAACCTTCTAGAAGCTTTTATTTTGTTTCTTGGATAGATATTTTGCAAGATATTTCCTAACCCAACCCACACCCTTTAACACTAGTTAACTCTCTGCATTGGTTAGCTTTTTCTTTGGTCAACCATGGTTGCATTTGTAGTTATCATAACATTTCATTATTCATCACAAAAGGATTTTTATTCATTCCTACTTCTTCTTCCTCCTTGAAAAACTTTCTAGCTTTGGGTTTTGTGATGGATTAGTGTGAGATTATGATAATAAAAGAGACCTAAAATCCTACTTCATCATCCTAATCTATCCTAGCCATTTAGATTAGGGTGTTCACTTCATTTGTGAGTGAGAGCTTATGTTAAAGAAACTTCAAGGTAGATCATCTTTGTTATCGAAGATCGGAAGCAAGCTTACATCATTCTCTTCGTGGAGCCTCTCTAGAGTCCGGGTACATGATGATCGCAGCGAAGGGACCTCAACACGGAGCTTATGAACCAAAGGACCGGACTACAAAGGTTGTAATCCCAAACTCTTAGATGTTAAAGTGTTTAACATGCTTTGTTTCGCCTAATCTCTAATTTAAAGATCCTTATTAGGGTTGTTCGGCACGGCTAAAATTTAAATCGGGCATGGTTGAGGCCTTGTAGAACCTTATTAGAGTGCCTAGTAACCCTACAGTGGTATCAGAGCCAAGCTAGAGTTTTAGGCGAAGTCTAGAAGAAATTTAAAGTCCGATCGAACTCCGAATACCCGTAAAACGCTAGTTTCTGGAAATTTTTCAAAAAGTTGATTTTTTTTCATATTAAAAATACTCAGAAATATATGTAGGGAATTATAAGGATATCTGTGAAAAACGAGCCCGTAATCCCATTAAAGAGCCGTGGAACCGCGGCAAAGACATGCCTTGCGCGGCGGTTCCGCGATGCTACAATGGACTTAGGGTATCATTTTTCCACAGTTACATCCGTATGTGTTTCCTAATTGTTCTGGGAATTTTTATTCTACTCAAGTGTTGAGTTCTCTGGGTTATATTGGGAGTTCGTTGATTCGATCGGAAAGTATAACTTCGTTTAGTTTGTCCGGGTAATTTTTAGAACGTGTTAAAAAGTTCGAACGGATATCAATAACTCACTTTTTCCCCTTCCGGAAAATTTCCAAGCGTTGGAATTTTCCGTAGTTTAAGAACGTTCTAAGTCGTGCAAGTAAAGCGGTGGACCCTCTAGAAGACAACAAACATTAACTCGATTATGTGACCATCTGAACCGCCTCTAAACCTTAGAGTTTGTGGCAGTACGGCGTTGCCACATGTGAGGCGTTGGCTTGACCCATCTACGGCTGGACCATTGGTACTGTGGCATATGATGAATGTTTTTAAACTAATTTTAAGTGTTGATAATCATTTAGGAAAAATTGGGTGTTTGATTATTCGATCGGAAAATTTAACATTGTCTATTTATCTGGAATGTGATACAATATTTGGAATCCATAAGTAGTTATGAGATAACTAAATTGAATGTTATAAATCTAGCATTTCAGTCTCAGATGATCGGTTGCCACAGAATTTTGATGTGATCAAAAATCCGTCGCAATCACGTAGCGTACGCGGATACTCGCCGGGTAAACTTAATAGACAGCCATGCCCCAAAGCCCCGACCAAGTGACTGTAGGAGAACCCCGTCGCCAAAAACATCCGTTCGGGTGCTCGCTGCAGCGGTGTTCCGTCTTAGTGCACTTCGTCGATGGCTTTCGGGGGTGCGGCCGTCTACTAAAGTTTGCGACAAGCATTCGATCAGGATATCGGGAATCTTGTTGAATTGCCCGACTATATATTGAAAAGAGTTTTCGATATTGAGACTAAAATGCAGGGTTTATAATTGTTAGGCATGCGGTTTCTAAGGAATTAATTTGGTTAGGCATGCGATGTCTGAAGAGGTTGCGGATTCCAAGTGTTGTAGTTTTACACTTTCTTTTTTGTGACCGTAAGTGTAGTATGTAGTTGTATCGTCGGTTTTCGTTGCTATACATCAACGACAATCGGTGTATGCATACTTACTTACGTTGATGATATGAGATATTATGTGTTGCTGTGATATGTTATATCGGATCGTCGTTTTTAATAGCCGGGGTTTTTATGTGAGATGAGAGTTTTTCATTTTCTTTCATGTAAAATTCATTTGTATGTAATATTCTTTTATTGGGGCACTTCCGGGCTGAGGATGATGTCATCGTTGTATATTATTTACTTTTCCGCATTCGGTAGACCCAAGGCGGGGAGCATAAGTAACCGGGTTCTAGGGTACAGTGGGAGACCATCTCGAGGAGTCGAGACCGGGTCTCCTAACACTAGAACTAGCAGGGTTACTTGCCGCTCTCGTAAGGGTCTAGGGATGTGGGTTTGGCTATTCATCGCGACCGTGGAATCCGTGTTTTATATAAGCTCGTATTAAAACACGGACGTCCTAGTATATCCAATATTTCATATATGTTCTTATGCTGCCATGTTCTGTGATGAGATCATATTACTGCCTGAGATGAATGTTTATATTATATATATGAGATATATATTATATATTGTTGATTTCGTTTCATATCTGATGCTTGTGAAGCATAATTAAAATAGGACTTCATTAATGAGATTAATGAAATAAAAGAAACCTAAAGATTTTGTAGAAACTTGTTTAAATACTGGTAGCTCTAGTTCTTGCTTTGCATAGCGGTGTTCCTTGTAGAGCATCCAGCACATTAGTCGATAGGGAAAGCGCCGAGATCCCTTCACCTTGAGTGACCTCTTTAATGAAACTAGCAGATTCAACAAACTCGGTTTGTCTTTTGATTGCTTCTATAGTTCTTATTTTGCACAGCGGTATTTGTGAAATATTCTGCACCTTATTCGATGAGGAAAGAGCCGACGATCCCTTCACCGGGAGTGACCTCTTTAGCAAAACTAGAAAAGGCCTAAAAAACATTTCATTTAAAATCACTCGATTCTACAACGATATCAAGTTCATTACGCAAAAGGTTTTCTTAAAAACCTGTCGTAGCCCTCCGTCATTTCAGATAAGTCCTACTTAGTATTCCTGCTGCGTTTGTTGACCTCCGTCAAGGTGTAGTGTGCGGTAGCAAACTAGTATTTATCCGTTTATGCATATGATGCAGATTGTTTTAGGGTAGTCGTGCTGCCTTGTTGACCTCCGTCAAGGGTCGTGCGGGTGGGTTTAATTCAATCAGGAAATGACGGGTAGAACTTGACTAGCAGCCTATGGTTTGTTGACCTCCGTCAAGGTCATAGGACGTTAGGGGTAAAATATTATTGGGAATTCCAAGTGTTGAAATTTGCAATGAGATTGCATACCTTCTATGAGATAGTTGGATCCCGATAACCGCTGCGAGTAAGAGTTACTCCTGGGAGAGTTTTACACATTACAATTTGCCGATCAAGTAGGTGTTTAGAAAGGTGTCAACGGGGTTACGCCCCTGTGAAAACGAGGTTTACTTTAATTAGGTACGTACGAAAACATGGGGAACCTCCCTCAAAGTACCGGCACTGACCTGGCTGAAAGATTGGCGAACTTGTAGGATGTAATTAATCCCGGCAAGTCATTCCTTTTACGGTTTGAAGGAAGATTTGACTAAATCAGTGGGAGACATCCTGATTAGGTATATTAATAACCAATCTAATCTTGCAAGAGCATACGCTGAGTGTTTTCTTCACTCTCTCTCCAAGTAGCTACCATATCACGCCTTAATCAAGATAATAATACGGATGTATTGATCGAACCCGCTTGTTATACTGAACTGGGGAACGTTCGTCCCGCTCCAACTTATAATTGTTATAAGACACGGCAGGAAATTGGGAATTACCAGAATTCCCGTGCCGCCCAAACGAAGAAAGTGCATGTTGATGCATCTTCTTCGGGTGTGTTTATTACAGAGAACTGTTTCTCAGTATCCTTTACGTCCTAGGTATGGGATACCAGATCAGGATCCCGGAAATTTAATTTGTTACATGAGCTATAGAAAGGTAGAGGACTGAGAACGGGTGATAAGTTTCATGAGATAGAAACGGTGCAAGTATTGCAGCCAAGTCTGTTGGTAGTTATCACCCTATATTAAAAAATACATTGATTCTGAACGAATGTTATTAGATACTGAACCTGATATACAACATCTTATCGGTCTCTTTATTAGTAAAGAAGGATATAAATTTGTATTGTTGGATAATGTTTTAAACATTTCCTATATCAAGAGTTGATCGGTTCAGGCACGTTATCTAAAAGCATTGACGTTCTAAATAAAACTACAGTTCTTAGTATACAGAACACACACAAGAGGAAGAGTTCATAAATGAACGAATTCTTCTTGAGACATTGTAGACTAGGTCATATTAATATGACCAGACTAGCTAAGTTACATTTAGATGCATATTTAAATTAGTTTGAATTTACATCTTGTGAAACTTGCCGGTCATGTCACAAAGATAAGATGACCATAGCTCTGTTTATTGGAAACAGAGAAAGAGTTAGTGAACTCTTGGGATTGATACATGCTGATGTATGAAGGTCCCATGTCTACACATGCCAAGACCGGTTCTTTGTACTTCATTACATTCTCTGATGATCTCTCAAGATTCAGACATATGTTCCTGTTGAAGCACAAGTCCGAAACTTTTAAGATATTCACAGAATATAAGTTAGAAGTACCAAAATACGGGTATAAGTATTATGTCCTTTGATGAGATCAAGGAGGAGAATACTTGAGCACGTGATTCCTGGACTATTCTAAACGAGAATGAGATTCTCTCTCAGCATTACTCCTCCGTACATACCACAGCACGTAGGTGTATCGGGGCGGAGCAAACACACCCTATTAGATATGGTGCGCTCTATGATGAGTAATACTAAGTTTACTATTTCCTTTTGGGAGTTATGCACTTGAGAAGCTGAATACCTATTGAATAGGGTTCCAATCAAATCAGTTGCCTACCACTTCATATGTGATATGGAATGGGAAGAGCCCATATCTTAAGTATGTTAAGATTTGGGGTTGTCCAGCCTATGTCTAGAAACATAATCCGGACAAGCTCGAAGCAAAGCCAGTTCTGTAGAACTTTGTTGGAAATCCCAAGCATTCGCAAGGGAATATCTTCTACCTAACCGAGGAACAAAAGTTGTTCTGTTTCTCAACATGCCACCTTCATGAAAGGGAATTTTTTGTGAAAAATTAGTGGACATGAGATAGAACTGGAAAGAGTTCCAGCTATACAAAACTGCAGCTGATGATTTGTTAGAACCAAAGGATTCAGTAGTTTCCAACGAACCTCAGCCTCTCCGCCGATCTAGTAGGGTTCCTCTCCCACCTGAGAGATACTTAGGTTTCTCTATGACAGTGGGAGCGAGGATTGCATCATGAGATGATGACCCAACTAGTGTCAAGCTGGCCATCAGGAGTGGGACTCTGTAAGAATGGCTGGATGCTTAGTGATCTGAGATGGAATCCTTATACACCAACAAAGTATGGACTTTGGTTGCTTTATCTGAAGGGCTAAATCCCCATCAGGAGAAAGTATATCTTGAGAAGATTACTTGGTGTACATGGAAAAGTTGAGACTTTCAAAGCTATGCTTAAGTCCATCCAGATCCTACTTGCCACTGCTACATACCATGACTACGATATCTGGTGGTTGGGTGTCATGAATGCTTTTCTAAATGATGATTTGGAAGAGAGCGTCTATAAGTATACAGCCAGAGAGCTTCGTAGATAATGGGAGCTGCGGAAACGTGTGCAAGATGTTTTATGTGATAAAGCAGGCATCGCGGAGTTGGAACATCTGTTTTGATGTGGTAGTCAAAGAGTATGACTTCATCAAAATGGTAGATGAACTTTGTATATACAGAAAGGTAGCAGAGAGTATGGTGGTGATCCTCGTAGAGTACGTGGATGACATACTCTTGATAAGGAAGAAGTTTCCAATGCTACGCTCGGTCAATCTCCGCTTATCATAAGGATTCTCCATATAGGATCAAAATGATACCACCTAAATCTTGGGTTTGGATCTATGAGATAGATCTAATTGGATGTTAGGATTATCACTAGTTGTAGTGAGATGGTATCAATCGATCCTGGGGAGAATCACTGGAAAGGTTCCAAGGTGATAAGGACGACTGAATGTCAGTCGCATGCATTGTCTTTACCCTCAGTGGAGGGACGGTATGTTGGAAGAGTTCCAGGGTACATAACATGACATACTAGACGATTAAAGGCAAGTTACATCGTTACCAAGGATGCTACCAAAGAGGTAGTCAGGATATATATAAGTTCATGAGACGAACTTCGTTCCTACCATTGTGTGACAATGGAGTTATGGGTTCGGCCTAGGAACCCCCGTCCCATCAGAAATCTAGATATAATTCTTAGGCAGTATCACCTGATCATGGAGATGGTTGATCTACAGGGAGATCGAGGTTGGGAGAGTAGACACAGAGGATAACAGCGTGGATCCACTCACAAAGGACTTTTTCCCAGTAGAGACTTTTATGGGATGGTTGAGTATGAGATATTTCAACCACAGCTAATTATTGGGTATGCGACACCACAACAGATGGCCCTAGTGCAAGTGGGAGATTATTAGTTATATGTATGCCCTAGAGGCCATTACTGTACATGTGATGTATATTGTAGTAGATGCTTGGACATATATAGGGAGGACTTTCTTGCTCGACATGATAGTACGCTATCTGGTTGCTCTTTATCTTAACACGTACTCTGATTGTCTCTATGTTACATGTTGATAAAGCCCTTAGGATATGTACTCGACTACTGGAACTATGATGAGATCATATTAATGGGGCCACGGTAGTCGACGAGTACATTCTATAACTGTTCCTAGTCCAGGGTGTATCGAGATAGGGCATCGATACACCAAAGTAGACTAGCGTATACGCATCTTGACCCGTATGATGGGCGATGGATGATCCCATATCCATCGGTGTTTGACATCAAGGATGGTATATGGGTGCTCAGTGGAGACTGGGTACACTGGACGGACTCGCAGAGAACTCCCAGATGGTATTATACCTCATGTCAGATAGCAGTCCTCTGGTGACACTGGTACAGAGTAGTCTGTTGACCCGAGATCGTCATAGAGTCTTGTGTGATTCCCACTGTGCTTTGATTTCCATCGTACCATGTCCAAGAGGGCATGCAAAAAGGTGGCTTTTGGGTACAGTCCCGAATCATATGGAGGCAATGAGCGATAGGAGGGGATTCATCTCTCCCTGTATAGGAAGTTGATGTTGCGCTGTGTTCGATTGGCTATAACTGGAAATCCCTGGCCAGGGTTGCTGAGATTTACTGGTAAGTGTTATCAGTAATTTCTCGAACTGTTATAGACCTCATATCGAAACGACTTATTGAGCTACTGGGGTCTGACGTTTACCACCCCTAGGCGAGATATGCGACATATCAGACGAAGAGACCGGACTGTACGGGAGTGTTACTGATTGGATTCACAGGAGAAAGTACAGGCTTCTTATTGATCTTCTGATCACTCAATACCTGGGTGGCTGTTACGTTTAGCTGACCGCTTGCAGCTTGTGGGTGTTTGATATGATCATCACCTACTGCCGGCGTATTGACACTTCTTTAGAGTCCTACACAGAGGTTTCTTGGCTCAGGCAAAACGGAGTAGGAGCACATATATGATATGTGCGGGACCGAGAACAATAAGTGTATGTGATACCGTATTAGATTCTCGCGATATGAGATATCGGCCGGGTATATGTAATATAGCCGGGTCATCAGATCAAGTGTTGATTCGATGAACTGATACAGATTATATTAGTCGGTTGTTTGTGAAATAGCCGGATTATCGGTGTTAGTGTATATGCCCTAGAGGCCATTACTGTATCATACTAGTATGTATATTACTTGATGGAAGCTAGGGATATTCACAGTTGTATAGACAATCTTGCTCAATATAGTAGTATGCTACTTGGTTTGTCTCCGCTTTAATGTGTACATGTGTGTTTCTTTATTATATCACTTATACGCATTAGTAGAGTTCTTAGGATCTTTGCTTGATTACCGGCGTTGTGATGGCGATCACGCTTGTGAGGGCTGGGTAATCCACAAGCACATCCTTATACACGTCCCTAGTCGTGGGATTATCGAGATAGGGCATCGATACTCCGGAGTAGACTAGCTATGCGCTTCTCATCTCAGCACGGGAGACGGTCTGTCCCACAGCCATCAGAACGTCGTACTTGAGATAGTATGCGGGTGCTCGTTAGGTTACGAGTACACTGGACATGACTCGTCGGGAACTGATGGTTGGTATTATACCTATCGTCAGTTATGAGTTCCCAGGTGACATGAGTACAGCTTAGTCCGCTGACTTGACACTGTCACTTCGCCTCGAGTGTGTTCCCACTGTTCTTTGATTACTACCCTACCACGGCTCTACTGAGTCGTGCAAACAGGTAGTAGTTGGGTGCAGTCCCGAAGCACTAGGAGGCAGTGACGGTTAGACAGGACTCGTCTCTCCCGGTATTGGGGATTGACATCGCGCTGTGTCTAGGAGAGCCATTACACGGGTAGTGTCTGTCCAGGGCAAGCGAGATATACTGGTAGGTTTCCAGTGTTATCTCAGGGTGTAATGGGCTTCACTCCGACACGACTTGTACCGCTATTAGGGGACAGACGTTTACCGCCCCCCTAGGCCCGCCATGCGATGTATCAGACGAACAGACCGGACTGTACGAAGATTGTCACATACAGGCTCAGTAGGAGTTCGGATGGGTTTACCTCATGGGCCTTCTTATCGACATCTACCTGGGGACCGTTACGTACAGCTAGTGCCGCTTGCGGTCTGTGGTTAAACCATAGTGTCGAGTCTTTAGAGTCCCACACAGAGAGTTTCCCTGCACTGAGCGAAACGTGTAGAGACCGTATGTTTTTACGGCAGGGCTGCGATCACTTACGTACACTTGTGTGCGTGTGGTGTTCGGGCAGGCAGTACTAGTGGGCTTTGGTTTAAGCCGGATCCTAGTATTGCACGGATGGATTTGTTTTGTCTTCTGCGCATCCGCATTCTACGGAATGCGGATGCAGGTGTGTATGCACAGTTTTCCAGAGCGATGAAGGAGGAGGTGCCTCATCAGGGTTTTGGGAGTTGGTTCGGCCAAAACCGTTATGTGGCAGGCTCATTATGGTTTTGACAGTTGATTCGGACTCATTATGGTTTCGGCAGTTCGTTTGGTCAAAACCATTATGAGCTGCGGACATCATTTACTAATCATTTTAGTGATAATTTTATTATGGCTAATTGCATTGACCATTTGACCACCATGACCTCTCTTGACTTTGTTGACCGGTTGACCATGTTGACCATTGACTTTCAAGAGAGATCTACACTCTTCTTTTCTTTTTCTTTTTCCATTTTGATTATGATAATGGTCATTTCAATGTAGCCATCAAACTTTATCTTGATGGGATTAGTAATGATTTTATTTTTGCATTATTGAACCATGGTTCATTTTTCTTATGCTCATAATTTCTTTCTCATTCTCTCTCTTGCCTTTTCAAGTGAGAAGAAAAAGAAATGAACCATGGTTGCTAGCTCCTCCTTCTTCTTCCTCCTCTTGATTCATCTTTTGATCTCATGTGTTGAGAGATAAAGATCCCACAAAGACAAAATCATCCCTTTATCACTTCTACACAACCTAGGGCTTATAGATTAGCAATCTCTTTGGCCTATTTACCTCGGCTCGAGGTGGAGCTCGGTGTATATCTCTCGGGTGGATCGTCTTCGACTCAAGGAGGCCGCGGAGGTGACCAAAGTCCAGATCAAGCCTTGGAGCAAGCAAGGAGAAGAACAACAAGAAGAGAAGGAGTTCAAGTTGAGGTATAACCCCTAACCGAGTAGATAAATCTTTAGTTAGGATGCTAGTGTGTTGTTTATGTTAGTGTATATGCCCTAGAGGCCATTACTGTATCATACTAGTTTGTATATTACTTAATGGAAGCTTGGGATATTCACCTTGTATATACAATCTTGCTCAAAATAGTAGTATGCTACTTGGTTTGTTTCTACTTCAATATGTACATGTGTTTATTTTATTATATCACCTATACGCATTAGTAGAGCCCATAGGATCTTTGCTTGATTACCAGCATTGTGATGGCAGTCACACTAGTGGGGCTGGGTAATCTATAAGCACATCCTTATGCAGGTCCCTAGTCGCAGGACTATCGAGACAGGGCATCGATACTCCGGAGTAGACTAGCGCATGCGCTTCTCATCCCAGTATGGGAGACGGTCTGTCCCACAGCCGTTGGTACGTCGTACTTGAGATAGTATGCGGGTGCTCGTTGGGTTACGAGTACACTGGACAGGACTCGTCGGGAACTGACTAGTTGGTATTATGCCTATCGTCAGTTATCAGTTCCCAGGTGACATGAGTACATCTTAGTCCGCTGACTTGACACTGTCACTTCGCCTCGAGTGTGTTCCCACTGTACTTTGATTACTACCCTACCACGGCTCAAAGGAGTCATGCAAACAGATGGTAGTTGGGTGCAGTCCCGAAGCACTTGGAGGCAGTGACGGTTAGACAGGATTCGTCTCTCCCGGTATTCGAGGTTGACATCGCGCTGTGTCTAGGAGAGCCATTACACGAGTAGTCCCTGGCCAGGGCAAACTAGATATACTGGTAGGCTTCCAGTGTTATCTCAGGGTGTTTTGGGCTTCACTCCGACACGACTTGTACCGCTATTGAGGGACTGACGTTTACCGCCCCCTAGGCCCGCCATGCGATGTATCAGACGAACAGACCGGACTGTACGGAGAATGTCACATTCAGGCTCAGTAGGAGTCACTAGTAAAATAGGGGGTTGCCCCTACGGATGGAATTATCCGTTGGGGCAGATTTTACTTGGCCCTACGGATTACTCCGTAGGGCTAAAGGGTTGCCCCTACGGGCACTGACGTTCAAGAATAAAAAAATTAATTCTTAATTTGGTGTTTGCCCCTACGGTGGCGCAAACAAAGGACCTACGGATATATCCGTAGGGGCAAGTAAATATCGATTTATTAAGACCCCAGATCGATCGCCTACGCTCACTTTCTCTCTCTCTCTCTCGATCGGGCACGAGAAAAATCCCCAAATCGCCACGCCGTCGTCGCCACCGTCGTTCTCCTCGTCGCCACCGCCGGTTTCGTCGCAACCGCAGTTCTCGTCGCCACCGCGGTTCAGGTCGTCGCCTCAGCCCCAGCAGCAGCCGTTCAGGTGAGTAAATCTCGAGGTAAATTAAAGAATTTTTGGATTATTTTGGGCTTAGGGTTCATGGCTGGGTCTGGAGTTGCGCGCGCGAGTTGGGGTTGGGCAGGGGTCGCGGTCGCGGTCGGGGTCGGGGTCAGGGTAGGGTTAGGGTTGGGGTTCGGCTGCTGCTGGGGTGGGGCTGGGGTTAGGGTTTGCCTTAGGGTTGGTGTTGGGGTTTAGCTGGCCACGCTGGGGTTAGGGTTGGGCTGGGGCTGGGGGCTGGGGCTGGGGCTGGAGGCTGGGGCTGGGCCACGCGGGGTTTTGGGATCTTTGTAATTTGCTTGCTCTGTTTGGGGTTTCAGTTGATCCTCATTAAAAAATTGGTGATTGATCTCTTCAATCATATTATTATCTGTAGTTAAAATTTTTGTGAAGCCTTCAGAGTTTGGAAAAATCTAGAATTACCGTTGAAATTCTGGCAACATTCAAAAACTGTGTATATGATGTGTGTGTGTGTATGCATGTATATACATTTGAAATTTATCTTTCTTCTATGATATAAAACGGTTAAACCGAAGAAAATTACTGGGGGAATTTTTGCTAAAATCACTTGATCAAGTGATGGGATAATTTCATTTGGTAATCTTTTACTTATTTTACATCTCTTATTTTTTCATGCAAAAATCTCAATAGGTTTCTTGCAATTTTGCCTATCGATCAATTATTATATTTATTTCTATTTTTTGTGGATGATTTGGCTTCAATTGAATGGAGGCGATGATGGCTTGCCCTCAAGCTTCCACTTTTATGAGCTTTATAGTTATGAGATTGGCGAGGCAAGATGGTTTGTAGCCATCTTATTTCTTTTCCTAAATTCAAATCCAAATATAAACTGTCTGATTGAGAGAGAGAGAGTATGGGAGATTATGTATTATTCAATGTGTTTGGAAGCTGGCATGTTCTGAGCGTCATCTCTGCATGAAAGCTATGGTTTTGCAAAGGGTTTGCCCTAACTATTTTCTGTGGGGAAGCTGAAGGCCTGAAGCTTCATCAAACTCAGGATTGGATTCTGGTCGGGTATTGTAAATTCTTATGAAAGTTCCGTTCAAGATTTGTTCAGAGCTTGCATAACATCCTTTTCATCTTTATGAGATCTTTATGCGGTCATTTTTTTGGGTTTATATATTTCTCGAGCCCGTTTGACTTTGGACTTAGGATAACCCCAAATCTCTTTCTTATTTTGATTCCTAAGCTGGCATATCTGAGGCTCGTATTCCAGTATCGTTGCTGGAAAAGCTAAGGTTGCGAACATTTTTGCAACGATAATTTCTGTATGACAGCTTAAGCACACATAAAACTTAAACAATCTTGAAGCACTGCAGTTTTTCACTAAACTACCTAAAAGTTTTTATATTGCTGCAAGCTTCCTTAAAGTGCTGCATCTAAGTGTATTTTAGTGGGAAAACCCTTGAAAGCCAAACTTCATGGGGTTTGCTGTTTGCCTTCTCTGTAGCTAGTTTGAGGTTTATTTAGTTTTGGATTTTTTTTGCAACACTCTCTGAGTTCCAAATCAACAAAAAGTTGAATGTTGAATCACAAGCAAGAAGTAGCCAAACTGGCCCTAAAGTAATCCTGAGTGATGATAATTTTCCAGGGAGTTTAAAATTTATAGAAATGGCGAGGCAACATTGGATTGTCTGCAAGTATTCAAGCAACCTGTTTGCAGCCATCATGCTATTTGTGATCCCAGTATAAAACTCAAACATGCCTCTTAGTTAGTTTACTTTAATTTGTTATTTATGTGTGTGTGTCAACATTGGATTGTCCCAAGTATAAAACCAAACCCACAAAACATCAAAACTGTCTCCGACAATCTTATGGTCATTAGACATAAGATTTATGCATATAGGTAACATCTGCCAATATGCCATATCCAGACCGCAATCTATTTTTGCCTATTGGCTAATATGAAAATATCGGCCCGCGTATATGACATAATCAAAGTTGTTAAATCTTAATACGGTTTGTGTTTCGTTTTTTTATTTATCAGTTCTATCAATGTTGCGTATAACGCTTTATGATATCAGTATCCTACATTTGTAGTTTTAATTGTTGATTGTTATAGATGAATACCATTGCAATAATAGTTTTTGGTCGATGAATGCTATTGCAATGTAGGATGATCAGTTCTATCAATCTTGATCTCAATGGTTTAAAATAATGTTACACATACAACACGAATGCACAACAAACGCATAATTAGAGAGCGACTCAAGATATTCAGGTTAAAACCAATATATGATACTCGATGATAATATGAAACCTTCATATTCCCATCGATACCAATATACGCCTCGATATCTTTCCCTCTCGTTCCTAAAATTTTCTCTCGTTCCCGCGTCTCCAATTTTCTCTTCGTCGCCACCGCGCGCCCTCCGTTCTCAGCCCGCCACCGCCCTCGTTCTTCCTCGTCGAGTTCCTCGTCGCCGATATTTGTGCCTACATTGATGCCTAAAGCAACGAATCAAATGATGTGGATCACAAACTAATTAAATAAATTTTGAATACCAATCTGGACTGGGATTTGAATACCAATCCTAGTTTGCTATATTTTTTTATATATAGTAGATGGTGATACTTCTTTAAGTAAAAACAGCCCTACACTTAAGCGAAATCATAAATCGAAACACACATATATAGAATACAACTCATACATGGGTATCCTCAAATCTAACTTTCATTGAATTTGCACGCGCACTTAAAATAACAACCTTTATACTAAAAAAATTATGTATGCCATTACTTAGTAGTTTATGGTTTTAAGACGCAAAAGCCATTTGAGAAATACTTTTTCTACCCACTATTAATCCATATTCTCAATATGGTCATTGAATTTGCACGCGAACATCATAAGAAGGAGAATACAGTAATGTGGCAGAAGGAGAAGACAGTAATGTGGCGGAAGAAGAAAAAAATGACATTCCTCGTTCTCTGTTTCAGCATCAATCTTCTGATATGAACTAATGATGGCTTTCACATAGGCTTTTCCCTTTAGAGACTTCTTAGTGTCCAATGGAAAGCATACATCAGATTTGTGCAGGTCGGGTTCTTCTATGACTTTTAAGAGTCTCAACTGATTCTGTAAATTACACTCTAATTGGGTGGTACTTTTACCACTTCTCACTGCAGGTGCGCTCTCTAATATCCATTTTGAATGTAATATTATCGATATTCAAAATGGATATTAGAGAGCGCACCTGCAGTGAGAAGTGGTAAAAGTATCACCCAACTAGGGTGTAATTTACAGAATCAGTTGAGACTCTTAAAAGTCATAGAAGAACCCGACCTGCACAAATCTGATGTATGCTTTCCATTTGACACTAAGATGTCTCTAAAGGGAAAAGCCTATGTTAAAGCCATCATTAGTTCATATCAGAAGATTGATGCTGAAACAGAGAACGAGGAATGTCATTTTTTTCTTCTTCCGCCACATTACTGTCTTCTCCTTCTGCCACATTACTGTATTCTCCTTCTTATGATGTTCGCGTGCAAATTCAATGACTATATTGAGAATATGGATTAATAGTGGGTAGGAAAAGTATTTCTCAAATGGCTTTTGCGTCTTAAAACCATAAACTACTAAGTAATGGCATACATAATTTTTTTAGTATAAAGGTTGTTATTTTAAGTTTTCCCTTATAGAGATATGATCTAACTGCATCTATCAACTATAAGTGTGCAGAAAATTATGATAAGAAATCATAAGAAAGGGTCGTAGCCATGCATAACCTTGAATCTACATACCAAATCATGCAAAAGCATGCACTTATTGTCACCTTGCCTTAGAATATAAAATATCTTGGAAGACTATAAGCGAGCATTTAAATCTTGATAGCTTTTGACTTCAACATATATTTTTCTCAAGTACCATGAAATATACTTGCTCCGTATAAACCGTTTTCAGGAAGATGGATTAATAATGACAAATTATCCATTGTGGCTCACTAGGTTAGCATTTTCTCTTCTATTGACCATCTTTCTAATCTGCTTGGTAAATTTATTCGGAACCGGCTGCGAATCATTAAAAGACATGCATAAGAAAGAAAACTAAAATACAGATATATAGCATACCGATACATCGAAACTTCATAGTTGCGATGGCAATCCAGAGATATTTATTTCTACACACGTGGTGCGCGTGCGAATGCGTCAGGCATCATGGACAAATATTTCAGAACATGGAAAGTATTATTCGTATAAAGTAATTAAAACTTTTAAACACCTTGGGTAGATATTTTCTTAGTTGATGCAATCATATCATGAGGACTAAATTTAAGCTATTATACATATGCTTATGTATTTTTTTAATCTAATATATCACACACACAGAGAGAGAGAGAGAGGGGGAGAACACCAGGTAGATAGAGAAATCAGGTAGCAGGATCCTGAAGAAATGGAGTCCATAGCATTGCTCATCATCATCATCCGTGATCCCTTTGAAAAAATATTATCAAAGGGATCATGGATGATGATGATGAGCAATGCTATGGACTCTATTTCTTCAGGATCCTGCTACCTGATTTCTTTACCTACCAGGTGTTCTCTCTCTCTCTCTGTGTGTGTGTGTGTGATATTTTAGGTTAGAAAAATACATATGCATATGTATAATAGCTTAAATTTAATCCTCATGATATGATTGCATCACCTAAGAAAATATCTACCCAAGGTGTTTAAAAGTTTTAATTACTTTATACGAATAATACTTTCCATGTTCTGAAATATTTGTCCATGATGCCTGACGCATTCGCACGCGCACCACGTGTGTAGAAATAAATATCTCTGGATTGCCATCGCAACTATGAAGTTTCGATGTATCGGTATGCTATATATCTGTATTTTAGTTTTCTTTCTTATGCATGTCTTTTAATGATTCGCAGCCGGTTCCGAATAAATTTACCAAGCAGATTAGAAAGATGGTCAATAGAAGAGAAAATGCTAACCTAGTGAGCCACAATGGATAATTTATCATTATTAATCCATCTTCCTGAAAACGGTTTATACGGAGCAAGTATATTTCATGGTACTTGAGAAAAATATATGTTGAAGTCAAAAGCTATCAAGATTTAAATGCTCGCTTATAGTCTTCCAAGATATTTTATATTCTAAGGCAAGGTGACAATAAGTGCATGCTTTTGCATGATTTGGTATGTAGATTCAAGGTTATGCATGGCTACGACCCTTTCTTATGATTTCTTATCATAATTTTCTGCACACTTATAGTTGATAGATGCAGTTAGATCATATCTCTATAAGGGAAAACTTAAAATAACAAGCTTTATACTAAAAAAATTATGTATGCCATTACTTAGTAGTTTATGGTTTTAAGACGCGAAAGCCATTTGAGAAATACTTTTCCTACCCACTATTAATCCATATTCTCAATATAGTCATTGAATTTGCACGCGCACATAATAAGAAGGAGAAGACAGTAATGTGGCAGAAGGAGAAGACAGTAATGTGGCGGAAGAAGAAAAAAATGACATTTCTCGTTCTCTGTTTCAGCATCAATCTTCTGATATGAACTAATGATGGCTTTCACATAGGCTTTTCCCTTTAGAGACTTCTTAGTGTCCAATGGAAAGCATACATCAGATTTGTGAAGGTCGGGTTCTTCTATGACTTTTAAGAGTCTCAACTGATTCTGTAAATTACACCCTAGTTGGGTGATACTTTTACCACTTCTCACTGCAGGTGCGCTCTCTAATATCCATTTTGAATATAATATTATAGATATCCATGCCTGTTTATGTCAAAATTACTTATATTGTCAATGTTTGATTATCTAGTTGTTGGTGATGCGTCCATATCAGGGACAGTGGCCACTCCCGTTCCTCCAGGTATGTTTATATATTATATAGGGCATGTATATTGATTTAGAATGCTATATCATAAATATACACACATTTCTTTTGCTCTTAGTCGTCCAACTCATTATCATGGGCTGCTTGATGAGATTAGATTTGCGCCTGATGATCTACAAGAGCTTGTTCACTCCCTGTCATATGTGTAAGCAGCGCTATATGCGAGTTTACCTTGTTAGTATGTATGTACTGAAATTAATTAATATTATTCAAATTTTGATACATGCAGATACCAGAGGAGCACATCTTCTATCTCTGTAGGTAAGGCTTTGAATTTGTTGATTTTGGTATTTCTTGTCAATTTTATAGACCAGTATGTGCTAAATATAATGTTCTGACAGTTGCTAGGGGGAAGGCAACATTCGAGGCTGCTGACCCCAGTCCTGGACGCCGCACACGGACGGCACCACGGAGGTTTGGAGATAGGCCGAGGACTGGGCTCTAGCAGGGCCCATATGAGGTTGGACTCCACCCCGGTGGTTACTTCCTCCGTCTCCAGTTAGCGACGTATCCAGCAGGAACAGGAGAGCTTGAAGGCCACCGTTCAGGAGTTGAATGAGATGCTGGTATGTATACTACTTAATAGTAAAATATAATGTCATATTATAGATATCAACATATCCAATATCAGTACATAGCCTGAGCTTATTTGGTTGTAGACTTATGTTTTATTAATCATACATACATATGTAATTGAAATAAACAACGCTTTTCCAAATTAGATATCCAAACAGGGTTTCGAAATAACTTAATAATGAAACGAATTCGAATAATAAATAGTTCTTACACGCTTCTTAAACACGTTATATCCAGACGCGACAGGGTAGATCGGCCGAGCCTCCACACGCATCTCCTTCGGCTGCGGTTCCGCAGACAGCTCCTGTAGCTCCACCGCCCACTTAGACTCCCGCTCGCGACGAATTGCAGAGTTTATTGACCAAGGAGCAGGACCGAGCTGGACCGAGCTAGGGTAGATTTTTGGTTCTTTTTTTTTGAAACATGTATTTATTTATATCATACACATTGTACTACATTTTGAAACGATATTGATATTGGTTTGTATTTATATCATATTCAGTTTTTGTGTTTCTTTTGTATATTATATATATGCGTGAGATGTGATTATGAATACTGCAATATATGATTTGATTGATGTATACATTATTGTGCACAGGGCGGGAAAAAATCTAGCAGCCCATTTTTAAAAAAAAAATACAGACAATATGTACCTACGGATTAAGCCGTAGGTATATATGTTGCCCCTACGGGCATATCCGTAGCGGCAAACTATCAGGAAACCTGATATTTTCCCACCTGATATCAGTGCAGGGTGTTGGGAGTACCCCTACGGATATGTCCGTAGGGGCAACTGTTTATCCCCTACGAATTTATCCGTAGGGGCAAATTATCAGGTTTCCTGATATTTCCCCCCTCCCCCCCGATCTCAGTGCAGGGTGTTGGGAGTAGCCCCTACGGATGTCTCCGTAGGGGCTACATTATATCCCCTACGGATGTATCCGTAGGGGTCTAAACAGGACCTACGGGTATATCCGTAGGTATATACAATATATTCAAAAAAAAATTACATATATGATTTTATTACCCCTACGGGGTACTCTGTAGGGGCTATAACACCTACTGTTATATCCGTAGGGGCTTAAATTTGTCCGTAGGGGCAAGTTCAGGGACTCAACTTGCACCTGCGGCCTTTGCACCTACGGGGTCTTTTTTCGCCCCTACGTATATATCCGTAGGGGCAGTGGGTTGCCCCTACCGATAAATCCGTAGGGGCAACCCTTCTTTGTAGTAGTGAGTTCAGATGGGTTTCACCTCGTCGGTCTTCTTGTCGGCACTACCTGGGGACCGTTACGCATAGCTAGTGCCGCTTGCGGTCTGTGGTTAAACCCACTGCCAGCGTAGTGTCGAGTCTTTAGAGTCCCACACAGAAATCTTTTCGCCTTTAGGCAAAAGAGTAGAGGTCGCAAGGTTTTGCGACAGGTCGCATGGTTTTGCGATAGGGTTCGGTCACATCCGTGCACTTGTGCACGTACAGTGTCCGGACAGTTTACACTAGCGGGCTTTGGTTTAAGCCAGATCCTAGTGTACCCTTTGGGATTGGATTTATCCAGTTTGTATTCGTGTTCCTCGGAACGCGGATGTGGGTGTGTATGCACAGTTGACCGAGAGACAGAGGCAGAGGATTCTCATTAGGGTTGTTGACCGTTGACCGTTGACTATTGACTTTTTGCTCAACCCTTATGAGAATTTGATATGTGATTAACAATTATATTAATTAAGTATTATGGTGACATGGTTGTTGGCTTGTTGACTTTGTTGACTTTTGTTGACTTGTTGACTTTGTTGACCGGTTGACTAGGCTTGACTAGTTGACCATCATGATAACCATAGCTATCATTTCATGGCAAAGACTTTTGCTTGCTTGCTCTTTTGTGCAAAATGAGTGCATGAAATGATATGGCTATGGTTGCTTAAACCATTACATAACACTTGATTGATATGATATGTTATCATTGTTTTGGATTATGAGAGGGTGAAAGACAAAAGAGAGGCTCATTCTCACTTGCTCATTCTCTCTCTTGTTCTTGAGCTCTCATACTCTTGCTCTCACCCTCTTCCTCTTGCTCCCTCTCTTGACTCTATGGTTCACTTGTCTCATGAGTTGAGAACCAAGAACCATAGATAAAATCCCATACAAACTCTTCTCTACTCACTCTTGTTCACAAGGTTTAGCAAACCGAGTGAACTACTTTCTTCAAAGTTCGAAGAAGGAGCCAAAGGTTGGAGCTTTCAGGTGGATCTATCTTCGGTGTAAGGAGACGACGGGAAGAAGCCGATCCGGACCACCATCGGAGCTTGAAGACGAAGGAGTTCAAGACAAGCAAGGTATAAACCCCCTAACCGAGTAGTTAACGACTCCTAGTTAGGTTGTTAGTTAGATGTTTAACAAAGATCCGGGTTTTAAGTCCATGTTACCACCTCTATAAAATCGTTTTTTATCAAATTCCGCTTGCCCGAAAGTACCGGGAGAGGTAGCATGGACATACAGTGGTATCAGAGCCTAGTTAAACTCTATCTAACATGTTAGCAAGTAACTAGAAGATCGATCAAAGAAAAAGTCACGAAAACGAACCCGAGAATTTCAAGTTTCTGTCGATTTTTATTCTGTTCAAAAGTTGATAATTTTCATCTTAAAAATCGGCTCAGGCTTTTGTGTGAACACCCACCAAATTTGGTCCAACGATCGAGTCAAAGAGCCGCGGAAACGCGGCGGGAGCACGCTCCCGCCGCGGTTCCGCGGCCGAGTTGACTCGGCCGAGGTCCATCTTTGGTGCAGTGTGTTTCTGGGGTGGTTTTGGGATTTTTGGAATATGTGTTTTCTGCCCAGATTTTCCAGAACGAAAATTTATTTTTGGGGTCCCGAAAATCCGTATTTTTGATCGAACTTCTAAAAGACTTAAGCTGACGGGTTTTTCTGTGATGTGATATTTGTATTGAACGTCTACTAATTGCTATATGTCGATTAGTGGGGGTTATACAAATCTGTGATCTGTAATATTGCTGGAATGTGGATATGAATATGTTGGATTGTCGCGGGTGAATAGCCGGGGGTTGTGAGACGAGAGTTTTTCTTTTCTTTCAATTCATGTAAATTTGTAAATTGATGTAATAATTATTTGTATGGCCGCACAACCGGGTCGGGGTTGTAGACGTCATTGTATAATTTCTTTTTACTGTTTTTGCTTCTAGGATAGACCCATGGAGGGGGTGCACAAACTACCGGGTATGCCGAAGTGCCGAGTGGCCTACTCACGAGGATGAGGGAGGTTGCTTCGCTTCGAGTACTTGGCGGGTAGTTTGCCGCACCCGTAGGGGTCTTGGGTGGGGTCTTGGCTATTCACCGCGACCGTGTAATCTGCTTTTCGTTACAGGCTCGTACGAATTGCAGCTTCCTAGTATATCCAATGTGTTCATCTGTGATCTGAAATGGCTATCATTGCAATATATCTATATATGATATTATTTAGGCGTTGCTTATGTTTTACAGCCGCGCTAGCCCAGCCCCCGCTCTGTCGTTAGTTAAGTAACCTAACGGGTAATGACGGGGCCCCGTGGCAAATGCGAATGGCATAAGCGTACGTCATATTTTGGTTGTTTTCTGCAATGGTAGGATTAAATGATGGGACGCATTAAAAGAACTAATGCAAGAATATCACGCATTAAAAGAACTAATGCAAGAAAATAAACCAAGTTAAAAGTCGTTGGAACACTTTCGAAAAACCACTCGGTTCTTTTCAAAACTAAATTTTAAATGCGGAGCTTGAGCCACTCCTTTTAAAAGCTATCTCGTTCCATCGATTATATCAAGTTCACTACGTTCACGGTTTAGCCAAAACCATTCGTAGCCCTCCGTCGTTTCACATGGATGGTCAATAGTATTCAAGCTATGTTTGTTGGCCAAAGTCAAGGCATAGTGATTGGTAGCTATTGGGTATTCATGTGCAGCATAGATAGATGCGTTGGTTTGGAACAGTCGTACTGCTTTGTTGGCCAAAGTCAAGGGTAGGTACGGGTGGATTCAAATTAACCTGGAGAACGACGGGAAGAACTTGACATGTGACTTATGATTTGTTGGCCAAAGTCAAGGTGATGAGAGCATGGGGCAAAAAATCCACATCGGGAGTTTCAAAAGAACTGAAACTTGCTAGATTTGCACACCACTTGGAGTGTGATGATTCTGGTAGGATTCCTTCAGTTTCGTCACGCGATGATATTTGGATCCCGATCCTACCGTGAATATATGCTACTCCTCG
Source organism: Agapanthus africanus (assembly GCA_030015575.1). Taxonomy (NCBI): domain Eukaryota; kingdom Viridiplantae; phylum Streptophyta; class Magnoliopsida; order Asparagales; family Amaryllidaceae; genus Agapanthus; species Agapanthus africanus. The sequence continues at coordinate 228,186,604 of CM057345.1, read as the reverse complement.
GGAAATTTCTCACTAAACGATCAATGCTATAAACCTAGTAGGTGCCTAGAAAGGTGTTAGCGGGGCTACGCCCCCAGGGAAAAGAGGTTCTTGAATTAAGGAACTTCGCGAAAGCGTTGGAAAACCTCCCTCGAAGTACCGACACTGGCCTGGCTGAACGGTTAAGCAAGTATTGTGCGGTGGGATTGATCCCAACTAATTCTTCCTTTTTGGTTTGAGGAGGGATTCGAGAAACAGTGGGAGCCATCCTGTTTAGACAAACTAAAAACCATTCTAAACTTGCAAGAGCATCAAGCTGAGTGTTTCTTCTCTCTCCTAATTGCAGCGACCAATCAACATGACTGGACTTAAGTTACTTCTAGATAAAAACATACTGACAGGGCCAAACTACAAAGATTGGCTCAGGAATGTCAAAATGGCAATCACTTACGACAAGCTGGGGTATCTTCTTACCACCAAAGCTCCCCCTGTCCCTGGTCCCACTTCCAGCGTCGCGGATAAGGAAATCCGTAAGACTTGGGAGATTGATAGCGCGAAGGCCAAATGCCTCGTACTTGCCTCTATGGACAATGAACATCAGAGGAGGCATGAGAATATGGACTTGGAATCCATATTTCTTCATACAAAAGAACTGTATGGAGAGCAATCTCGTATCGCAAGATACGAAGCGTCGAAAAAGTTATTTTCGGCAAGGATGGCCGTCGGATCATCAGTAGCAGAGCACGTGCTTAAGATGATCAGCTACACTGAGGAGCTCGCTGACCTAGAGACCACATTGGAGAGCGAGCTCTATATGGACTTAGTTCTCCAGTCCCTTCCTTCCACTTACGCCCAGTTTATACTGAACTTCAACCTACAAGAAAAAGAGGTTGAACTTTCAGAGCTCCTCAACATGCTGAGGAGTGCAGAGGGCACCCTACAGAAAAGTAGGGAAACATCCACTTTGTTTGTAGGAGGATCATCTTCTTCTAGGTCCAAGGCGAATGCCAAGGGAAAGAAGAAGAGAGCCCCCGCCAAACCAAGAGGCGGTGTTAGTAAAGTGGATACGAAGGGAAAAGCAAAAGCAACAAAGAAAGCGCGGAAGCTTGTGGATAAGGAAGAATGCTTCTATTGTCATAAGAAAGGACACTGGAAGAATGATTGCAGGGCTTGGAAAGCCAGAAACCAGGAATTGAAGCAGGTTGCAGCTTCAGCTTCAGGTGTGTATGTTATTGAAAACTGTCTTTCAATAAACTCTACTTTCTGGGTATTGGATACCGGATCAGGATCTCATATCTGTAATTCATTGCAGGCGTTGAGAAACCGTAGGGTTTTGAAGGCAGGTGACATGACCCTCAGAGTTGCGAACGGAGCTAGCATGGATGCTAAAGCCGTGGGGGACTATCACCTGGGAATGTCAGATGGACATGTTTTGGTTTTGCGTAATTGCTTTTTTGTACCCAACGCAACTTGTAGTATCATTTCTGTATCTTTAGTTTCTAAAGAAGGTTATGAATTTGCGTTTGTAAGTAATGTTGTAAACATTCACCTTAATCAAGTTTTGATTGGGTCAGGTACATTGAGTAATGGTATATACGTATTAAACCAACCACAGATTTTCAATGTCCAGAATACACACAAAAGAATGTCTCCGGAAATAAATCAGAATTTCTTGTGGCATTGTAGACTGGGTCACATCAATGAGAGAAGGTTGACGAAGTTACATACAGAAGGATATTTGAATCCGTTCGAATATCAATCGTATGCCACTTGTCAATCCTGTCTCAAAGGAAAGATGACAAAGACTCCGTTTACTGGACACGGAGTAAGGGCGAGCGAGCTCTTGGGACTCGTACACAGCGACGTGTGCGGTCCAATGTCTACACATGCGCGAAGTAGTTATTCTTACTTCATCACTTTTTCGGATGACTTTTCAAGGTACGGTTATGTCTTCTTAATGAAACATAAGTCCGAAGCCTTTGGAAAATTCCAGGATTATAAGAATGAAGTAGAAAAACAAACCGGCAAAAGTATCAAGATCCTAAGATCGGATCGAGTTGGTGAATACTTGAGTGCCGAATTCCTGGACTATTTAAAAGAGAACGGAATTCTCTCTCAGCTTACTCCTCCATACACTCCGCAACATAACGGTGTATCGGAGAGACGGAACCGAACCCTATTAGATATGGTACGGTCCATGATGCGTAACGCTGAGTTACCGCGATCATTCTGGGGGTATGCGCTAGAATCAGCTGCATACCTTTTGAACCGAGTTCCAACTAAAACTGTGCCTACTACACCATATGAGATGTGGTATGGGAAGAGACCCTATCTTAAGCACATTAAGACATGGGGATGTCCAGCTTTTGTTAAAAAGCAGCATGCGGACAAGCTCGAGGCACGCTCAGTACAGTGTAAGTTCGTGGGATATCCAAAGAACTCCAAGGGATATTTCTTCTACTGCGAAGAGGAACAAAAAGTTCTTGTTTCTCGTCATACCTACTTCTTGGAAACTGAGTTTTTAGAAACCCAGATAAGTGGGAGCACAGTAGAACTGGAAGAAATTCCAGAACCTCGAGCTATTACTGAAAGCTTAGTGGAACCAGAGGGTTCAAAAGAACAGGACATTCCTACGCCGCTCCGCAGGAGTAGTAGGCAGTCTCATCCACACGAGAGATACTACGGTTTTCTCATAGACGGGGATAGAGAGGATTGCATCATAGATTATGATGAGCCTACTAGCTTCTAGTAGGCCGTTCAGAGCGTTGACTCAGTAAAATGGCCGGATGCAATGCGGACCGAAATGGAGTCCATGTACACCAACAAAGTAAGGACGTTGGACATTGCTCCAGAAGGGGTAAAACCCGTAGGATGCAAGTGGATCTTCAAAAGGAAGATTGGTGTAGATGGACAGGTTGAGACCTATAAAGCTAGACTTGTTGCGAAGGGTTTTCGTCAAAGACCTGGTTTGGACTATGACGAAACCTTTTCTCCAGTGGCTATGCTGAAATCCATTCGGATCCTTCTTGCCATTGCTGCCTTCCACGATTATGAGATCTGGCAGATGGACGTAAAGACCGCTTTTCTAAATGGAAATTTAGAGGAGTGTGTCTATATGGACCAACCAGAGGGTTTCATTCAGAGTGGGAGCAGCGGAAAGGTGTGCAAGTTGCTTAAGTCCATCTATGGACTAAAGCAGGCATCGCGGAGTTGGAACATCTGTTTTGATGAGACGGTCAAGGAATTTGGTTTTATCAAAAATCCAGATGAACCATACATCTATTGTAGATTTGGAGCGAGAATTGTAGTATTCCTCGTTTTGTACGTGGATGACATTCTTTTAATAGGAAATGACATTCCTATGCTACAATCTGTCAAGGGGTTCTTGTCACAAAGGTTCTCCATGAAAGACCTGGGTGATGCCTCATACATCCTAGGGATCCGGATCCATCGTGATAGATCCAAGAGGATATTAGGACTTTCACAGTCCAGGTACATCGACACCATACTGAAGAGATTCAGTATGGAAGATTCCAAGCGCGGTAACCTACCGGCTTGTCACGGGATCACCCTCTCTAAAGAGATGTCTCCAAAGACTGATTTGGAGAGGGATCGCATGTCTATTATACACTACGCTTCTGCGGTAGCCTCTATAATGTATGCGATGTTGTGTACCAGACCGGATGTAGCTTATGCACTTAGTGTAGTAAGCCGGTATCAGTCAAACCCCGGGGAGAAACACTGGATAGCGGTAAAGAACATTCTCAAGTACCTGAGAAGGACTAATGAGATGTTCTTGGTGTATGGCGGAAAAGACCTCCAGATCGAGGACTTTGCTGACTCCAGCTTCCAGAGTGACAAGGATGATTCCAAGTCCATGTCGGGTTTTGTCTTTACCCTCAATAGAGTGGCGGTGTGTTGGAAGAGTTCCAAACAGGAAAACGTTGCAGACTCGACGATGGAAGCGGAATACATCGCTGCATCTGATGCCGCAAAAGAAGCTGTCTGGATAAGGAAGTTCTTGAAAGAACTTCAGGTGGTTCCGTCCATTGTTGATCCAATACCTCTGTATTGCGACAACAACGAGGCTATAGCTTTAGCGAAGGAACCCAGGTCCCATCAGAGATCCAGACACATCTTGAGGCGGTATCACCTGATCAGGGAGATCGTGGATCGCCAGGAGATCGAGGTTCGGAGAGTCACTTCAGAAGATAACACTGCAGATCCATTCACCAAGGCCTTGCCCCAGACTCAGTTCGAGCGGCTGATCGAGATGATAGGTCTTCGATACGCCAGTATATGGCCTTAGTGCAAGTGGGAGATTGTTAGTGTATATGCCCTAGAGGCCATTACTGTATCATATGTTAGTTATATGTAAGCCCTAGAGGCCATTACTGTACATAGGATGTATATTGTAGTGGATGCTGGGACATATATAGGGAGGACTTTCTTGCTCGACATGATAGTATGCTATCTGGTTGCTCTTTACCTTAACGTGTACACTGATTGTCTCTCTGTTACATGTTGGTAAAGCCCTTAAGATGTGTACTTGACTACCTAGACTATGATGCGGATCATACTAGTGGGGACATGGTAGTCCATAAGTACATCCTTCAAAGTCCCTAGTCGTGGGTGTATCGAGACGGGGCATCGATATACCAGAGTAGACTAGCGTGTACCTTCTCGACCCATACAGATGGGCGATGGATGATCCCATATCCATTGGTGTTTGACATCAGAGATGATATACGGGTGCTCAGTAGAGACGGGTACACTGGATGGACTCGCCGAGAACTCCCAAATGGTATTATACCTCACGTCAGATGGCAGTTCTCTGCTGACACTGGTACAGAGTAGTCTGTTGACCCGGAGATCGTCATAGAGTCTTGTGTGGTTCCCACTGTGCTTTGATTTCCATCTTACCACGTCCAAGAGGGCTTGCAAAACGGTGGTTTTTGGGTACAGTCCCGAGTCACATGGAGGCAATGAGCGATAGGAGGGGATTCGTCTCTCCCGGTATAGGGAGTTGATGTTGTGCTGTGTTCGATTGGCTATAACAGGAAATCCCTGGCCAGGGTTGCTGAGATTTATTGGTAAGTGTTACCAGTAGTTTCTCGAATTGTTATAGACCTCATATCGACACGACTTATCGAGCTATTGGGGTCTGATGTTTACCACCCCTAGGCAAGATATGCGACATATCAGACGATCAGACCGGACTGTACGGTAAGTGTTACTGGTTGGATTCACTTGAGTGTGAGCGGGCTTGCTCGTCGATCTTCTGATCGCTCAATACCCGGGTGGCCGTTACGTTTAGCAGACCGCTTGCGGCTTGTGGGTGCTTGATATGATCATCATCTGCTGCCGGCGTATTGACGAGTCTTTAGAGTCCTACACAGAGGTTTCCTGGCTCAAGCGAAACGAAATAGGAGCGCATATGAGATATGTGCGGGACCGAGAATAATGCGTGTATGTGATACCGTATTCCATTCTCGCGATGAATGTATCGAATGGTTGTATGCTATATAACCTAGTTATCGATTCAAGCGTTGATTCGATAAGTCGATACATTGAATACTAGTCGGTTATGTTCGACATGACCGGATCATTGAATCAAGTGTTGATTTAATGATTTAATGTATAATTATATATTTGATATATTACTTTGCATTAACTAGTATCGGTTGACTTTAAATGGATTTTCTCGCTCGGATGTGCACATTGTATATTCGATATAGTTTTGTGCACTTGATTGTATCATGTTTGATGATACACGTTACACTAGGGTTTGTGTAAAGATTAAACCATGGTTATTTAAATGGTTAGGGTTTTGATTTTCATATCCATTTATTCAATTGTTTATTTATTTCTTTTTGGCAAAAGAAATGAAAATGGTGGCTTGATTTGTATGCTTGTTGAATCTTCATGAAGGTTTGACTAAGTCACCATTTTTGTCTCATCCTTAAACCTAACCATTCCATTTATCCATGATTCATTCTCTACACTAAACCATGGTTTGAATATGATAAGGTTTGATTTTCTTTTCCTTTTTTTTTAATCAACACTTATCATATTCTTCATCTTCTTCTTCTTCTTCACTTCAAGAAAAAGCTTGAAAGCTTTAATGGCAAAGTGAGAAAAAGAGCGAGAAATCCAAAACTAAAGTCTACCCACTTCCTATTTCTTCATCCTCTACCTCTTGCCAAGTAGTAGAGTGTGTTTCTTTCACAAGTTTTCATGGCTTGGTGAAGGTGGAGCTTGATCTAGCGATGCCTCGACGTAGATCATCTTCGGCATGGACATCGACGACCTAGCTCGCCATTTCTCCGACGAAGCCGACGCTAGAGCCCGGGAATTCATTTGGACAGCGAGGGGACTTCGTTGCGGAGCTATGGAGGTGGAGCACCGGATCTACAAAGGTTGTATTTCCGTATTCTTATAGTTAAGTGTTAACTAGTTTGCTTTTCGCCTAGAAATCTAGCCAACGATCCGTATTCTATGGTTTCTCGGCACCGTAATTTTTGAAATTGGTATGGTTGATGCCTTGTGAGACCTCATTAGGGTGCTTAGGAACCCTACAGTGGGATCAGAGCCTAGCTAGAGCCTTAGGCGAAGTCTAGACGGAGTTTGAAGTCCGAACGAACCCGAAAACCCATTTCCAAATTGCTCTCTGTCCTTTTTCTGAAATCGTGGATTTTTCGAAATTAAAAATATGCAGAAAATCAAGCAGGGTTTTGTAGGAATTACTGTAAATTTCGTGGACCTAATTCATCTAAACCGCCGCGGTTCCGCGGCATGAGCATGGCACATGCGGCGGATCCGCGGCCGTACGGTCGATTTACACAGTAAAAGTTTCACAGTAATTCCTCCTTAGTTGTGCTGTATTTTCTGGGATATTTTAATATTTATTATAGTGATGAGTGTTTTGGGGTTGTTTTGGGGATTCGGTGTTTCGATCGGAGTATCAGATTTTGTCTATGTGGCTTTCCGGATAAATATTAGAATATGTTAAAAAGTTCGACCGGATATAAATACCCAATTTTTCCCCTGTCGGGAAATTTCCAAGTGTTGGATTTTTCCCGTGGTTTAAAGACATTCTAAGTAGTGCAAGTAACTCGATGGACCCTCTAGAAGACAACAAACCTTAACTCGATTATGTGACCGTCTTGAACTGCCCTTTGAACCTTCGGGTTTGGGGCAGTACGGCGTGCCACATGTGAGGCGTTGGCTTGACCCTTCTACGGCTGGACCGTTGGTACTGAGGCACGAACTGAATGATGCTAGACTTATTTCATGTGTTGATCTATATCGGGAAAACTTGGGTGTTTAACTGTTCGATCGAAAATCTTAACATTTTCTATTTATCTGGAATGTGATTAAATAATTGGAATTCACAATAAGTTATGAGATAACTGAATGAATGTTATAAACATAGCACTTTAGTCTCACTTGATCGGTTGCCACGGAATTTTGATGTGATCAAAAGTCCGTCGCAATCACGTAGCGTACGCGGATACTCGTCGGGTAAACTTAATAGACAGCCTCGCCCCATAGCCCCAACCAAGTGACTGTAGGAGAACCCCGTCGCCGAAAGCATCCGTTCGGGTGCTCGCGGTGGCGGTGTTCCGCCTTGGTGCACTTCGTCGACGGCGTCGGGGGTGCGGCCGCCTACTAAAGTTTGCGATGAGCATTCGATCAGGATGTCGGGAATCCTGTTGAATTTCCCGACTTGATATTGAAAAGTGTTTTCGATGATGAGACTAAAATGCGGGGTTTATAATTGTTAGGCATGCGATGTCTAAAGATTCATTTGGTCAGGCATGCGATGTCTGAGAGGATTGCGGATTCCAACTGTTGTAGTTTTACACTTTCTTTTCTGTGACCGTAAATGTAATATGTGATATCGCCGGTTTCGTTGCTATATGTCAACGACAATTGGGATATGCATATTTACTTACGTTGATGACATGTGATGTTATGTGTTGCTGGATATGTTATATTGGATCGTCGTGTTTGAATAGCCGGGGGTTTTTCTGTGAGATGAGTGTTTTTCATTTTCATTCATGTAAAAATCTTGTATGTAATATTCTTTTATTAGGGTGCTTCCAGGTTGCGGAAGTTGTCACCGTTGATGTATATTATTTACTTTTCCGCACTAGGATAGACCCAAGGAGGGGAGCACAAGTAACCGGGTTCTGGAGTCCAGTGGGAGATCAACTCGAGGAGTCGAGTCCGGGTCTCCTAACTCTAGAATTGGTAGGGTTGCTTGCCGCTCTCGTAGGGGTCTAGGGGTGTGGGTGTAAGTCCATGCTACCTCTCCCGGTACTTTCGGGAATGCGGAATTTGGTAAAAAACGATTTTTACGGAGGTGGTAACATGGACCTAAAACCCGGATCTTGGTTAAACATCTATCTAACAACCTAACTATGAGTTTCTAGCTACTCGGTTAGGGGGTTATACCTTGCTTGTCTTGAACTCCTTCGTCTTCAAGCTCCGGTGGTAGTCCGATTGGCTTCTTCTCATCGTCTCCGTACGCCGAAGATAGATCCACCTGAAAGCTCCAACCTTTAGCTCCTTCTTCGTTCTTTGAAGAAACTAGTTCACTTGGTTTGCTAAACCTAGTGAACTAGAATGAGTAGAGAAGAATTAGAATGGGATTTTATCTATGGTTCTTGATTCTCAACTCATGAGACAAGAGAACCATAGATTAAAGAGAGGGAGCAAGAGCAAAAGGGTGAGAGCAAAAGGAGAGCTCAAGAACAAGAGAGAGAATGAGCAAGAAAGAATGAGGCTCTCTTTTTCCTTTCACCCTCTCATAATCCAAAGCAATCATAACTCATCATACTAACAAAAGTCTTATGTGATGGTTGAAGCAACCATAACCATATCATTTCATGCACTCATTTTACACAAATGAGCAAGTAAGTAAAAGTCTTTGCCATGAAATGATGGTTATGGTTATCATGATGGTCAACTAGTCAAGCCTAGTCAACCGGTCAACAAAGTCAACAAGTCAACAAAAGTCAACAAGTCAACAAAGTCAACAAAAGTCAACAACCATGTCACCATAATACTTAGTTAATATAATAGTTAATCACATATCATATTCTCATTAGGGTTGAACAAAAAGTCAAATAGTCAACGGTCAACTGTCAACAACCCTAATGAGAATCCGCTGCCTCTGTCTCCCTGTCAACTGTGCATACGCACCCGCATCCGCGTTCCGAGGAACACGAATGCACACTGGATAAATCCAATCCCAAAAGGTACACTAGGATCTGGCTTAAACCAAAGCCCGCTAGTGTAAACTGTCCGGACACTGTACGTGCACAAGTGCACGGATGTGACCGAACCCTGTCGCAAAACCATGCGACCTGTCGCAATACCATGCGACCTATACTCTTTTGCCTAAAGGCGAAAAGCTTTCTGTGTGGGACTCTAAAGACTCGACACTACGCCGGCAGTGGGTTTAACCACAGACCGCAAGCGGCACTAGCTGTGCGTAACGGTCCCCAGGTAGTGCCGACAAGAAGACCGACGAGGCGAAACCCATCTGAACTCCTACTGAGCCTAAGTGTGACATTCTCCGGACAGTCCGGTCTATTCGTCTGATACATCGCATGGCGGGCCTAGGGGGCGGTAAACGTCAGTCCCCCAATAGCGGTACAAGTCGTGCCGGAGCGAAGCCCAAAACACCCTGAGATAACACTGGAAACCTACCAATATATCTCGTTTGCCCTGGCCATGGACTACTCGTGTAATGGCTTTTCTAGACACAGCGCGATGTCAACCCCCAATACCGGGAGAGACGAATCCTGTCTAACCGTCACTGCCTCCAAGTGCTTCGGGACTGCACCCAACCACTACCTGTTTGCACGACTCCTTTGAGCCGTGGTAGGGTAGTGATCAAAGTACAGTGGGAACACACTCGAGGTGGAGTGACAGTGTCAAGTCAGCGGACTAAGCTGTACTCATGTCACCTGGGAACTGATAACTGACGATAGGTATAATACCAACTAGTCAGTTCCCGACGAGTCCTGTCCAGTGTACCCGTAACCTAACGAGCACCCGCATACTATCTCAAGTACGACGTACTGACGGCTGTGGGACAGACCGTCTCCCACACTGGGATGAGAAGCGCATGCGCTGGTCTACTCCGGAGTATCGATGCCCTGTCTTGATAGTCCTGCGACTAGGGACCTGCATAAGGATGTGCTTATAGATTACCCAGCCCCACTAGTGTGACGGCCATCACATCGCTGGTAATCAAGCAAAGATCCTAAGGGCTCCACTAATGTGTATAGGCGATATACAAAATATAAACACATGTACACATTGAAGTAGAAACAAACCAAGTAGCATACTACTATTTTGAGCAAGATTGTATATACAAGGTGAATATCCCAAGCATCCATTAAGTAATATACAAACTAGTATGATACAGTAATGGCCTCTAGGGCATATACACTAACAATTTCCCACTTGCACTAAGGCCATGTACTGGCGTATCGAAGACCTATCATCTCGATCAGCCGCTCGAACTGAGTCTGGGGCAGGGCCTTGGTGAATGGATCTGCAGTGTTATCTTCTGAAGCGACTCTCCGAACCTCGATCTCCTGGCGATCCACGATCTCCCTGATCAGGTGATACCGCCTCAAGATGTGCCTGGATTTCTGATGGGACCTGGGTTCTTTCGCTAAAGCTATAGCCCCGTTGTTGTCGCAATACAGAGGTATTGGATCAACAATGGACGGAACCACCTGAAGTTCTTTCAAGAACTTCCTCATCCAGACAGCTTCTTTTGCGGCATCAGATTCAGCGATGTATTCCGCTTCCATCGTCGAGTCTGCAACGGTTTCCTGTTTGAAACTCTTCCAACACACCGCCCCTCCATTGAGGGTAAAGACAAAACCTGACATGGACTTGGAATCATCCTTGTCACTCTGGAAGCTGGAGTCAGCAAAGGCCTCGATCTGGAGGTCTTTTCCGCCATACACCAAGAACATCTCCTTAGTCCTTCTCAGGTACTTGAGAATGTTCTTTACCGCTATCCAGTGTTTCTCCCCAGGGTTTGACTGATACCGGCTTACCACACTCAGTGCATAAGCTACATCCGGTCTGGTACACAACATCGCATACATTATAGAGCCTACCGCAGAAGCGTAGGGTATAATAGACATGCGATCCCTCTCCAAATCAGTCTTGGGAGACATCTCTTTAGAGAGGGTGATCCCGTGACAAGCCGGTAGGTTACCGCGCTTGGAATCTTCCATACTGAATCTCTTCAGTATGGTGTCGATGTACCTGGACTGTGAAAGTCCTAATATCCTCTTGGATCTGTCACGGTAGATCCGGATACCCAGAATGTACGAGGCATCACCCAGGTCTTTCATGGAGAACCTGTGTGATAAGAACCCCTTGACAGATTGTAGCATAGGAATGTCATTTCCTATTAAGAGAATGTCATCCACGTATAAAACGAGGAATACTACAGTTCTCGCCACAAATCTACTATAGATGCATGGTTCATCTGGATTTTTGATAAAGCCAAATTCTTTGACCGTCTCATCAAAGCAGATGTTCCAACTCCGCGACGCCTGCTTTAGTCCATAGATGGACTTAAGCAACTTGCACACCTTTCCGCTGCTCCCACTCTGAATGAAACCCTCTGGTTGGTCCATATAGACACACTCCTCTAAATTTCCATTTAGAAAAGCGGTCTTTACGTCCATTTGCTAGATCTCATAATTGTGGAAGGCAGCAATGGCAAGAAGGATCCGAATGGATTTCAGCATGGCTACTGGAGAAAAGGTTTCGTCATAGTCCAAGCCAGGTCTTTGACGGAAACCCTTTGCTACCAGCCTAGCTTTATAGGTCTCAACCTGTCCATCTACACCAATCTTCCTTTTGAAGATCCACTTGCATCTGTTAGTTGTATGTATGCCCTAGAGGCCAGTATTGTACAGATTATGTATATTATATTGGATGCTTGGACATATATAGAGATGACTTTCTTGCTCGACATGATAGTATGCTATCTAGTTGCTCTTTATCTTAACATGTACACTAGTTTCTTTATACTGTCTTATAGTTACATGTTGGTAAAGCCCTTAGGATTTGTACTTGACTACCTGGACTGTGATACAGATCATACTAGTGGGGACATGGTAGTCCATAAGTACATCCTTCAAGGTCCCTAGTCGTGGGTGTATCGAGACGGGGCATCGATATACCAGAGTAGACTAGCGTATACGCTTCTCGACCCATGTGATGGGCGATGGATGATCCCATATCCATTGGTGTTTGACATCAGAGATGGTATACGGGTGCTCAGTGGAGACTGGGTACACTGGACGGACTCGCCGAGAACTCCCAGATGGTATTATACCTCACGTCAGATGGCAGTTCTCAGGTGACACTTGTACAGGTTAGTCTGTAGACCCAAAATCGTCATAGAGTCTTGTGTGATTCCCACTGTGCTTTGATCTCCACCTTACCACGTCCATGAGGGCATGCAAAACGGTGGTCTTTGGGCACAGTCCCAAGTCACATGGAGGCAATGAGCGATAGGAGGGGTTTCGTCTCTCCCGGTATTGGGGGTTGATGTTGCGCAGTGCTCGATTGGCCGTAACAGGGAAGTCCCTGGCCAGGGCTGATCAGAGATTTGCTGGTAAGTGTTACCAGTAGTTTCTCGACCCGTTACGAGCCTCACATCAACACGACTTATCGGGTTATTGGGGTCTGACGTTTACCACCCCTAGACTTGATATGCGACATATCAGACGAAGAGACTGGACTGTATGGTAAGTGTTACTGGTCGGATTCGCAGGAGTGTGAGCGGGCTAGCTCGTCGATCTTCTGATCGCTCAATACCCGGGTGGCCGTTACGTTTAGCAGACCGCTTGCGGCTTGTGGGTGCTTGATATGATCATCATCTGCTACCGGCGTATTGACGAGTCTTTAGAGTCCTACACAGAGGTTTCCTGGCTCAAGCGAAACGAAATAGGAGCGCATATGAGATATGTGCAGGACCGAGAATAATGCGTGTATGTGATACCGCATTTCATTCTCGCGATATATGTTTCGAATGGTTATATTCGATATGACCTAGTTATCGAATCATTGATTCGATAAATCGATGCATTGAATACTAGTCGGTTATGTGCGACATGACCGGATCATTGAATCAAGTGTTGATTTAATGTGTAATTATATATTTGATATATTACTTTGCATTAACTAGTATTGGTTCACTTTAAACGGATTTTTCTCACTTGATGCACATTGTATATGTGATATGCTTTCGTGCACTTTTTGTATCATGTTTGATGATACTTGATCATATGGTTAAGTGAATAGGATTAAACCATGGTTATTATGATAATTAGGGTTTTGCATATTTATTTACTCATTTATTTGTTCTTTTATTCATTTGGATAAGTATATATGATAATGGTGGCAAGTTTTGTTTCTTAAGAGATGCATCATGAACATTTGACTTTATGCAACCATTCTTGTCATTTTGCTTAACCCTAACCCACTCTAATCACCATGGTTAATTCTCTACACTTAACCTTGGTTAAGTTATGATAAATATTGAGTTTATTATTCATTTAACTCAAGTTATCATAATATTCTAGCTCATCTTCTTCTTCTTCTTCAAGTGAGCAACCTTCATGCCATCAATGGCAACTTGTGATCTAGTGAGCAAAATCCAAATCTAAAGTGAACCCATCTCCTATTTCTTCACCCTCTACCTCTAGCCAAGTTGTAGAGTGTGTTTTCTTCACAAGTTTCATCACTTTGTGAAGTTGGAGCTTGAACTTGCGATGCCTCGACGTAGATCGTCTTTGATACGAAGCCGGCGACCTAGCTCACCCGTTTCTCCGACGAAGACGATGCTTGAGCCCGGAGTTCGACTTGGACAGCGAGGAGACATCGTTGCGGAGCCGTGGAGGTGGACATCCGGATCTACAAAGGTTGTATTTCCGTATCCTAGTAGTTAAGTGTTAACTAGCTTTATATTTCGCCTAAACTTCTAGTCTAAGATCCGTTGTCTAGGGTTTCTCGGCACCATTTTTTTTAAATTGGCATGTTCGATGCCTTGTGAGAACCCACTAGGGTGCCTAGGAACCTTTCACTGGTATCAGAGCCTAGCTAGAGCCTTAGGCGAAGCGTAGACGGAATTTGAAGTCCGAACGACCCAAAACCGAAACCCAAAATATGCTCTCTGTACTTTTTTGAAAACAGTGGATTTTTCCAAATTAAAAATTGCTAAAAAATTCAGCAGGAAAAAATAAGAATTACGGTGCAAAAAGTTTCTGGTGAACAGTGTTTTTCGCGGCGGATCAGCGGCAGAAGCATGGCTTCTGCGGCTGATCAGCGGCCAATTGGTGACGTCAGCCCACTTTGTTTGCACAGTAACTCCTGATAAATTCTGCTGAGTTTTCTGGGAATTTTTAATATTGATTCAAGAGTTGAATTTTCTGCAATTGTTTTGGGGATTCGGTGTTTCGATCGGGGTATCAAATTTTGTCTATTTGGCTTTCCGGATAAATTTTAGAATATGTTAAAAAGTTCGACCGGATATAAATACCCAATTTTTCCCCTGTCGGGAAATTTCCAAGTGTTGGATTTTTCCGTGGTTTAACGACGTTCTAAGTAGTGCAAGTAACTCGAGGGTCCCTCTAGAAGACAACAAACCTTAACTCGATTATGTGACCGTCTTGAACTGCCCTTTGAACCTTCGGGTTTGGGGCAGTACGGCGTGCCACATGTGAGGCGTTGGCTTGACCCTTCTACGGCTGGACCGTTGGTACTGAGGTACGAACTGAATGTTGTTAGACTTATTTCATGTGTTGATCTGTATTGGGAAAACTTGGGTGTTCGATTGTTCGATCGGAAAGTTTAATATTTTCTGTTTATCTGGAATGTGATACAATAATTGGAATTCACAAGTAGTTATGAGATAACTGAATGAATGTTATAAATCTAGCAATTTAGTCCCATATGATATTGAAAAGAGTTTTCGATAATGAGACTAAAATGCGGGATTTATATCTGATTAGGCATGTGATGTCTAAAGCCGTTGCGGATTCCAATTGTTGTAGTTTTACACTTTCTTTTCTGTGACCGTAAGTGTAGTATGTTCATATCGCCGGTTTCGTTTCTATACGTCAACGACAATTGGGGTATGCATACTTACTTACGTTGATGACATGTGATGTTATGTGTTGCTGGATATGTTATTTTGGATCGTCGTGTTCGAATAGCCGGGGGTTTTTATGTGAGATGAGTGTTTTTCATTTTCATTCATGTAAAAACTTGTATGTAATATTCTTTTATTTGGGGCACTTCCAGGTAGCGGAAGCTGTCACCCTTTGTATATTATTTACTTTTCCGCATTAGGATAGACCCAAGGAGGGGAGCACAAGTAACCGGGGTCTGGGGTCCAGTGGGAGACCAACTCGAGGAGTCGAGTCCGGGTCTCCTAACCCTAGAATTGGCAGGGTTGCTTGCCGCTCTCGTAGGGGTCTAGGGGTGTGGGATTGGCTATTCATCACGACCGTGGAATCCGTGTTTTATACTGGCTCGTATTGAAAACACGGACGTCCTAGTATATCCAATATTTCATATGTTTATTCTGCTGCGATATCTGTGTTGTGACTCTGTGATGGATATAGTATATAGTATATATGATATATTATATAGACGTTACTTATGTTTTACACCCGCGCTAGCCCTGCCCTGCTCTGTCGTTAGTTACCTAACCTAACGGTGCACGAGGGGACATCGAGGCAAATGCGGATGGCATAAGTGTACGTCATATCTATCTGTGATGTTTAGGTATTTAAATGATGGGACTTCATTAATGTGATTAATGAAAGGAAAGAAACCTAAGATGTTGTAGAAACAGATTTTAAATAAAACAGGTAGCTACAGTTCTTGCTTTGCATAGCGGTATATATGATATACCCCGCACCTTATTCGATGAGGAAAGGACCGAGATCCCTTCACCGGGAGTGACTCCTTTAGCAGTAACTGGCAGATGCTACACACTCGGTTTTGGTTTTGATTGCTTTTAAGAGTTTTTGCTTTGCACAGTGATATATATGATATATCCCGCACCTCATTCGACGAGGAAAGGACCGAGATCCCTTCACCGGGAGTGACTCCTTTAGCAAAACTGGAAAAGCCTCAAAATCACTCCATTTTTAAAACTTCATTTGATTCTACAACGATATCAAGTTCATTACGCTCATGGTTTTATGAAAACCTGCGTAGCCCTCCGTCATTTCAGATAAATCCTACTTAGTATTCGTGCTACGTTTGTTGACCTCCGTCAAGGCGTAGTGTGCGGTAGCCAACTAGTATTTGTCTGCTTATGCATATGATGCAGATTGGATTAGGGTAGTCGTACGACCTTGTTGACCTCCGTCAAGGGTCGTGCGGGTGGGTTTGATTCAATCAAGAAATGACGGGTTGAACTTGACTTGCACCCTGTGGTTTGTTGACCTCCGTCAAGGTCATAGGATGCTTGGGGCAAAATATTATCGGGAATTTCAAGTGTTGAAATTTGCAATGAGATTGCATACCTTCTATGAGATAGTTGGATCCCGATACCCACTGCGAGTAAGAGTTACTCCTGGGAGAGTTTTACACATTGCAATTAGCCGATCAAGTAGGTGTCTAGAAAGGTGTTAACGAGGTTACGCCTCTGGGAAAACGAGGTTTACAGTAATTAGGTTCGTGCGAAAGCACGGGGGACCTCCCTCAAATTACCGACACTGGCCTGGCTGAAAGATTGGCGAACTTGTAGTGTGTAATTAATCCCGGCTAGTCTTTCCTTTTAGGGTTTGGAGGAAGATTTGATAAAAAGCAGTGGGAGCCATCCTGATTAGATAAGATAATAACCAATCTGATCTTGCACGAGCATATGCTAAAGTGTTTTCTTCTCTCTCTCTCCAGGTAGCGACCATTTCATGCCCTAATAAAGATAATAATATGGATGTATTGACCGAACCCGCATGTTATACTGTGCTGGGGAACGTTGGTTCTGTTCTTTCCTATAAGAGTTATAGGAATGAACAGGATATAGGGGAATACCAGGATTCCCATGCCACCCGAATGAAGAAAGTACATGATGATGCATTTTCTTCGGGTGTGTTCGTTACTGAGAACTGTTTCTCCATTTGCCCTACGTCCTGGGTATTGGATACCGGGTCGGGATCCCATATATGTAATCAGTTACATGGGCTAAGGAAAGGTAGAGAACTTGGAGAAGGTGATAAAGACATAAGAGTTGGAAATGGTGCAATTGTTGCAGCTAAGACTGTCGGGGAATATCACCTTGTATTACCAACTGGTGATACATTGGTTCTGAATGAATGCTATTACATGCCGAACCTGATATGCAACATTATATCGGTTTCTTTATTGAGCAAAGAGGGATATAATTTTGTATTTCAGGACAATGTTATGAACATTTTCCGTGACCAAAAGTTGGTTGGATCAGGCACGTTGTGCAATGGCATTTATGTTCTAAATCAATCAACAGTTCTGAGCATAACAAACACACACAAGAGGAAGAGTTCTGAACTCAATGAATCCTTCTTGTGGCATTGTAGACTGGGTCACATCAATGCGACATGACTAGCTAAGTTGCATAAGGATGGATATTTAAATCCGTTTGAATTTTCATCCTATGATACTTGCCAGTCATGTCTCAAAGGCAAGATGACCAAGACTCCGTTTACGGGACACGGAGAAAGAGTTACCGAACTCTTAGGACTAATACATAGTGATGTATGCGGTCCCATGTCTACACATGCCAGGGATGGTTCTTCATACTTCATTACATTCACTGACGATCTCTCAAGGTTCGGGTATGTGTTCCTGATGAAACACAAATCAGAAGCTTTTGAGAAATTTAGGGAATATAAACAAGAAGTTGAGAACCAAACCGGAAAAAGTATTAAAATCCTACGATCTGATCGAGTAGGAGAATACTTGAGCATTGAATTCCTGGACTTCCTAAAAGAGAATGGGATTCTCTCTCAGCTAACTCCTCCATATACACCACAGCACAATGGTGTATCGGAGCGGAGAAACCGCACCCTATTAGATATGGTGCGCTCTATGATGAGTGTAGCTGAGTTGCCTATTTCCTTCTGGGGATATGCACTGGAAACAGCAGCATACCTACTGAACAGGGTTCCCACCAAATCTGTGCCTACCACACCATATGAGATATGGGAAGGGAAGAGACCATATCTTAATTTTATAAAGATATGGGGTTGCCCGGCCTATGTCAAAAGACAAAAACCGGACAAACTCGAGGCAAGATCTGTTTTGTGTAAGTTTGTTGGATATCCCAAATATTCGCGAGGGTATATCTTCTACCACAGTGAGGAACAAAGAGTATTTGTTGCTCAACATGCCACCTTTTTAGAAAAGGAATTTCTTGCAAAAGAAATTAGTGGCTCTGAGGTAGAACTGAAAGAGGTTCCAGCTGAACAAAACACAACAGAAGATTTAGTGGAACCAGAGCATTCAGTAGCTTCCGACGAACCTCAGCCTCTCCGCCGATCTGGTACGGTTTCTCGTCCACCTGAGAGATACTACGGTTTTCTCATTGATGGTGGAAGCGAGGATTGCATCATGGAGGATGATGACCCAACTAGCTTCGAGCAGGCCATCACGAGTGGGGACTCAGTGAAATGGCTGGATGCTATGCGGTCCGAGATGGATTCCATGTACACCAACAAAGTATGGACTTTGGAAGTTGCTCCTGAAGGGGTAAAACCCATTGGGAGCAAGTGGATCTTCAAGAAGAAACTTGGTGTAGATGGGAAAGTGGAGACTTTCAAAGCTAGACTTGTAGCAAAGGGTTTTCGTCAAAGACCAGGTGTGGACTATAACGAAACCTTTTCTCCAGTGGCTATGCTTAAATCCATCCGAATCATGCTTGCCATTGCTGCCTTTCATGACTACGAAATCTGGCAAATGGATGTTAAGACCGCCTTTCTAAATGGTGATTTAGAAGAGTGCGTGTACATGACTCAGCCAGAGGGCTTCGTAGACAGTGGGAGCAGCGGGAAGGTGTGCAAGCTGCTTAAATCCATTTATGGATTAAAGCAAGCATCGCGGAGTTGGAACATCTGCTTTGACGTCGTTATCAAAGAGTTTGATTTCGTCAAAAATCCAGATGAACCTTGTATCTACAAGAAGGTGGCAGAGAGTAAGGTTGTCTTCCTCGTATTGTACGTGGACGACATACTCTTGATAGGAAATGATATTCCTATGCTGCAATCGGTCAAGCTCTTCTTATCACAAAGATTCTCAATGAAAGATCTTGGTGATGCCTCCTGCATATTGGGAATCAGGATCTATAGAGATAGATCCAAAAGGATATTGGGATTGTCCCAATCCAGGTACATTGACACCATACTAAAGAGGTTTAGTATGGAAGAGTCCAAGCGTGGGAATTTGCCCACGATCTCTGGAGTCACTCTCTCCAAAGAGATGTCTCCCAAGACTGATTTGGAGAGAGCTCGCATGCAAGGGATACCCTATGCTTCGGCAGTAGGCTTTATCATGTATGCGATGTTGTGTACCAGACCCGATGTAGCAAACTCACTAAGTGTAGTGAGCAGGTATCAAGCTGATCCTGGAGAGAGTCACTGGACAGCTGTGAAGAGCATTCTCAAGTACTTGCGAAGGACTAGAGATATGTTCTTGGTGTATGGTAACGGAGAACTCCAAGTGGAGTCCTTTACCGATTCCAGCTTCCAGAGTGATAAGGACGACTCTAAGTCGCAGTCGGGTTTTGTCTTTACCCTTTACGGAGGGGCGGTTAGCTGGAAGAGTTCCAAGCAGGAAACCGTGGCAGACTCGACGATGGAGGCTGAATACATCGCTGCCAACGATGCTGCTAAAGAAGCTGTCTGGATCAAGAAGTTCATTACTGAACTTGGAGTGGTTCCATCCATTGAGCATCCAATACCTTTGTATTGCGATAACAATGGAGCGGTGGCTTTGGCCAAGGAACCCAGGTCCCATCAGCGATCCAGGCATATTCTGAGGCGGTATCACCTGATCCGGGAGATAGTTGATCGCCGGAAGATCGAGGTCAGGAGAGTTGACACGAAGAATAACACGGCGGATCCACTCACGAAGGCCATTCCCCAGATACAGTTTGAGAGACTCTTCGGGATGCTCGGTATGAGATACTACAGCAGCTGGCCCTAGTGCAAGTGGGAGATTGTTAGTTGTATGTATGCCCTAGAGGCCAGTATTGTACAGATTATGTATATTATATTGGATGCTTGGACATATATAGAGATGACTTTCTTGCTCGACATGATAGTATGTTATCTGGTTGCTCTTTATCTTAACATGTACACTAGTCTCTTTATACTGTCTTATAGTTACATGTTGGTAAAGCCCTTAGGATTTGTACTTGACTACCTGGACTGTGATGCAGATCATACTAGTGGGGACATGGTAGTCCATAAGTACATCCTTCAAGGTCCCTAGTCGTGGGTGTATCGAGACGGGGCATCGATATACCATAGTAGACTAGCGTATACGCTTCTCGACCCATGTGATGGGCGATGGATGATCCCATATCCATTGGTGTTTGACATCAGAGATGGTATACGGGTGCTCAGTGGAGACTGGGTACACTGGACGGACTCGCCGAGAACTCCCAGATGGTATTATACCTCACGTCAGATGGCAGTTCTCAGGTGACACTTGTACAGGTTAGTCTGTAGACCCAAAATCGTCATAGAGTCTTGTGTGATTCCCACTGTGCTTTGATCTCCACCTTACCACGTCCATGAGGGCGTGCAAAACGGTGGTCTTTGGGCACAGTCCCGAGTCACATGGAGGCAATGAGCGATAGGATGGGTTTCGTCTCTCCCGGTATTGGGGGTTGATGTTGCGCAGTGCTCGATTGGCCGTAACAGGGAAGTCCCTGGCCAGGGCTGATCAGAGATTTGCTGGTAAGTGTTACCAGTAGTTTCTCGACCCGTTACGAGCCTCACATCAACACGACTTATCGGGTTATTGGGGTCTGACGTTTACCACCCCTAGACTTGATATGCGACATATCAGACGAAGAGACTGGACTGTATGGTAAGTGTTACTGGTCGGATTCGCAGGAGTGTGAGCGGGCTAGCTCGTCGATCTTCTGATCGCTCAATACCCGGGTGGCCGTTACGTTTAGCAGACCGCTTGCGGCTTGTGGGTGCTTGATATGATCATCATCTGCTACCGGCGTATTGACGAGTCTTTAGAGTCCTACACAGAGGTTTCCTGGCTCAAGCGAAACGAAATAGGAGCGCATATGAGATATGTGCAGGACCGAGAATAATGCGTGTATGTGATACCGCATTTCATTCTCGCGATATATGTTTCGAATGGTTATATTCGATATGACCTAGTTATCGAATCATTGATTCGATAAATCGATGCATTGAATACTAGTCGGTTATGTGCGACATGACCGGATCATTGAATCAAGTGTTGATTTAATGATTTAATGTATAATTATATATTTGATATATTACTTTGCATTAACTAGTATTGGTTCACTTTAAACGGATTTTTCTCACTTGATGCACATTGTATATGTGATATGCTTTCGTGCACTTTTTGTATCATGTTTGATGATACTTGATCATATGGTTAAGTGAATAGGATTAAACCATGGTTATTATGATAATTAGGGTTTTGCATATTTATTTATTCATTTATTTGTTCTTTTATTCATTTGGATAAGTATATATGATAATGGTGGCAAGTTTTGTTTCTTATGAGATGCTTCATGAACATTTGACTTTATGCAACCATTCTTGTCATTTTGCTTAACCCTAACCCACTCTAATCACCATGGTTAATTCTCTACACTTAACCTTAGTTAAGTTATGATAAATATTGAGTTTATTATTCATTTAACTCAAGTTATCATAATATTCTAGCTCATCTTCTTCTTCTTCTTCAAGTGAGCAACCTTCATGCCATCAATGGCAACTTGTGATCTAGTGAGCAAAATCCAAATCTAAAGTGAACCCATCTCCTATTTCTTCACCCTCTACCTCTAGCCAAGTTGTAGAGTGTGTTTTCTTCACAAATTTCATCACTTTGTGAAGTTGGAGCTTGAACTTGCGATGCCTCGACGTAGATCGTCTTTGACACGAAGCCGGCGACCTAGCTCACCCGTTTCTCCGACGAAGCCGACGCTTGAGCCCGGAGTTCGACTTGGACAGCGAGGAGACATCGTTGCGGAGCCGTGGAGGTGGACATCCGGATCTACAAAGGTTGTATTTCCGTATCCTAGTAGTTAAGTGTTAACTAGCTTTATATTTCGCCTAAACTTCTAGTCTAAGATCCGTTGTCTAGGGTTTCTCGGCACCATTTTTTTTAAATTGGCATGTTCGATGCCTTGTGAGAACCCACTAGGGTGCCTAGGAACCTTTCAGCATCCTATGGGTTTTACCCCGTCTGGAGCAATGTCCAACGTCCATACCTTGTTGGTGTACATGGACTCCATTTCGGTCCGCATTGCATCCAGCCATTTCACTGAGTCAACGCTCTGAACGGCCTGCTGGAAGCTAGTAGGCTCATCATAATCTATGATGCAATCCTCTCTATCCCCGTCTATGAGAAAACCGCAGTATCTCTCGGGCGGATGAGACTGCCTACTACTTCTGCGGAGCGGCATAGGAATGTCCTGTTCTTCCGAACCCTCTGGTTCCACCAAACTTTCAGTAATAGTCCGTGGTTCTGGAATTTCTCCCAGTTCTACTGCGCTCCCACTTATTTCCTTTTCTATGAACTGGTGTTCTAGAAAGTGGGCATGACGAGAAACAAGAACTTTTTGTTCCTCTTCGCAGTAGAAGAAATATCCCTTGGAATTCTATGGATATCCCACAAACTTGCACAGTACTAAGCGTGCCTCGAGCTTGTCCGCATGCTGCTTTTTGACAAAAGCTGGACTTCCCCATGTCTTAATGTGATTAAGATGGGGTCTCTTCCCACACCACATCTCAAATGGCATAGTAGGCACAGTCTTAGTGGGAACTCGGTTCAAAAGGTATGCGGCTGATTCTAGCGCATATCCCCAGAATGATCGCGGTAACTCAGCGTTATTCATCATGGACCGCACCATATCCAATAGGGTGCGGTTCCGTCTCTCCGATACACCGTTATGTTGCGGGGTGTATGGAGGAGTAAGCTGAGAGAGAATTCCGTTCTCTTTTAAATAGTCCAGGAACTCGGCACTTAAGTATTCTCCACCTCGATCCGATCTTAGAATCTTAATACTTTTGCCGGTCTGTTTCTCTACTTCATTTTTATACTCCTGGAATTTTCCAAAGGCCTCGGACTTATGTTTCATTAATAAGACATAACCGTACCTTGAGAAGTCATCCGTAAAAGTAATGAAGTAAGAATGTCCGCTTCGGGCATGTGTAGACATTGGACCGCACACGTCACTGTGTACGAGTCCTAAGAGCTCGCTCGCTCTTACTCCATGTCCAGTAAACGGAGTCTTTGTCATCTTTCCTTTGAGACAGGATTGACAAGTGGCATACGACTGATATTCGAACGCATTCAAATACCCTTCTGTATGTAACTTCGTCAACCTTCTCTCATTGATGTGACCCAATCTACAATGCCATAAGAAAGTCTGATTTATTTCTGGAGACTTTCTTTTGTGTGTATTCTGGACATTAAAAATCTGTGGTTGGTTTAACACGTATATACCATTACTCAATGTACCTGACCCAATCAAAACTTGATTAAGGTGAATGTTTACAACATTACTTACAAACGCAAATTCATAACCTTCTTTAGAAACTAAAGATACAGAAATGATATTACAAGTTGCGTTGGGTACAAAAAAGCAATTACGCAAAACCAAAACATGTCCATCTGACATTCCCAGGTGATAGTCCCCCACGGCTTTAGCATCCATGCTAGCTCCGTTCGCAACTCTGAGGGTCATGTCACCTGCCTTCAAAACCCTACGGTTTCTCAACGCCTGCAAAGAATTACAGATATGAGATCCTGATCCGGTATCCAATACCCAGGAAGTAGAGTTTATTGAAAGACAGTTTTCAATAACATACACACCTGAAGCTGAAGCTGCAACCTGCTTCAATTCCTGTGTTCTGGCCTTCCAGGCCCTGCAATCATTCTTCCAGTGTCCTTTCTTATGACAATAGAAGCATTCTTCCTTATCCACAAGCTTCCCCGCTATCTTTGTTGCTTTTGCTTTTCCCTTCGTATCCACTTTACTAACACCGCCCCTTGGTTTGGCGGGGGCTTTCTTCTTCTTTCCTTTGGCTTTCGCCTTGGACCTAGAAGAAGATGATCCTCCTACAAACAAAGTGGATGTTTCCCTACCTTTCTGTAGGGTGCCCTCTGCGCTCCTCAGCATGTTGAGGAGCTCTGAAAGTTCAACCTCTTTTTCTTGTAAGTTGAAGTTCAGTATAAACTGGGCGTAAATGGAAGGAAGGGACTAGAGAACTATATCCGTATATAGCTCACTCTCCAATGTGATCCCTAGGTCAGCGAGCTCCTCAATGTAGCCGATCATCTTTAGCACGTGCTCGGCTACTGATGATCCGACGGCCATTCTTGTCGAAAATAACTTTTTCGACGCTTCGTATCTTGCGATACGAGATTGCTCTCCATACAGTTCTTTTGTACGAAGCAATATGGACTCCATGTCCATATTCTCGTGCCTCCTCTGATGTTCGTTGTCCATCGAGGCAAGCAGGAGGCATTTGGCCTTTGCGCTATCAATCTCCCAAGTCTTGCGGATTTCCTTATCCGCGACGCTGGAAGTTGGACCAGGGACAGGGGGAGCTTTGGTGGTAAGAAGATACCCCAGCTTGTCGTAAGTGATTGCTATCTTGACATTCCTGAGCCAATCTTTGTAGTTTGGCCCTGTCAGTTTGTTTTTATCTAGGAGTAACTTAAGTCCAGTCATGTCGATTTGGTCGCTGCAATTAAGAGAGACAAGAAGAAACACTCAGCATGATGCCCTTGCAAGTTTAGAGCGGTTTTTAGTTTGTCTAAACAGGATGGCTCCCACTGTTTCTCGAATCCCTCCTCAAACCATAAAGGAAGAATTAGCCGGGATCAATCCCACCGCACAATACTTGCTTAACCGTTCAGCCAGGCCGGTGTCGGTACTTCGAGGGAGGTTTTCCAACGCTTTCGCGAAGTTCCTTAATTAGAGAACCTCTTTTCCCTGGGGGCGTAGCCCCGCTAACACCTTTCTAGGCACCTTCTAGGTTTATAGCATTGATCGTTTAGTGTGAAATTTCCCGAGGAGTAGCATATACTCACAGTAGGATCGGCATCCAAATATCATTGCGTGACGAAACTGAAGGAATCCTACCAGAATCATCACACTCCAAATGGTATGCAAATCTAGCAAGTTTCAGTACTTATAAAACTCCCGATGTGGATTTCTGCCCCATGCTCTTATGACCTTTACTTTGGCCAAAATATCATAAGTCACATGTCAAGTTCTACCCGTCATTATCCAGGTTAATTTGGATCCATCCGTACCTACCCTTGACTTTGGCCAAAATGGCAGTACGACTGTCCCAAACCAACGCATCTATCTATGCTACACATGAACACCCAATAGCTACCAATCATTGTGCCTTGACTTTGGCCAACATACACAGCTTGAATACTATTGACTATTCATGTGAAACGACGGAGGGCTACGGATGGTTTTGGCAAAACCGTGAACGTAGTGAACTTGATATAGTCGATGGAACGAGATAGCTTTTAAAAGGAGTGGCTCAAGCTCCGTATTTAAAAGTTGTTTTTTTTTTTGAAAAGAACCGAGTGGTTTTTCGAAAGTGTTCCAACGACTTTAACTTGGTTTATTATCTTGCATTAGTTCTTTTAATGCGTGATATTCTTGCATTAGTTCTTTTAATGCGTCCCATCATTTAATCCTACCATTGCAGAAAACAACCAAAATATGACGTACGCTTATGCCATTCGCATTCGCCACGGGGCCCCGTCATTACCCGTTAGGTTACTTAACTAACGACAGAGCGGGGGCTGGGCTAGCGCGTCTGTAAAACATAAGCAACGCCTAAATAATATCATATATAGATATGCTGCAATGATAAACATTTCAGATCACAGATGAATACACTGGATATACTAGGAATCTGTAATTTGTACGAGCCTGTAACAAAAGACAGATTACACGGTCGCGGTGAATAGCCAAATACCCCACCCAAGACCCCTACGGGTGCGGCAAACTACCCGCCAAGTACCCGAAGCGTAGTAACCTCCCTCATCTCCTATGAGTAGGCCACTCGACACTTCGGCATACCCGGTAGTTTGTGCACTCCCTCCATGGGTCTATCCTAGGAGCAAAAACAGTAAAAAGAAATTATACAATGACGGCTACAACCCCGACCCGGTTGTGCGGCCATACAAATAATTATTACATCAATTTACAAATTTACAAGAATTGAAAAAAAAGAAAACTCTCGTCTCACAACCCCCGGCTATTCACCCGCGACAATCCAACATATTCATATACACATTCCAGCAACATTACAGATCACAGATTTGTATAACCCCCACTAATCGACATATAGCGATTAGTAGACGTTCAATACAAATATCACATTACAGAAAAACCCGTTAGCTAAAGTCTTTTAGAAGTTCGATCAAAAATACGGATTTTCGGGACCCCAAAGTAAAATTTTCGTTCTGGAAAATCTGGGTTGAAAATATATATACCAAAAATCCCAAAATACCCCCACTAGTAAACTGCAAAAAAGAAAACCCCTGACCGAGTCAACTCGGCCGCGTTTCCGCGGCGGGAGCGTGCTCCCACCGCGGAAACGCGGCGCTTTGATCGAGTCAGGGGCCCAAAATTTTGCAGTTTCTTTAAAAATGCCTGAGTCGATTTTAGGTGTATTTCAAAAAGGTTTTCCAGCACTTTTAAAATCGACAGAAAGTTTAAAATTCCGGGGTTCGTTTCGGGACTTTTTCGTTGATCGATCTTCTAGCTACTTGCTAACATGTTAGATAGAGTTTAACTAGGCTCTGATACCACTGTAAGTCCATGCTACCTCTCCCGGTACTTTCGGGAATGCGGAATTTGGTAAAAAACGATTTTTACGGAGGTGGTAACATGGACCTAAAACCCGGATCTTGGTTAAACATCTATCTAACAACCTAACTATGAGTTTCTAGCTACTCGGTTAGGGGGTTATACCTTGCTTGTCTTGAACTCCTTCGTCTTCAAGCTCCGGTGGTGGTCCGATTGGCTTCTTCTCGTCGTCTCCGTACGCCGAAGATAGATCAACCTGAAAGCTCCAACCTTTAGCTCCTTCTTCGTTCTTTGAAGAAACTAGTTCACTTGGTTTGCTAAACCTAGTGAACTAGAATGAGTAGAGAAGAATTAGAATGGGATTTTATCTATGGTTCTTGATTCTCAACTCATGAGACAAGAGAACCATAGATTAAAGAGAGGGAGCAAGAGCAAAAGGGTGAGAGCAAAAGGAGAGCTCAAGAACAAGAGAGAGAATGAGCAAGAAAGAATGAGGCTCTCTTTTTCCTTTCACCCTCTCATAATCCAAAGCAATCATAACTCATCATACTAACAAAAGTCTTATGTGATGGTTGAAGCAACCATAACCATATCATTTCATGCACTCATTTTACACAAATGAGCAAGCAAGTAAAAGTCTTTGCCATGAAATAATGGTTATGGTTATCATGATGGTCAACTAGTCAAGCCTAGTCAACCGGTCAACAAAGTCAACAAGTCAACAAAAGTCAACAAGTCAACAAAGTCAACAAAAGTCAACAACCATGTCACCATAATACTTAGTTAATCACATATCATATTCTCATTAGGGTTGAACAAAAAGTCAAATAGTCAACGGTCAACTGTCAACAACCCTAATGAGAATCCGCTGCCTCTGTCTCCCTGTCAACTGTGCATACGCACCCGCATCCGCGTTCCGAGGAACACGAATGCACACTGGATAAATCCAATCCCAAAAGGTACACTAGGATCTGGCTTAAACCAAAGCCCGCTAGTGTAAACTGTCCGGACACTGTACGTGCACAAGTGCATGGATGTGACCGAACCCTGTCGCAAAACCATGCGACCTGTCGCAATACCGTGCGACCTCTACTCTTTTGCCTAAAGGCGAAAAGCTTTCTGTGTGGGACTCTAAAGACTCGACACTACGCTGGCAGTGGGTTTAACCACAGACCGCTAGCGGCACTAGCTGTGCGTAACGGTCCCCAGGTAGTGCCGACAAGAAGACCGACGAGGCAAAACCCATCTGAACTCCTACTGAGCCTGAGTGTGACATTCTCCGTACAGTCCGGTCTGTTCGTCTGATACATCGCATGGCGGGCTTAAGGGGCGGTAAACGTCAGTCCCCCAATAGCGGTACAAGTCGTGCCGGAGCGAAGCCCAAAACACCCTGAGATAACACTGGAAACCTACCAGTATATCTCGTTTGCCCTGGCCAGGGACTACTCATGTAATGGCTCTCCTAGACACAGCGCGATGTCAACCCCCAATACCGGGAGAGACGAATCCTGTCTAACCGTCACTGCCTCCAAGTGCTTCGGGACTGCACCCAACCACTACCTGTTTGCACGACTCCTTTGAGCCGTGGTAGGGTAGTGATCAAAGTACAGTGGGAACACACTCGAGGCGGAGTGACAGTGTCAAGTCAGCGGACTAAGCTGTACTCATGTCACCTGGGAACTGATAACTGACGATAGGTATAATACCAACTAGTCAGTTCCCGACGAGTCCTGTCCAGTGTACCCGTAACCTAACGAGCACCCGCATACTATCTCAAGTACGACGTACTGACGGCTGTGGGACAGACCGTCTCCCACACTGGGATGAGAAGCGCATGCGCTGGTCTACTCCGGAGTATCGATGCCCTGTCTCGATAGTCCTGTGACCAGGGACCTGCATAAGGATGTGCTTATAGATTACCCAGCCCCACTAGTGTGACGGCCATCACATCGCTGGTAATCAAGCAAAGATCCTAAGGGCTCCACTAATGTGTATAGGCGATATACAAAATATAAACACATGTACACATTGAAGTAGAAACAAACCAAGTAGCATACTACTATTTTGAGCAAGATTGTATATACAAGGTGAATATCCCAAGCATACATTAAGTAATATACAAACTAGTATGATACAGTAATGGCCTCTAGGGCATATACACTAACAGTGGGGTTGGCTATTCATCACGACCGTGGAATCCGTGTTTTATACTGGCTCGTATTGAAAACACGGACGTCCTAGTATATCCAATATTTCATATGATTCTTCTGCTGCGATATCTGTGATGTGATCATATGGTGTTCTGTGATAGATACAGTATATAGTATATATGATATATTATATAGGCGTTACTTATGTTTTACACCCGCGCTAGCCCTGCCCCGCTCTGCCGTTAGTTACCTAACCTAACGGTGCACGAGGGGACATCGAGGCGAATGCGGATGGCATAAGTGTACGTCGTATTTATCTGTGATGTTTAGGTACTTAAATGATGGGATTTCATTAATGTGATTAATGAAAATAAAAGAAACCTAAGATGTTGTAGAATCGAATTTCAAAGATAAAACAGGTAGCTACAGTTCTTGCTTTGCACAGCGGTATATATGTGTTATATCCTGCACCTTATTCGATGAGGAAAGGACCAAGATCCTTTCACCGGGAGTGACTCCTTTAGCAATAACTGGCAGATGCTACACACTCGGTTTGTCTTTTGATTGCTTTTAAGAGTTTTTGCTTTGCACAGTGATATATATGATATATCCCGCACCTCATTCGACGAGGAAAGGACCGACGATCCCTTCACCGGGAGTGACTCCTTTAGCAAAACTAGAAAAGCCTAAAAAACACTCCATTTCAAAAATCATTTGATTCTACAACGATATCAAGTTCATTACGCAATAGGTTTTCAGAAAAACCTGTCGTAGCCCTCCGTCATTTCAGATATGTACTGGTTAGTATTCGTGCTGCGTTTGTTGACCTCTGTCAAGGCGTAGTGTGCGGTAGCTGATTAGTGCTTATCTGCATAAGCGTATGATGTGATTGATTTAGGGTAGTCGTGCGACCTTGTTGACCTCTGTCAAGGGTTGTGCGGGTGGGTTTACTTCAATCAGGAAATGACGGGTTGAACTTGACTAGCAGCCTATGGTTTGTTGACCTCTGTCAAGGTCATAGGACGCTAGGGGCAAAATATTATCGGGAATTTCAAGTGTTGAAATTTGCAATTAGATTGCATACCTTCTATGAGATAGTTGGATCCCGATACCCACTGCGAGTAAGAGTTACTCCTGGGAGAGTTTTACATATTACAATTAGCCGATCAAGTAGGTGTCTAGAAAGGTGTCAACGGGGTTACGCCTCTGGGAAAACGAGGTTTACTGTAATTAGGTTCGTGCGAAAGCACGGGGGACCTCTCTCAAAGTACCGACACTGGCCTGGCTGAAAGATTGGCGAACTTGTAGTGTGTAATTAATCCCGGCTAGTCTTTCCTTTTAAGGTTTGAAGGAAGATTTGATAAAAAGCAGTGGGAGCCATCCTGATAGATAAAATAATAACCAATCTATTCTTGCAAGAGCGCACGCTGAGTGTTTTCTTCTCTCTCTCTCCTGGTAGCGACCATATCACGCCTTAATCAAGATAATAATACGGATTATTGACCGAACCCGCTTGTTATACTGAGCTGGGGAACGTTGGTCCCGCTCCAACTTATAATTGTTATAAGACAGAGCAGGAAATTGGGGAATACCAGATTTCCCATGCCGCCCAAACGAAGAAAGTGCATATGATGCATCATCTTCGGGTGTGTTCATTACAAAGAATTGTTTCTCAGTATCCTCTGAATCCTGGGTATATGATACCGGATCAGGATCCCAGATATGTAATCTGTTACACAGGGCTACAAAAGGGTAGAAAAACTGAGAACGGGTGATAAGTTTCATGAGGCAGAAAACGGGGCAAGAGTTGCAGCCAAGTCTGTTGGTCACCGTCACCCTGTATTACAAATACATTGATTCTGAACGAATGTTATTAGATACCGAACCTGATATACAAAATCATATCAGTCTCTTTATTAGTAAAGAAATGATAAAATTTTGTATTGATGGATAATGTTTTGAACATTTCCTATATCAAAAGTTGATCGGTTCAGGCACGTTACCTAAAAGCATTAATGTTCTAAATCAAACTACAGTTCTTAGTATACGGAACACACACAAGAGGAAGAGTTCAGAAATGAACGAATCCTTCTTGAGGCATTGTAGACTAGGTCATATCAATGCGACCCGACTAGCTGAAGTTACATATAGATGCATATTTAAATCAGTTTGAATTTACATCTTATGAAACTTGCCAGTCATGTCACAGAGATAAGATGACCATAGCTCCGTTTACTGGAAACAGAGAAAGAGTTAGTGAACTCTTGGGATGATACATGTTGATGTATGTAGGTCCCCTGTCTACACTTGCCAAGACCGGTTCTTTATACTTCATTACGTTCTCTGATAATCTCTCAAGATTCAGACATATGTTCCTGTTGAAACACAAGTCTGGACCTTTTGAGATATTCACAGAATATAAGTTAGAAGTAGAGAACCAATAAGGGTATAAGTATTATGTCCTTTGATGTGATCAGGGAGGAGAATACTTGTGCATGGAATTTCTGGACTATTCTAAAGGAGAATGAGATTCTCTCTCAGCATTACTCCTCCGTATACACCATAGCACGATGGTATATCGGGGCGGAGCAATCACACCCTATATGATATGGTGTGCTCTATGATGAGTACTACTGAGTTACCTATTTCCTTTTGGGGGGTTATGCACTTATGAAGTTTCATACCTATTGAATAGGGTTCGAATCAAATCAGTTGCCTACCACTTCATATGTGATATGGAAAGGGAAGAGCCCATGTCTTAAGCTAGTTAAGATTTGGGGTTGACCGGCCTATGTCTAAAAGCAAAATCCGGACAAGCTCGAGGCAAGATCTGTTATGTAGAACTGGAAATGTTCCAGCTATACAAACTACAGCAGATGATTTGGTACAACCAAAGGATTCAGTAGATACCAACGAACCTCAGCCTCTCCGCCGATCTAGTAGGGTTCCTCACCCACCTGAGAGATACTTCGGTTTCTCGATGACAGTGGGAGCGAGGATTGCATCATGAGATGATGACCCAACTAGTTTCGAGCTGGCCATCAGGAGTGGGACTCTGTAAGAATGGCTGGATGCTTAGCGATCTGAGATGGAATCCATGTACACCAACAAAGTATGGACTTTGGTTGCTATATCTGAAGGGTTAAATCCCCATCAGGAGCAAGTATATCTTAAGAAGATTACTTGGTGTAGATGGAAAAGTTGAGACTTTCAAAGCTAGACTTGTTGAAGGTTTTCGTCATCAACCAGACGTGGATATTGATGAAACCTTTTCAAGTAGCTATGCTTAAGTCCATCCAGATCCTACTTGCCACGGCTACATACCATGACTACGATATCTGGTGGTTGGGTGTCATGACTGCTTTTCTAAATGATGTTTTAGAAGAGTGCGTCTATAAGTACACAGCCAGAGGGCTTCGTAGAAAGTGGGAGCAGCGGAAACGTGTGCAAGATGTTTTATATGATGAAGCAGGCATCGCGGAGTTGGAACATCTGTTTTGATGAGATAGTCAAACAGTTTGACATCATCAAAATGGTAGATGAACCTTGTATATACGAAAAGGTAGTAGGGAGTATGATGATGATCCTCGTAGAGTACGTGGATGACATACTCTTGATAGGGAAGGAGTTTCCAATGCTACGCTCGGTCAATCTCCGTTTATCACAATGATTCTCCACATAGGATCAAAGTAATACCTACTAAATCCTGGACTTTGGATCTATAAGATAGATCTAAATGGATGTTAGGATACTCACTAGCTATAGTGAGATGGTATCAGTTGATCCTGGGGAGAATCACTGGAAGGGTTCCAGGGTGATAAAGACGACTGAATGTCAGTCGCAGGCATTGTCTTTACCCTCAGTAAAGGGACGGTATGTTGGAAGAGTTCCAAGCTAGATACCGTGACATTCTAGACGATAAAGGCAGGATACATCGCTACTTAAGATGCTACCAAAGAGGCTGTTTGGGTGTATATTGGTTCATGAGATGAACTACGTTCCTTCCATTGTGTGACAATGGAGTTGTGGCTTATGCCAAGGAACACCGGTCGCATCAGTGATCCAGACATATTCTAAGGCAGTATCACCTGATCATGGAGATGGTTGATCTCCAGGGGATCGAGGTCAGGAGAGTAGACTCAGAGGACAACACAGCGGATCCACTCACAAAGGCCTGTTCCCAGAGAGAGATTTTTATGGGATGGTTCAGTATGAGATACTACAACCACTGCTACAGATGGCCCTAGTGCAAGTGGGAGATTGTTAGTTATATGTATGCCCAAGAGGCCATTACAGTACATAGGATGTATATTGTAGTGGATGCTGGGACATATATAGGGAGGACTTTCTTGCTCGACATGATAGTATGCTATCTGGTTGCTCTTTACCTTAACGTGTACACTGATTGTCTCTCTGTTACATGTTGGTAAAGCCCTTAGGATGTGTACTTGACTACCTGGACTATGATGCGGATCATACTAGTGGGGACATGGTAGTCCATAAGTACATCCTTCAAAGTCCCTAGTCGTGGGTGTATCGAGACGGGGCATCGATATACCAGAGTAGACTAGCGTGTACCTTCTCGACCCACACAGATGGGCGATGGATGATCCCATATCCATTGGTGTTTGACATCAGATATGATATACGGGTGCTCAGTAGAGACTGGGTACACTGGACGGACTCGCCGAGAACTCCCAGATGGTATTATACCTCACGTCAGATGGCAGTTCTCTGGTGACACTGGTACAGAGTAGTCTGTTGACCCGAGATCGTCATAGAGTCTTGTGTGGTTCCCACTTTGCTTTGATTTCCATCTTACCACGTCCAAGAGGGCGTGCAAAACGGTGGTTTTTGGGTACAGTCCCGAGTCACATGGAGGCGATGAGCGATAGGAGGGGATTCGTCTCTCCCGGTATAGGGAGTTGATGTTGTGCTGTGTTCGATTGGCTATAACAGGAAATCCCTGGCCAGGGTTGCTGAGATTTACTGGTAAGTGTTACCAGTAGTTTCTCGAAATGTTATAGACCTCATATCGGCACGACTTATCGAGCTATTGGGGTCTGACGTTTACCACCCCTAGGCGAGATATGCGACATATCAGACGATCAGACCGGACTGTACGGTAAGTGTTACTGTTTGGATTCACTGGAGTGTGAGCGGGCTTGCTCGTCGATCTTCTGATCGCTCAATAACCGGGTGGCCGTTACGTTTAGCAGACCGCTTGCGGCTTGTGGGTGCTTGATATGATCATCATCTGCTGCCGGCGTATTGACGAGTCTTTAGAGTCCTACACAGAGGTTTCCTGGCTCAAGCGAAACGAAATAGGAGCGCATATGAGATATGTGCGGGACCGAGAATAATGCGTGTATGTGATACCGTATTCCATTCTCGCGATGAATGTATCGAATGGTTGTATGCTATATAACCTAGTTATCGATTCAAACGTTGATTCGATAAGTTGATACATTGAATACTAGTCGGTTATTTTCGACATGACCGGATCATTGAATCAAGTGTTGATTTAATGATTTAATGTATAATTATATATTTGATATATTACTTTGCATTAACTAGTATCGGTTCACTTTAAATGGATTTTCTCGCTCGGATGTGCACATTGTATATTCGATATAGTTTTGTGCACTTGATTGTATCATGTTTGATGATACATGTTACACTAGGGTTTGTGTAAAGATTAAACCATGGTTATTTAAATGGTTAGGGTTTTGATTTTCATATCCATTTATTCAATTGTTTATTTATTTCTTTTTGGCAAAAGAAATGAAAATGGTGGCTTGATTTGTATGCTTGTTGAATCTTCATGAAGGTTTGACTAAGTCACCATTTTTGTCTCATCCTTAAACCTAACCATTCCATTTAACCATGATTCATTCTCTACACTAAACCATGGTTTGAATATGATAAGGTTTGATTTTCTTTTCCTTTTTTTTTAATCAACACTTATCATATTCTTCATCTTCTTCTTCTTCTTCACTTCAAGAAAAAGCTTGAAAGCTTTAATGGCAAAGTGAGAAAAAGAGCGAGAAATCCAAAACTAAAGACTACCCACTTCCTATTTCTTCATCCTCTACCTCTTGCCAAGTAGTAGAGTGTGTTTCCTTCACAAGTTTTCATGGCTTGGTGAAGGTGGAGCTTGATCTAGCGATGCCTCGACGTAGATCATCTTCGGCATGGACATCGACGACCTAGCTCGCCATTTCTCCGACGAAGCCGACGCTAGAGCCCGGGAATTCATTTGGACAGCGAGGGGACTTCGTTGCGGAGCTATGGAGGTGGAGCACCGGATCTACAAAGGTTGTATTTCCGTATTCTTATAGTTAAGTGTTAACTAGTTTGCTTTTCGCCTAGAAATCTAGCCAACGATCCATATTCTAGGGTTTCTCGGCACCGTAATTTTTGAAATTGGCATGGCTGATGCCTTGTGAGACCTCATTAGGGTGCCTAGGAACCCTACATCATACTAGTTTGTATATTACTTAATGGAAGCTTAGGATATTCACCTTGTATATACAATCTTGCTCAAAATAGTAGTATGCTACTTGGTTTGTTTCTACTTCAATGTGTACATGTGTTTATTTTATTATATCACCTATACGCATTAGTAGAGCCCTTAGGATCTTTGCTTGATTACCAGCATTGTGATGGCAGTCACACTAGTGGGGCTGGGTAATCTATAAGCACATCCTTATGCAGGTCCCTAGTCGTAGGACTATCGAGACAGGGCATCGATACTCCGGAGTAGACTAGCGCATGCGCTTCTCATCCCAGTGTGGGAGACGGTCTGTCCCACAACCGTCGGTACGTCGTACTTGAGATAGTATGCGGGTGCTCGTTGGGTTACGAGTACACTGGACAGGACTCGTCGGGAACTGACTAGTTGGTATTATGCCTATCGTCGGTTATCGTTCCCAGGTGACATGAGTACAGCTTAGTCCGCTGACTTGACACTGTCACTTCGCCTCGAGTGTGTTCCCACTGTACTTTGATTACTACCCTACCACGGCTCAAAGGAGTCGTGCAAACAGGTGGTACTTGGGTGCAGTCTCGAAGCACTTGGAGGCAATGACGGTTAGACAGGATTCGTCTCTCCCGGTATTGGGGGTTGACATCGCGCTGTGTCTAGGAGAGCCATTACACGAGTAGTCCCTGGCCAGGGCAAACGAGATATACTGGTAGGCTTCCAGTGTTATCTCAGGGTGTTTTGGGCTTCACTCCGACACGACTTGTACCGCTATTGGTGGACTGACGTTTTCCGCCCCCTAGGTCCGCCATGCGTTGTATCAGACGAACAGACCGGACTGTACGGAGAATATCACATTCAGGCTCAGTAGGAGTTCAGATAGGTTTCGCCTCGTCGGTCTTCTTGTCGGCACTACCTGGGGACCGTTACGCACAGCTAGTGCCGCTTGCGGTCTTTGCGTAAACCCACTGCCAGCGTAGTGTCGAGTCTTTAGAGTCCCACACAGAAAGCTTTTCGCCTTTAGGCAAAATAGTAGAGGTCGCATGGTTTTGCGACAGGTCGCATGGTTTTGCGACAGGGTTCGGTCACATCCGTGCACTTCTGCACGTACAGTGTCCGGACAGTTTACACTAGCGGGCTTTGGTTTAAGCCAGATCCTAGTGTACCCTTTGGGATTGGATTTATCCAGTTTGTATTCGTGTTCCTCGGAACGCGGATGCGGGTGTTTATGCACAGTTGACGGAGAGACAGAGGTAGAGGATTCTCATTAGGGTTGTTGACCGTTGACCGTTGACTATTGACTTTTTGCTCAACCCTTATGAGAATTTGATATGTGATTAACAATTATATTAATTAAGTATTATGGTGACATGGTTGTTGGCTTGTTGACTTTGTTAACTTGTTGACTTTTGTTGACTTGTTGACTTTGTTAACCGGTTGACTAGGCTTGACTAGTTAACCATCATGATAACCATAGCTATCATTTCATGGCAAAGACTTTTTCTTGCTTGCTCTTTTGTGCAAAATGAGTGCATGAAATGATATGGCTATGGTTGCTTAAACCATCACATAACACTTGATTGATATGATATGTTATCATTGTTTTGGATTATGAGAGGGTGAAAGACAAAAGAGAGGCTCATTCTCACTTGCTCATTCTCTCTCTTGTTCTTAAGCTCTCATACTCTTGCTCTCACCCTTTTCCTCTTGCTCCCTCTCTTGACTCTATGGTTCACTTGTCTCATGAGTTGAGAACCAAGAACCATAGATAAAATCCCATACAAACTCTTCTCTACTCACTCTAGTTCACAAGGTTTAGCAAACCGAGTGAACTACTTTCTTCAAAGTTCGAAGAAGGAGCCAAAGGTTGGAGCTTTCAGGTGGATCTATCTTCGGCGTAAGGAGACGACGGGAAGAAGCCGATCCGGACCACCATCGGAGCTTGAAGACGAAGGAGTTCAAGACAAGCAAGGTATAAACCCCCTAACCGAGTAGTTAACGACTCCTAGTTAGGTTGTTAGTTAGATGTTTAACAAAGATCCGGGTTTTAAGTCCATGTTACCACCTCTATAAAATCGTTTTTTATCAAATTCCGCTTGCCCGAAAGTACCGGGAGAGGTAGCATGGACTTACAGTTTAGCAAAGATCCGGCTTTTACGGTCCATGTTACCAAGTCTAGAAAAATTTTTGTTTTACCATTTCCGCAACCCCGAAAGTACCGGGAGAGGTAACGTGGACCTAACAGTAGTATCAGAGCCTAACAAAACACACCCTAGAATGTTAGCAAAGTATTTAGAATTTCGACCGGACGAAAAAACGCAAAACACCCCGGAAATTTCAAGTTTCTGCCGATTTTCAGATCTGTTCCAAAATTAATAAATCATACACTAAAAATCGGCTCAGGCTTTTTATAGAATACTGAAGAAAATTGATCACCCAACTCGTTTAAAGCACCGCGGTTCCGCGGCATAAGCTTACTTATGCCGCGGAACCGCGGCCGAGTTAACTCAGTTGGGGATCCTATTTGCTGCAGTATTCTTATATGGGTATTTTGGGATTTTTGAAATATGATTTTTCTGCCCAGATTTTCCAGAAAGAAAATTTTGTTTTTGGGGCTTAAAAATCCGTATTTTTGGTCGATATTCTGTAGACTTTGGCTAATGGTTATATCTGTAATGTTATATGTGTATTGAATGTCTACTAATCGCTATCTGTCGATTAGTAGGGGTTATACATATCTGTGATCTGTGTTGTTGATGGTTTGTGTATATGAACTCGTTGGATTGTCGCGGATGAATAGCCGGGGTGGATGTGAGATGAGAGTTTCTTTTTCTTTCATTCATGTAATAAATTTGTAAATTGATGTAATATTATTTGTATGGCCGCACAACCGGGTCGGGGTTGTAGCCGTCATTGTATAATTCTTTTTACTGTTTTTGCTCCTAGGATAGACCCATGGAGGGGGTGCACAAACTACCGGGTATCTCGAAGTGCCGAGTGGCCTACTCACGGCGTTGAGGGAGGTTGCTTCGCTTCGGGTACTTGGCGGGTAGTTTGCCGCACCCGTAGGGGTCTTGGGTGGGGTATTGGCTATTCATTGCGACCGTGTAATCCGCTTTTCGTTGCAGGCTGGAACGAATCGCGGGTTCCTTGTATATCCAAAGTGTTCATCTGTGATCTGGATTGGCTATCATTGCTATATATCTATATATAATAACTATTTAGGCGTTGCTTATGTTTTTCAGCCGCGCTAGCCCAGCCCCGGCTCTGTCGTTAGTTAAGTAACCTAACGGGTGATGATGGGGCCCCGTGGCGAATGCGAATGGCATAAGCGTACGTCATATTTTGGTTGTTTTTTGCAATGGTAGGATTTAAATGATGGGACGCATTAAAAGAACTAATGCAAGAAAATAAACCTAAAAGACGTTGTTGGAACAATTTTTTAAAAAGCTGTTATTACAAGGACGTTCACTTTTGTTTTGCATTGAAGTATTCGGTTATGAATGCCCAGCACCTCAGTCGACGAGGCAAGGGCCGAGATCCCTTCAACGGGAGTGACCCCTTGGACAAAAGTTTGCGTCAGGGTAATAACTTCATTATGGTCGATTATTCTTGCTTTGCATCGAGGTATTCAGTTTGGAATATCCTGCACCTCATTCGACGAGGAAAGAGCCGAGATCCCTTCACAGGGAGTGACCTCTTTAGCAAAAGTTTTTTCGCCACTATATTTTCAAAAAGGCAATCACGTTCCTTCAACGATATCAAGTTCATTACGTTAAAGGGTTTTTGGCCAAAAACCCAGCCGTAGCCCTCCGTCGTTTCGGATTAATATTATTTAGTATTCGTGCTGCGTTTGTTGACCTAGTCAAGGCGTAGTGAACAGTAGCTAAATAATATTTTTCTGTGGATTGCAAATGTGATTGGTTAGGACAGTCGTGCGGCCTTATTGACCTAGTCAAGGGCACGTACGGGTGGGTCTAATGCAATCAGGATAATGACGGGTAGAACTTGACTAATAGTTTGTGGCTTGTTGACCTAGTCATGGTCATAAACCGTTAGGGGCAAAAACCACATCGGGAGTTTCAAAAGTACTGAAACTTGCTAGTGTTGCATACCATTTGGAGTGTGATGATTATGGTAGGATTCCTTCAGTTTTGTCACGCGATGATATTTGGATCCCGATCCTACTGTGAGTATATGCTACCCCTCGGGAACTTTCTCGCTTAACGATCAATGCTATAAACCAAGTAGGTGTCTAGAAAGGTGTTAGCGGGGCTACGCCCACAGGGAAAAGAGGTTGCTTAATTAAGGAACTTCGCGAAAGCGTTGGAAAACCTCCCTCGAAGTACCGACACTGGCCTGGCTGAACGGTTAAGCAAGTATTGTACGGTGAGATTGATCCCGACTAATTCTTCCTTTATGGTTTGAGGAGGGATTCGAGAGACAGTGGGAGCCATCCTGTTTAGATAAATTAAAAACCAATCTAAACTTGCAAGAGCGCACGCTG
Source organism: Agapanthus africanus (assembly GCA_030015575.1). Taxonomy (NCBI): domain Eukaryota; kingdom Viridiplantae; phylum Streptophyta; class Magnoliopsida; order Asparagales; family Amaryllidaceae; genus Agapanthus; species Agapanthus africanus. The sequence continues at coordinate 228,146,372 of CM057345.1, read as the reverse complement.
AGTGTTTCTTTTCTCTCTCTCCAGGTACCAACCATTTCACGCCCTGATCAAGATAATAAAATGTATCGCTTGACCGATCCGAATTCTTATTCGGGGCTGGGGAACGTTGGTTCGGCTCTAACTTGTGACAACAGTCATAAGTATGAGCAATGGAAAGGGGATTGTATGGATTCCCAGGATACCCAGTTGAAGAAGAAGCATGGTTTTGCATCTACTTCAGGTGTTCTTGTAATTGAGAACTGTTTTACGGTCAGCCCTACCTCCTGGGTACTTGATACCGGATCCGGATCTCATATCTGTAACTTATTGCAGGGACTGAGAAAAAGTAGGAAAGTAGCACCGGGTGATATATCGCTCAGAGTAGCGAACGGAGCATAAGTTAATACGGCAGCCGTCGGTGAATATCACCTAGTATTGCCAAATGGCAAGACTATGATTTTGAACGATGGCTACTATGTACCTTCCATGGTTTGCAACATCATATCAGTTTCTTTACTCGATAAAGATGGATATAACATTGTTCTTGATAGAAATATCATGAACATTTACCTTCATAAGGTACTGGTTGTAGAAGGTACACTGTGTAATGGTATCTACGTTCTAAATCAGAATACAGTTCTCAATGTACAAAACACACGCAAGAGGAAAAATTCAGATTCGAATGAATCCTACTTGTGGCATTGTAGACTTGGTCATATCGGACAGAAAAGTCTGAGTAAGTTGCATAAAGATGGACTCTTGAATAAGTTCGAGTTTTCATCCTACGAAACTTGTCAGTCTTGTCTCAAATTGAAGATGACCAAATCTCCGTTCACCGGACATGGAGAAAGAGCAACAGAGCTCTTGGGACTCGTACATAGTGATGTATGCGGTCCGATGTCTATACATGCAAGGGGTGGGTTCTCGTACTTCAACACATTCACTGACGATCTCTCTAGGTTCGGATATGTGTATCTGATGAAACACAAATCTAAAGCTTTTGAGAAATTCAAGGAATTCAGAAACGAAGTAGAGAACCAGACTGGCAAAAGTATCAAGATCCTCCGGTCTGATAGAGGAGGGGAGTACTTGAGCACGGAATTCCTAGATTACTTAAAAGAGAATGGTATTCTCTCTCAGCTTACTCCTCCTTATACACCACAGCACAACGGTGTATCGGAGAGGAGGAATCGTACCCTTCTGGATATGGTTCGTTCCATGATGAGTAATGCCGAGTTGCCTCTTTCATTTTGGGGACATGCGCTATTGACAGCAGCATATCTATTGAATGATGTTCCGTCTAAATCAGTGCCTAAGACTCCATTCGAGATATGGAATGGAAAAGGCCATATCTTAAAATATTTAAGATATGGGGTTGTCCGGCTTATGTTAAAACGCATAAACCGGATAAACTAGAGGCACGGTCAATTTTATGTAAGTTTGTGGGATATCCAAAGAAAGGTTATGGATATCTATTCTACCACACCGAGGAACAGAAGGTGTTTGTTGCTCAGCATGCCGTTTTCTTAGAAACGGAGTTTCTTGCAAAAGAAATTAGTGGGAGCACGGTAGAATTGGAAGAAATTCAGCGACCACAAACTGAAACTGAAAATTTGACAGAACCTCAGGATTCAATAATCCCAGACGAACCTCAGCCACTCCGCAGATCTGGTAGGATTTCTCGTCCGCTCGAGAGATACTACGGTTTTCTCATAGACAGGGATCGAGAGGATTGCATCTTGGAAGAAGATGACCCTACCAGTTTCAGTCAGGCCATTATCAGTAGGGACTCTGATAAGTGGCAGGAAGTAATGCAATCCGAAATGGAGTCTATGTACGCCAATAAAGTGTGGACCTTGGATATTGCTCCACCTGGGGTAAAACCCGTTCGATGCAAATGGATCTACAAAAGGAAACTTGGTGTAGATGGGCAGGTGGAAACCTATAAGGCTAGACTCGTTGCAAAAGGTTTTCGTCAAAGACCCGGTTTGGATTATGACAAAACTTTTTCTCCGGTGCCTATGCTCAAATCCATTCGGATCCTACTTGCCATTGCTGCCTTCCATGACTATGAAATCTGGCAGATGGATGTTAAAACGGCTTTCCTAAACGGTTGTTTGGAAGAGTGCGTTTACATGGATCAGCCAGAAGGTTTCATAGACAGTGGGAGCAGAGGGAAGGTGTGCAAGTTGCTTAAATCCATTTATGGATTAAAGCAGGCATCGCGGAGCTGGAACATCTGTTTTGATGAGGCAATCAAGGAATTTGATTTCATCAAGAACGAAGATGAATCTTGTGTCTATAAGAATATTGTAGGACGAACTGTCGTATTCCTAGTTTTGTATGTGGACGACATTCTTTTGATAGGAAATGACATTCCTATGCTACAATCGGTCAAGCTATTTTTGTCACAACGGTTCTCCATGAAGGACCTGGGTGATGCCTCGTACATTCTGGGGATCAAGATCTATAGAGATAGATCCAAGAGACTACTGGGACTTTCGCAGTCCAGGTACATAGAGACCGTACTAAAGAGATTTAATATGGAGGATTCCAAGCGCGATAACATACCCGCATTGCTCGGAATTGTAGGGTTCCTAGGCACTCTAGTGAGGTCTCCAAAGCCATCAACCATGGCAATTTCAAAAAATATGGTGCCTACAAACCCTAAACTACGGATCGTTTGCTAGATGTCTAGGCGAAAAGAACTAGTTAACACTTAACTATATAAAATACGGAAATACAACCTTTGTAGATCCGGTGCTCCACCTCCATAGCTCCGCAACGAGGTCCTCTCCGCTGTCCAAGTCAAATCCGGGCTCTAGCGTCGGCTTCGTCGAAGAATAAGCGAGCTAGGTCGTCGATGTCCATGCCGAAGATGATCTACGTCGAGGCATCGCTAGATCAAGCTCCACCTTCACCAAACCTTGAAAGTTTGTGAAGGAAACACACTCTAATACTTGGCAAGAGGTAGAGGATGAAGAAATAGGAAGTGGGTAAACTTTAGTTTTGGATTTCTCACTAGATTTCACATGTTGCCATTGAACTAGAAAGCTTTTCTTCTTCTTGCTCATGAAGAAGAGGATGAAAAAGATATGATAAGTTTTTTAATAAAAATGAATAAGAATTAAATCTTATCATACTTTTAACCTTAGTTAAGTGTAGAGAGAAGACCATGGTTAATGGAATGGTTAGGGTTAAGGATAAGAACAAAAAGGAGACTAAGTCAAAGTTTCAAGAAACTTCAACTAAAAAACAAAACTTACAACCATTCATTTATCTTTTACTTTTTCCAAAATGAATAAATAAGAAAAAGATAAATGAATAAATAATCAAAACCCTAATCATTAACTTAAACCATGGTTTGATTCTTTACACTTAACCAAGTAAGCATGTATCATCAAACATGATACAAACATGTGCACAAAACTATATCGCATATACAATGTGTACAATTCAAGTGAGAAAATCCTTTTAAAGTGAACCAATACTAGTTAATGCAAAGTAATATATCAAATATATAAATATGCACTAAATCATTAAATCAACATATGATTTAACGATCCGGTCATATCGGATATAACCGACTAGTATGATATGTATCGGCTTATCGAATCAATCCTTGATTCGATAACCAGGTTATATCGCATATAACCATTCGACACATTCGTCGCGAGAATGGAATACGGTATCACATACACGCATTATTCTCGGTCCCGCACATATCTCATATGCGCTCCTATTTCGTTTCGCTTGAGCCAGGAAACCTCTGTGTAGGACTCTAAAGACTCGTCAATACGCCGGCAGCAGATGATGATCATATCAAGCATCCACAAGCCGCAAGCGGTCTGCTAAACGTAACGGCCACCCGGGTATTGAGCGATCAGAAGATCGACGAGCAAGCCTGCTCACACTCCTGCGAATCCAACCAGTAACACTTACCGTACGGTCCGGTCTGTTCGTCTGATATGTCGCATATCTCGCCTAGGGGTGGTAAACGTCAGACCCAAGTAGCTCGATAAGTCATGCCGACTTGAGGTCCATAACATTCGTGAAACTACTGATAACTCTTACCAGTATATCACTGCAACCCTGGCCAGGGATTTCCTGTTATGGCCAGTCGAGCATAGCACAACATCAACCCCCAATACCGGGAGAGACGAATCCCCTCCTATCGCTCATTGCCTCCATGTGAATCGGGACTGTACCCAAAAACCACCTGTTTGCACGACTCAGTAGAGCCGTGGTAGGGTGGAAATCAAAGCACAGTAGGAGACACACAAGACTCTATGACGATCTTGGGTCAACAGACTAAGCTGTACCAGTGTCACCAGAGAACTGCCATCTGACGTGAGGTATAATACCATCTGGGAGTTCTCGGCGAGTCCGTTCAGTGTACCCAGTCTCCACTGAGCACCCGCATACCATCTTCGATGTCAAACACTAATGGATATGGGATCATCCATCGCCCATCGCATGGGTCGAGAAGATATGCGCTAGTCTACTCTGGAATATCGATGCCCCGTCTCGATATTCCCTCGACTAGGAACATTTCAAGGATGTACTCATGGACTACCCAGGCCCCACTAGTATGATCTACATCATAGTCCTGGAAGTCGAGTACACATCCTATGGGCTTTATCAACATGTAATCAGAGAGACAGAAAGTATACATGTTAAGATAAAGTGCAACCAGATAGCGTACTATCATGTCGAGCAAGAAAGTCCTTCCTATATATGTCCCAGCATCCACTACATTATACATCCAATGTACAGTAATGGCCTCTAGGGCATACATATAACTAACAATCTCCCACTTGCACTAGGGCCATCTGTAGCAGTGGTTGCAGTATCACATACTCAACCATCCCCTAAAAGTCTCTCTTTGGGAAAAAGGCCTTCGTGAGTGGATCCGCCGTGTTGTCCTCTGAGTCTACTCTCCTAACCTCGATCAACCTGGAGATCAACTATCTCCATGATCAGGTGATGCTGCCTTAGATTATGTCTGGGTCACTGATGGGACCAGGGTTCCAGGGCCAAAGCCTCAGTTCCATTGTCATACAATGGCAGGAACCTAGTTCATCTTATGAACCAATATACACCCAAACTTCCTCTTTGGTAGTATCTTTAATAGCGATGTTACCAGCCTTTATCGTCTAGTTTGTCACGGTATCTAGCTTGGAAATCTTCCAACATACCGTCCCTTTACTGAGGGTAAAGAAAATGCCTGTGACTGACATTCAGTCGTCTTTATCACCCTGGAACACTTCCAGTGATTCTCCCCAGGATCGATTGATACCTTCTCACCACATCCAGTGAGAATCCTAGCATCCAATTACATCTATCTCATAGATGAAAACTCAGGATTTAGGAGGTATCACTTTGATCCTATTTGGAGAATCCTAGTGATAATAGGAGATTGACCGATCGTAGTATAGGAAACTCTTTTCCTATCATGAGTATGTTATCCACGTACTCTACGAGGATCATCACCATACTTCCTACTACCTTTTTGTTTATACAAGGTTCATCTACTATTTTGATGATGTCAAACTCTTTGACTAACACATCAAAACAGATGTTCCAACTCCGCGATGCCTGCTTTATCCTATAAGGCATCTTGCACACGTTTCCGCTGCTCCCACTGACTACAAAGACCTCTGGCTGTGTTCTTATAGACGTTCTCTTCTAAATCAGTATTTAGAAAAGCAGTCATGGCACCCAACCGCCAGATATCGTAGTCATGGTATGTAGCCGTGGTAAGTAGGATCTAGATAGACTTAAGCATAGCTACTGGAAAAAGGTTTCATCATTATCCACGCCTGGTCGATGACGAAAACCTTTAATAAGTCTAGCTTTGAAAGTCTCAACTTTTCCATCTACACCAAGTAATCTTCTCAAGAAATACTTGCTCCTGATGGGGATTTAACCCTTCAGATATAGCAGCTAAAGTCCATACTTTGCTGGTGTACATGGATTCCATCTCAGATCGCTAAGCATCCAGCCAGTCTTACAGAGTCCCTACTCTCGATGGCCTGGTCGAAACTAGTTGGGTCATCATCTCATGATGCAATCCTTGCTCCCACTGTCATCGAGAAACCGAGGTATCTCTCAGGCGGATGAGGAACCCTACTAGATCGGCGGAGAGGCTGAGGTTCGTCGGAAACTATTGAATCCTTTGGTTCTACCAAATCATTAGCAGTTTTGTACAGCTGGAACCTTTCCAGTTCTACAGAACTGATCTTGCCTCGATCTTGTCCGGATTTTGCTTTTGACATAGGCCGGACAATCCCAAATCTTAACTTACTTAAGAGATAGGTTCTTCCCATACCATATCTGATATGGAGTGGTAGGCAGTGATTTGATTCAAACCTAATTCAATAGGTATGCAGCTTCTCAAGTGCATAACTCCTAAAAGGAAATAGGTAACTCAGTAATACTCATCATAGAGCACACCATATCTAATATTGTGCAATTGCTCCGCCCTGATACACCGTTGTGCTATGGTGTATTCAGAGGAGTAACACTGAGAGAGAATCTCATTCTCCTTTAGAATAGTCCTTCTATGCACAAGTATTCTCCTCCCTGATCTCATCATAGGACATAATACTTATACCCGTATTTTGGTTCTCTACTTCTAACTTATATTCTGTGAATACCTCAAAAGGTTCGGACTTATGTTTCAGCAGGAACATACGACTGAATCTTGAGAGATTATCAGAGAATATAATGAAGTATAAAGAACCATTCCTGGCATGTGCAGACAGGAGACCTTACGTACATCATCATGTATCAGTCCCAAGAGTTTACTAACTCTTCCTCTGTTTCCAATAAACAGAGCTATGGTCATCTTATCTTTGTGACACGACCGGCAAGTTTCACAAGATGTAAATTCAAACTGATTTAAATATACATCTAAATGTAACTTCAGCCAGTCGGGTCGCATCGATATGACCTAGTCTACAATGCTTCAAGAAGAATTCGTTCATTTCTGAACTCTTCTTCTTGTGTGTGTTCAGTATACTAGGAACTGTAGTTTGATTTAGAACGTTAATGCTTTTAGATAGCGTGCCTGAACCGATCAACTTTTGATATAGGAAATGTTCAAAACATTATCCATCAATACAAAATTATATCATTTCTTTACTAATAAAGAGACTGATATGATTTTGTATATCAGGTTCGGTATCTAATAGCATTTGTTCAGAATCAATGTATTCGTAATACAGGGTGACAGTGACCAACAGACTTGGCTGCAACACTTGCCCCGGTTTCTGTCTCATGAAACTTATCACCCGTTCTCAGTTTTTCTACCTTTTTGTAGCCCTATGTAACAGATTACATATCTGGGATCCTGATCCGGTATCATATACCCAGGATTCAGAGGATACTGAGAAACAGTTCTTTATAATGAACATACCCGAAGGAGATGCATCATATGCACTTTCTTCGTTTGGGCGGCATAGGAATTCTGGTATTCCCTAATTTCCTGCTCTGTCTTATAACAATTATAAGTTGGAGCGGGAGCAACGTTCCCCAGCTCAGTATAACAAGCGGGTTCGGTCAATACATCCGTATTATTATCTTGATTAAGGCGTGATATGGTCGCTACCTGGAGAGAGAGAGAAGAAAACACTCAGCGTGTGCTCTTGCAAGATCAGATTGGTTATATATTTTATCTAATCAGGATGGCTCCCACTGTTTTTTATCAAATCTTCCTTCAAACCCTAAAAGGAAAGACTAGCCGGGATTAATTACACTCTACAAGTTCGCCAATCTTTCAGCCAGGCCAGTGTCGGTACTTTGAGGGAGGTTCCCCGTGCTTTCGCACGGACCTAATAACAGTAAACCTCGTTTTCCCAGAGGCGTAACCCCGTTGACACCTTTCTAGACACCTACTTGATCGGCTAATTGCAAAGTGCAAAACTCTCCCAGGAGTAACAATTACTCGCAGTGGGTATCGGGATCCAACTATCACATAGAAGGTATGCAATCTCATTGCAAATTCCAACACTTGAAACTCCCGATAAAGGTTTTTACCCCTAGCACCTATGACCTTAACTATGGTCAACAAATCATAAGTACTAGTCAAGTTCTACCCGTCATTTCGTGATTAATTAGACCCACCCACATGACCCTTAACTAAGGTCAACAAAGTCACACGACTGTCCTAACTAATCGCATCATATGCGGTGTAGGAAGACATCACTTAGCTACCGTACACTGTGCCTTGACTATGGTCAACAAACACAGCACGAATACTAAGTACTCTACTTCCTAAAATGACGGAGGGTTGCGGCTGGTTTTTGTGAAAACCTTTAACGCTTTGAACTTGATCTCGTTGCGGAATCAAATGGTTTTTAAATGGAATGTTTTTGAGGCTTTTCTAGTTTTGCTAAAGGGGTCACTCCCGATGAAGGGATCGTCGGCCCTTTCCTCTTCGAATGAGGTGCGGGATATATCATATATATCACTGTGCAAAGCAGAAACTATAGAAGCGATCAAATACAAACCGAGTGTGTAGCATCTGCCAGTTATTGCTAAAGGAGTCACTCCCGGTGAAGGGATCTCGGTCCTTTCCTCATCGAATAAGGTGCAGGATGTTCTATAATGAACACCGCGATGCAAAGCAAGAACTGTAGCTACCTGTTTTATTTTGAAATTCGATTCCACAACATCAATTAGGTTTATTTTCTTTCATTAATCTCATTAATGAATATCCCATCATTTTAAGTTACCTAAACATCACAGATAGATATGACGTACACTTATGCCATCCGCATTCGCCTCGATGTCCCCTCGTGCACCGTTAGGTTAGGTAACTAACGGCAGAGTGGGGCAGGGCTAGCGCGGGTGTAAAACATAAGCAACGTCTATATAATATATCATATATACTATATATAATATCTGTCACAGAACATCACATGATCACAGATAAAACACAGCAGAAGAAACATATGAAATATTGGATATACTAGGACGTCCGTGTTTTCAATACGAGCCAGTATAAAACACGGATTCCACGGTCGTGATGAATAGCCAATCCCACACCCCTAGACCCCTACGAGAGCGGCAAGCAACCCTACCAATTCTAGGGTTAGGAGACCCGGACTCGACTCCTCGAGTTGGTCTCCCTCTGGACCCCAGAACCCGGTTACTTGTGCTCCCCTCCTTGGGTCTATCCTAATGCGGAAAAGTAAATAATATACAAACGGTGACTACTCCCGCAACCTGGAAGTGCCCCAATAAAAGAATATTACATACAAGTTTTTACATGAATGAAAATGAAAAACACTCATCTCACATAAAAACCCCCGGCTATTCAAACACGACGATCCAATATAACATATCCAGCAACACATAACATCACATGACATCAACGTAAGTAAATATGCGCATCCCAATTGTCGTTGACATATAGCAACGAAACCGGCGATATCACATATTACACTTACGGTCACAGAAAAGAAAGTATAAAACTACAACAGTTGGAATCCGCAACCCCCTCAGACATCGCATGCCTGACCAAATGAATTACTTAGACATCGCATGCCTAACAATTATAAACCCCGCATTTTAGTCTCATTATCGAAAACTCTTTTCAATATCAAGTCGGGCAATTCAACAGGATTCCCGACATTCTGATCGAATGCTCGTCGCAAACTTCAGTAGACAGCCGCACCCCCGATACCGTCGACGAAGTGCACCAAGGCGGAACACCGCTACCGTGAGCACCCGAACGGATGCTTTCGGCGACGGGGTTCTCCTACAGTCACTTGGTCGGGCTATGGAGTGAGGCTGTCTATTAAGTTTACCCGGCGAGTATCCGCATACGCTACGTGATTGCGACGGACTTTTGATCACATCAAAATTCCGTGGCAACCGATCAACAGAGACTAAACTGCTTTGTTTATAACATTCATTCAGTTATCACATAACTTCTTGTGAATTCCAATTATTGTATCACATTCCGGATAAATAGAAAATGCTAAACTTTTCGATCGAACAATCGAACACCCAAGTTTTCCCGATACAGATCAACACATGAAACAAGTCTAAAAACATTCATTTCGTGCCTCAGTACCAACGGTCCAGCCGTAGAAGGGTCAAGCCAACGCCTCACATGTGGCACGCCGTACTGCCCCAAACCCGAAGGTTCAAAGGGTAGTTCAAGACGGTCACATAATCGAGTTAAGGTTTGTTGTCTTCTAGAGGGACCATCGTGTTACTTGCACTACTTAGAACGTGATTAAACTACAGAAATAACCAACACTTGGAAATTTCCCGACAGGGGAAAAATTGGGTATTTATATCCGGTCGAACTTTTTAACATATTCAAAAATTATCCGGAAAAACACATAGACAAAATTTGACAATCCGATCGAATGTACGAACCCCCTATACAACCCAAAATACACAACTCTTGATTTCAGAAAAAAATATTCCAGGAAAACCAACACTGAAAAATTAGGAATTACTGTGCAAAATTGAATGCCTAATAAGACAAAAGTGCGGCGGAAGGGCCGCATTAGCACGCTAATGCCGCGGTTCCGCCGCACTTTAGAAAGATCATTAGGTAATTTTTGCATCGTAATTCTTAGATTTACCTGCTTGTTTTTCTGCATATTTTTAATTCTCAAAAATCCATGAATTTCAAAAAAGTACAGAGAGCATTCTAAGGTTTGGGTTTCGGTTCGATCGGACTTCAAACTCCGTCTACGCATCGCCTAAGGCTCTAGCTAGGCTCTGATACCACTGTAGGGTTCCTAGGCACTCTAGTGAGGTCTCCAAAGCCATCAACCATGGCAATTTCAAAAAATATGGTGCCTACAAACCCTAAACTACGGATCGTTTGCTAGATGTCTAGGCGAAAAGAACTAGTTAACACTTAACTATATAAAATACGGAAATACAACCTTTGTAGATCCGGTGCTCCACCTCCATAGCTCCGCAACGAGGTCCTCTCCGCTGTCCAAGTCAAATCCGGGCTCTAGCGTCGGCTTCGTCGAAGAATAAGCGAGCTAGGTCGTCGATGTCCATGCCGAAGATGATCTACGTCGAGGCATCGCTAGATCAAGCTCCACCTTCACCAAACCTTGAAAGTTTGTGAAGGAAACACACTCTACTACTTGGCAAGAGGTAGAGGATGAAGAAATAGGAAGTGGGTAAACTTTAGTTTTGGATTTCTCACTAGATTTCACATGTTGCCATTGAACTAGAAAGCTTTTCTTCTTCTTGCTCATGAAGAAGAGGATGAAAAAGATATGATAAGTTTTTTAATAAAAATGAATAAGAATTAAATCTTATCATACTTTTAACCTTAGTTAAGTGTAGAGAGAAGACCATGGTTAATGGAATGGTTAGGGTTAAGGATAAGAACAAAAAGGAGACTAAGTCAAAGTTTCAAGAAACTTCAACTAAAAAACAAAACTTACAACCATTCATTTATCTTTTACTTTTTCCAAAATGAATAAATAAGAAAAAGATAAATGAATAAATAATCAAAACCCTAATCATTAACTTAAACCATGGTTTGATTCTTTACACTTAACCAAGTAAGCATGTATCATCAAACATGATACAAACATGTGCACAAAACTATATCGCATATACAATGTGTACAATTCAAGTGAGAAAATCCTTTTAAAGTGAACCAATACTAGTTAATGCAAAGTAATATATCAAATATATAAATATGCACTAAATCATTAAATCAACACTTGATTTAACGATCCGGTCATATCGGATATAACCGACTAGTATGATATGTATCGGCTTATCGAATCAATCCTTGATTCGATAACCAGGTTATATCGCATATAACCATTCGACACATTCTTCGCGAGAATGGAATACGGTATCACATACACGCATTATTCTCGGTCCCGCACATATCTCATATGCGCTCCTATTTCGTTTCGCTTGAGCCAGGAAACCTCTGTGTAAGACTCTAAAGACTCGTCAATACGCCGGCAGCAGATGATGATCATATCAAGCATCCACAAGCCGCAAGCGGTCTGCTAAACGTAACGGCCACCCGGGTATTGAGCGATCAGAAGATCGACGAGCAAGCCCGCTCACACTCCTGCGAATCCAACCAGTAACACTTACCGTACGGTCCGGTCTGTTCGTCTGATATGTCGCATATCTCGCCTAGGGGTGGTAAACGTCAGACCCCAGTAGCTCGATAAGTCATGCCGACTTGAGGTCCATAACATTCGTGAAACTACTGATAACTCTTACCAGTATATCACTGCAACCCTGGCCAGGGATTTCCTGTTATGGCCAGTCGAGCATAGCACAACATCAACCCCCAATACCGGGAGAGACGAATCCCCTCCTATCGCTCATTGCCTCCATGTGAATCGGGACTGTACCCAAAAACCACCTGTTTGCACGACTCAGTAGAGCCGTGGTAGGGTGGAAATCAAAGCACAGTGGGAGACACACAAGACTCTATGACGATCTTGGGTCAACAGACTAAGCTGTACCAGTGTCACCAGAGAACTGCCATCTGACATGAGGTATAATACCATCTGGGAGTTCTCGGCGAGTCCGTTCAGTGTACCCAGTCTCCACTGAGCACCCGCATACCATCTTCGATGTTAAACACTAATGGATATGGGATCATCCATCGCCCATCGCATGGGTCGAGAAGATATGCGCTAGTCTACTCTGGAATATCGATGCCCCGTCTCGATATTCCCTCGACTAGGAACATTTCAAGGATGTACTCATGGACTACCCAGGCCCCACTAGTATGATCTACATCATAGTCCTGGAAGTCGAGTACACATCCTATGGGCTTTATCAACATGTAATCAGAGAGACAGAAAGTATACATGTTAAGATAAAGTGCAACCAGATAGCGTACTATCATGTCGAGCAAGAAAGTCCTTCCTATATATGTCCCAGCATCCACTACATTATACATCCAATGTACAGTAATGGCCTCTAGGGCATACATATAACTAACAGGAATTACCCTCTCCAAGAAGATGTCTCCTAAGACTGACGAGGAGAGGGTTCGCATGAGCACTATACCCTACGCTTCGGCGGTACGATCTATAATGTATGCGATGCTATGTACAAGACCCGATGTAGCTTACGCGCAGAGCACGCTAAGCCGGTATCAGTCAGACCCAGGTGAGGACCACTGGACAGCAGTGAAGAACATTCTCAAGTACCTGAGAAGGACTAAGGAGATGTTCCTGGTTTACGGTAATGGAGACCTTAGGGTCGAGTCCTTTACCGATTCAAGCTTCCAGAGTGACAAAGATGACAGTAAGTCTGTCTCGGGTTTTGTGTTTACCCTCAACGGAGGGGCGGTATGTTGGAGCAGTTCCAAACAGGATACCGTCGCAGACTCGACGATGGAGGCTGAATACATTGCTGCAAGCGATGCCGCAAAAGAGGCGGTCTGGATGAAGAAGTTCATTAGTGAAATTCTGGTGGTTCCGTCCATTGTTGACCCAATACCTTTGTATTGCGATAACAATGGGGCTATAGTTTTTGCGAAGGAACCAAGGTCCCATCAGAAATCCAGGCACATCTTAAGGCGGTATCACCTGATCAGGGAGATCATTGATCGCCAGGAGATCGAGGTGCGGTGAGTGGACACAAAAGACAACACGACGGATCCATTCACGAAGGCCTTACCCAAGACTCAGTTCATGCGACTGATCGAGATGATAGGTCTTCGATACGCCAGTACATGGCCTTAGTGCAAGTGGGAGATTGTTAGTGTATATGCCCTAGAGGCCATTACTGTATCATACTAGTATGTATATTACTTGATGGAAGCTTGCGATATTCACAGTTGTATAGACAATCTTGCTCAATATAGTAGTATGCTTCTTGGTTTGTCTCTGCTTTAATGTGTACATGTGTGTTTCTTTATTATATCACCTATACGCATTAGTAGAGCCCTTAGGATCTTTGCTTGATTACCGGCGTTGTGATGGCGATCACACTCGTGGGGGCTTGGTAATCCACAAGCACATCCTTATACACGTCCCTAGTCGTGGGATTATCGAGACAGGGCATCGATACTCCGGAGTAGACTAGCATATACGCTTCTCATCCCAGCACGGGAGACGGTCTGTCCCACAGCCGTCAGAACGTCGTACTTGAGATAGTATGCGGGTGCACATTAGGTTACGAGTACACTGGACAGGACTCGTCGGGAACTGATGGTTGGTATTATACCTATCGTTAGTTATCAGTTCCCAGGTGACATGAGTACAGCTTAGTCCGCTGACTTAACACTGTCACTTCGCCTCGAGTGTGTTCCCACTGTTCTTTGATTACTACCCTACCACGGCTCTACTGAGTCGTGCAAATAGGTAGTAGTTGGGTGCAGTCCCGAAGCACTTGGAGGCAGTGACGGTTAGACAGGATTCTTCTCTCCCGGTATTGGGGGTTGACATCGCGCTGTGTCTAGCAGAGCCATTACACGAGTAGTCCCTGGCCAGGGCAAGCGAGATATACTGGTAGGTTTCCAGTGTTATCTCAGGGTGTAATGGGCTTCACTCCGACACGACTTGTACCGCTATTAGGGGACTGACACTTACCGCCCCCCTAGGCCCGCCATGCGATGTATCAGACGAACAGACCGGACTGTACGGAGATTGTCACATACAGGCTCGGTAGGAGTTCGGATGGGTTTACCTCATCGGCCTTCTTATCGACATCTACCTGGGGACCGTTACGTACAGCTAGTGCCGCTTGCGGTCTGTGGTTAGACCCACTGCCAGCGTAGTGTCGAGTCTTTAGAGTCCCACACAGAGAGTTTCCCTGCACTGAGGGAAACGTGTAGAGACCGTATGGTTTTACGGTAGGGCTGCGATCACTTACGTACACTTGTGTGCGTGTGGTGTTCGGGCAGGCAGTACTAGTGGGCTTTGGTTTAAGCTGGATCCTAGTATTGCACGGATGGATTTGTTTTGTCTTCTGCGCATCCGCATTCTACAGAATGCGGATGCAGGTGTGTATGCATAGTTTTCCGGAGCGATGAAGGAGGAGGTGCCTCATCAGGGTTTTGGCAGTTAGTTTGGCCAAAACCGTTATGTGGCAGGCTCATTAGGGTTTTGACAGTTGATTCGGACTCATTAGGGTTTTGGCAGTTCGTTTGGTCAAAACCATTATGAGTCGCGGACATCATTTATTAATCCTTTTAGTGATAATTTTATGATGGCTAATTGCATTGACCATTTGACCACCATGACCTCTTTTGACTTTGTTGACCGGTTGACCGTGTTGACCATTGACTTTCAAGAGGGATCTACACTCTTCTTTTCTTTTTCTTTTTCCATTTTGATTATGATAATGGTCATTTCAATGTAGCCATCAAACTTTATCTTGATGGGATTAGTAATGATTTTGTTTTTGCATTATTGAACCATGGTTCATTTTTCTTATGCTCATAATTTCTTTCTCATTCTCTCTCTTGCCTTTTCAAGTGAGAAGAAAAAGAAATGAACCATGGTTGCTAGCTCCTCCTTCTTCTTCCTCCTCTTGATTCATCTTTTGATCTCATGTGTTGAGAGATAAAGATCACACAAAGACAAAATCATCCCTTTATCACTTCTACACAACCTAGGGCTTCTAGATTAGCAATCTCTTTGCCCTAGTTACCTCGGCTCGAGGTGGAGCTCGGTGTACATCTCTCGGGTGGATCGTCTTCGACTCAAGGAGGCCGCGGAGGTGACCAAAGTCCGGATCAAGCCTCGGAGCAAGCAAGGAGAAGAGCAAGAAGAAGAGAAGGAGTTCAAGTTGAGGTATAACCCCTAACCGAGTAGATAAATCTCTAGTTAGGATGCTAGTGTGTTGTTTAGCAAAGATCCGGCTTTTACGGTCCATGTTACCAAGTCTAGGAAATTTTTTGTTTTACCGTTTCCGCAACGCCGAAAGTACCGGGAGAGGTAACGTGGACCTAACAATCGGATCAAGTGTTGATTCGATAATTTAATGTATAATTATATATTTGATATATTAAATTACATTAACTGATATAAGCTCACTAAAAGATTCTTTTTCTCACTCGGGTAACACATTGATATATATGCGATATATGTTAATTGTATTATTTTATATTGTTACAATAAATATTGTATATGTGATATATAATATTGTAACAAGTTATGATTACTAATGCAACATGATTAGTAGAGATTAAAGATGGTTAGGGTTTGATTTGGGTTAATCTTTTCTAGAAGCTTCTAGAAGCTTTTATTTTGTTTCTTGCATAGATATTTTGCAAGATATTTCCTAACCCAACCCACACCCTTTAACCCTAGTTAACTCTCTACATTGGTTAGCTTTTTCTTTGGTCAACCATGGTTGCATTTGTAGTTATCATAACATTTCATTATTCATCACAAAAGGATTATTATTCATTCCTACTTCTTCTTCCTCCTTGCAAAGCTTTCTATCTTTGGGTTTTATGATGGATTAGTGTGAGATTATGATAATAAAAGAGAGCTAAAATCCTACTTCATCATCCTAATCTATCCTAGCCATTTAGATTTGGGTGTTCACTTCATTTGTGAGTGAGAGCTTGTGTTAAAGAAACTTCAAGATAGATCATCTTTGTTATCGAAGATCGGAAGCAAGCTTGCATCATTCCCTTCGTGGAGCCTCTCTAGAGTCCGGGTACATGACGATCGCAGCGATGGGACCTCAACACGGAGCTTATGAAGCGAAGGACCGGACTACAAAGGTTGTAATCCCAAACTCTTAGATGTTAAAGTGTTTAACATGCTTTGTTTCGTCTAATCTCTAGTTTAAAGATCTTGGTTAGGTTGTTCGGCACGGCTAAAATTTAAATCAGGCATGGTTGATGCCTTGTAGAACCTTATTAGAGTGCCTAGTAACCCTAAAAGTGCAACGGGCGTGCACGAAAACACCTGTCAAAGGCAACGTGTGTGCCTGACAGCAAAACCAGGTGCATCTGATATGCACGAAGAATCTCGATTTAGTGCATCTGGTGTGCACCAAAATCGCATCAAGCCCGTCAAGTATGCGCAAAATCCAAGTCAAGTGCACAGGGTGCACGAAAATAAATATCGAATGTCAAAATCGAAATCGACGGTTTACAACATATCTCAATCCAAATCCAAATCAGGTATACCATGGTATATAATCTCACAACCATGTGCATCAGCGTGCACAAAATCGAATAAAATACTAAAAGTGCGTGAAAACTATGCCGAAAGCATAAGTCAAATCATATGCTTGCCCTAGGCATGAAATCAAATATCATGAAACTCGGTCATCAAAACTCAATCATGAAATAAATCACCCAAAAATACTGAAAATCCAAAGTGACGGATACGTGATAGTCAATCATAAAATCACAACACATAAATACTGTCGTCGATATGTCCGTCCTTCAAAGTCGAGAAGGTGTCGGTGCATCCAATGCTAGTAGAGCACGATATCTACTTGCCTTCTGATCATGGCATGTCACCTAGTGCCCTTAGGCTCTCGTCTCTCACTGCAGATTACTAAGTACATAGCTCCTCGGCTCAACGGTCCAATATAGAAACGATAACGGAAGCAGTCCACTCTGACACATCTTCTAAAGATCTCTGGTCAACTATCATGATTATTCATAACATGTCTCGTCGACGATGCCGAATTCTCGCCTACTGGGTGTGCGTCTTATGACCGCTCCTGGGTCCAGGTCTTCTCGATTAGTATTTCCAGAAAGATCTTGTCAGGGTCTCTCCCAAATCTCGTTCGTGCCGAACTGCCCGGAGGCTATCATCTTTTACTAAATCTATATCTGGTTCCGGAACGGCGGCATACTCATCACGAATTCTTCTGGAGGATATATTCATATACAACACCTCTGCATGCCTATCACATCTCTGATGTCGGCGGAGTGGAACGTCATCTCATCAAGATCTCGTACGAACCTCTTACTCCACTTTTCTCAAATGTCGACTGCTTCGGACTCGTCTCTTCGTAGCTGCATGGACTGCGCTCCAACGGCTATACTCGTATCTGGAGTCTCCCAAGCAATGCATCTCATCACCCGATATCCGAATGAAGTCGAATCATCCGATCGATTTGTCAAAATCTCATAATCCCCCAAGAGCTCAACATCTTGGGTACGGTTTAATAGTATCGAATATATGCCACAGCAGCTATGGACCAACCGTAGAAGGGTAGACCCAAGCCTCACTAAAGGCACCGCTAAACTGCCGCAAACCCAAATGTTCACCAGCATTCCGTGGTCACTAAATCGAGTTATGGTTTCATTCTTTTAGAGGGTCCGTAGAATTGCCTGCATTGTTTTCCAAATACTTTAAACTTGGAAAATGGGTTCCTGACATTCGATCGTCTCTATCGACTCTCAACGTATCCGCGTGAAGTCATCTCTAGCTGGAATCAATCAATCTGATGACCTCGCATCGGGGTAGGAAATGAATCACATGTCCTTGTCTTTCATCTCTGGTGACTAGCAATCTCCTATCATATCTCGAAGTATAACTCGTGCGGCGTTAGCTTCAAACATCTGGGGAGATATCTTTTCATTCGCCAAAATCACCGACTCATTCATCCGCATGCTGAACTGTGCCTCAATCATCAAAATAATATGTGCTCTGGCGGTCATCACAATCTGGTTGGCCTCTTGAAGTGGACCAATCCTCTGGTGCTGATCTGCACGTCCGAGAAATCTCGTAAAAGCGATCCATTAAACGCTCGTGGCGCGAAAACACAATAAAAAAACGCCTCTAAGAAATCATATGCCCCTGGAATCACGCTCTGGTCAGTCTTCGTCCATGACGATCTCATGGTGGCCGCAACTCTAGCCGTAGCTCTCCACGCCCGTACAACCGTGATAACAAAACCATAACTGGTACTGATGTGGCTAGATCATAGGTAGGAATATAATACTGTGCAAGGAAATGTACATCCTAAGGCTTCTTAAGCGGAGTAGCATATCGTAAGTATTCCGCAGAACATACCCACGGTACGTCACTCTACTTTAGTCACCTACTCCACCAACAAAGGGTCATCATACACTCCGAAGGTAAAACCTAACGCTCTGATACCAACTTTGTCACGACCCGAAAAGTACGGAACATGACCGGCACTTAAATTATGAAACGTCTCGAGCCGTACGTAATCTAAGTAAGTCAAAACCCAGAAATCAAAACCAAAGAAGCAGTAGAGTGAAGGAAAACCCATTTTAAGCAAGTAGTTCTAATCAACATAAGCCGAAGTATGTATTTTTTTAAAATCTCAAGTATTTTCTGAAAATTTCAGCAGAGTCTCCTTTGTAAATACTGGCACCAAACGGGATACAACAAGAATAGTATACGAAATAAGTAAAAAAGGCATCCCCAAACGGGAGCTAGCACTACGTCAATCGACGGTCACAACTATGCAAGCAATATAATATACAACACCGAAGGGCGAGGATCAAAACACAAAAGAAAACTCAAATCAGCATGAAAACCATAATAATACAACGCGCGACTCTAAGGTCGGAAAAAAACAAGTCTGGTCTTCTATCTCTATCAAATATACAATCTGGTTGATGGAGTTTCTAGATACAACTGAAATAATGAGTAACTAAAGGTGGTCCTGATGCAAAGAACCCACCTACCAAAGCAATAACCCGGAAGGGACAGTGTGCCAACAATCCGCAACGAAACCTGTACGGCAAAACCTGCAAGGAACTGGGGTACAACGGGGGTGAGTTGCCAACTCGTGAGTAGAAAACATCAACGAGTAGAAATCATATGCATAACGCTATCCTAGGTCATATCAGGTAATATCCTCAATAAAAACCTGGTCCAGCTATGTATAGTGTAATACTATATGCTCGCGACAGTGCCTCAGATAGCAACATATCAGATATATGATGTATGAATGCATTACGAATGTAAACAGAATATATCATGAATGAAACAACTGTTTTCTTTAATCAATGAGATTTCTATATGTATATCAATCAAGTATCATCAATGAATGCAACAGAGAAATTAGTGTCAAGCATCGACACAAAAAAAAAGTTTCAGTATCTCAATATCAAATCTCAATATCTCAAATATCAATATCTCAGGCGTCCGTATCATCTGCGGGATCGGCCCGCGGGCTCCGGCAGAAAGGATCAGCCTATAACCATCTCATGACTCCGGCCGGTATCCTCCGGATAATCGACGAGTCCTAATAA
Organism: Agapanthus africanus; assembly: GCA_030015575.1. Classification (NCBI taxonomy): domain Eukaryota; kingdom Viridiplantae; phylum Streptophyta; class Magnoliopsida; order Asparagales; family Amaryllidaceae; genus Agapanthus; species Agapanthus africanus. Next base: position 228,126,202 of record CM057345.1, on the reverse strand, counting down.
TATCACCGGTAGGTAGCGCTCCCTTGCGAGGCTCATCGAATACAACTCGAGTTTCTTGCCCCGGGGTACCATATCGGGCCCACCATGTACCCGAGATGGTTCATCGAACTCCTCGAATCGGGTCTCGAAATCCAACAGCAATCATGAAAACTCATGGTGGACGACTCATACATCATGAGAAAACTGCAATTTGCATTTTTAAAATGATGATACTAAGCTTTTATTAAATTCTTGCGGTTTCCCCCAAATCCAGAAATCTCATGTAAATCCGAAATCATCAAAATCATGATACCAATAAACGGTGAATACCGGCATAAATCTCCATAATACTGCATAACCAATGAATATATGAATGCACCTAATATCATGTAATGAATGCAATATTTAAACTAGCATATGGAAGCTATAACATATTGCGACTATTAGTTATCAAGCTATGTCAATGAAAAGGTATTTTCTAAAGTGTACATGACATGGCAATTACCGATGATGATGTGTGTGAGCTGGCACGTAAGTGTATGTGGAACATACGCATCATCGGTAATGGTGCTGGTATCCTGACAGCATGATCTCAATAATAGCATATGGAAATACAATATAAACATGCAAATGCGATGCGAACGGTAATAATATGCGGAAGCTGAATGATAAACACAATGATAACTAATCAGCATTTATATAAATATGAGTCAAACAGTGGTGCCATTTGAAATAACACAAATCGTGGTGTTTTGAAAATAAGGGCTATGGTGTTTTTAAGAAAAGATACGTCATTTGAAATATCCGTAGAATCTTTGTCCTGTCTTTAAAATACACATGATTCGTTAGTTTTTGAAACAGGTACGAGTCGAATCTAATCTATTTTTTACAAGCACACTACAGGGCCAAACTAAACAGGCCGATCGAAAGGTAAGGAAACCGCCTAACTTCTGAGTCGATACATATATATACATATAATAGTCGGTGATCCCGCCTCAATAGTATCCCATACGATACAATATCTATAATATGAAATCCTCGAGTCAAGAGTGCGGATATATCATCAATATATAGCTCGTACGGTAAATCCGTCGTACAGCATCCCAAATCTGGGTACGGGTCAAATCACATTAATCATCTGGTATCCTCTTTATCAAATATCATGATCGGAGTACTGATCTACATCTAGTACAATACTGATACCATCTATGAAATGCATGTGTGTGTATGAAAACACCACGCTAAAAGAACCCGCTAAAATATCATGTCGTATCCTAAATACGGACCATATCACATCACCGATCTCATGACCCCAAGCCCAATCTCATCGACTCATCTATAAATATCATACAATATCATCAACATTCATGCATGTGTATATGAATGTATATATATGCACAGTCCCATACCCATGTGTATATACATATATACACCTTCCCATATACGCATAAGAAAAATGATGTATGCAAGTGTATATGTGTGCGTGTATGCAAATCCTTACTCTAGGGTTGTGATTTGGAAACCAACCAAAACCATCCTCCGTTCCTCGCTAACACTAATCCATAAGCTCCTAAGGGTTTTCTTACTAGGTGTACATATCTCACAATAACATATAAAAGTATATCGTTACCAGATCGCATCATTTCTTATAACTTTGCGGGGGTGCTATACGCCATCTAACCGACTTCTCCCTGTAGATACAAATCTACTCACCTGATCTTCGCTCGCCGGTGCCGACATCGCCATGCGCTTGCTTGTCATCTCGAAGTCCACATGGGGTACCTACATATTATAACGCACCGTATCGCATTAAAATCCGACTCATGACCAAAACGACACACGAATCTCACATAGGTCAAAACCTATGGTTTGCTTTCACAAATCAGCCCAAAAACCCTCGACATCGGCGTACAAACGCCGATTGATCGAGAAAAACACCAAACGTACCAATCATGGTTTCAAAACTCACTAACTGTATAAGAAATAGGGTTTAATTCATTAAAACCATAAAATTAAACAAATCGTTTTATTTCCCAATAACCTAGTTAGCACAAATTCCCATTTCGGTTCAAAACTTGATGTTTTCACCAATCTACATATTTTAATGATTCAAATGGCCAAAATGCTCATTAAATATCATAATTAGGTCATACAAATCACTTTCATATTTTAATCTCATCAATTTGTATTAATTCCAAATTCCTAGTTTGCAAAAATATCCGATTTTAACACTTTTTAAAGTAAAATTCACAATTTTACAATTAAGTTTGGTTTTGCATATACTAAAGTATTAAACCACAATTTATAATGTTAATAATGTCATGAATAACCTAATTAGATTTTTCTCTTAAATATATTCATAGTTTACAAAAACCTAGTTCATAAACAAAAGCTTAATTTGGACATTTTATATCTAACAATTTACATATTAGCAACTAGATTAGGATTTCATTTCCTTAAGATGATAATCTACACATTGTAACCCTAATGATGCAGTAAAACCCTAACTAGAATTTTAGAAATCCTTCTTTTGAAGGTTAAACCGTGCAATAAAAAACATAATTAACATCTAATTTAGTTGAATTAAAGTAATTGCAAAAAATTTAACAAAAAGGTTATGATTTTTATACCTCACAACCCATTTCCAACTTAAAATCTAGCCTCTCAAATTGCCATCTTGTTCTCTAGATCCATGCTAGATAAGCTAAAGAAAAATGGGTAGGGATTGGATTTTGAGTTTGTGGTATTTTTGGTGGATTTTTGATCCATTTTTGATGAATTTTTGAAGAGATAAGAGAAGGGAAAATGGGGTGGGGGGCTGCTGCTGCTATTTGGGTCGGCCAAAATGGGGAGGAGAGGTGAGAGAGTGAGGTGGGGAAAAAGTCCAAGTCAAAGAACCATACCTCACATGTTTACACCTTACTTCATTTCCTTTTAATTCTTTTTCTTTTCTTTTCATTTGTTTTCTTTTTGCAAAAGCAAGTGGCGAAATGAGGTGGGGGGGGGGGCAACTTGGGGCAGCTGATTTGGGGAGAGGAGAGAGGGTGTGGGTGAGTGTGGGTGAGGGAAAAAAGATAAATGTTATACCCCAATATCTATTTATACTAATTTCACTATTTAAGTCTTTTTCTTCGATATTTTCTAAAACCGTTTGACAACTTCATTTCATTTCAAAAAAAATATGTTAATATTTTTTTTAATGTGTTATGATGCACAAAATTTGTTTCAAGTCATTCCAATTTGTAATTTTCCCTAATTAAATGTATTAGTGACGGCTTAAAATAATATTAAAATAATTAATTTCGGAAAATTTTCAGAAAATTAGAAATTTAACCAGTGGCTCAATAAACACCAATTACTAGCAATTATATAGCTAGAATATGTATATTTAATTTTATATTAAAATAAATTTATATTTTGACTTTTTACCGAAAACCCCCTTATTTTACCGATTTTCCGAAATTTTACCGAAACGATTTTCAAAACGTTACATCAAGCAAGATCCTATGGGCTTTATCAACATGTAACCGCAATATATAATAACGAGTATGACATAATCCATGTTAAGATAAGGACAAACCATAATAGTATACTACCGTATCGAGTCTTCATCAATATGTGCAAACTAGATATAACAACAATAGAAATAAATACACATATCCTGACAAAGTCAAGTCAAATATACTATAAAACTGAGCAAGATTGTCAAGTATATTCATTTCCCTAGCATCCATATGTATACATATACAATACTGGCCCTTAGGGCATATATATCCAACAAAACCCGTGTCCAGCATCGTCACGGCATCCCAAATCTGGGTACGGGTCAAAAGTCACATCTATCACATTAATCATCTGGTTTCCTCTTTATCAAATATCATGATCGGGGTACTGATCTACGTCTAGTACAATACTGATACCATCTTTGAAATGCATGTGTGTGTATGAAAACACCACGCCAAAAGAACCCGCTAAAATATCATGTCGTATCCCAAATACGGACCATATCACATCACCGCAATCTCATCGACTCACTTATAAATATCATACAATATCCTCAACATTCATGCATGTGTATATGAATGTATATATATGCATAGTCCCATACCCATGCGTATATACATATATACACCTTCCCATATACGCATAAGAAAATGATGTACGCAAGTGTATATGTGTGCGTGTATGCAAATCCTTACTCTAGGGTTGTGATTTAGAAACCAACCAAAACCATCCTCCGTTCCTCGCTAACACTAATCCATAAGCTCCTAAGGGTTTTCTTACTAGGTGTACATATCTCACAATAACATATAAAAGTATATCGTTACCAGATCGCATCATTTCTCATAACTTTGCGGGGGTGCTATACGCCATCCACCCGACTTCTCCCCGTAGATATAAATCTACTCACCTGATCTTCGCTCGCCGGTGCCGACATCGCCACGCGCTTGCTTGTCATCTCGAAGTCCACATGGGGTACCTACATATTATAACGCACCGTATCGTATTAAAATCCGACTCATGACCAAAACGACACACGAATCTCACATAGGTCAAAACCTATGGTTTTCTTTCACAAATCAACCCAAAAACGCTTGACATCAGCGTACAAACGCCGATTGATCGAGAAAAATACCAAACGTACCAATCATGGTTTCAAAACTCACTAACTGTATAAGAAATAGGGTTTAATTCATCAAAACCATAAAATTAAACAAATCGTTTTATTTTCCAATAACCTAATTAGCACAAATTCCCATTTCGGTTCAAAACTTGATGTTTTAACCAATCTACATATTTTAACGATTCAAATGGCCAAAATTCTCATTAAATATCATAATTAGGTCATACAAATCACTTTCATATTTTAATCTCATCAATTTGTATTAATTCCAAATTCCTAGTTTGCAAAAATATCCGATTTTAACACTTTTTAAAGTAAAATTCACAATTTTACAATTAAGTTTGGTTTTGTATATACTAAAGTATTAAACCACAATTTATAATGTTAATAATTTCATGAATAACCTAACTAGATTTTTCTCTTAAATATATTCATAGTTTACAAAAACCTAGTTCATAAACAAAAGCTTAATTTGGACATTTTATATCTAACAATTTACATATTAGCAACTAGATTAGGATTTCATTTCCTTAAGATGATAATCTATACATTGTAACCCTAATGATGTAGTAAAACCCTAACTAGAATTTTAGAAATCCTTCTTGTGAAGGTTAAACCTTGCAATAAAAAACATAATTAACATCTAATTTAGTTGAATTAAAGTAATAGCAAACAATTTAACAAAAAGGTTATGATTTTTATACCTCACAACCCATTGATCCAACTTAAAATCTAGCCTCTCAAATTGCCATCTTGTTCCCTAGATCCATGCTAGATAGGCTAAAGAAAAATGGATAGGGATTGGATTTTGAGTTTGTGGTATTTTTGGTGGATTTTTGATGCATTTTTGATGAATTTTTGAAGAGATAAGAGAGGGGAAAAGGGGGGGCCTGCTGCTGATATTTGTGTCGGCCAAAATGGGGAGGAGAGGTGAGAGAGTGAGGTGGGGAAAAAGTCCAAGTCAAAGAACCATACCTCACATGTTTACACCTTACTTCATTTCCTTTTAATTCTTTTTCTTTTCTTTTCATTTGTTTTCTTTTTGCAAAAACAAGTGGGGAAATGAGGGGGGGGGGGGCAACTTGGGGCTGCTGATTTAGGGAGAGGAGAGAGGGTGTGGGTGAGTGTGGGTGAGGGAAAAAAGATAAATGTTATATCCCAATATCTATTTATACTAATTTTCTAAAACCGTTTAACAACATCATTTCATTTCAAAAACAACATGTTAATATTTTGTTTGATCTGTTATGATGCACAAATTTTTTTTCAACTCATTCCAATTTGTAATTTTCCCAAATTAAATGTATTAGTGACGGCTTAAAATAATATTAAAATAATTAATTTCGGAAAATTTTCAGAAAATTAGAAATTTTACCAGTGGCTCAATAAACACCAATTACTACCAATTATATAGCTAGAATATGTATATTTAATTTTATATTAAAATAAATTTATATTTTGACTTTTTACCGAAAACCCCCTTATTTTACCGATTTTCCGAAATTTCACCGAAACGATTTTCAAAACATTACATCAAGCAAGATCCTATGGGCTTTATCAACATGTAACCGCAATATGTAATAACGAGTATGACATAAACCATGTTAAGATAAAGACAAACCATAATAGTATACTACCGTATCGAGTCTCCATCAATATGTGCAAGCTAGATATAACAACAATATAAATAAATACACATATCCTGACAAAGTCAAGTCAAATATACTATAAAACTGAGCAAGATTGTCCTGTATATACATATCCCTAGCATCCATATGTATACATATACAATACTGGCCCTTAGGGCATATATATCCAACAAAACCCGTGTCTAGCATCGATACGTAAATCCTCATATCTCGGGCTCCATCAGTTTGGATCGGCACATGTCCTTCTAACGACTCCGGCCGGTATCCTCCGGATAACCGCCGGGTCCAAACTATCATAGGTAGGTAGTAGTCCCTCTGCCAGGCTCATCGTCTACTGCACAACATACCTTTCTTGCCCCGGGGTACCGTACCGGGTCCACCATATACCCGCAAACGTATCATCCATCTCCTCGAATCGTGTTTCTAAAAAAAATCTCAGAACCGAGAAAACTAATGGTGGACGCATCGAAATATCATATCATGAGAAACCGGGTTTTTTAAACAATGCATACTTTTTTTTGAAATATAACCACGGTTCTCAAAATCTCAGAATCTCATGAAAACCGCTTCTCAATGCGTATAATCGTAATGCATGATGTATGTAAATATAGAACAGAAATGTAAGTATAGCAAGTATATCATGCAATATAGTATAATGATGTGAGCATAGCAAGTATATCACGCCAACAAGTCATGTTACAGTTTTGGACAATTAAGAGTAATAGCATGATATAGAACTTTACTTTGTAAGTGACATAGTAATTACCGATGATGAAAGTGTGTGAGCCGGCAAATCTGTATAGGTGTAACATACGAATCATCGATAATTGTGTAAGTGTACTAGCACATGTATATGTAATGCAATGAGAATATCATAAACGTAGCAGAAGGTAAATCGTGAGCACAATGTGACGTACCTAATCTAACATCTACATAAAGGCTAAACTAAGCAGCGTAGACAGGGATTCCAATATCTATAACATATCCGAGTCGATGAATCTATCAATCGGCAATCCAGCCTCATAACATCACGTACGGTATAATCCATCGTACGGCATCCTTGAGTCAAGAGTATGAACTAACATCCGGTAAAACTCATCGCGTACGGTAATCCATCGTACATCGGCATTAAACAAATAAGGATTTTATCGACCTATACAACAATGAGAGCACGGATCTAAAGTCTCGTACGGCATATTACTCATTTTCCTCATAAATATATATCTCAAGTCACATCCGTATAAATTCATCCAAATCTCTTTTCATCACATCAATAGCTCACATCAAGTAATCTTGCATATACAACATATCTTATTAATCTCATAACACATCTATCTCAATTTCATCATGTGTATATTTATCATATTTCAGTTGTATGTATGTATAGTCTCACACTTATTCTCTTGCAACTATAAATATATATATCGCGATTCACATTTACATTTCATATTCTCATATATCAATCCATCACATCCTTATCCATCATATCATTTCACACTAAAACCATTAACCATAACCTTAAGTTGTGGCATATCTTATCTTCAAATTGTAAATCACATATCGATTTCTAGATCAATGGTTGCGGGGGTGCTATACGCCATTCACCCGACTTCCCCCGTAGATATAAATCTACTCACCTGCAATACTCCTCGCTAAGCCGAAGTCGATGTGCTTCGTCGTCTCGGATGTCCACGTGAAGTACCGACAAATCAATACATATCGCAACGTTATGAAAACCAAGTCTGGAAACCGATACGGCACACGAATTGCTTATAGGTTAGAACCTATAGCCTATGCATGCAAAAACAACCAAACAACCCTCGTCGTTGACGTACAAATGTCCAACGACCAAATCAAATCCAAATACAAAAACCAAGAATTGAAATATCAAGAAAACATTGCCAAAGCACTCACAAACAGCTCCCAGATTTTATCTCAGGTTAATTGGGACTAAACAAGAAAGTACAGGGCATAGGTTATAGGGATTAGGATTTACACCCAAAAACCCAACCCCAGAACCCAAAAGAAGTCCGGCGAGATCACCAAAATATCCGGCCTCGCCGGTCAAAGTAGGGATAAAGGGGCTCGTACTTTGGTGGTGGGTTTCTAGTGGTTTATTGAGGTTAATAGACTTGTTTTTTTTATCTCAGAAACATCCCAGATTGCTCCAGATTCCCTGTTGTCCAACAATACTTCACGAAACTGACACGAGATAAATCCTAAGTTCGTGTATCGGGTTTTAATATCTGTTTTGGTCCAGAAAAATCAACACTAAGGTCTTGTAAACAGTCACTACGTATCAATTGCATCCTTACAAGTTCACAATTCACTAAACCTCAACATGGAATTTCCAAACACATCTAAACCAACTAATACAAACTCTAAACTAAACTAGGATATACTAAACATAATAACATAACTAAAAGATATGGGTTTTACCTCATTTGGCAACTCAAGAAAATTCTTGAGTTGCTCAAAGTCTTCAAAATCCAAACTTGAAAGGTCCATAAGGTGTAGGATGAGGTGGGGATCAACTTTTGTGAAGAGAGTGTGTGGTTTTGGTGATTATTTGGAGATGATTCATGGAGGTAGAGGAGGTGGAGGAAGTGAAGAAGAAGATGAAGAAGAGAAGTGAAGAAAGAAGGAAAATGAAATGAAGAATTTGGTAGGGGACTCTCTCTCTCTTTCTCACTCTCACTCTCTCTCATGGCATGCTCTCATGCCATGCCTCAAGTCATCATTGCGTCCCCCCTCTCTCTCTCCTCAATCATGCCTTCTCTTTTCTCTTTTAAAACCGAATATCAACAAACACACTGAAACAACAAGTAACAAAATTGCAACATGACATGGTGCACTAGCCATGGTTATTTAAAAATACGGATTGGCATAATTTTGATTAGTAGTGCACTAATCGAGTTTAATTTAAACTTGCATATAATTACTTATAAAAATGCCCAAAACCGATAAATATATTTTTAAATGAATAAATTATTTTAATCTCCAATTATTCCACAAATATTGGTATTATTTATACCATTTTACGAAAACCCCAAATTCGCAAATCGAATAGTTTTCGCGAAATATATTATTTTAATATTAAATTCCAAAAATAATATTTTATATTTCTAAAATGTTACATATTGACCGAACCCGCTTATTATACTGGGCTGGGGAACATTGGTTCCGCCCTATCTTATGACAACAGTCATAAGTCTGGGCAACGGATAGGCGAATACAAGGATTCCCACGCAACCCGAATGAAGAAAGAGCATTCTGATTCATCTTCTTTGGGTGTGTTAGTTATTGAGAACTGTTTCTTAGTGTGCTCTACATCCTGGGTATTGGATACCGGATCATGATCCCACATTTGTAATCTGTTACAAGGGTTAAAGAGAAGTAGAGAACTGGGAAAGGGTGATATGTCTCTCAGAGTAGGGAATGGAGCAATTGTTGCTGCCAAAGCTGTTGGCGGATATCACCTAGTATTGCAGAATGGTAATACATTGATTTTGAACGACTGTTATTACGTACCATTGATGATGTGCAATATAATATCTATTTCTTTATTAGATAAAGAAAGATATAACTTAGCATTAGAGAAAAATGTTATGAACATTTTCCTAAATCAAGTGTTGATTGGGTTTGATACATTGTGTAATGGTATATACGATTTAAATCAAAATACAGTTCTAAATATACAGAACACACATAAGAGGAAAAGTTCAGAAATGAATATAGCCTTCTTGTGGCATTGTAGACTTAGTCATATCAATGCGACTAGACTAGCTAAGTTGCATAAAGATGGATATTTGAATCCGTTCGAATTTACATCTTATGAAACTTGTCAGTCATGTCTCAAAGGAAGGATGACCAAAACTCCGTTTACGTGATACGGAGAAAGAGCTACTGAACCCTTGGGACTGATACATAGTGATGTATGTCGTCCTATGTCTACACATACCAGGAATGGTTCCTCGTACTTCACTACATTCACCGATGATCTCTCAAAATTCGGACATGTGTTCCTGTTGAAACACAAATCTGAAGCTTTTGAGAAATTCAAGGAATATAAGAGCGAAGTAGAGAACCAGATGGGTAAAATTATTAAAATCCTTCGATCTGATCGAGGAGGTGAATACTTAAGCACGGAAATCCGAGATTATCTAAAAGAGAATGGGATTCTTTCTCAGCTTGCTTCTCCGTATACACCACAACACAAAGGAGTGTCGGAGCGGAGGAATCGCACCCTATTAGATATGGTGCGCTCTATGTTGAATGTTGCTGAGTTACCTATTTCCTTTTGGAGTAATACACTTGAGACAGCTTCATACCTATTGAATAGGGTTCCGACCAAATCCATGCCTACCATTCTATATGAGATATGGTATGGAAAGAGACCATCTCTTAAACGAGTTAAGATATGGGGTTGTCCGGCCTATGTTAAAAAATAGAATCCGGAAAAACTCGAATCACGATCAGTTCTTTTCAAGTTTGTGGGATATCCAAAGAATTCATATGTATATCTATTCTACCACAAGGAGGAAAAAAGAGTTTTTGTTTCTCAATATGCCACCTTTTTAGAAAAGGAATTTCTTATAAAAGAAATTAGTGGTAATGAGGTAGAGCTGGTGGAAGTTCCAGAAACACAAACTGTTGGATATAATGCCCTCAAGTTAATTATTTTAATCACAGGCAGGAGATTATAATGATTGAGGGAGGACCTATATGGGTAAAACAGTCTTACTCGAGATGATAGTATACTATCTGGTTTGTCTCTATCATCATGTACATGCATTATGTGGTGTTACAGATCACTATTACATGTTGATAGAGCCCATAGGATTCTTGCTTGACTACCAGTATTATGATGGCGATCATATACGTAGGAGCTCGGTGGTGTATAAGCACATCCTTAAATGTCCATAGTCGAGGGAGTATCGATACTGGGCTTCGAAACTCTGGAGTAAACTAGTGTATACTTTTTGAGACCCCGACGAGGGGTGGTGGCCGGTCTCATAAGCCATTGGTGTCAGTTAGTCACCTAAGATAGTATACAGGTGCTCATTAGGTTATGAGTTACACTGGACGGACTCGCCGGGAAGATGCTAGATGGTATTATACCTATTGTCAGATAGCAGTTCTTAGGTGACATGAGTACAGGTTAGTCTGTCGACTTGAGATCGTCATTTGTCTCGTGTGAGTTCCCACTGTTCTTTGATTACTACCCTATCATAGCTCAAAGGAGCTGTGCAAACAGGTTTTAGTTGGGTACAGTCCCGAGCCACATGGAGGAAGTGAGCGGATCGTCGGGGATTCGACTCTTCCGGTATTGGTGGTTGCTATCGCGCTCTGCACGGGTTGCCATCACCAGTAATCCTTGGCCAAGGTGGACGAGAATTACTGGTTTGGATCAGTAGTTTCGCAGTGGGTGATGGGCTTCACACCGACAGAAAATATCATGTTATTAGGGGTCTCAATTTATCCACTACCTAGACCCAATCCGCGATACTCTTAGATGAACAGACCAGACTGTACGGAGATTTCCACAGACAGGCTCAGTAGGGGTTCGGATGAGTTTGCTCGTCGGCCTTCCTTTCTCTCAATACCTGAGTAGCCGTTATGTACAGCTAGTGCCGTTGACATATTTGTTGTTAAACCCACTGCCAGCGTATTGACGAGTCTTTAGTGTCCCACACAGAGGGTTTTTCCGGTTCAGGCGATATGATGTAGATGACGTATGTTGGTACGTACAGGTGTCCGATTAAATATGTGTACATGCTACACAGACTTTAATCGGACGGTTGATAATACTAGCGGTTTAGGATTAAGCCGGATTATTAAATCAAGTTTTGATTTAATAATTTATATATATATTTTAATATATGTATTCTAGTATTACTGTTCACTATTCATTTTCTCTCTTGGCTATTCGTATTTTTATACGAATACGCTTATATGTATTTCAATACGTATACCGGGTTGTATTCCGTATTTATACGGAATATTTTCTAGGAGATGGACACCTCATTATATGATTTACTTTTTAGAAAATCATTTAGAAATGAGGTGGAGGGTGAGGTGGCATGAGCATGGTTCGAGGTATGTAGAGAGGTATGGCCTTTGATTGTTTATTTTAAAAATGTATGAGATATTTTGCATGGTTGTAAAATATGAGGAGCCATTCTTTCTACATGCTATACTACACTTGATATTCTATCTTGCTGATAGTTCTTCTACCCTTAGTTCATTTTCTTTCTTGAGTTGCTAATGCCTTGGTTTTCCTCACCTCCTCCTCCTTCTTCTTTGGTTGCTCACTTGAGCATAAGAAATGAGGGAAAAAGATAGTGAAAAATTCCTACATCCCCACTCTCCATTGCTAGCGACCTTGGATTGTCGGTTTCTACGCTAGGCGAAGCTGGATGCATCTTTTCCCTCAGGTGGATCATCTTCGATAAAGGAGGACTGGCTTGCAACCGCGATTCGTAGCACTAGAAGAAAGATTGAGGATGTGAGTATTCTACACATAGTAGATTAGTTTAGCTCACTAGGTTTTTGTATACAAGTTCTATCTATTTAGTTCGATTCATGGTTTCGGGAATTTCGGCAAACTAGAAAATTTTTGGAATCCATGTTGCTATCTTCGAAAACTAGTTTGCTAGTGTGCCTAGGTTTCCAGCAGTGGTATCAGAGCCAAGCTAAAAGCTAGACTTGTTTGCACTAGTTTAGAGTTTCGATCGACGGAATTTTCCGAATCGTATTTCCAAAAATACTGCCTGCTGTTTGAATTTCAAAGTTCAAAATTTTTTTCTGGTTGTATTAAAATTTCGTGCAAGCAAAACTAGAGCTAGAAAAAAAATTTGGGCACCTAATCCCAAAGAACGACCGCGGAACAAAAGCTATATGGCACATTTGGCGGCTAAATCGCGGCCTTTTATAGGCTACAGTGCCCCAAATTTTTTCTGGAGCTCTAGTGCATGGAAATATGATTTTTGGGATATTTAGTTTTGGCCCAGATTTGTTTGTGTACTGGTTTGTTCTTTGGGGGCCAATGCGGAAAGTTTTAATCGATCGAAATTTTAAATTTTTGTTTTTCTGAGCATTTGTTTCTGCGACCGTGAATATCATAGCGCAGTATAATCCGACTGGTTGCTATATACACAATCAGACGGATTTACGAACATGATATTCGCGTTGATGTTCTGTGTTTCTCTGTGATTATACTTATGTTGGATTTGTCGTGATGGATAGCCCGGTGTACGTAATATTAGATATAGTTCTCTGTGATGTAATGTATATTCATATTACATGGCGAGCGTCCGACATGTGGACTGCGTCATCGCAGCATGTATTATTCTTTTGGGCACGTACAGGTTGCGGACATAGCCACCGTTGTATATTCTATTTTTCATTACATGCACTAAGATTACCCCACAGCGTAGTGCTCGAGTAGCCGGGTTCTAGAGGGCAACGGGCTTCCATCTCATGGCGTGGAGACCGGGGTGCTTTACTCTAGAATTGGCGGGCTATTCGCCGCACTCGTAAAGGTTATAGGATTGACCCGCGGAGGGGTGCCCAAGTCACCGGATTTCGGAGGTGCTGGGTGGCCCACTCACTTCGTTGTTTGGGGTTGCCTCGCTTCTGAGATTGGCGGGTGGCTTGCCGCACTCATAGGAGTCTAGGGTCTGATACTACAGGCTATCCACACGACCGGGAAATTGCATTTCATATTTGGCTCCATTGAAATGAACTTTTCCTTGTCTATCCGCATTTCCATATTGTATTTGCTTCCACTGTGATTCTGCTGTGATGCTTCTGTGATGCTACTTGATATCATGCGTGAGACGAATGATCATATATTATATATATATATAGTAGACTCTATATATGTTTTGCATCCCCGCTAGTCCTGTCCCCACCCTGCCGTAAGTTAAGTAACATTACGGTGAAGACCCGGGACTCTGTGGCGAATGCGGATAGCATATATGTGCGTGATTATTTTTGTTTCTTTCTGGCATGATATGATTAATTGATGGGACTGCATTAATTCTGATTAATGCAAAGAAAACAAACCTAAATAATGTTGTCGGAACCAATTTTTGAAAACTGTCATTACAGATCTTTCCTTTTGCTTTGCACAACGGTATTCGGTTATGAATATCCAGCACCTCATTCGACGAGGCAAGAGCCGAGATCCCTTCATGGGGAGTGACCTCTTGGGAAAAAGTTTGCATCATTGTAATAACTTTACTAGAATCGATTCTTTTGCTTTTCATCGTGGTATTCAGTTAGGAATATATTGCACCTCATTCGATGGGGAAAGAGCCTAGATCCCTTCACAGGGAGTGACCTCTTTGGCAAAAGTGTACGTGACTATAAACTACTCGGTTTTCTTCAAAACCATGGTTTTCTACAAAACCACTCATTAAAAAAATGCCGAGCCTAAACCACTCCTTTTTTCAAAACTGCTCGGGTTCCTTCAACGATATTAAGTTCATTACGTTAAAGGTTTTTCGCTAAAAACCAGCCGTAGACCTCCGTCATTTCCTAAGAGTAGTACTCGGTATTCATGCTGCGTTTGTTGACCTTGTCAAGGCGTAGTGTACGGTAGCTGAGTGATGCTTGTTTATTGCATATGATGCGATTAATTAGGACAGTTGCATAGCCTTGTTGACCTTGTCAAGGGCTTATGAGTGTGGGTCTAGGGTAATCAAGATAATGACGGGTTGAACTTGACTAGCGACTTATGATTTGTTGACCTTGTCAAGGTAATAGGTCGTTAGGGACAAAAACCACATAAGGATTTTCAAATATACAGGAAACTTTCCAGGCATGCGCATACCTTATGGAGTATGGTGACTTAAGTGGCTTCCATTAAGTTATCATGCAATGATAGTTGGGTCCCGATTTCCACTGATGAACAGGTGTTACTCCTCGGGTGATTTTCAGATGATCCCGACTAATTCTCCTTTTTGGGTTTGAAGGAGAATTCGAGGAAACAGTCAGAGCCATCCTGATTAGATAAAATGATTAACCAATCTAATCTAGGTTAGAGTGCACGCTGAGTGTTTCTTTTTTCTCTTTCTCTCTCTCTTTGGCAGCGACCATGACCCGACTTTAAACTAAAACTCATAAACCAAGTTAACCAAATCTTCTTAAACACTTTTTGTTTTGGATTGTCATGGTTCACGATAAATTTGCATATATCCCTGCCGCTCCTACATTCCCTTTGAATTTTCTCTAGAACACTCTATATCAATACGAAGATCCATATTGCTTGGGTATGCCATCGTATAGTTACATACGAAGTCGAAGAAACATATTTCAGTTCGAGGATGGTTTCCGGTTCTGGAGAAAGAAAATAGGATTATTCGGTTGTCTTTTCTCTTTACCTTCTCTCAGGTTGCGAGGGCTCCTGGTATTAAAAGAGTACACTTATTACACTTATTAGATAGTCTTCTTCCAAACCTTAGGCAAGTGCCGAAAGGTAGGGAAGGAAGAAAACCAATTAGCATAAGTATGGTATACAAAAGGTAATAACTAAAGACATTTAAAGGGACTAGAGTGAGGGCAAAGGAAATTGCGACTAGTATCATTCACGACGAAGCTGCATCTATCCCTGCCACTTCTACACCCCCTTTGCATTTCTCCAGAAAACTCCGTATCACTACGAAGATCCATATTGCTTGGATATGCCATCATATAGTTACATACAAACTCGAAGAAACTTGTTTCAGTTCGAGGATAGTTTCCGGTTCTGGAGAAATAGAATAGGATTATTCGGTTGTCTTTTCTCTTTACCTTCTCTCAGGTTGCGAGGTCTCCTGGTATTAGGAGAATACACTTATTACGCTTATTGGATAGTCGTCTTCCAAACCTTAGGCTGGTTTCGAAAGGTATGGAAGGAAGGAAACCGATTAGCCTAAGTATGTTGTACAGAAGGTAAGAAGTAAACACGTATAAAGGGATTGGAGTGAGGGCAAGGAAATTGCGACTAGTGTCATGAATCTGGATAGTGGAAGAGGCATTACTAGGACTACCCGGCAACCCCTTCGAAACTTTTTAATGTTTTAGTTTTACTGTGCGGTGTTAATTGAAAACTGTTTTCCTAATTAGATTCTGACTCTAGGGTACGTATTTACCAGACTTGATTCTCACATCTGTATGGCGCTACAGATGCTGAGTAGGAGTATGATATTGGGATTTGGGTGATTAGATTCTCAATGTAATAATTCTTTGTAATTGGTGACATTTGAGGAAATCACCTTGGTTTTGCCTAATGGAATTTTTTTTGTTTTGAATATCCGTTGTTATGCACCAATTTCAAACTGATATCTATATATTTGTTTATAAAGTGAGATATAACTCTTCGAAAATATGTTTATGATATTTACCTATATCAGTTGATGGTTAGGTAAGGTACATTCAACAACGGTGTAATTCTTCTTAACCATAGCACAGTTTTCAATCTACGACACACAAGGTTTGAGTTTTTAAACTCAGAGGACTTATGCAAAGTATTGTATGTTTTCCGATGTCCATTAGGAGAAAGGGGTTGGTACGCGTACTATATTCCGTTTACTTATGACTTCACTGGTTTTAGACACGCATATCGTTGATATACAAGGTCTAAATTTTGGGAAGTTATAGTTATAAGAATAAAGTAGAGAACCATATGTTGCAAGTATCAGGATTCTTCGAGGTGATCGAAGTTATAGATACCTATGCTAGGTATTCCGTCGTAAGTAATATATTTGAGAACATGCTTCTCGTTCAGGTTGCTCATACGTGGGTGCGTTCCTTAATGAGTAATGCTGCTTGGCCTTCTTCCATTTTGTCGATATGCAATGGAAACAGCTGCTTGATTTTTGAATCTGGTTCTAATTAAATTAATGCCTTTTTTATATATTGGATATAGAATGGATTCATATCTTAACGATCTTAAGGTATATGTAGTTGTCCAGCTTATGCATAAAAACAGAATCCGGATAAAATCAAGGCACGTTTCAGTAATGGCAGTTTCTGGGTTATCTCGGCCTTTGACGAGGGTTAGCATTCTACCATTTGGAGGATCAATAGTTATATTGTTCTTGATTCTCTACCCGTTTTAGTAAAATGAATTTTTTTCAGAAAACATTAGTGGGATTATGGTAGAACTGGAAGTGATTCCAGAACAACAAATGATTACTGAAAATTTAGTAGAACCTAAAAATTCATAGTTCTACCATAATCCCACTAATATTTTTGGTAGAACCCGAAATATTAGCTCGTGACCAGTACTTGAATCACGCAACGTCTAATGGCGTAATGGAATTCAAGTAAGCTAAAACCCAGAAATCTAAACCATTTTAAGAAAATAAAAGAGGTGAAGTTTTCAAATAAAGGTATAATGAAATTGATTTTTCATAAATGCATTGAAAAGGGACATAAATAATGCAAGTGAAATTTACTAGTTTGAAAACATGTTTCGCCTTTTAAAAATTTTGGGCAGCACCTCCTTTGTGTTTTTTTGATCCAAAACCACAATACAAGATGATAATAAAGGCATCCCCAAGCGGGAGCTAGCACTTCGCCAAACGGCGGATCACAATCATGCAAGACAGTTTAAATAAGTATACGACGCCCAACGGCGAAGATCACCACAAAAGATAACGAATAAAGCGAGAAATCATCCCAAAAAGGTGAACATAAAACCCATCGCTCAAGTATCGCACTAACAGTCTTGCTAAGTCTCATTACATATACAAATACTAGTTTTGATTTGATGGAGTTGACTAAATACAAAATGATATATAATACAAGAGTGAGTACAATACAAATGTCCCACCTACCAAAGCAAAACACCCGAATGCAACTGTGTGCCAGCGAAGCCTCTACTTATCCATGCGGTCTACCTGCAAGAACTGTGGCACAACGGGGGTGAGTTGCCAACTCGTGAGTATAAAAACATCTACAAGAAGAAATCGAATAAATAACGACTCCTAGGTCAGCTATATCATAAAAGTAATACTATGATATCTAGGGTGACCAGGTCGTCATATGTGCCAACAATGTAAACAATACCTATATGTATGCGGATATAATCCAACAATAAAATCAATGTAAGTATTCATGTGGATCTCATCCAACCATATAATCAATGTATGTATGCATGTGGATCTCGTCCAACCATAATCAATGTATGTATGGAGGTGGATCTCGTCCAACCATATTCAATGTACGTATACAAGTTAGTATGAGGATATAAATCAACGGTGTCCCTTGCGACACATCAAAATCATGGAACCTGGGTGTCCAACATCGACACCCTAAATCCTTATGAAACCCGTGTCCAGCATCGACACGTAAATCCTCATATCTCGTGCTCCGTCAGTCCGTATCGGCCCACGGGCTCCGTCAGTCCGAATCGGCCCATATCATCTCTCGACTCTGGTCGGTATCCTCCGGATATCCGCCAGACCCAACCAATCACTGGTAGGTAGTAGTCCCTCTGCCAAGCTCACCGTCTGTATACACAGCATCCCTTTCTTTCCCCGTGGTATCATACCGGGTCCACCATGTACCCACAATCGGCCTCATCCGCCTCCTCGAATCGGTTTTCACATATCACATGTCTCAGAACCGAGAAAACGAATGGTGGACGCACTGAAATATCATATCAAGAGAAACAGGGTTTTTAAAACAGTACATACTTTCTTTTGAAATAGCCACGGTTCTCAAATCCAGAAATCTCATGAAAATAACATATCTCAATGCGTAAAATCATAAATCATGATGTATGCGACATATGATAGAAATGTAAGCATATCCGTATATCATGCAACATGGAACAGTAATATGCACATATCGAGGGAAAACCGCTCTTTTAAATGAATCCAGTTTTAAAATATATCATGCGGTTCCCAGATCTCCTAATCGAATGCAATACCGTATAAAGGTGCATATGAGTATATACGCAAGTATGGACATACAAATGTGTATGTCCGCAAATATGGTGTACAATATGTATGTGTGCAAGTATGGTGTACAATATGTATGTACGCAAGTATGGGGTACAATATGGATGTGCGCAAGTATGGTGTACAATATGTAAATGCCCCAATATGGGTATGCAATGTGTATATGCGCAAGCATGGATGTACCAATGTATGTGTGGACCAATATGGATATATAAATGTGTATATGCGCAAGTATGGATGTATCAATGTATATGTGCACCAATATGGATATACAAATGTGTATATGCACAAGTATGGATGTATCAATGTATGTGTGCACCAATATGGATATACAAATGTGTATATACGCAAGTATGTTATGCGAAGAGTCATATCATGATGCAGCAATCCTACTGTGTAATGACATGGCAATTATCGATGATGAAGTGTGTGAGCCTACAATCTGTGTACGTGTAACATACGCATCATCGATAATGGTGCAGGTGTACTATCACAGGATTAAGTAATGCAATGCGAATAACATCAATGCAGCATAAGGTAAATCATATGCAAATGCTGACGGTACACGTGTCTATCATGACCGAGTCGGTGAATTTATCAATCAGCATCTAGCCAAACAACATCACGTACGATATAATCCATCATACGGCATCCTCAAGTCAAGGGTATGGATCAATCATCAAGTCAAACTCATCACGCATGGAAAATCATCGTACGGCGGTATTAATCTAACAAGGATCTTATCAACCTATAAGACGAGGAGGGTACGGACCTAACGTCACGTACGGCTTATCATCCATGATTCATGACCTTCTATATATATACATATATCTATATACCTATATCCCAGGTCACATCCATAACGATCTCATATCAGGGGACCGACAGGGTATAAATCATCTCAATCGACTCGCATCCGTATACCAACATATCATCAAATCATTATATTCGTATTATATTCTTTTCATCACATTTATATCTCACATCAAGTCGAGTTTACATAAACATTCTATCTCTACTATAAGTATAAGTATCTAATCTAACATACACACCCGAACCATACAATCAGAATTTTAAAGAAGCGAATCGTAGTTTTGAAAATAGGGGTTACGGTGTTTTTAAGGAAAATATATCATTTGAAAATCCGTAACATCCCTCAAGGTATATATTTAAAAGATACATACGATTCTTCGGTTTAGAAAAAGGTATGGTTCGGATGACACATCTACATCGACTATCTAGTCCTACAGTACCCTAAACGGCAATATCGACAAACGTCATCCTCAAATTCCGTCATCCTATAATAGTCGTAACATATAATATCTTACTATCCTCTAGTTTCTAATATGGTTTCATAGCTATCTTCATTCTAACCCTAGTTTCATAATCTAGGTTTCCTTAACCATATTCTATAAATCAGTTTCCATCAAAACTTTGCGGGGGTGCTATACGCCATCCACCCGACTTTCCCGGTAGATATGGATCTACTCACCTGATCTTGCTTGCCGATGTCGATGTTGCCATCATCTTCTTCATCGTCTCGAATCATCATTGGGGTACCTACATGTCACACGTATCATATCGCATTAAAACCAAATCGAAACCAAAACGACACGCTGAAAATCACATAGGTCAAAACCCATGGCTTGCTCTCCCAAATCAACTCGATATCACTCGATATAGACGTACAAACATCACGTGATCGAGATAAAGCACAAATGCTAAAATCAAGAATTAAAATACGTAAAACCATAACTCGAATCAAAGCAGCAACTTGAGAAAGTGATCCCAGATTTTGATCAAGGGTAAAACAAGGTAAGCAAACAACACTGGGGTGATATATAGGAAGTGTGTGACCTACTGAAGCAACCTGGGCACCTAACTTGACCAAGTGGCCGGCCACACCTAGCAAAATTCTGGCCAGATCGGGTTTCCTGGGGAGTTGGGGTGTCTTCTTTGTAGAGTGGCCTCGTGGTGCTCTGACAAGGGCTCTGAAGTTGTTTACTTTTTTAGTAAAAGTCCCGGTTCATTCCAGATTTCCCTGCACACCCTAAAACTCACAAAACCGACATGAAAAGTTATGTTTTTCCGTATTTTGGTTTTCAGGTTTGTTAGGTCTGGATTTCTAGGAATTGGGGGGGGGGGGCGGTTAAGGTCACCACAAGAGTTCAATTGTACAACCACAACTCAAATAAACCCTAACCCTCTCTAGAATTTCCCAAAGTTCACTAAACTTAACTTAATAACATCTAAGCACATATGAATACTAAAGTGAATGAAAAACTACACGAATGGTGAAGGGATTACCTCATATAGCACCTATGAATCCCTAAGATCAACAAAATCTGAATTTTCTTGGTCCAATGTGCTTCCCTTGAGCTTGTGCAAGTTTTTAATGAAATGGGTATGGGGTTTTGGTGGATATTTCATATAGGTGTCAAATGGGTAGAAGATGGAGGGAGATGAGGAAGAAGAAGAAGAAGAAAATGGTGGAGGATATGAATTTAGGCAGCCCCTCTCTCTCCCTCTCAATTATTCTCACTTCTCTCTCACACAAAAGTATACATACCCTAATCATTATGTCCCCTTTTGTCTTTTCTTTTCTTCTCTCAAATAAAACAACAACTATGATATAAAACATGAAGAAAAGCCATGATAAAAATGTAACAAGTATAAAAATAACATGATACATGTCATGTGCACAAAACAAGTTTAATACGCGATTAGCGATATTTAATCGCGATTAGCACTAAAAGTGAATATAATAAATCAAGCAAATTCATAATTTGCTTAAATCACAAAAAGAACCCTATTCTAGAAATGTCCAAAATTTTCAAAAATTTTCGCAATTTATCGGTATTTAATTATACCGCCCTGTTAAAATATTCATATGTTATTATTTAATTATAAAATTCCTAAAAAATAATATTTAATTCTTCTGAAATGTTACAGTGTCAATGGGGTTATGCCTCTAGGAAAACGAGGTTTATTTTAATTAGGTCCGTGCGAAAGCATGGGGAACCTCCCTCAAAGTACCGACACTGGCCTGGCTGAAAGATTGGCGAACTTGTAGGGTGTGATTAATCCCGGCTAGTCTTACCTTTTAGGATTTGAAGGAAGATTTGATAAAAACAGTAGGAGCCATCCGGATTAGATAACATAATAAACCAATCTAATCTTGTAAGAGCGCACGCGAGTGTTTTCTTCTCTCTCTCTCCAGATAGCGACCGTGACATGTCTTAATCAAGATAATAATATGGATGTATTGACAAAACCTGCTTGTTATACTGGGCTGGGGAACGTTGGTTCCGCTCTAACTTATAATTGTTATAAGTACGAGCAGGAAATAGTGGAATATCCGGATTCCCATTCAACGCAAACGAGGAATGAGCATGTTGATGCATCTTCTTCGGGTGTGTTAGTCACCAAGAATTTTTTTCTCAGTACACTCTACGTCCCGGGTATTAAATGGATCCCACATATGTAATATGTTACATAGACTAAAGAAAGGTAGACAACTTAGAAAGGGTGATCATTCTCTAAGAGTAGGGAATGGTGCAAATATTGCAGCCAAAGCAGTTGACGAATATCACCTTATATTACGAACTGGTAATACATATATTCTGAACAAATGTTATTACATAACGAACCTGATATGCAATATTATATCAGTTTCTTTATTAAGTAAAGAAGGATATAATCTTGTATTGCAGGATAATGTTATGAACATTTTCCTGAATCAAAAGTTGATTGGATCGGGCATGTTATGTAATAGCATACACGTTCTAAAACAAACTACAGTTCTTAACGTACAGAACACACACAAGAGGAAAAGTTCAGAAATGAACGAATCCTTCTTGTGGTATTGTAGACAAGGTCATATCTATGCGACACGACTAGCTAAGTTACATAAGGATGGATATTTAAATCCGTTCGAATTTTCATCTTATGAAACTTGCCAGTCATGTCTCAAAGGGAAAATGACCAAAACTCCGTTTACTGGACACGGAGAAAGAGTTACTGAACTCTTGGGACTGATACATAGTGATGTATGCGGTCCCATGTCTACACATGCTAAGAATGGTTCCTCGTACTTCATTCCATTCATCGATGATCTTTCAAGATTCGGACATGTGTTCCTGTTGAAACATAAGTCTGAAGTTTTTGAGAAATTCAAGGAATATAAGTACGAAGTAGAGAACCAAACGGGTAAAAGTATTAAAATCCTTCGATATGATCGGGGAGGAGAATATTTGAGCACGAAATTCCTGGATTATTTAAAAGGATAATGGGATTCTATCTCAGCTTACTCTTCCGTATACACCACAGTACAACGGTATATCGAGGCGGAGGTATCGCACCCTATGAGATATGGTGCGCTCTATGATGAGTACTGCTGAGTTACATACTTCCTTTTAGGGTTATGCGCTTGAGAAGCCACATACCTATTGAATAGGGTTCCGACCAAATCAGCGCCTGCCACTCCATATGCGATATGGCATGGGAAGAAACCATGTCTTAACGAGTTAAGATATGGGGTTCTCCGGCCTATGTTGAAAGGCAAAATCCGGACAAGTTTTAGGCAAGGTCTGTTCTGTGTAAGTTTGTAGGATATCCCAAGCATTCGCAAGGGTATATCTTCTACCACACCAACGAATAAAAGGTGTTTTGTTTCTCGGCATGCAACCTTTTTAGAAAAGGAATTTCTTGTTAAAGAAATTAGTGTTCATGAGGTAGAACTAGAAGAAGTTCTAGCTATACAAAGTACAACTGATGATTTGATAGAACTAGAGAATTCAATAGTTCCTGAAGAATCTCAGCCTCTCTGCCGATCTAGTAGGGTTCCTCATCCGCCTGAGAGATGTTAGATATATGTATGCCCTAGAGGCCATTATATGTATAGTGGATGCTTGGACATGTATATATGAATATAGATGACTTTCTCGCTCAACATGATAGTATGCTATCTGGTTTACTTTATCTTGACATGTTGATTTGATCATGCTTTTATTCATTTGCACATGTTGATAAAGCCCTCAGGATATTTGCTTGACTACTGTGATTATGATGCGGATCATACTAGTGGGGCATGTTTAGTTTATAAGCATATCCTTGAACTGTTCCTAGTCGTGGGTGTATCGAGACGGGGCATCGATATTACAGAGTAGACTAGCGTATACTATTCTTTTCCCATATGATGGGCGATGGATGATCCCATATCCATCTGGTGAGGTGACACCAAAGATTGTATGCGGGTGCTCAGTGGAGACTCGGTATACTGAACGGACTCACAGAGAACCCCTATGTGGTATTATATCTATCGTCGGATAGCAGTTCTCAGGTGACACTGGTACAGGTTGGTCTGTAGACCCAAGATCGTCATAGAGTCTTGTGTGTCCTCCCACTGTACTTTGATATCCACCCTACCATGGCTCTACTGAGTCGTGCAAACAGGTGGACTTTGGGTACAGTCCCGAGGCACATGGAGGAGATGAGTGATAGGAGGGGTCTCGTCTCTCTCGGTATTGGGAGATGATGTTGTGCTATGCTCGGTTGCCTATAACAGGAAGTCCCTGGCCAGGGCTACTGAGATTTACTGATAAGCGTTATCAGTAGTTTCTCGATCTGTTATGAGCTATACACCAGTATGACTAATTGAATTATTGGGGTCGACGATTCCATCCCTAGACTCGATATACAACATATCTGACGAGTAGACCGGACTGTACGGTAAGTGTTGCCAGTTGGATCGACGGGAGTTTTGATAGCTTCGATGGTTTTCATCTGATCGCTCAATCCCCGGGTGGCCGTTACGTTTAGCTGACGGCTTGCAGCTTGTAGGTATTTGATATGATCATCACCTACTGCCGGCGTATTGACAAGTCTTAGAGTCCCACAATTAAGTTTCCTGGCTCAGGCGAAAAGATGTGGTGTGCTTATTAGATATGCGCGGGGACCCGATTAAATACGGATATGTGATACCGTATATTAATCAGGCATTTTCTATTGGTCGGGTCGTATGTGATATGACCGGTTTGCAAAATCAAGTGTTGATTTAAGAAATGACTTTTAGATTAATTCTTTAATTAAACCATTTTTCTATTTTTCTATGCATGCATGTATGCACATGATGATGTGCATGGACACATATATACATACATTGTATCATGGTTGTTGATACATATTTGGTGGCAATGCAAGACTCATATTGTAGTAATTATATATATATATATATATATATATATAAATATTTATCATTTTGAGTTAATAGAAAGGATAATTCACTCATGGTTAATTTTTATCATCTTTGACTAAACTTTACCTAACTTTTAACCATGAGTTAATTCTCCTTTGGAAATTAACTCAATAAGTAAATATCTAGATAATTACTAACCATGGTTGAACTGAGAAGGATATAATTTAGATTATTCATTCTCATCACAATGATTCATATCATTATCCTTTGAGCTAAAGCTTAGCCACCATTATCTTCTTCTTCCTCTCTTGAGATTTTTCTTTGAGTGAAGTTGATAAAAAGAAAGGGTTTTGATTTTAGAATACAAACCACATCATCATACTACACACATCTAGCCTATTTGTGTACGGTGTTTTCTCTACTTCATTCACATATCAAGTAAAGCAAGGGGCTTTAGGCAAAGGGACTTCGGGTGGATCTTCGTGGACTAGGAAGGCTTCCATTGACCCGTTCCAAACCCTCATAGTGCCAAGGAGTCACCAAGGGAGACCTACAAAGGTTGTAATCTCTACCTTTAGTGATAGTTTTTCATTTGCATGTGATGCTTAGTTGAAAAGAAACCCTAAATTTCTAGTTATGATTCTTGTCAAGTTCACTTAGCACCTTTAAAATTTGATTATGGCATATGTGATGCTTGTAAACCCTTGATGAGGTGCTAGGTAAACCCAACAATGGTATCAGAGCCAATCTAGAGCTTTAGGCGATCTTTAGGCGAAGTTAAAACTCCGATCGAACCACGAAACACAAATTTAGACCTTTCTCTGGAAATTTTCTGAAATTGTGATTTTTTCTGCATTAAAAATAATAAAAAAAATCAGCAGGGTATTGTAGGAGTTACTGTGAAAAACGACACCCAAATTCTACTAAAGCGCCGCGGAACCACGGCAGAACCATGCCTTGTGCGGCGGTTTCGCGGCGGTACTGTAGAATTAGGGTTAGCTTTTTGGCACAGTACATCCGTAGGTACTTGTACATGATACTGGGTATTTTTAATCTTACTCAAGTGCTGAGTGTTCTGGGGATTATATTGTATTTGTTGATTCGATCGGAAGTTTAATTTCGTTTTGTTTTCCGGATATTTTAGAAAGTATTAAAATGATCGAACGGATATCATTAACTCACTTTTTCCCGGCATGAAAAACATTCAAGTTTTGAATTTTTCTTCAGTTTAAAACTTTCGGAAAAACGTGCAAGTAACGCGGTGGACTCTTTAGATGAACACAAACCTTAACTCGATTATGTGACCGTCTGAACCGCCTCTAAAACTTAGGGTTTGGGGCAGTACGGCGTGCCACATGTGAGGCGTTGGCTTGACCCTTCTACGGCTGGACCATTGCTACTATGACATGTTCTGGAAATTTTTGAATTCGGCTCAAGTGTTGTGCTATTTGGGAAATTTTGGGTGTTTGATTATTCGATCGAAAAGTTTAATATTGTCTATTTATCTGGAATGTGACACAATATGTGGAATTCATAAAGTTGGGCATGAAATGTGAAGTATGTGATATTTCGGATTTACGATGTCCAAAGTTATTGTGGATTCCAAATGTTGTAGTTTTACACTTTCTTTTCTGTGACCGTAAGTGTAGCATGTAGTTGTATTGCCGGTTTTCGTTGCTATACATCAACGACGATCGGTGTATGCATACTTACTTACGTTGATGATATGAGATATTATGTGTTGCTGAGATATGATGTGCAGGATTGTCGGGATTGAATAGCCGGGGGTTTAATGTGAGATGGGAGTTTTATTTTCATTCATGTATAAATCAATTGTATGTAATATTCTTTTATTTGAGGCACTTCCGGGATGAGGAAGATGTTTCCATCATTGTATATTATTTACTTTTTCGCATTAGGATAGACCCAAGGAGGGGAGCACAAGTGACCGGGTTCTAGGGTTCAGTGGGAGGTCATCTCGAGGAGTCGAGACCGGGTCGCCTAAACTCTAGAATTAGCAGGACCACTTGCCGCTCTCGTAGGGGTCTAGGGGTGTGGGCTTGGCTATTCATCGCGACCGTGGAATCCGTATTTTCTATTGTTGGCTAAATACAAAATACGGACATCCTAGATATCCTTTTATTTTCATATGTGCTTCTGCTGTTGATATTCTGTAATGTGATTACTTAGTATCTGAGACGAATGGATTATTATTATATATATGATATATAATAAACGTTACTTATGTTTTACACCCGCACTAGTCCTGCCCTGCTATGCCGTTAGTTAAGTAACCTAACGGTGCATAACGGGACACTGTGGCGAATACGGATGGCATAAGTGTACGTTCTATTTCGTTTCTTTTCTGTGATGGCTTAGGAACTTAAATGATGGGATTACATTAATGAGATTAATGTAAAGAAAAAGAAACCTAAAAGATGTTGTAGAATCAGATTTGAAACCCACTCGGCCTTTTTATGAAAAATGCAAGTTTCAAAAGATGCGGAGCTTAAGCCACTCCTTTTCTAAACTGTTTTGATTCTACAACGAGATCAAGTTCAAAGCGTTAAAGGTTTGCATAAAAACCATCCGCAAACCTCCGTCATTTTAGGAAGCAGAGTACTTAGTATTCGTGCTGCGTATTTTGATCATAGTCAAGGCGTAGTGTACGGTAGCTAAGTGATGTCTTCCTACAAAGCATATGATGCGATCAGTTAGGACATTCATGTGATTATGTTGTTCATAGTCAAGGGTCATATGGGTGGGTCTAGTTGATCTCGAAATGACGGGTAGAACTTGACTAGTACTCATGATATTTTGACCATAGCCAAGGTCATAAGTAACTAGGGGTAAAAACAATATCGGGAGTTTCAAGATTTGAAATTTGCAATGAGATTGCATACCATCTATATGATAGTTGGATCCCGATCCCACTGTATGTAAGTGTTACTTCCAGGAGAATTTTGCACTTTACAATTAGCTGATCCAGTAGGTGTCTAGAAATGTGTTAACGGGGTTTGACCTCTGGGAAAACAAGGTTTATTTTAATTATGTCCGTGCGAAAGCACGGGGAACCTCCCTCAAAGTACCGACACTGGCCTGGCTGACCGGTTAGCGAAACTGTAGAATGTAATTAATCCCGGCTAGTTTTCTTTTCAGGTTTTGAAAGAAAATTTGATAAAAGCAGTGGGAGACATCGAATAGATAAGATAATAACCAATCTAATTCTTTGCAAGAGCATTTCGCTGAGTGTATTCTTTTCTCTCTCCTAATGGCAGATACCGATGACGGGACTTAAGCTTCTACTAGAGAAAAATAAACTGACAGGACCGAACTATAAAGAATGGTTGAGGAACTTGAACATTGCACTTACATATGATAAAGTATCATATGTCCTCACAATCAAAGCCCCACCCGTCCCAGGACCTGAATCATCTGTCTCGGATAGGGAGATCCGAAAAACTTGGGATATTGATTGTAACACGGCCAAGTGCCCCGCGCTTGCTTCTATGGACAATATCCATCAGAAGAAACACGAGAATATGGATGTACGATCCATCTTTCTTCACACAAAGGACTTGTATGAAGAGCAATCTCGTACTTTGAGATACGAGGCATCTCGAAAGATGTTTCAGATGAGAATGGCCCCTGGTATACATCAGTAGGAGACCATGTTTTGAAGATGATTGGTCTTATAGAAGAACTTGAGGAACTGGGATGGACCATGGATAATGAGCAATATACGGATATTGTTCTACAGTCTCTCCACCCTGCCTTTGCTCCGTTCATAGTGAATTTCAATATGAACGATTTGGAGAAATCATTGCCTGAACTTCTCAATATGTTGAGAAGTGCAGAGAGCACGTTGAAAACAACGAGGACTCCCGCTCTGCTTGCCGGGCCATCTTCCTCTTCAGTCCCAAAAGCCAAGGCCAAGGGAAAGAAAAAGAAGAAGTCCATCAAACAAAAAGGTGGAGTTAAAAAAGCAAAGGGGAAAGACAAATCCGGGGCTGCGGGAAGCGGGAAAGGAGAAAGTTTTTACTCCCACACGTCGGGACATTTGAAACGCAACTGTGTTGTGTATCTTGCTGATCTCAAGAAGAAGAAACATGCTGATACTTCCACTTCTGGTGTGTTTGTAACTGAAAACTGTTTTTCTTTAAACTCTGCATCTTGGGTATTAGATACCGGTTCTGGTTCTCACATCTGCAATTGTATGCAGGGATTGAGAAATAGTAGAGTTTTGAAGACATGTGACCATACTCTGCGGGTTGGAAATGGTTCCAATGTACATGCTGTATCCGTAGGAAAGTATCATCTTGGGTTGTCTTCGGGTTGTATTTTGGTTTTGAACCCGTGTTATTTTGTACCTAGTATGCTATGTAATATAATATCCGTTTCTTGGTTGGACAATGAAGGATATCATTTTGTATTGCAAAATAATGTTATGAACATTAACTTGAATCAAGAGTTGATTGGGTATGGTACATTAAATAACGGTATTTATGTCCTGAACCAACACACAGTTTTCAATATACAACATACTAATAAAAGAAATTTTTCAGATATAAATGAAGCTTTTCTTTGGCATTGTAGACTTGGTCATATTAATGAAACAAGACTAAAGAAACTACATAAAGATGGATATTTAAATCATTTTGAATATAAATCTTATGCGACTTGCCAGTCTTGTATCAAAGGTAAAATGACCAAAACTCCGTTTACTGAACACGGAAAAAGAGCTGTGGAACTCTTAAGCCTTATACATAGTGATGTATGCGGACCAATGTCTACACATGCTAGAGGTAGTTTTTCATACTTCATTACTTTTACTGATGATTTCTCAAGATTCGGATACGCGTTTTTGATAAAGCACAAATCCGAAGCTTTCGAGAAATTCAAGGAGTACAAACTTGAAGTAGAAAAACAAACAGGCTTGAGCATCAAGAAACTTCGATCAGATCGAGGTGGAGAATATTTAAGTACAGAGTTTTTTGACTTCTTAAAAGAGAATGGGATTCTCTCTCAGCTCACTCCTCCTTACACACCACAGCACAATGGTGTGTCAGAACGGAGGAATCGTACCCTATTAGATATGGTACGATCCATGATGTGTGATGCTGAGTTACCGCTTTTCTTTTGGGGGCAAGCATTAGAGACAGCGATGTATCTGTTAAACAGGGTTCCAACCAAGACCGTGTCTACCACTCCATATGAGATATGGAGTGGAAAGAGACCATCTCTTAAAAGAGTTAGGATTTGGGGTTGTCCGGCTTTTGTTAAAAAGCAGAATCCAGACAAACTCGAGACACGATCGGTCATGTGTAAATTTGTTGGGTATCCAAAACATTCGTATGGATATCTATTCTACCACAAGGAGGAACAAAAGGTGTTTGTTGCTCAGCATGGCACATTTTTGGAAAATGAAATCTTTACAGACAGTACTGATGGCAATGCGGTAGAACTAGAAGAGGTTCTAGAGACACAAATTACTCAGGACGAATTGGTTGAAACTGATGTTGCAGTAGAACTTCAAGAACATCAGCCGCTCCAGAGAACTGGTAGAAGTTCTTGCCTACCAGAGAGATACTATGGGTTTCTCATTGATGGTAATAGAGAAGATTGCATCATGGATGATGATGACTCTACTAGTTTTCAGCAATCTATCACGAGTGGTGACTCAGTAAAGTGGCTGGAAGCCATGAGATCCGAAATGGAGTCCATGTATACCAACAAAGTATGGACTTTGGACGTTGCGCCTCTTGGGATAAAACCCGTTGGGTGCAAATGGATCATTAAAAGAAAGATTGGTATAGATGGACAGGTAGAGACCTTTAAAGCAAGGCTAGTAGCGAAAGGTTTTCGTCAAAGCCCAGGATTGGACTATGATGAAACATTCTCTCGAGTAGCAATGCTTAAACCCATTAGGATCCTACTTGCTATTGCTGCTCACTATGATTATGAAATCTGGCAGATGGACGTTAAAACTGCATTTCTAAATGGTGATTTAGAAGAATGCGTTTTTATGGATCACCCAGAGGGCTTCATTGACAGTGGGAGCAGCGGGAAAGCATGTAGATTGCTTAAATCCATTTATGGATTAAAGCAGGCCCCACGGAGCTGGAACATCTGCTTTGATGATATAATCAAAAAGTTTGATTTTATAAAAAATATAGATGAACCATGCATTTATAAGAAGATTGTAGGGAGTACTGTCACATTTCTCGTATTGAACGTAGATGACATTCTCCTGATAGGAAATGATATTCCTATGATACAATCGGTCAAACTATTCTTATCACAAAGGTTCTCCATGAAGGACCTGGGTGATGCCTCATGCATTTTGGGCATAAGGATCTATAGAGATAGATCCAAGAGGTTATTGGGATTGTCCCAATCAAAGTACATAGACACCATCCAAAAAAGGTTTAGTATGGAAGATTCCAAGCGTGGTGCCTTGACTGCTTGTCATGGAATCACTCTCTCTAAGGAGTTCTGTCCGAAGACTGATGAAGAGAGAGCTCGCATGAGCGTTATACCCAACGCTTCAGCCGTAGGATCTATAATGTATGCGATGTTATGTACTCGCCCTGATGTAGCTTATGCACTAGCTGTAGTAAGCAGGTATCAATCCAACCAAGGGGAGAAATATTGGATAGCAGTGAAGAACATTCTTAAATACTTGCGAAGGACTAAAGAATTGTTCTTGGTGTATGGTAATGGGGATCTCCAGATGTAGGCCTTTACCGATTCCAGCTTCCAAAATGATAAGGATGACAGCAAATCTATCTCAGGGTTTGTATTTACCCTCAATGGAGGGGCGGTTAGTTGGAAGAGTTCCAAACAGGATACCGTTGCAGACTCTACGATGGAAGCTGGGTATATTGCTGCAAATGATGCTGCCAAGGAAGCCGTCTGGATGAGGAAGTTCATCGCGGAACTAGCAGTAGTTCCAACCATTGTTGATCCAACACCAGTGTATTTTGATAATAATGGAGCTATGGCATTAGCCAAAGAACCAAGGTCCCATCAGAAATCCAGACACATCCTGAGGCGATATCATTTGAGCCGGGAGATAGTAGATCGCCAGGAGATCGAGATTCGGAGACTGGATACAAAGGATAACACAGCGGATCCACTCACCAAGGCAGTTCCACAGCCGCAGCATGAGTGACTTTTTAAGATGTTGGGTATGAGATACGTCAATAATTGGCCTTAGTGCAAGTGGGAGATTGTCAGATATACGTATGCCCTAGAACCCATTATATGTATAGTGGATGCTTGGACATGTATATATGAATATAGATGACTTTCTCGCTCAACATGATAGTATGCTATTTGGTTTACTTTATCTTCACATGTTGATTTGATCATGCTTTTATTCATTTGCACATGTTGATAAAGCCCTCGGGATATTTGCTTGACTACTGTGATTATGATGCGGATCATACTAGTGGGGCATGTGTAGTTTATAAGCATATCCTTGAACTGTTCCTAGTCGTGGGTGTATCGAGATGGGGCATCGATATTCCAGAGTAGATTAGCGTATACTATTCTTGTCCCATATGATGGGCGATGGATGATCCCATATCCATCTGGTGAGGTGACACCAAAGATTGTATGCGGGTACTCAGTGGAGGCTGGGTAAACTGAACGGATTCACAGAGAACTCCTATGTGGTATTATATCTATCGTCGGATAGCAGTTCTCAGGTGACACTGGTACAGGTTAGTCTATAGACCCAAGATCGTCATGGAGTCTTGTGTGTCCTCCCACTGTACTTTAATATCCAATCTACCATGGCTCTACTGAGTCGTGCAAACAGCTGGACTTTGGGTACAGTCCCGAGGCACATGGAGGCAATGAGCGATAGGAGGGGTCTCGTCACTCCCGGTATTGGGAGTTGATGTTGTGCTATGCTCGATTGGCTATAACAGGAAGTCCCTGGCCAGGGCTACTGAGATTTACAGATAAGCGTTATCAGTAGTTTCTCGATATGTTATGAGCCATACTGTCACGACCCGAAATATTAGCTCGTGACCAGCACTTGAATCACGCAACGTCTAAAGGCGTAACGGAATTTAAGTAAGCTGAAACCCAGAAATCTAAATCTTTTAAGAAAATAAAGGAGGTAAGGTTTTGAAATAAAGGTATAACGAAATAAAGTTTCCTTAACGCATAGAAAAGGAACATGAATGATGCCAGTAAAATTTACTAGTTTGAAAACATGTTTCGTCTTTTTAAAAAAATTTGGCAGCACCACCTTTGTATATTTTGATCCAAAACTACAAATACATAATAATGATAAAGGCATCTCCAAGAGAGAGCTAGCTCTTCGCCAAACGGTGGATCACAACCACGTAAGACAATAAAAATAAGTATATGATGCCCAACGACGAAGTTCACCACAAAAGAATAAACAAAAGAAAGACATATAACTCACAAGTAGCGGAAAACCCCTCGCTCTATGTCTCGCAACCACAAACCCACTAAGTCCCATTACGTATACAATTTACAAGTTTTGATTGATGGAGTTAACTAGATAAAATATGAGATGTAGATACAAGAGTGGGAATGATACAAATATCCCACCTACCAATGCAAAACACCCGAATGCAACTGTGTGCCAGCGAAGCTGGATCATAATCCAAACGGTCAACCTGTAAGAACTATGGCACAATGGGGGTGAGTAGAAAAATATCAACAGATTGAAATCGAATAAACAACGACTCCTAAGTCAACTATATCATAAAAGTAATATTATGATATCTAGGGTGACCGGGTCTGTATGTGCCAACAAGGTAGTCAATACCTATATGCATGCGGATCATATCCAACGGTAATAATCAATATATGTATATGGATCTCGTCCAACCATAATCAAGGTATGTGTGCATGTGGATCTCGTCCACCCATATAATCAATGTCTGTATGCACGTAAATATCATAAAGGAGTGTGCATGAAAGTATGAGGACATATATATCAACGGTGTCCCTCCCGACACATCAAAATCATGGAACCTGAGTGCCTAGCATAGACACTCGAAAACATCATGAAAACAGTGCCCAGCATCGGCACGTGAATCCTCATATATCGTGCTCCGTCAGTCCGGATCGGCCCCTATCATCTCTCGACTCCGGTCGGTATCCTCCTGATATCCGCCGAGCCTAAACACTATTACCGGTAGGTAGTAGTCCCTCTGCCAGGCCCACCGTCAACTGCACATCGATCCATTCTCGCCCCGGGGTACCATACCGGGTCCATCATGCACCCGCAATCGGCCTCATCCGCCTCCTCGAACCGGGTTTCACATGTCGCTCTCAGAACCGAGAAAACACATAGTGGACGCACTGAAATATCATATCAGGAGAAACCGGGTTTTTAAAACAACACATAATATCTTTTAAAAAGTCCACGGTTCTCAAATCCAGAAATCTTATGAAAACAGCATATCTCAATGCGTAAAATCATAGAGCATGATCCATGCGACATATAATAAAAATGTAAGCATATCGTGTATCATGCAACACGGAATAGTGATATGACATATTAAGGGAAAACCGCTCTTTTAAAATGATTCCAGTTTTTAAAATATAACATGCGGTTCCCAATTTTACAATAAAACCAGTTATCTATATAGGTACAATATGAATATGCGCAAGTGTAGATGTACCAATGTATGTGTGCACCAATATGGATATGTCAGTGTATATGTGCACAATATGAATATACAATGTATATTTATGCGCAAGTATGGATGTAGCAATGTATACGTAAGCATGTTATGCGAAGAGTCATATCATGATGCAGCAACCCTACTGTGTAGTGACATGGCAATTATCGATGATGAAGTGTGTGAGTCGGCAAATCTGTTTACGTGTAACATACGCATCATCGATAATGGTGCAAGTGTACTAGCACAGGTATAAGCAATGCAATGGAAATAATATGAATACAACATAATGGAAATCATATGCAAATGCTGAAGGGTATACGTATCTAATATGACCGAGTCGGAGAATCTATCAATCGGCATCCAGCCTAACAACATCGCGTACGGTATGATCCGTCGTACGACAAGCTCTAGTCAAGGGTAAGGATCAATCATCAAGTCAAACTCATCACGCACGGAAAATCATTATACGGCGGTATTGAGCTAATAGGGATCTTATCATCCTATACGACAAATGAGGGTACGGCCTGAAATCACGTACGGCCTGTCATCCATGATTCACAACATTCTAATATGTATATGTATTTATGTACCTATGTCCCGGTTCGCATCCACAATAATCTCATATCAGGGGACCGACAGGGTATAAATCATCTCGGTCGACTCGTATCCGTATACCAACATAACATCGTATCAGCATATCCGTCTTATAATCTTTTCATCGCATTTAATACTCATATCAAGCTGTGTTTTCATAAACATTCAATCTCAACTAAGTATAAGTATCTAATCTAACATACACACCCGAACCATACAATCAGATTTTCAAAGAAGCGAATCATAGTTTTGAAAATAGGGATTACGGTGTTTTGAAGAAAAATATATCATTTGAAAATCAGTAACATCCCTAAAGGTATATATATTTAAAAGATACATACGATTCTTCTGTTTAGAAAAAGGTATGGTTCAGATGACGCATCTACATCGACTATATAGTCCTACGGTACCCTAAACGGCAATATCGCTAAACGTCATCCTAAGATAGTAGTAACCTATCACTTCTAACTATCCTCTAGTTTCTAATATGGTTTCATAGCTATCTCATTCTAACCCTAGTTTCCTAATCAAGGTTTCCTTAACCATATTCTATAATCGGTTTCCACCAAAACTTTGCGGGGGTGCTTTACGCCATCCACCGGACTTCCCCCGTAGATATAGATCTACTCACCTGGTCTTCGCACGCCGAAATCGATGACGCCACGCTTCGTCAACTCGGAATCCACTCGAAGGTACCTACAATGATAAACAATCGCAATACGTATTAAAATCAAGGGGGAAAACCAAAACGGTACACGTTTCGCTCATAGGTCCAAACCTATAGCTTTGCGTGCAAAATACGACCAAAACCCCTGGTCGTAGACGTCCAAATGCCACACGACGGAAACACAATACCAAATACCAAAATCAATTCAAAACGAAGTCGTAAAACAATGCATCAACTCATGGAAATGGTCCCAGATTTTACCCTAAGCCAAATTGGTCAATTCTGCATCCAGGAGGGGTCAAATTTATTGAAAAAGGAGCCATGGACAAAGCCTGGGGGCCTAATTCCCTGCTCTGGCCGCAAATTGCGTCCAGAATGGATTAATCTGCGGCCAAAAGTTGGAATTGGGGTCTCGGGTCTCTGTGGTAGCTTCCCAGGTGCCTGCACGACTCCCTATGTTTGCAATTTAATTTCTAGTGCCCCCGGGTTACTCCAGATTCCAAAATACCCTCACAAATCACACATTTATCCGATGTAGGGGTTTTCTAAATCCGTGTTTTGGGGTTTCTAAGCTCTGGTCCAGGTCATGAATCATCTCAAAAGTCTTATCGACAGCCACAAACATCACCAATTTCCTAAACCCTTCTCTTTGGATTTCAAAGTTCACACAGCCATCACTAAACGACATCTAAACTTAAACAAAATCTATGAAATCACAACTACTCTAAAAGAAAAGAGATATACCTCATGGTTACTCCCAAACAAAACCCTAGAAATCCTCAAGTTGTCCAAATTCGACTTTTCTTGGTTCATAGCGATGAGGGTGATGAGGTGATCATTTTTTGTGAAAGGGGTATATGGTTTGGATGGAGTTTTGGAGATGGATTTGGGGTTTGAAGTTGGAGGGAGATGAGGGTGAGTAAAATGAAGAAGAAGATGAAAATGGTGGAGGAAAGGGATCATTGCAGCAGCCCCCTCTCTCTCACACTCAAATGTTCTCACTCTCTCTCACAAGGTACACCTACACTGATCATCATGTCCCCTTTTGACTTCCCTTTTTCTTTTTCTTTTCTATCCACCAATAAACCATAATACATAACCTAAATGAAATGAAACATGTAACAAAATGAAACATGTCATGGTTCACTAACCATGGAAACTGTAAAAACGCGGATTTGTCTTAATCGCGATTAGTAGTGCACTAATCGGGTTTTTATCAAAACTACATATAATAAATTTTAAAATTGCCAAATCCTTTAATTATATTATTAAGTGAATACATCATTTTAATTTCTATTTATTTCATAATTATTGGTATATATTTATACCCACTTTCGAAAACCCCAATTTCACAAATCGGGCAGTTTCGGGAAATATATTATTTTAATATTAAATTCCCCAAAATAATATTTTATATTTTCTGAAATGTTACAATCTTCCCCCCTTAAATAAATTCGGTCCCCGAATTTAAATTTAAACCCCAAATAACTAAAATATTTCAATAATCAGCTCAAATCAACGGGGCTTCGAAGTCATGGAAAACGCAGAAATAACACCGGGCGTCAAGTGCGCATGAAAACGAGTACAAAGCTCAAAATCGAACTCCGTCAAACGTTACGCAAATCATCTAAATTGCACGCATATCCTCGGAGTTACAATAGAGATGTAGATCTCAAAATCCATTACTGAAATCCAATATACACTAGTCAAATACTATAACACGTGTATATTACGCATCTTTGAAAACTCCAAAATCTGAATAGAATACATGAAAAATCTTGTCTAATCGCCGCGGGAATGCTAACTCACGGCATAACTGAGGGACGGACATTTTAAAATAATAATAAGTGTCCATATATGTTTTCTTAAATACACGTTCCGTCATTTTCAAAATATCCCCAAAAGGTTTTCCTTTATAAACGTTCGTGTCGCTCACGGACACGTAGAAAATAGTGAGACTATAGCTCCTTTTGAATACCCTATTTGGAAATCTCTTAATGCATGCAGAGTACTCAGGTACTATCCTCAGATCAGTCATGTTTGGCTACTACACAATATAGTGCCCAATATGAAAACAAAGTGCTCAAAAGCAAAATCAGCCTCAAAAGGCGTATCCAATAATCAAACGCGTCTGGTGCGCATGGAAATCAAATCCAAATACAGGTGCCACAATATGCACAAAAGCCCAAAACTAGGTGTTACGGGTGTGCACGAAAGCATCTGTCTAGTGCAACGGGTGTGCACGACAACAATATCGGGTGCATTTGCTATGCACAAGAATCCAATCAGGTGTACAAGGTGCACAAAGCAATATCGAGTATCAAAATCGAATCGACGGTATACAACACATTTCAATCCAAATCCAAATCAGGTATACCGTGGCATATAATCGCACAACCATGTGCATCAGTGTGCACAAAAGTAAATTAAATACTTAAAGTGCATGAAAACTATACCGAAAGCATAAATCAAATCATATGCATGCCCTAGGTATGAAATCACAGTAAATATCTCAAATGACATCAAAATGAAGTCAGGTGCAACTGTGGTGCACAAAATACGTATCAATGCACTACAAGCACATATAAGCTATACCGAGTGCAAAAATCAAATCTTCCGTATGAAATCCATGAAATCATAAACTTGTGAGGCCAAGGCACAAAATCGACATCAAACGCAATAGGCACAAATCGCAAATCAACACAACGGTGTATAAAATATATATATGGTGCGATAACTATGCGCAAAAATGTAAATACTCAGTAGGTGCAGCCATGGTGCACGAAATCAATATCAGGAAATTCGTCATCAAAACTCAAATCCAAGCGATATAGACGTGATACTCAGATCACAAACGCAAATCGCAATAAAGGACATTGAGGTACACCTCCTACAATGTCGAAAAATAAATCGGTGCACATGAAAACTGGCAGGGCAAGAATATCCGCTCGCCTCCTGCTCATGGTCTGGCATCCTCTGTCTCTAGGTCCTTATCTTCTCTGTGGATTACCAATCTCGCAATCCATCAGCTCATCGGTGGTGTGCTAACGGGGAAGATTCCACTCTAGCACTTCTTTGATCATCTCTCGGTCAATCATCATGACCACTCGTAAAGCAGCACGTTGCTGGCGTCAGCCACTCTGCCCTCTGAATACACGTGACACATCTGATCCTAGGTGCAAATCTCATTGCAGCAGTGTCCCGGAAGGAATCCTGCTCAGGGTCTTTTTCGATCTCGCCTATACCAAACTGTATGGTGGCTGGTAGTCTTACATAATCCTTTCTCGTTTTCTGGACATCTGCGTGTTCTGCACACATTTCCTCGGAAACTGGCCGTATCCCAATGCCTCTGTAAGCATATCAGGTCTCTAGTCTCGACGGGGAGTAATGATAGCTTGTCAGCGTCTCGCACGAACCTCTGGTTCCACTTGTCTTTATCGTCGTCTACTATGACGTCAAGCCATGTTAGCTGCGCACTGCAACTGTTCTCGGCCACGGTCAATCCGATATCTCTCGCACAGACTCAAAATCGCATACTCTGTAGCTTCATCACTCTGTAGAAGATATCTGGCCAAATACGTCCTCGGGAACTCATCCCAACCATCGGAAGAATACTCAATACTCGTCCGTTCTCGATCAACTCACAGCGCCTCTGGGTGAGGTCCTCTATCCAAAGCTGGTCAGCTTGCTGATCCCTTATCACATGATATCTGGACGACGTCAAATTTTTCGATCGGGTCATCAAGGTCCCAAAATTTCCCGAAGGCTCAACACCTGAGCACAGCCTAAAAATATCCGGTACATACCACAGTACCTCTAGACCAGCCGTAGAAGGGAAAACCCAAGCCTGATGGCATCGCTAAACTGCCACAAACCCTAAGGTTCGAAACGGTTCCATGGTCATCATATTGAGTTAGGGTTTCATTCTTCTAGAGGGTCCACAGAATTACCTGCAGGTTCCTCCGAACACTTTAAACTTGTGAAAAATGGGTTTCTGGCACTCGCTCGAACATTTTAGCTTCGCCTATATAATATATGAATGTTCTCCGCCCGCATGCTAAGCAATGCCTCAATTCTCCAGGAAAGGCGATACATCGGCGGTCACCTCTGGCTGGGTTTTCTATAGGTCTGAGTAAGACTCTCCACACTAGAAATCTTCAACTCAAATAGGCCTGCATCGGCACATCAATCTGACGAATCTCCTTCGTCTCTCAATTCGGGGTAGACTAGCTATCATCTGTCGCATTTCTGCCTGGAAGCTCTGGCGATCTTAGCTCGTAAGATCTGGAAGCGACAACCCATCAATCTCAGCAACAACTGGGTCACCTCTCTATAAGATAGGCGGCATCATAATCTCTGAGGTACGCTGTACATCTACAGTCCTCTCGCAACTGGCAGCTCCAACAATGGCCCGATCATCCGGTGTAAAACCAAGAACTTGCCTCCATAAGAGGTCACAACATAATTACTAACTCGAGACGTTCCCATGTCACCAGAAAACACAATGGTCAGCCCTCGTACCAGACGAGCTCGCCCTGACCGCAACACTAGCAGCAGCTCAAACTGCGCTCAAACTATGGTGAAAGGAACCTCAATCGAGTATCGAAGAAAGCAGATCAACGGCATGATGGGAAATGACAGGTCCAGAATGGATACATGATCATAAGAAGGAACAGCATCAGTGAAAGTATGATCATGGAAATGAATAAAATCGAGGATCCCAAATGGATGTATAATCATGGATACGAAGCGAATCACTGGTCTCAAAAATATGTACATCCTAAGGTTTCTTAAGTGGAGTATCGTATCGTAAATATACCGCGGAACATACGTACGGTACGTCACTCTACTCAAGCTACCTGCTCCATCAATCAGGGTCATCCTATGAAACGAAAGTTCGGTTCTAATACCCCCCCCGGTTCAAGTCTAAGTTCCGTAAGGTCAAGCCTAGGTTCCGAAATACATACCCGCCCTATACTCCGCGTAGTCAAACCTAGACTCGAACCAAGGTTAAACCAAGCGCTCTGATACCAACTTTTTCACGACCCGAAATATTAGCTCGTAACCAGCACTTGAATAACGTAACGTCTAAAGGCCTAATGGAATTCAAGTAAGCTGAAACCCAGAAATCTAAACCTTTTAAGAAAATAAAGGATGTGAGGTTTTGAAATAAAGGTATAATGAAATCAAGTTTCCTTAATTCATAGAAATGGAACATGAATAATGCAAGTGAAATTTACTAGTTTGAAAACATGTTTCGTCTTTTTAAAAAAATTTGGCAGCACCTCCTTTGTATATTTTGATCCATAACCACAAATACATAATAATGATAAAGGCAACCCCAAGAGGGAGCTAGCACTTCGCCAAACGGCGGATCACAACCACGCAAGACAATATAAATAAGTATACGACGCCCAACGGCGAAGTTCACCACAAAAGAATAAA
Organism: Agapanthus africanus; assembly: GCA_030015575.1. Lineage (NCBI taxonomy): Eukaryota > Viridiplantae > Streptophyta > Magnoliopsida > Asparagales > Amaryllidaceae > Agapanthus > Agapanthus africanus. Next base: position 228,084,415 of record CM057345.1, on the reverse strand, counting down.
GAAAAGTAAGACATATAACTTAAAAGTAGCGGAAAACCCCTCGCACTATGTCTCGCAACGACAAACACACTAAGTCTCATTACTTATACAATTTACAAGTTTTGATTGATGGAGTTAACTAGATACAATATGAAATGTAGATACAAGAGTGGGAAAGATACAAATATCCCACCTACTAATGCAAAACACACGAATGCAACTGTGTGCCAGCGAAGCCGCTACAGATCCAAGCGGTCAACCTGCAAGAACTGTGGCACAACGAGGGTGAGTTGCCAACTCGTGAGCAGAAAAATATCAACAGATAGAAATCGAATAAACAACGACTCCTAGGTCAACTATATCATAAAGGTAATACTATGATATCTAGGGTGACCGGGTCTGTATATGCCAACAAGGTAGTCAATACCTATATCCATGCGGATAACATCCAACAGTAATAATCAATGCATGTATATGGATCTCGTCCAACCATAATCAAGGTATGTATGCATGTGGATCTCGTTCACCCATATAATCAATGTCTGTATGCACGTAAATATCATAAAGGAGAGTGCATGAAAGTATGAGGTTTTATATATCAACGGTGTCCCTCCCGACACATCAAAATCATGGAACCTGAGTGCCTAGTATCGACACTCGAAAACATCATGAAAACAGTTCCCAGCATCGGCACGTGAATCCTCATATATCGGGCTCCGTCAGTCCGTATCGGCCCCTATCATCTCTCGACTCCGGTCGGTATCCTCCGGATATCCGCCGAGCCTAAACACTATCACCAGTATGTAGTAGTCCCTCTGCAAGGCCCACCGTCTACTACACAGCGATCCGTTCTTGCCCCGGGGTACCATACCGGGTCCACCATGTATCCGCAATCGGTCCCATCTGCCTCCTCGAATTGGGTTTCACATGTCGCTCTCAGAACCGAGAAAACACATGGTGGACGCACTGAAATATCATATCAGGAGAAACCGGGTTTTTAAAACAGCATAGAATCTCTTTTAAAAAGTCCACGGTTCTCAAATCCAGAAATCTCATGAAAACAGCATATCTCAATGCGTAAAATCATAGAGCATGATGCATGCGATATATAATAGAAATGTAAGCATATCGTGTATCATGCAACACGGAATAGTGATATGACATATTAAAGGAAAACCGCTCTTTTAAAATGATTCCAGTTTTTAAAATATAACATGCGGTTCCCAATTTTATAATAAAACCAGTTATCTATATAGGTACAATATGAATATGCGCAAGTGTAGATGTACCAATGTATGTGTGCACCAATATGGATATGTCAGTGTATATGTGCACAATATGAATATACAATGTATATATATATGCGCAAGTATGGATGTAGCAATGTATACGTAAGCATGTTATGCGAAGAGTTATATCATGATGCAGCAACCCTACTGTGTAGTGACATGGCAATTATCGATGATGAAGTGTGTGAGTCGGCAAATCTGTTTACGTGTAACATACGCATCATCGATAATGGTGCAAGTGTACTAGTACAGGTATAAGCAATGCAATGGAAATAATATGAATACAGCATAATGGAAATCATATGCAAATGCTGAAGGGTATACGTATCTAATATGACCGAGTCGGGGAATCTATCAATCGGCATCCAGCCTAACAACATCGCGTACGGTATGATCCGTCGTACGGCAAGCTCTAGTCAAGGGTAAGGATCAATCATCAAGTCAAACTCATCACGCACGGAAAATCATTATACGGCGGCATTGAGCTAATAGGGATCCTATCATCCTATACGACAAATGATGGTATGGCCTGAAATCACGTACGGCCTGTCATCCATGATTTACAACATTCTAATATGTATATGTATTTATGTACCTATGTCCCGGTTTACATCCGCAATAATCTCATATCAGGGGACCGGCAGGGTATAAATCATCTCGATCGACTCGCATCCGTATACCAACATAACATCGTATCAGCATATCCGTCTTATAATCTTTTCATCGCATTTAATACTCATATCAAGCCGAGTTTACATAAACATTCAATCTGTACTAAGTATAAGTATCTAATCTAACATACACACCCGAACCATACAATCAGATTTTCAAAGAAGCGAATCGTAGTTTTGAAAATAGGGATTACGGTGTTTTAAAGAAAAAGATATCATTTGAAAATCAGTAACATCCGTCAAGGTATATATATTTAAAAGATACATACGATTCTTCGGTTTAGAAAAAAGTATGGTTCGGATGACGCATCTACATCGACTATATAGTCTTACGGTACCCTAAACGGCAATATCACTAAACGTCATCCTATGATAGTAGTAACATATCACTTCTAACTATCCTCTAGTTTCTAATATGGTTTCATCGCTATCTTATTCTTACCCTAGTTTCCTAATCTAGGTTTCCTTAACGATATTCTATAATCGGTTTCCACCAAAACTTTGCGGGGGTGCTATACGCCATCCACCCGACTTCCCCCGTGGATATAGATCCTCTCACCTGGTCTTCGCTTGCCGAAATCGATGACGCCACGTTCCGTCGCCTCGGAATCCACGCGAAAGTACCTACATTGATAAACAATCGCAATACGTATTACAATCAAGGCGGAAAACCAAAACGGTACACGTTTTGTCACGACCCGAAAGTACGGAACGTGACCGGCACTTAGATTACGAAGCGTCTAGAGGCGCCACGTGACCTAAGTAAGCCGAAGCCCAGAAATCTAAACCATGAAAGAAGAAAAAGAAGAAAAGAAAATAAAACAAGTATAAAAACATCAGCAAATTTTACCAAAAATTTCGGCAGAGTCTCCTCTGCAAAACTGGCCTCCAAACGGGTACAACAAGTATAATATGAATAAACAATAAAAAGCATCCCCAAACGGGTGCTAGCTCAACGCCAACGGGCGGAGACAACCACAACAATCACAAAAATATACAACGCCAAAGGGCGAGGCTCAAATCTCAAAAGAAAACACAAACCACCAGATCAGAATAATACATGCGCGACTCTAAGGTCGAAATAAAAGACTGGTCCAATAAACTTATCAAGTAATACAAATATGGTTGATGGAGCTTTCTAGATACAAATGAAATAATAAAAATACAACGGCGGTTCAGATACAAATGAACCAACCTACCGTGCAAATCACCCGAAATGAAAATGATGTGCCAGCAACTACCAAGGGAGACCTGTACATCGCACCTGAAAAGAATTTGGCACAACGGGGGTGAGTTGCCAACTCGTGAGTAGAAGACATCTACGAAAAGAAATCGAATGCACGACGCTATCCTAGGTCATAATAATACACTACTATATCTTAAACATCTAGTAAAAGCAGGGTAATACTACGTGTAAGTGCAGATAATCCGTGTTCGTGTCAGTGCTTAATATAATACTATGTCATATGAATTGAAATGCATGCACCATGAATGTAAAGTAACAAATCCTGAAATCCAGATATACATGTATAAGAACTTTTTATCTATTATCATAGTAAAGTGTGTATAAGCATCTGAAATCTCAACAATGAAATCCATAGAAATCCGTGTCAAGCATCGACACAACACATGTAATCTCAAGTCTCAATATGTCGGGCTCCGTCAGTCCGGATCGGCCCATATCATCAAATCTCACGACAACGGTCGGTATCCTCCGGATATCCGCCGCGCCAGACATCACCGGTAGGTAGCCTTCCCCTGCCAGGCTCATCGTCTACAACTCGATCTTCTTGCCCCGGGGTACCATACCGGGCCCACCATGTACCCGAGACGGTTCATCCACTCCTCGAATCGGGTCTCGAAATCCATCAGAAAACATGAAATACTCATGGTGGACGACACATACATCACGAGAAAACCGCATCTTATTTTAAAAAGAGAAGAGGAGAGAGAGAGAAGTTTTTATATATATATTCTTGCGGTTTTCCCCAAAAATCCAGAAAATCTCACAGAATCCAAATCTCAAAATCATGAGTAGTATATGATAAATGTCGGCATATGCTCATAATACTGTGCGATAACATGAAAATATGAATGCAGGAATGTCTAAGTTATGAATATCATGTCTATACTAACATCAGAGAGAAATCACAATATTATATCGGTTTAGTTGTTAACTGATTCTATCAACAAAATATAATATGATCTAAAGTGTACGTGACATAGCAATTACCGATGATGATGTGTGTGAGCCGGCAATTAAGTGTGTGTGGAATATGCGCATCATCGGTAATGGTGCTGGTGTCCTAACCGGTAAAGTTTATATTGATTATAGCAACATATAAAAGAACATGCACCATGATGATTATAGTATGAATGTAAATGCAGGTGTGCATTATCCACTCCTCTGCGAGATACGAGTACAACTACCACTGTGTGAGTCGAACCTAAACCAGTATCCATCTAACATCCTAAGGAACTAAACCTAAGAGACTAGTCAGTAGGAAACTAGAATCTACCTAAGGTCTGAATCATTATCTCCAATAGTCGGCGATTCCGCCTCAATAGCATCACGTACGTAGTACGGCTTCCTCGAATCAAGAGTGCGGATCAATCACCAAATCTAAGCCTCGTACGGTAAGATCCCTCGTACGGCATCCCAATATCGGGGTACGGTCAAGTATCTCCTGGGTGTCCCTTCATTCGTATAATGTCATATGTATCTTATTGTGATTAAGTTATACATATATGATATCGACATCAGGTCACACCAATATAATGTCGTAATCAAGTTATACATATATCATATAGTGATCAGTCACAAGTTACAGTCCGGGTACTATTCTAGCGTCCCATGTACATCAATATCACCACCACTCCTTATAACTTATATAATCATGATCATTATCTCATTCTCTGATGATCCGCTAACACTCAATACGACTGTATAGTCAAGAATCACGGCATCGAGCCAGTTATACTGTTTCATCATATCTCGGGTATCATATCACATCAATGAATCACCTATACGTGTTGTACATATATGTATATACCTATACCTAGTTCTATATATATCCACATACACGCACCCCATGTCGAGTTTCAGTGTGTGCGTGGGTGTGTTTCTATCTGAAACCTACGAACCCCCTTCCAAGGTACTCATCCTCTGATTTGGCTTTCCTAAATCGGTCTAATCCAGCCTAGGGTCAATACTAGAGTCCTACTAGGGTCACGTCTGGTTTCCTAATGTCAATAAGTACTAATCCTATTCTACGTTGCGGGGGTGCTAAACGCCATCCACCGACTTCCCCCCGTAGATATGCATCTACTCACCTGGTCCATGTCTGCCGACGACGGTGTCGCGATCCTCCTCTTCATCGCCCGTAGTCCACTTGAAGGGTACCTAAACGCAAACATATAAATAACATCGTAAACCGAATCACATACAAAAGTCAAACGATACAAGGAACAAGCATAGGTTAAAACCTATGTCTCGTCCACGCAAAAGCACCAAATACCGCTCGATATCGGTGTACAAACGCCGACTGATCGAGGTAGAAACCAATAAACAACCCGTAGTTTCAAAACCCATTACTTATAATATTAAAATTGGTTCAAATCATCGGAACCCTATAATCGATCAAATCATCCAATTCCGAAAACCTTGAAAATATCAATTCACCATTTTACTCCAAAACTTGACGTTTAATGAAACTAATGGTCATAATATTCATTAAATAACATAACTAAGTTATATAAACCTTTACCATATTTTTATTACACTAATTTATATTACAAATAAATTTCAAGTTTGCAATTTTATCAATTTTCCACAACTTACAAGCAAAATTCCACAATTCCACAACAACACTTGATTTTGTATGAATTAATGTTTCAAACTACAATTTACAATGATAATGATATAATAAAACCTTAATTTATATTTTAAATCTCATTTATTTAATAATTTCCAAAAACTAGTTAGCAAAAATAGCAATTTTTATCAAAATTTATCAATTATCAATAATACTAGTAACTAAACTAAGTTTTCCATTCCTTTAACATGTCAATATCCTCATTTAAACAACAATCTATTGTTACAAACATTCATTGGAATTTATATCACCAATATATAAAATATATAGAAATCTAGTTTATTAAAAATGGTTTAATTTAAGAAATTTGGATCACAATTTGCAATATATCAACTATGCATGATTTTCCATTTGTAAAAGTGCTACTCTAGTTACTATAAACCTAATGATATAATAAAACCCCAACTTAATTTTACAAACCCTCACTTGAATTTTTAAAAGTAGTAAATAGAATTAACATATTAAATCTAATTAAGCTTAATGAAACATCTAATAATAATAAAACAAAAGAAGGAAATTTATACCTCCAAAATTATGAAATCCAACATGAAAATGAGCCTCAAAATTGCATGCTTCCCATCTCCAAAATCCATGTAAAATGAGCAAAGAATAAAGGGTAGAGAATAAATAGGATTTTGTGCATGAAATATTGAATTTTGGTGGATTTTTAATGATTTTTTGTAATAAAATGAGGTGGGAAATTGGGGGGGCTGCCATGGGGATCATGGCCGGCCACATGAAGAGGAAGAGAGGGAGAAAAAGAAAGAGGGAAGAATTGTGTAGAAGGTTCACACAATATGATGTATACATATGTCTTTTCATGATTTATTAATTTTCTTTTCATTTCTTCACTATAGCAACTAAAGAAAAGTCTAGAAAATTGGAAAAGTTTGCAAATAAATTTTGCATGATACACACTAAATTCTAATATGCCATGGTTCATTTTTACAAATTAAAATCATTCAAATTTGTAATTTACACTAATTTAGCGTAAAATAAAGCTTATGTTAATATTTAAAATAATTAATTTAGGAAAAATATTTAATTAAACTAAAATTTTATAAGTGGCTAAATAAACACCATTTACTAGTAATTACATAATTTAAATAGGTATTTTTGAATTTATAATGAAAAACAATTGCGGTTTGATTTTACGAAAAAATACATTTTGCTTTACCGAAAATCAAAATTTCACTTAAACAATTTTATTCATTTAATTATTTATTTAATTATTTTTAAAACGTTACAATCTTCCCCCCTTTAGGAAATTCGGTCCCCGAATTTAAATTAACACTCCCCTTCCAAATACTAAAACATTTAGCAAAATACTCAAATCGTCGGGGCTCCGAATCATTAATACATAACAAAAATCAACTCCGTCAAGCATAATGCAATCATCGGAGTTATGGCGAGAATAAAATATCATAACCCAATATGAAAACCATTATAATATACATCAATCTATAACTTATATATAGTGTGCATCATAGTGAAACCGTACAAATATCCGGATAAGGAAATATGCAAACCCCCTTTTTGAAAATTGCCATGTGATGCACGTGTCACGGCATAAGTAGCGGACGTTTATTTTTTTTTTATTTTTTTTTTTTTAAAATAGCTATATATATATCTTTTATTTAGCATACACGTCCCGCCTGGTTACTAAATCAAATAATAATGATTATGAAAATATACTGCTCAAACTGAAATCAACCCCAATCACATCAATAAAATGTCATGTGCGTCCGGTGCGCACTGAAATCGAAACCAAATGCAGAAACCATGAATACCCACAAAACAAAACTAAGTGCAACAGGTGTGCACCAAAAACATCTGTCAAGTGCAACGGGCGTGCACGACTCAAAATCAGGTGCATCTAATCTGCACAAAACCCCGATTTAGTGCATCTGGTGTGCACAAAATCGCATCAAGTGCGCCAAGTATGCGCAAGAATCCTAATCAGGTGCACATGGAGCACGAAAACATACATCGAATATCAAAATCGAAATCACAGCACAAAAATGCATGAAAACTAGGTCGAAACATATGTCAAAATCATGTGTAACCCCTATGCACGAAGCCAAATCAAAATCTCAATATATATAAAACCAAATCAAGTGTACTGGGTGTGTACTAAACAACATCAATACAACTGGTATATGAAACACAACTAGAATGTAATGAAGGTACACACATGAAATACCAATCGTAAAACGAATTCCTCAAATGCCAAAATCCAATAACAGAAAATATGGAATTCAAATCACTAAATCACAATCGTAAACACTATCGTCAATGTGCGCCTCTTCCCTCTGATGTCGACTGCTTCAAACTCGTTCCTTCATAGGTGTGCTGAATGCGCTACCAACGGCAATACTCGTGTCTAGAGCCTCCCACATAGTCGATCCCTTCACTTGATATCCGGACTACATTAAACTTTTTGATCGATCCATCAAAATCCCATAATTCCCCGAGAGCTCAACACTCAAATACAGTTTAAAAATATCCGGTACATACCCCAGCATCGATGATCCAGCTGTAGAAGGGCAAACCCAAGCCTCACTAATGGCACAGCGGAACAGCCGTAAACCCTAAGGTTCAAGGGCGTTCTCGTGGTCATTATGTCGAGTTAGGGTTTCATTCTTCTAGAGGGTCCATCGAAATACCTGCATGTTCTTCCGAATACTTTAAACTTGGGAAAATGGTTTCCTGATAATCGTTCGAACCCTTTAACTTTATCCGGACGGCATATGACTACCCTTCGTCCGCACGTTAAGCAATGCTTCAATCCTCAAGAATAACCAATACTCTAATGGTTATCGCATTCGAGCCGCAACTTCCTCTGCCCGCGCGCCCGTGGTAACAAAACCACCCTCCGACATCGACGAAGATAGATCAAAGGAGCAAATGAAATACGGTGCAAACAAATGTACATCCTAAGGTTCCTTAAGCAGAGTAGCGTATCGTAAGTATGCCGCGGACCATACCCACGGTACGTTACTCTACCTAAATCGCCTACTCCATCAACCAAGGGTCACCTAGACTTATACAGGGTTAAACCTAGCGCTCTGATACCAATTTTTGTCACGACCCGAAAGTACGGAACGTGACCGGCACTTAGATTACGAAGCGTCTAGAGGCGCCACGTGACCTAAGTAAGCCGAAGCCCAGAAATCTAAACCATGAAAGAAGAAAAAGAAGAAAAGAAAATAAAACAAGTATAAAAACATCAGCAAATTTTACCAAAAATTTCGGCAGAGTCTCCTCTGCAAAACTGGCCTCCAAACGGGTACAACAAGTATAATATGAATAAACAATAAAAAGCATCCCCAAACGGGTGCTAGCTCAACGCCAACGGGCGGAGACAACCACAACAATCACAAAAATATACAACGCCAAAGGGCGAGGCTCAAATCTCAAAAGAAAACACAAACCACCAGATCAGAATAATACATGCGCGACTCTAAGGTCGAAATAAAAGACTGGTCCAATAAACTTATCAAGTAATACAAATATGGTTGATGGAGCTTTCTAGATACAAATGAAATAATAAAAATACAACGGCGGTTCAGATACAAATGAACCAACCTACCGTGCAAATCACCCGAAATGAAAATGATGTGCCAGCAACTACCAAGGGAGACCTGTACATCGCACCTGAAAAGAATTTGGCACAACGGGGGTGAGTTGCCAACTCGTGAGTAGAAGACATCTACGAAAAGAAATCGAATGCACGACGCTATCCTAGGTCATAATAATACACTACTATATCTTAAACATCTAGTAAAAGCAGGGTAATACTACGTGTAAGTGCAGATAATCCGTGTTCGTGTCAGTGCTTAATATAATACTATGTCATATGAATTGAAATGCATGCACCATGAATGTAAAGTAACAAATCCTGAAATCCAGATATACATGTATAAGAACTTTTTATCTATTATCATAGTAAAGTGTGTATAAGCATCTGAAATCTCAACAATGAAATCCATAGAAATCCGTGTCAAGCATCGACACAACACATGTAATCTCAAGTCTCAATATGTCGGGCTCCGTCAGTCCGGATCGGCCCATATCATCAAATCTCACGACAACGGTCGGTATCCTCCGGATATCCGCCGCGCCAGACATCACCGGTAGGTAGCCTTCCCCTGCCAGGCTCATCGTCTACAACTCGATCTTCTTGCCCCGGGGTACCATACCGGGCCCACCATGTACCCGAGACGGTTCATCCACTCCTCGAATCGGGTCTCGAAATCCATCAGAAAACATGAAATACTCATGGTGGACGACACATACATCACGAGAAAACCGCATCTTATTTTAAAAAGAGAAGAGGAGAGAGAGAGAAGTTTTTATATATATATTCTTGCGGTTTTCCCCAAAAATCCAGAAAATCTCACAGAATCCAAATCTCAAAATCATGAGTAGTATATGATAAATGTCGGCATATGCTCATAATACTGTGCGATAACATGAAAATATGAATGCAGGAATGTCTAAGTTATGAATATCATGTCTATACTAACATCAGAGAGAAATCACAATATTATATCGGTTTAGTTGTTAACTGATTCTATCAACAAAATATAATATGATCTAAAGTGTACGTGACATAGCAATTACCGATGATGATGTGTGTGAGCCGGCAATTAAGTGTGTGTGGAATATGCGCATCATCGGTAATGGTGCTGGTGTCCTAACCGGTAAAGTTTATATTGATTATAGCAACATATAAAAGAACATGCACCATGATGATTATAGTATGAATGTAAATGCAGGTGTGCATTATCCACTCCTCTGCGAGATACGAGTACAACTACCACTGTGTGAGTCGAACCTAAACCAGTATCCATCTAACATCCTAAGGAACTAAACCTAAGAGACTAGTCAGTAGGAAACTAGAATCTACCTAAGGTCTGAATCATTATCTCCAATAGTCGGCGATTCCGCCTCAATAGCATCACGTACGTAGTACGGCTTCCTCGAATCAAGAGTGCGGATCAATCACCAAATCTAAGCCTCGTACGGTAAGATCCCTCGTACGGCATCCCAATATCGGGGTACGGTCAAGTATCTCCTGGGTGTCCCTTCATTCGTATAATGTCATATGTATCTTATTGTGATTAAGTTATACATATATGATATCGACATCAGGTCACACCAATATAATGTCGTAATCAAGTTATACATATATCATATAGTGATCAGTCACAAGTTACAGTCCGGGTACTATTCTAGCGTCCCATGTACATCAATATCACCACCACTCCTTATAACTTATATAATCATGATCATTATCTCATTCTCTGATGATCCGCTAACACTCAATACGACTGTATAGTCAAGAATCACGGCATCGAGCCAGTTATACTGTTTCATCATATCTCGGGTATCATATCACATCAATGAATCACCTATACGTGTTGTACATATATGTATATACCTATACCTAGTTCTATATATATCCACATACACGCACCCCATGTCGAGTTTCAGTGTGTGCGTGGGTGTGTTTCTATCTGAAACCTACGAACCCCCTTCCAAGGTACTCATCCTCTGATTTGGCTTTCCTAAATCGGTCTAATCCAGCCTAGGGTCAATACTAGAGTCCTACTAGGGTCACGTCTGGTTTCCTAATGTCAATAAGTACTAATCCTATTCTACGTTGCGGGGGTGCTAAACGCCATCCACCGACTTCCCCCCGTAGATATGCATCTACTCACCTGGTCCATGTCTGCCGACGACGGTGTCGCGATCCTCCTCTTCATCGCCCGTAGTCCACTTGAAGGGTACCTAAACGCAAACATATAAATAACATCGTAAACCGAATCACATACAAAAGTCAAACGATACAAGGAACAAGCATAGGTTAAAACCTATGTCTCGTCCACGCAAAAGCACCAAATACCGCTCGATATCGGTGTACAAACGCCGACTGATCGAGGTAGAAACCAATAAACAACCCGTAGTTTCAAAACCCATTACTTATAATATTAAAATTGGTTCAAATCATCGGAACCCTATAATCGATCAAATCATCCAATTCCGAAAACCTTGAAAATATCAATTCACCATTTTACTCCAAAACTTGACGTTTAATGAAACTAATGGTCATAATATTCATTAAATAACATAACTAAGTTATATAAACCTTTACCATATTTTTATTACACTAATTTATATTACAAATAAATTTCAAGTTTGCAATTTTATCAATTTTCCACAACTTACAAGCAAAATTCCACAATTCCACAACAACACTTGATTTTGTATGAATTAATGTTTCAAACTACAATTTACAATGATAATGATATAATAAAACCTTAATTTATATTTTAAATCTCATTTATTTAATAATTTCCAAAAACTAGTTAGCAAAAATAGCAATTTTTATCAAAATTTATCAATTATCAATAATACTAGTAACTAAACTAAGTTTTCCATTCCTTTAACATGTCAATATCCTCATTTAAACAACAATCTATTGTTACAAACATTCATTGGAATTTATATCACCAATATATAAAATATATAGAAATCTAGTTTATTAAAAATGGTTTAATTTAAGAAATTTGGATCACAATTTGCAATATATCAACTATGCATGATTTTCCATTTGTAAAAGTGCTACTCTAGTTACTATAAACCTAATGATATAATAAAACCCCAACTTAATTTTACAAACCCTCACTTGAATTTTTAAAAGTAGTAAATAGAATTAACATATTAAATCTAATTAAGCTTAATGAAACATCTAATAATAATAAAACAAAAGAAGGAAATTTATACCTCCAAAATTATGAAATCCAACATGAAAATGAGCCTCAAAATTGCATGCTTCCCATCTCCAAAATCCATGTAAAATGAGCAAAGAATAAAGGGTAGAGAATAAATAGGATTTTGTGCATGAAATATTGAATTTTGGTGGATTTTTAATGATTTTTTGTAATAAAATGAGGTGGGAAATTGGGGGGGGCTGCCATGGGGATCATGGCCGGCCACATGAAGAGGAAGAGAGGGAGAAAAAGAAAGAGGGAAGAATTGTGTAGAAGGTTCACACAATATGATGTATACATATGTCTTTTCATGATTTATTAATTTTCTTTTCATTTCTTCACTATAGCAACTAAAGAAAAGTCTAGAAAATTGGAAAAGTTTGCAAATAAATTTTGCATGATACACACTAAATTCTAATATGCCATGGTTCATTTTTACAAATTAAAATCATTCAAATTTGTAATTTACACTAATTTAGCGTAAAATAAAGCTTATGTTAATATTTAAAATAATTAATTTAGGAAAAATATTTAATTAAACTAAAATTTTATAAGTGGCTAAATAAACACCATTTACTAGTAATTACATAATTTAAATAGGTATTTTTGAATTTATAATGAAAAACAATTGCGGTTTGATTTTACGAAAAAATACATTTTGCTTTACCGAAAATCAAAATTTCACTTAAACAATTTTATTCATTTAATTATTTATTTAATTATTTTTAAAACGTTACACGTTTCGCTCATAGGTCCAAACCTATAGCTTTGCGTACAAAATACGACCAAAAACCCTGGTCATGGACGTCCAAATGCCACACGACGGAAACACAATACCAAATAACAAATTTAAGTCAAAACGAAGTCGTAAAACAATGCATCAACTCATGGAAATGGTCCCAGATTTTACCCTAAGCCAAATTGGTCAATTCTGCATACAGGAGGGTTCAAATTTATTGAAAAAAGAGCCATGGACCAAGCCTGGGGGCCTAATTCCATGCTCTGGCTGCATATTGCGGCCAGAATGGATTAATCTGCGACCAAAAGTTTGAGTTGGGGTCTCGGGTCTTTGTGCTAGCTTCTTAGGTGCCTACACGACTCCCTATGTTTGCAATTTATTCTAGTGCCCCCGGGTTACTCCAGATTCCAAAATACCCTCACAAATCACACATTTATCCGATGTCGGGGTTTTCTAAATCTGTGTTTTGGGGTTTCTAAGCTCTGGTCCAGGTCATGAATCATCTCAAATGTCTTATTGACAGCCGCAAACATTACCAATTTCCCAAACCCTTCTCTTGGGATTTCAAAGATCACATATCCATCACTAAATGACATCTAAACTTAAAGAAAAGCTAGGAAATCACAACTACTCTAAAAGAAAAGAGATTTACCTCATGGTTACTCCCAAACAAAATCATAGAAATCCTCAAGTTGTCAAAATTCGACTTTTCTTGGTTCATAGCGATGAGGGTGATGAGGTGATCATTTTTTGTGAAAGGGGTATATGGTTTGGATGGAGTTTTGGAGATAGATTTGGGTTTTGAAGTTAGAGGGAGATGAGGGTGAGTAAAATGAAGAAGAAGATGAAAATGGTGTAGGAAAGGGATCATTGCAGCAGCCCCCTCTCTCTCACACTCAAATGTTCTCACTCTCTCTCACAAGGTACACCTACCCTAATCATCATATCCCCTTTGACTTCTCTTTTTCTTTTTCTTTTCTCTCCACCAATAAACCATAATACATAACCCAAATGAAATGAAACAAATAACAAAATGAAACATGTCATGGTGCACAAATCATGGAAACTGTAAAAACGCGGATTTGGCTTAATCGCGATTAGTAGTGCACTAATCCGGTTTTTATCAAAACTGTATATATAATAAATTTTAAAATTACCAAATCCTTTAATTATATTATTAAATAAATAAATCATTTTAATTTCTATTTATTTTATAATTATTGGTATATATTTATACCCTTTTTCGAAAACCCCAATTTCGCAAATCAGGCAGTTTTCAGGAAATATATTATTTTAATATTAAATTCCAAAAAATAATATTTTATATTTTCTGAAATTTTACGCATACACCAGCATGACTTATTGAGTTATTGTGGTCGAAGATTCCATCCCTAGACTCGATATGCAACATATCTGACGAGGAGAACGGACTGTACGGTAAGTGTTGCCCGTTGGCTCGACGGGAGTTTTGACAGCTTTGCTGGTTTTCTTCTGATCGCTCAATACCCGGATGGCCGTTACGTTTAGCTGACCGCTTGCGGCTTGTAGGTATTTGATATGATCATCACTTACTTCCGGCGTATTGACGAGTTTTAGAGACCCACAATGAAGTTTCCTGGCTCAGGCGAAAAGATATGGTGTGCATATGAGATATGCGCGGGGACCCGATTAAATACGGATATGTGATACCGTATATTAATTGGGCGTTTTCTATTGGTCGGGTCGTATATGATATGACCGGTTTGCAAAATCAAGTGTTGATTTAACAAATGACTTTTAGATTAATTCTTTAATTAAACCCTTTTTCTATTTTTGTATGCATGCATGTATGCACATGATGATGTGCATGGACACATATATACATACAATGTATCATGGTTGTTGATACATATTTGGTGGCAATGCAACACTCATATTGTAGTAATTATATATATATATATTTATCATTTTGAGTTAATAGAAAGGATAATTCACTCATGGTTAATGTTTATCATCTTTGACTAAACTTTACCTAACTTTTAACCATGAGTTAATTCTCCTTTGGAAATTAACTCAATAAGTAAATATCTAGATAATTACGAACCATGGTTGATGTGAGAAGGATATAATTTAGATTATTCATTCTCATCTCAATGATTCATATCATTATCCTTTGAGCTCAAGCTTAGCCACCATTATCTTCTTCTTCCACTCTTGAGATTTTTCTTTGAGTGAAGTTGATAAAAAGAAAGGGTTTTGATTATAGAATACAAACCACATCATCATACTACACACATCTAGCACATTTGTGTAGGGTGTTTGCTCTACTTCATTCACATATCAAGTAAAGCAAGGAGCTTTAGGCAAAGGGACTTCGGGTGGATCTTCATGGACTAGGAAGGCTTCCATCGACCCGTTCCAAACCGTCATAGTGCCAAGGAGTCACCAAGGGAGGTCTACAAAGGTTGTAATCTCTACCCTTAGTGATAGTTTTTCATTTGCATGTGATGCTTAGTTGAAAAGAAACCCTAAATTTCTAGTTATGATTCTTGTCAAGTTCACTTAGCACCTTAAAAATTTGATTATGGCATATGTGATGCTTCTAAACCCTTGATGAGGTGCTAGTTAAACCCAACAAGAGATACTACGATTTTCTCAATAACAGTGGGAGCGAGGATTGCATCATGGAAGATGATGACCCAACTAGTTTCGAGCAGACCATCACGAGTGGGGACTCTGTGAAATGGCTGGATGCTACGCGATCTGAGATGTAATCCATGTACACTAACAAAGTTTGACTTTGAAGTTGCGTCTGAAGGGGTAAAACCCATCAGGAGCAAGTGGATCTTGAGAAGATTCTTGGTGTAGATGGAAAAGTTGATACATTCAAAGCTAGACTTGTAGTAAAAGGTTTTCGTCAATGACCAGGTTTGGATTTATGATGAAACCTTTTCTCTAGTGGCTATGCTAAAGTCCATCTGGATCCTACTTGCCATCACTGCATACCATGACTACGAAAGCTGGCAGATTGATATCAAGACCGCTTTTCTAAATGGTGATTTAGAAGAGAGCGTGTACATGACTCAGCCAGAGGGCTTTGTGGATAGTGGGAGCCGCGGAAAGGTGTGCAAGCTGCTTAAATCAATCTACGGATTGAAGCTGGCATCGCGGAGTTGGAACATCTGTTTTGATGTGGCAGTCAAAGAGTTTGACTTCATAAAAAACATATATGAGCCATGTATATACAAAAAGGCTGTAAAGAGTAAGGTTGTCTTCCTCGTATTGTATGTGGATGACATACTCTTGATAGGAAATGGCGTTCCTATGCTACACTCGGTCAAGCTCTTATTATCACAATGTTTCTCCATGAAGGATTTGGGTGATGCCTCTTACATCCAGTGATTAAAATCTATAGAGATAGATCTAAGAGTATATATCATACTCACTAGGTGTAGTGAGTAAGTGTCAATCAGATCCTGGGGAGAAACACTGGAGATCCGTGAAGAACATTCTAAGTACTTAAGAAGGACTAAAGAAATGTCCTTGGTGTCTGGTAACGGTGAACTCCAGATGGAGTCCTTTAACAATTCATGCTTCCAGAGTGATAAGGTCTACTGTAAGACAGTCGCGGGTTTTGTCTTTACCCTCAGTTGAGGGACGGTATGTTGGAAGAGTTCCAAGCTAGACACCGTGGCAGACTCGACGATAAAGGCTGAATACATCATTACCAACGATGCTACCAAAGAGGCCGTCTGGATAAACATGTTCATGAGATGAACTTGGTGAGGTTCCTACCATTGTAGTGACAATGGAGTTGTGGCTTTGGCCTAGGAACCCCGGTCCCATCAGTGATCCAGAAATATTCTTTGGCAGTATCACCTGATCAAGGAGATGGTTGATCTCCGGGAGATCGAGATTAAGAGAGTTGATAGGAAGAAAAACGCGACTGATCCACTCACGAAGGCCTTTCCCTAGCGAGACTTTAAGAGATGTTGGGTATGAGATACTACATCAACTGGCCTTAGTGCAAGTGGGAGATTGTTAGTTGTATGTATGCCCTAGAGGCCATTATCATAAATTATTGTATATTATAGTAAATGCTTGGACATATATAGAGAGGACTTTCTCGCTCGGCATGATAGTATGCTATCCGGTTGCTCTTTTACCTTAACATGTATACTTGTACTGTCTCTCTGTTACATGTTGATAAAGCCCTTAAGATGTGAACTTGACTACCAGGACTATGATGGAGATCATACTAGTGGGGCCAGGGTAGTCCCTAAGTCAATCCTTTAATTGTTCCTAGTCGTGGGAGTATCGAGACAGAGCACCGATATTCCAGAGTAGACTAGCGTATAAGTTTCTTGACCCATTTGATAGGCGATGGATGATCCCACATCCATTGGTGTTTGACAACAAAGAATGTATACGGGTGCTTAGTGGAGACTGGGTACACTGAACAGGACTCGGCGAGAACTCCTATATGGAATTATACATATCGTCAGATAGCAGTTCTTTGGTGACACTGGTACAGGTTAGTCAGTAGACCCGATATCGTTATAGAGTCTTGTGTGATTCCCACTGTGCTTTGATTTCCACCTTACCACGTTCAAGAGAGCATGCAAAACTGTGGTTTTTGGGTGCAGTCCCGAGTCACATGGAGGCAATGAGCGATAGGAGGGGTTTCGTCTCTCCCGGTATTGGGGGTTGATGTTGCGCTGTACTCGATTGGCTATAACAGGATGTCCCTGGCCAGGGATGATACTGAGATTTACTGGTAAGTGTTATTAGTAGTTTCTCGACCCATTATGAGGCTCACATCGGCATGAACTATCAAGTTATTGGGGCCTGACGTTTACCACCCCCAGACTCGATATACGACATATCAGATGAAGAGACCGTACTTTATGGTAGTGTTACTTATTGGATTCACGGGAGTATGAGCAAGCTTGCTTGTTGATTTTCTGATCTCTCAATACCTGGGTAGCTGTTATGTCTAGCTAGTACCGCTGACGGCTTGTGGGTAACTAATATGATCATTACCTACAGCCGGCGTATTGACGAGTCTTTAGAGTCCTACACAGCGGTTTCCTAGCTCAAGAGAAACGAAGTAGCGCACATATGTGATATATGCGGGACCGAGATTAATACGTGTATGTGATACCCTATTCTAATCTCGTGATATATGATATCGGTCGGTTATATGTGATATAGCAGGGTTATTGAATCAAGTGTTGATTCGATAAGTTGATGTAAATGATATTAGTCGGTTATATGTGATATAGACGGATTATAAAATCAAGTGTTGAATTAATAATTTAATATATAATTATATATTTGATATAGTAATATATATTAACTAATATTAGCTCACTTAAGAATTTATTTTTCTCTTTGTACATTTAATATATATGTGATATATATTAGTGCATTATTTAATTTGTGTCATGCTTGATGATACATTGTACATGGGTGTATGAGACTCATACCATCCCATAAGATAATTAGGGTGAATATTTATTTAGAGAGTAAACAAAATTAGGTGGAAATAAGCATGGCTAAGAGGCTTGGAGAAGCTTGTGGAAGCTTTGACTTAAGTCTACTAATTTTGTTTTTACTTTAGATATTTATTAACCCAACCATTTATCTTTAACCAAGGTTAAGTCTCTCCAATAGATGATATATGATATTTTCTCACCCATGGTTTCCATTCTATTCTTGACTTCATCTTCATCATCTCAAGTTTGCTCACTAGGTTTTCTTGAGGTGAAGAAAAAGTGTGAGAAAAATTATTCTGAAGTGAGCAAAATTCTTACTTCATCAATCTACACTAGACTAGCCATTTAGTATAGGTTGTTTGCTTCACTAATTCATCAATTAGTGAAGAGGTTGCTTGTGTTAGCGAATCTTTGACGTAGATCATCTTCGGCCTCGAAAAACTTTGAGCAAGCTCGTTCCTTTCGCCTAATAGAGCCTAACGAGAGTCCGGGAGACCACTACTTGGAGCTAAGGGACTAGTACACAGAGCTTTAGAAGTGAAGGACCGGTCTACAAAGGTTGTATTCCTTGTTCACATAGAGTAAAGTTGTTTACTTGCTTAGTTAAACCCTAATTCTCTAGTTAGATATTTGGTTTAGGGTTTCTTAGCACTCTAGATTTTTAAAATTTCATGCTTGATGCCGTAGAAAACATAGTGAGGATGCTATGGAACCCTACAGGTTGAATACATTGCTGCCAAAGAGGCTGTCTGGATAAAGAAGTTCATTGCTGAACTTGGAGTGGTTCCATCCATTGAGGATCCAATACCTTTGTATTGTGATAAAAATGGAGCTATGGCTTTGGCCAAGGAACCCTGGTCCCTTCAGTGACCCAGACATATTCTGAGGTGGTATCACTTGATCCGGGAGATAGTTGATCGCCGAAAGATCGAGGTCAGGAGAGTAGATATGAAGGACAACACGCCGGGTCCACTCACAAATGCCCTCCCCTAGACGCAGTTTGAGAGACTTTTTGGAATGTTTGGTCTGCGATACTACAAAAACTGGCCTTAGTGGAAGTGGGAGATTGTTAGGAATATGTATGTCCTAGAAGCCATTATTGTATGATATAGTGGATGCTTGGACATATATATAGAGGACTTTCTTTCTCGACCTAATTGTATGCTATCTAGTTTCTCTTTATCTTAACATGTACATCTTGTTTTATTTACTGTCCCTCTAATACATGCTGATAAAGCCCTTAGGATGTTTGCTTGACTACCAGGAATATGATGCAGATCATACTAGTAGGGCTCGTGTAGTCCGCAAGCACATCCTTTAACAGTTCCTGGTCGAGAGAATATCGAGTCAGGGCATCGATATTACAGAGTAGACTAGTATGTACGTTTCTTGACCCTGTATGCGGCGATGGATGATCCCATAACCATTCGTGTTTGACATCAAAGATTGTACACAGGTGCTCATTAGAGAATGGGTACACCAAATTGGACTCGTCGAGAACTCCTATATGGTACCATACCTATCGTCAGATAGCAGTTCTCAGGTGACACATGTACAGGTTAGTCTGTAGACTGGAGATTTTCATAGTGTCTTATGTGGTTCATTCTGTGCTTTGATTTCCTCCTTACCACGGCTCAAAGTAGTCATGCAAACAGGTGGATTTTGGGCACAGTCTCGAGTCACATGGAGGTAGTGAGCTATAAGAGGTGTTTCGTCTCTCCCGGTATTGGGAGTTGATGTTGCGCTATGCTCGATTGGATATAACAGAAAGTCCCTGGCCAGGGATGATGAGATTTACTGGTAAGTGTTATTAGTAGTTTCTCCAAAGGTTATAGGCCACACATCGGCATGACCTAACAAGTTATTGGGGTCTGACAATTCCACCCCAGATTCGATATGCGACATATCAGACGAAGAGACTGGACTGTACGGTAAGTGTTGCTTAAAGGCTCTTCAGGAATTTGGACAAGTTTGCTTGTTGATCTTCTATTATTTTAATACCTGGATAGTCGTTACGTCCATCTAGTACCGCTGACGGCTTGTGGGTGTTTGATGTGATCATTACCTACTGCTGGCGAATTGACGGGTCTTTAGAGTCTCACAAAGAGGTTTCCTTGCTCAAACAAAATGAAGTAGGGCACATATAGAGATTTGTGCGAGGGCTTGATTAAATACGAGTATATGATAACATATTTGATATCAGCCTGGTTATTTATGATATAACCGGATAATTGAATCAAGTGTTGATTTAATATTTTGATATACATATATATGATATTAGTCGGTTATATATGATATAACCGGATTATTGAATCAAGTGTTGATTTAATAATTTGATATATATATTTATATATTTGATATATATATAAACTAATATTTAGCTCACTAGAGATTTTCTTCTCTTTATATATATATATATATATATGAGACATATATATATTTATATATGAATTTCTATTTGTATCATGGTTGATGATACATAGAACATGGGTGTATGAGAATCACACGGGAAGAAATGATTTATATTTTTAAGATGAGACAAGAAAAAGAGAGTAAGTCATGGCTTTGGATGCTTGGAGAAATATTGAGAAACCATGTCTCATCTCTAATTCTTGTTTTATTCTTAGATATTTAATAATCTTTATCACAATCTTATCACTTGGTTCATGGTTCATTTAACCTCTCATACTCATCCAAGTTCATCTCTTTCTTCTTCTCCTCTCTAGGGTTTTTCTTGAGTTGAGAAAACAAAAGAGAAAATTATTTCTAGAGAGCAAATCTCATACTTCATCAACTTACACTAATCTAGCCCATTAGTTTAGGTTGTTTGCTTTACTAATACTTTGATTAGTGAAGAGTGAGCTTGAGTGAGAGAGACTTCAAGTTGGATCATCTTCGGCATCAAAGACTACAAGAAAGCTCGATTTTTTCTTCAAGTGGAGCCTATAGAAGAGTTCTAGGGACTACTACTTGGAGCTTTAGAAGTGAAAGACCGGTCTACAAAGGTTTTAAACTCCTATCACTTAGTTTAGAACTAGTTTGCTTACTTAAAAACCCTAATTCTCTAGTTCGATTCTAGGTTAGTACTTAGCACTATAGATTATTTTTAAATTGCATACTTGATGCTCCGTGAAACCTAGTTGAGGTGCTAAGACATACTTTCAGCTCCTGAAGGGGTAAAATACATTGGGAGCAAGTGGATCTTCTAGAAGAAAATTAGTGTAGATGGAAAGGTTGAGACCTTCAAAGCTAGACTTGTAGAAAAAGGTTTTCGTTAACGACCAAGTGTCGACTATGATGAGACCTTTTCTCCAGTGGCTATCCTTAAGTCCATCAGGATCCTACTTGCCATTGCTGCATACCATGACTATGAAATATGGCAGATGGACGTCATGACCACTTTTCTAAATGGTGATTTAGAAGAAAGCGTGCATATGACACTGCCAGAGGGTTTCGTAGAAAGTATGAGCAGCGGAAAGGAGTGCAAGCTGCTTAAATCAATCTACAGATTAAAGCAGGCGTCGTGGAGCTGGAACATCTGTTTTGATGTAGGAGTCAAAAAGTTTGACTTCGTTAAAAACGTAGATGAACCATGTATATATAAAAAGGTTGTATTCCTTATATTGTACGTGGATGACAAACTCTTGATAGGAAATAATGTTCCTATGCTGCACTTGGTTAAACACTTCCTATCACAAAATTTCTCTATGAAAGATCTGGGTGATGCCTCCTACATCCTGAGAATAAAGATCTATAGAGATAGATCTAAAAGAATGTTGGGATTGTCCTAATCCAGGTATATAGACACCATACTAAAGAGGTTTAGTATGAAAGATTCTAAGCATGGTAATTTACCCACTTGTTTATGAATCACTCTCTCTAAAAAGATGTCTCCCAAGACTGATTTGGAGAGGGCTCGCATGAACGTGATACCCTATGCTTCTGTAGTTGGGTCTATCATGTACTTGATGTTATGCACCAGACCGAATGTAGCTTACACACTTAGTGTGGTAAGTAGGTATCAATCAAACCTTAGGGAGAAGCACTGGATAGCTGTGATGAACATTCTTAACTACTTCAGAAGAACTAAAGAGACGTTCTTAGTGTATGGTAACGGAGAACTCCAAGTGAAGTCCTTTATCGATTCGAGCTTCAAGAGTGATAAGGACGACAACAAGTCTATCTCGGGCTTTGTCTTTACCCTCAATGGAGGGGCGATATGTTGGAAGAGTTCCAAGCAAGATACCGTTGCAGACTCGACGATGGAGGCTGAATACATCGCTGCCAATGATGCCGCCAAAGAGGCTTTCTGGATGAAGAAGTTCATTGCTGAACTAGGTGTGGTTCCATCCATTGAAAATCCAATACCCTTGTATTGTGATAACAATGGAGCTATGGCTTTGGCAAAGGAACCCCGGTCCCATCAGCGATCCAGACATATTCTGAGGCGGTCTCACCTGATCCGGGAGATAGTTGATCGCCGCGAGATCAAGGTCAGGATAGTAGATACGAAGAACAACACGGCGGATCCACTCACTGTAAATTCCGCCTCCCCACAAGTGCGTGGGGTGTACAACATCGAACTGCGAGATTTACTGGTAGGTACACCAGTAGTTTCTCACGGTGTATTGGGATTTACACTGTCACGACTTATGTGTAATGGCTATTCGAACACAGCGCGATATCAACTCCTAATACCGGGAGAGACGAATCCTTTCTATCCACTACTGCCTCCTATTGCATCGGGACTGCACCCAACAACTACCTGTTTGCACGACTCATTTGAGCCTTGGTAGGGTAGTAATCTAAGTACAGTGGGAACGCACTCGAGACGAACAGTGATATCAAATCAACGCACTAACCTGAACTCATGTCACCGGGAGACTGCTAACTGATGATAGGTATAATACTAACTAGCAGTTCCCATTGATTCTGTCTAGTGTAACTCACAACCCAATGAGCACCTGTATACTATCTCCGATGTCGCATAGCAATGGCGGCGGGACAGGACCTCTCCCAGACTTGGATGAGAAGCGTAAACACTATTCTACTCTAGAGTATCGATGCCCTGTCTCGATAATCCTATGACTAGGGACAAGTATAAAGATGTGCTTATAGACCACCCAGCCCCCACTAGTGTAACATTTTGGAAATATAAAAAAATTATTTTTGGAATTTATATAATAAAATAATAAATTTCACGAAAACTATACGGGTGTGAATTTGGGTTTTCGTAGAGTGGTATAATTATATACCAATATTTTGTAAAATATTTAGATATTAAAATGAATTATATATTATGAAAGCATTTATTGGATTTGGACATTTTGTAATTAATTATACAATTATTTATATGTAAGTTTATGCTAAACTTGATTAGTGCACTACTAATTGTGCATTAAGTAATATCCACTTTTGTGTAACCATAGCTAATGCACCATGACATATTGTATTTGTTGCATATTGGCTTCATTTGTATTTGTGTATTTGGTTTTAAAGAAAAGGAAAAGATATTTGAGAGCGAGGGAGCCAAAGACGTGACCTCATTTATTAGGAGAGAGAATGAGAAAGAGAGTGAGAGAGAGGGTGTACGGAACCTCACTTCACCCTCATCTCATTCCCTCATCCTTCATCTTAATTCATCTTCTTTCTTCTCATCCTCTACCTCACTTCCACCCCCACAAACACCACTCAAACCACCTCAAAACCTCACCCCACCTTCACAAAAAATGTGCACCATCTCTTCCTACACCTCATGGTGAGTTCAGGTTTGGATTTTAAGCACATTGAACCATCTTGGAATTTTCTTCAGTTGCTCCAAGAAGTAAAATCTTCACTTTCCTTCAAATTATCAAGTTTCTTAACCTCCTATTTGTGTTTAGAGTTCGATTATGCTAGATTAGTGATCTTGGAAAGTTCTAGGATCATTTTAGTGGATGATTTGAGTTGTAGAGATGCAATTGAGTTTTAGTTAGTGATTACAAACCCTTAGTGATGATTTCCGGACAAACTTGAGATTAGAAACCCCAAAACACGAACATAGATTTTTCCCGACATCGGTTTTTGTCGAGTTGTGATGATCAAATGGAATATGCTATGACCCGAGAGCTCTAAAAACTACTTTGCGGTCACAGTGAGATGTGCAGGCTACCTAGAGGCTACCCTAGAAACCCGAGCCCTCACCTCCTCATATTGGCCGCAGATTTATTCCCCCAGGCCGCAAATTGCGGCCTGGTCTTGGTGCATTGGGTCGGTTCTTGGTCCATGGTTTACTTATCTAATATATAAACCTACCCTATGTGAAAAATCTCCTAATTTCACCTAGGGTAAAATCTGGGAGTGTTTTTCCATGTTGCTGATTTTGGGTTTCCGACTTTGGGAAACTTGGTTTTGGTATTTGTGTTTTGACACGGTCGTTGGACTTTCGTATGTTAACGCTGAGGATTACTTGGTTGTTCTTACATCCGTGGGCTATAGGTTCTAAACTTCTAACTTTTCAGTAATATAAAATATTATTCTTGGAATTTAAATATTAAAATAATATATTTCGCGAAAACTATTCGATTTGCGAATAAGGGTTTTTCGTAAAATGGTATAATTATATACTAATATTTGGAATATATGTGGAGATTAAAATGATTTATTTACTATAAAGATATTTATCGGATTTTGGCATTTTTATAATTAATCATATGCAATTTGAAATTAAACTTGATTAGTGCACTACTAATCACGATTTTGCCAAATCCGTATTTCTTTTACATTTGCCATGGCTAATGCACCATGCCTTGTTACATTTTGGTTCCATGTTGTTTTTATTATGTTTGGTTTTAATGGGTCAGAGTGAAAAAGAGAAAAGAAAAGAAAAACAAAGTCATAAGAGAGAGAGGAAGACAAAAGGAGATATTTTGAGAGAGTGTGGGGATAAGAGAGAGTGAGACCCTTGACTTCCTCCATCAAATCTCATTTGTTCTTCCTCTCCTTCTCCTTCATGCTTCCTTCATCCTTGTCTACCTCCATAAATCATCTCAAATTCGTCACCAAAACCCCATGTCGCCTTCTTTAAAAAGATGCACAACCTCTTCCTAAACACTTTGGACCAATCAAGTTTAGATTTTGAAGACATTGGGCAACCAAAGAATTTTTTTGAGTTGCAAAATGAGGTATATATCCTTTCCTTTAGTCAAGTTGTTTATGTTAGTGTATCCTAGTTTAGTTTTGAATTCATATTAGTTAGATTGTGATCTTGGAAATTTCTAAGTTGATGTTTAGTGATTTTTGTGGACTTATGATGTGGTTGATGAAGAGTAGTGAGTGTTTACTAGACTTTAGAGATGATTTCTGACCGAGACCAGAGAATAGAACCCAATACATGAGTTTCGAATTTGTTTCGTGTCGGTTTTGTGGAGTTTGGTTGGACTACAGGGAATCTGGGGCTATCTGGGATATTTTTATAAAAATCAATCAAGTACATTGACTTAGATAAGCCACTAGAAGAACACCACCTGAATACAAACCCAAAATTCCCTACAATGGCCAGCGACGCCGGATTTTTGGGGCATCTCGTTGGACCCCTTTGAGCATTGGAGTTTGGGGTTTGTTCTGTAGCACACACTCCCTATAAGCTATCCTCTGTAGTGTTAGTTTTGTTCCTTTTGACCTGAGCTAAAATCTAGGAGCTTTTTTGGGTTGGTTTTGGTTATGTTTTCCGATATTGAAACTTGGATTTATGGATTTCTTGTTGTGATTTGGTCGTTGGACATTTGTACGTCAACGAAGAGGGTTACTTGGTTGTTGCTGCAGGCATAAGCTATAGGTTCTAACCTATAAGCAATCGTGTGTCGTATCGGTTTTCGGACATTGATTTTAATAGCATTGTGATTGTGTATTGATTATAGGTACCTTCGCTTGGACTTCAGAGACGACGAAGCACATCGATTTCGGCTAAGCGAGGAGTTTAGCAGGTGAGTAGATTTATATCTACGGGGGAAGTCTGGTGGATAGCGTATAGCACCCCCGCAACCATTGATATGGATAAGTGATATATAAACTATAGTTTGGAGAAAACCTATGTATAAGCTCACGGATATGATAGATAAGGGTGATTCGGATTAATATATGAGGATATGATATGAGGATGTGAAGCATGATATATAGATTTGAAAGAGGACAAGTATGATTTGATAGTGATATGATATGAGATAGAGATAGATACGAATTGAGATCAGTATAAATACCACTTGAGATTGAGATAGATGTGGTGAGATTAATAAGATATGACGTATATGCAAGATGACATGATATGAGATTGATACAGATGCGACTTGAGATAGATGTGTAGATAAATATATTTATGAGAATAAAGAGTGATATGCCATACGAGACCATAGGTCCGTACCCTTATTGACGAATAGGAAAATAAGATCCTTATTCTGTTTGATGCCGCCGTGCGATGGATTACCGTACGCGATTAGTTATACCGGATGAATGATCCACACTCGTCATTTGAAGATGATATCCGAGGATGATATTCGAGGATATTTCCATATCGGATACTATGAGGACGGATCGTCGACGTAAAAGTGTCACCCGAACCATACATATTTCCAAAACTGATGAACTATTTGCATCTCTTAAACGGATATCTTAAGGGTCGCTACGGATTTCCAAATGGTGTCTTTTTCTCAAAAACACCGTAGCCGCCACTCTTAAAACTACGATTTGTATCCTTGAAACTTATCGTATGGTTCATGTATAGTTGTATACCTTTCATCTGTTCATGTTTATGTTGGTTTATCCCTCGTGATATACGTGTTATGTTTCCGGTATTTTCCGCGTTCTGATATCGTCTGCTAGTACACCTGCACAATTATCGATGATGCGCATGTTACACTTACACAGATTTGCCGGCTCACACATAATGATCATCGGTAATTGCTATGCCACTTACACAGTAGAACTGCCATATCATGATATTATCCTTAACTGTAAAGTACATTCATTGTTCAGCACTATCATAGGACATGCTTGCATGATATACTTGACATGCTTATATTATTGTTCTATGTTTTCATACATTCTACTTTATGCTTTTATGCATTGAGATGATGTTTTCATGAGATCTCCGGATTTGAGAACCACAGTTATATTTCAAAGGAAATTATGTATTGTTTTAAAAACCGCGGTTTCTTTTGATATGATATTTTGAGGTGTCCACCATGAGTTTTATCGTTTCTGAGCTATCAGTATACCCGATTCGAGGAGTGGTAGGCACCGTCTGTGAGTACATGGTGGACCCGGTGAGGTACCCCGGAGAAAAAAGACTCGTATAGTCAAGCGGTGAGCCCGACGGAGGGAGTGTAGGGTTCCTAGGCACGCTAATGAAGTCTCACAAGGCATCAACCATGCCAATTTTAAATTTTCTGAGTGCCGAGAAACCCTAATACGGATCGTCGACTAGAATTTTAGGCGAAATACGAAACTAGTTAACATCTTAACTAAAGGAGAGAGGCTACAACCTTTGTAGATCCGGTTCTCCACTTCCTTAGCTCCACGTAGGCATCCTCTCGCTGTCCATCTCGAATCCCGGACTCAATCGTCGGCTTGATCGGAGAAATGGGCGGGCTAGGTCGTCGGCTTCGTGCCGAAGATGATCTACGTCGAGGCATAACAAGTTCAAGCTCCAACTCCATCAAGTTGTGAAACTTGTGAAGAAAACACCCTATACTACTTGGCAAGAGGTAGAGGGTGAAGAAATAGGAGGTGGGTTCACTTTAGAATTGGATTTCTCACACTTTAGCTCAAGTTGCCATTAATGGACATAAGCTTTTTCTTTTGAAGATGAAGAAGAAGATGAAGCTAGAATATGATAAGTCTTAAAGAAAAATAGAAAAGAAAATAGATACTTATCATATACTAACTATGGTAGAGTGTAGAGAATAGACCATGGTTACTTGGAATGGTTAGGGTTAAGCATGAAGACAAGAATGGTTACAAAGTCAAAGCTTCATGAAGCTTCAACTAGAAACAAAGAAAGCCACCATTCTCACTAAAATCTTTTCCAAATAAATGAATAAATAAATAAATGAATAAGCAAAACCCTAATCATCTTTTTAATCATGGTTTGATTCTTTACACTTAACCAATTAAACATGCATCATCAAACATGATACAAACATGTGCACAAAAGTATATCACATATACAACTTGCACATCAAGTGAGAAAATCCATTTAAAGTGAACCAATACTAGTTAATGCAAAGTAATATATCAAATATATAATTATACATTAAATCATTAAATCAACACTTGATTTAACGATCCGGTCATATCGCATATAACCGACTAGTATCCTATGTATCGATTTATCGAATCAATGATTCGATAACTAGGTCATATCGTATACAACCATTCGAAACATTCATCGCGAGAATGAAATGCGGTATCGCATACACGCATTATTCTCGGTCCCGCACATATCTCATATGCGCTCCTATTTCGTTTCGCTTGAGCCAGGAAACCTCTGTGTAGGACTCTAAAGACTCGTCAATACGCCGGCAGCAGATGATGATCATATCAATCACCCACAAGCCGCAAGCGGTCTGCTAAACGTAACGGCCACCCGGGTATTGAGCGATCAGAAGATCGACGAGCTAGCCCGCTCACACTCCTGTGAATCCAACCAGTAACACTTACCGTACAGTCCGGTCTGTTCGTCTGATATGTCGCATATCAAGTCTAGGGGTGGTATACGTCAGACCCCAATAACCGATAAGTCGTGCCGATGTGAGGCTCATAACGGGTCGAGAAACTACTGGTAACACTTACCAGTAAATCTCTGATCAGCCCTGGCCAGGGACTTCCCTGTTACGGCCAATCGAGCACAGCGCAACATCAACCCCTAATACCGGGAGAGACGAAACCCCTCCTATCGCTCATTGCCTCCATGTGACTCGGGACTGTACCCAAAGACCACCGTTTTGCACGCCCTCATGGACGTGGTAAGGTGGAGATCAAAGCACAGTGGGAATCACACAAGACTCTATGACGATCTCGGGTCTACAGACTAACCTGCACAAGTGTCACCTGAGAACTGCCATCTGACGTGAGGTATAATACCATCTGGGAGTTCTCGGCGAGTCCGTCCAGTGTACCCAGTCTCCACTGAGCACCCGTACACCATCTCTGATGTCAAACACCAATGGATATGGGATCATCCATTGCCCATCTCATGGGTCAAGAAGCGTATACGCTAGTCTACACTGGTATATCGATGCCCCGTCTCGATATACCCATGACTAGGGACCTTGAAGGATGTACCTATGGATTACCATGCCCCCACTAGTATGATCTGCATCATAGTCCAGGTAGTCAAGTACACATCCTAAGGGCTTTACCAACATGTAACTATAAGACAGTTTAAAGAGACAAGTGTACATGTTAAGATAAAGAGCAACCAGATAGCATACTATCATATCGAGCAAGAAAGTCATCTCTATATATGTCCAAGCATCCAATATAATATACATCATCTGTACAATACTGGCCTCTAGGGCATACATACAACTAACCGGGAGTATTACCTACAGGTGATTGGTTGGACTCGGCGGTTGTCCGGAGGATACCGGACGGAGTCGTGAGAAAGATACGAGTTCAAATCAGAGTATGCGGCGCCTGAGGGCCGATCTGAGTATGCGGCAAATGAGATGAGATAGATTTGAGGGCCGATCTGGGTATGCGGCGCCTGAGATATGAGGATTTACATGTCGATACTGGACACGGGTATTCATGATGTTTCGAGTGTCGATGTTGGACACTCAGGTTCCATGATATTGATGTGTCGTTGATGGATACACGTTGGTTGATTTCCTCAAACATACAGGCATATGGTTTCATGATGTTTCGAGTGTCGATGTTGGACACTCAGGTTCCATGATATTGATTGTGTCGTTGATGGACACACGTGGATGATATCCACAAGCATGCCGTCATATGTTTCAGATGTTATTTTTGTTGGGTTACGGCAGCGCCCCGGCCATCAAACCGTTTAAAGAGACAAGTTTAAAGAGACAAGTGTACATGTTAAGATAAAGAGCAACCAGATAGCATACTATCATATCGAGCAAGAAAGTCATCTCTATATATGTCCAAGCATCCAATATAATATACATCATCTGTACAATACTGGCCTCTAGGGCATACATACAACTAACAATCTCCTACTTGCACTAGGGCCAGCTGCTGTAGTATCGCATACCGAGCATCCCAAAGAGTCTCTCAAACTGTATCTGGGAAATGGCCTTCGTGTGTGGATCCACTGTGTTGTTCTTCGTGTCAACCCTCCTGACCTCGATCTCCCGGCGATCAACTATCTCCCGGATTAGGTGATATCGCCTCAGAATATGCCTGGATCGCTGATAGGACCTGGGTTCCTTGGCCAAAGCCACAGCTCCATTGTTATCGCAATACAAAGGTACTGGATGATCAATGGAAGGAACCACTCCAAGTTCGGTATTGAACTTCTTGAGACAGCCTCTTTGGCAGCATCATTGGCTGCGATGTATTCAGCCTCCAACGTCGAGTCTGCCATGGTTTCCTGCTTGGAACTCTTCCAGCTAACCGCCCCTCCGTTGAGGGTAAAAACAAATCCCGAGTGCGACTTAGAGTCGTCCTTATCACTTTGGAAGCTCGAATCGGTAAAGGACTCCACTTGGAGTTCTCCGTTACCATACACCAAGAGCATCTCTTTAGTCCTTCGTAAGTACTTGAGAATGCTCTTCACAGCTGTCCAGTGACTCTCTCCAGGATCAGCTTGATACCTACTCACAACACTTAGCGAGTATGCTACATCGGGTCTAGTACATAGCATCGCGTACATGATAGTGCCTACTGCCGAAGCATAGGGTATCCCTTGCATGCGAGCTCTCTCCAAATCAGTCTTAGGAAACATCTCTTTGGAGAGAGTGAGCCCTGAGATTGTAGGTAAAAACCCACGTTTGGACTCTTCCATACTAAACCTCTTTAGTATGGTGTCAATGTACCTGGATTGGGACAATCCCAATATCCTTTTAGATCTATCTCTATAGATCATAATTCCCAATATGCAGGAGGCATCACCAAGATCTTTCATTGAGAATCTTTGTGATAAGAAGAGCTTGACCGATTGCAGCATAGGAATATCATTTCCTATCAAGAGTATGTCGTCCATGTACAATACGAGGAAGACAACATTACTCTCTGCCACCTTCTTGTAGATACAAGGTTCATCTATGTTTTTTACGAAATCAAACTATTTGATAACGACGTCAAAGCAGATGTTCCAGATTCGCGATGCTTACTTTAATCCATAAATGGATTTAAGCAGCTTGCACACCTTCCCGCTGCTCCCACTATCTACGAAGCCCTCTGGCTGAGTCATGTACACGCACTCTTCTAAATCACCGTTTAGAAAGGCGGTCTTAACATCCATTTGCCAGATTTCGTAATCATGATATGCAGCGATGATGTTCATCACTGAATACTGCATTTTATACCGCCCATTCTTACGCTCGTGTATTTATAGGTAGGTGCTTTTTATCCGTGTATGTTATATATTTGCAGGATACAGGTTCTCGGTTCTAAAACGGTGAAATTCATAGAAAACACGACAAAATCCGGGTTTCTGCCAACCACTGATAAACACGGTCTCCGCTCTTCATCCGTATGCTGCCAGATACCAGTTTAGGAAGACAAAATGTCAAATCAATGTCGTTTTCAGGCACAAGGCTCAATGGTAGCACAAGATCCAAGAGATCTACGCGGAGCTCGAGGCAATCATTCCAAATCTTGACAAAAAGTCCACCTTTCCTCAACAGAAATTCTGGAAGAAATGTGAAAGTAATTTAAGAAACTACATGTACCAGACAACAGGGGACACCAAACCAGGAAATCACCAGAAATCCCAGCACCCAATTCTTCTAAACGGCCGCGGAAGCGCGGCTAAAGAGGGGTTTTGGCCGCCCTTCCGCGGCAAGGTGGGGCCCTCTCTGCGCCGAATTTTAGGGGTATTTTGGGTGTTTCATTTCTGGGCTGCTGGTTGCCCTAGAACTCCAACTCCCTGCCTATAAATACAGCAGAACTCAGCTCAACCAAGGGTCATTCTTTTTGTTCCTCTTTTGTAGTGTTTTGTATAGTTTTTCTTCTTCTTCTTCATTCCTCTTCCATGAATTGTAGTGAGAGCTTTTTGTGGATATGAATAAAGAGGAGGGTTTTGTATCATTCTTTTGTGTTTCTTCTTCCCCTTGAGATTTCTGCTTTCTCTTGCTTATTCAACCTCTTCATTGAGCTTGAAAGGGTAAGAGTTAGTTATTGATCTCAAGGGTCGTATTTTCTCCCGGGACTAGTTCTTCACTTCACATGCGTTCTCTACCCTTCCCTTGATCTTGCAACCTCTTCATTGAGCTTGCAAGTTTAAGGGTTGGCTATTGAGCACATGCTTGGCTTGGGTTCTACTTCCGTGTTCTTTTCTTGTTCTTTTTATTACTCGCTTTTTATTACTTGTCTTTTTATTACTTGCAATTTTATTCATGCACTTTAATACTTGTATCTTTTCTTTTCTTTGTTCTTTTCTTTGTGTTCTCTTTTGTTCATTTTGTAAATGTTGTAATTATTGTTGTTGTTAAGAATTAATACGGTATTGTAAGTTAACATTTCTTTGCCAATTCCTTTTCCCGTTATTTTCCATTTGAACTTCGCCCAAACCATACGCAAGCGCTCCGTTAGGCTCCGTACCCTGACAAGGTAACGGTGATTCCTAACCACGACTGGTTGCGTTCGGTTTGGCCGGAGGCGAAAGCAAGAGACAAGAACGGAATGACAAGGGTAAATAAGCCGTATTCCACGAATACCGCGCTTAAATCCCCTAATCCACGTTGTTGCCGATTGCTTAGCTTCAATTGGTCAAGACTCGGCTCAAAGGTTTTGAGTATGGATTTCTTAGCTTATAATTTTGTATTTTCTTAACAACTTTATACTTGCAGATAAACACATAGGTTAGAACAAACAAACATACAAGATTCCTTATTGACTCGTCTAAAGCAAGAAGGTAAGATAACACCATCTCCCTGTGGACCGACCCGTGCTCACCGGCTAGCTGCATAGCGACACCGTCCTGATCGCGGTTATACTTAAATTCTTTGAACATCCGACACGCCAAAAGCGTGCGATCAAATGGCGCCGTTGCCGGGGAGACGGTAGCGTATTTTCTTTCTTGTTATTCGGGTTAATATTCTTTTTGTATATAAAAAAATATATATATATATATATATTCTTTTTTGTTTTTTGGACAATATTTTTGTGGGCAAGTGTGCAGAATTTTGCGTATTTGCAAACTGCGATAGTGGGGAAGCAAAGTGTACATTCAACGTTTAGGTGATTACGAAGTACAGTGCCAAAGATCCGGGTAGTTTGACCCGTGCAAGCGAACCTTTCAAGCTTACCGGATTTGATTCAACGGGGGTTTCCTAACCCAAAAACTTAACGGTACGTATTTTACTAACACCTTCTTCTCAAATCCGACGCTTCCAATATACTATTCTTTTGCAGGATTCTTTGCAAGTTCGCTAGCAAACGCTAAAAAATTGACTAACCCGTATTTGTTGCAGCGCCGCGCTTAAACTAAAAAAAACGATTGTTGATTCTTTATAGAATTTTTGAATTGCGCATTGCATACATTAATACGGACTTAAGGGCAAGCGAACCCCACAACATACGGTAAAGGATTTCATCACCTTTTCCGTGGCCCACAAATCACAAACTTGAGCATAACGTTTACCCGCACAAATTTTAAAAGAAACTAGACTTTAAGCCTTAAGGACTTCGCGCTCACTAGGAGAAGTTAACTGTATTTAGAAGCTTGCTTAACAGTATATTGTTTACGGGGTGTCTAGGAAAGTGTTAACGGCGAAACCGCCAAAAGAGAAAGGGTTATTTAATTAAGGAACTTCGCGAAAGCGTTGGAAAACCTCCCCTTATCTCTGCACTTACCTGGCTTCGTGATCTGTGTATCTTGAGCCTGTTTCTCGACACAGTTTTACTTCGACAATCAAGTTCTCGAGCAGGTCTAGTTGACCTAGGTAAACCCTAGAACGATTAGGTGTGTGGTATTTTTGTGTCGTGATAATTTTTGTCCATTTTTTTTGTGTATATTTCATTCTTTTGCTAACAACTAACTAAAATTAAAAAAAAATAAAAAAAAATCACATTTTTCCCCCTCCCTTTTCTCTACCTTTCTTTTTTCTCTCTTCATATCATGGGTACCCCACCTCGCAAAACTCTTGCCGAACTTTGGTACCCACAACCAGACATAACCTCATACGGTTCTTGCTTTGGCCGAACATCGAACGACCCCTCCATGCCCAAAGTTTCACTAAAAGATCGCATAGCAGCGTCTAGGACAAACACTTGCACTCCTCATTCCACTTCGTATCAACCGTTTCAAACATTCACTCCCGCTTATGTTGATACCCCTTCTGCAAGTCGTCCTTTGTCCATCGCTGAACGTATTGAACAATCTCGTAGCCGATCTTTCACTCCTTTCACCACTTCAAATTCTTGGGATCAACAATTCCATTCACCTTCTTATCCAAATGTTGATCCTGCTCCTGTCCAGCCATTCAATTCCTACCAGTCCTACCCGACTTTTGCACCTTCCCTAGACATTACTTCAGAACAGCCATTTGGGAGTTTTCAGTATCCAAACAACTTTGAATCTTTTACTGAAACCCCATCACAACCTATGTCTAGCCTAGAACAGTCATTGGAAGACTTTAGGGTAGCGTCAAGCCAACAGATGATGGATTTGAATGCGTCCATGGCCGCCCTCATGCAACCTAGTGACCAGGTAGCTAGTTTTCAACTAGCTCCAACTTTTTCAATGTATGATGCGGCGGCAGGACAGGCTGTGAATTTGAGTGGAGAGAGTGAGATATACCCCCTTCCAAATCAAACCTACCCGTCTCAAATTGAATTCCACAACTCCTGTTTTGAAAGTCTATCGAGTATCCCACATGATTTATCAATTGAAGATAGAATGATGAATGAGTTGTGCGACTTCATAGTGTTTGATTTGCCCGATTGTGAAGGGAATCATCCAAGTGAAACCGATCCTAAACCTTTTGACCTCTACACCTCCACTTTAGAACCTGAATTGATTGATATCCATGCTTTTGTTGAGGTGTCTGAGAATATAGATTTTCACTTGATCGAGGATATTGACGCTGGGAATATTTTGGATGATGAACCCGTAGATTTGGCTGAGTTTATCTCTTCAAATCATCATCCCGAGTCTTTAACTGTTTTTCCCGATCTTCATATGCGTCTTGATATTGATGAAAATTGCATGGATAAGCTGAATTTTGAGGAGAATATTGAGGATAGCACTGAGGATGAAACAGTTTTAGTTGATGAGTCGGATTTTCCA
The DNA here is from genome assembly GCA_030015575.1 of Agapanthus africanus. Taxonomy (NCBI): domain Eukaryota; kingdom Viridiplantae; phylum Streptophyta; class Magnoliopsida; order Asparagales; family Amaryllidaceae; genus Agapanthus; species Agapanthus africanus. The sequence goes on along the minus strand of CM057345.1, from coordinate 228,048,148 downwards.
ATTCATCCTAATCCTTCCACTGACTGTGTATACCCTCCCGAAACCTTAACCGATACCTTTCCTCAACCACTTCCCTCCACCCTTTCCATCGTTCCGACCTTGCAAGAACCCGTATCACTTACATTTCATATGTCTGGTTTACCAAGTTCGGCGTACCCATGGTTTCTCACGAACCTTGAGGGATTTGACCCAATCTCTCGACGGGTAAATATATTAGCACAATCGCTTTTTACACATCGCTCATCACAAATTGTGCTAATCTATTTACTCCATTTGCACCCTCAAGTTCGTACTCCACTTCTTTTTCCCTTCCGCCATTCTTCTTCTTCTCATCTACCGAGACCGCATTCCACTTCTCTCCACAAGCGGTCTCGCGTATTTTCCATCTCTTTTCTCTACGCCTTCTTCCACCAGCCACCGCTCTACAGAGATAAGATTTTTGAATGGTTGGTGCTAACTTTTGGCCTGTGTAAAGGCCTTGTATAAATGGATACTGTTCTTTCCCCCCTAATCCTGAATTTCAACGCTTAACAGTGGAAACACTGTTTTACTTAAGTTTGGGGGGGACATTTTTTTTGTATATACTTTTTGTTTTTCTTTTTGTTTTGTACATAATTTGTTTTTAGGAAGCGCCGGCAATTTTGACCCTCTTGGTATAGCCTGACAGTGAGGGCACTGTCAAGTTTAAGTTTGGGGGTGTGCTCGGTAAGCTTTCTTCCTTCGCATTCATTTGTATATTTTGCATTTGCATACTTTATTAAAAGAAAACCCATAAAAATCGAAAAATTTCTAAAAATATAAAAACTTTTTTGTCAAGTTAGCTTGTGGAAGAACTCTGATTCAACATTCGACGGTTTTTGTTTGAAAAAATAAGAATAACTAGATCTTATGTTTGGATTTTGAAAACCTGAAAGATAACTCTCCTTTGAAGTTAACTATAGCTGATATACATCTTTACATCACACTACACGTGTCGTGAGTTTTGGGAATTAGATGACAAGTCTTTCATGTTCAAACTTTTAAACAGATAAATGATTTTCTGAGAATCAAATAGGTTTGTTCTGAAATAAGTAATGTCAAGAATAGTTTATGAAGTAAAGCGAATATGAAGGAATGTTATTGATGCCTTAATTGGAGCTAAGTCTGAAAAATAACCCATCAGAAACTTGATTGGAATGATTACACACCAAACCCACTAAACACGTCTTTTATCCAAAAAAAAATAATTGAACTACCAGTTATATCTCCGTTCGTATTGAATCATCATGTTTTTCACGCCATACTGTCTTTTGTTTTTGGACCTAGGTAACTTGAGTAATTAAGTCCGCTGGGGTGTTTTTACACCTAATGCCCTAAAACCAACTGGTTTGGGTGCATTGGCCCAAAGTTCGCTAAGAAGCCTAGAAAGTCCAGATAAAAACAAAGTCAAGCAAGTGTTCTCTCCGAGTTAAAATTCCTAACGGTTCTTTGTGTGAGAATAATCTTGATAAAAGACAGGCTTTTATAAAAATTTCTTAACGGAGATATGAAGGTTTTATTCTTTGATAAAGACTATTGCACGTTCACAGAGGTGTGTATGAAATGAAAACAATTTAAAGGTGGAGTGAAGAATAAGACCTAGTTTCCTGTTAGGGAAGATAGAAATTCTGAAGTTGAAACTTGACTGGAAAACGAAACTTGATAAATGCTTAACTCTTTATAAAACTTATGTGATCCTTTTAAAATTGTTATCTGAGCTTTATTGTGTGACATAATGACTTTATTCGACCTTTCGGGAACTTAACGACACTATTTTTGCACTGCACGTAAAGACATATAAAATCTGTAGTTAAATAAGAAGAGAGGTGTGAAAAATAAAGGTTCGATAGTCTAAACTTAGGATTATAGAATTTTTATTTTCTAAAACAAAATTTTAGGGGCTTGAATCTTAGTTATTTTTATAAACTAGCTTGACGGGATTTTGTGGGTAGTATCCGCTGAAAACCCTCAGGAGACAACACTCCTCCTACTAGGGACACCTAGAGGTTTAACGGCTTGTTGCACGTGCTCAGTGCAATCGCGTTCCCTGCGAAAGTGCGGTTATCATTTTATTTTTGTGAATAATTGGTTTTGCTCGGGACGAGCAAAAGTTAAGTTTGGGGGTATTTGTTCATCACTGAATACTGCATTTTATACCGCCCATTCTTACGCTCGTGTGTTTATAGGTAGGTGCTTTTTATCCGTGTTTGTTATATATTTGCAGGATACAGGTTCTCGGTTCTAAAACGGTGAAATTCATAGAAAACACGACAAAATCCGGGTTTCTGCCAACCACTGATAAACACGGTCTCCGCTCTTCATCCGTATGCTGCCAGATACCAGTTTAGGAAGACAAAATGTCAAATCAATGTCGTTTTCAGGCACAAGGCTCAATGGTAGCACAAGATCCAAGAGATCTACGCGGAGCTCGAGGCAATCATTCCAAATCTTGACAAAAAGTCCACCTTTCCTCAACAGAAATTCTGGAAGAAATGTGAAAGTAATTTCAGAAACTACATGTACCAGACAACAGGGGACACCAAACCAGGAAAACACCAGAAATCCCAGCACCCAATTCTTCTAAACGGCCGCGGAAGCGCGGCTAAAGAGGGGTTTTGGCCGCCCTTCCGCGGCAAGGTGGGGCCCTCTCTGCGCCGAATTTTAGGGGTATTTTGGGTGTTTCATTTCTGGGCTGCTGGTTGCCCTAGAACTCTAACTCCCTGCCTATAAATACAGCAGAACTCAGCTCAACCAAGGGTCATTCTTTTTGTTCCTCTTTTGTAGTGTTTTGTATAGTTTTTCTTCTTCTTCTTCATTCCTCTTCCATGAATTGTAGTGAGAGCTTTTTGTGGATATGAATAAAGAGGAGGGTTTTGTATCATTCTTTTGTGTTTCTTCTTCCCCTTGAGATTTCTGCTTTCTCTTGCTTATTCAACCCCTTCATTGAGCTTGAAAGGGTAAGAGTTAGTTATTGATCTCAAGGGTCGTATTTTCTCCCGGGACTAGTTCTTCACTTCACATGCGTTCTCTACCCTTCCCTTGATCTTGCAACCTCTTCATTGAGCTTGCAAGTTTAAGGGTTGGCTATTGAGCACATGCTTGTCTTGGGTTCTACTTCCGTGTTCTTTTCTTGTTCTTTTTATTACTCGCTTTTTATTACTTGTCTTTTTATTACTTGCAATTTTATTCATGCACTTTAATACTTGTATCTTTTCTTTTCTTTGTTCTTTTCTTTGTGTTCTCTTTTGTTCATTTTGTAAATGTTGTAATTATTGTTGTTGTTAAGAATTAATACGGTATTGTAAGTTAACATTTCTTTGCCAATTCCTTTTCCCGTTATTTTCCATTTGAACTTCGCCCAAACCATACGCAAGCGCTCCGTTAGGCTCCGTACCCTGACAAGGTAACGGTGATTCCTAACCACGACCGGTTGCGTTCGGTTTGGCCGGAGGCGAAAGCAAGAGACAAGAACGGAATGACAAGGGTAAATAAGCCGTATTCCACGAATACCGCGCTTAAATCCCCTAATCCACGTTGTTGCCGATTGCTTAGCTTCAATTGGTCAAGACTCGGCTCAAAGGTTTTGAGTATGGATTTCTTAGCTTATAATTTCGTATTTTCTTAACAACTTTATACTTGCAGATAAACACATAGGTTAGAACAAACAAACATACAAGATTCCTTATTGACTCGTCTAAAGCAAGAAGGTAAGATAACACCATCTCCCTGTGGACCGACCCGTGCTCACCGGCTAGCTGCATAGCGACACCGTCCTGATCGCGGTTATACTTAAATTCTTTGAACATCCGACACGCCAAAAGCGTGCGATCAGATGACAAGCATGATCCGGATGGATTTAAGCATAGCCACTGGAGAAAAAGTTTCGTCATAGTCCACACCTGGTCTTTGACGAAAACCCTTTGCAATAAGTCTAGTTTTGAAAGTCTCCACTTTCCCATCTACACCAAGTTTTTTCTTGAAGATCCACTTGCTCCCAATGGGTTTTACCCCTTCAGGAGCAACTTCCAAAGTCCATATTTTGTTGGTGTACATGGATTCCATCTCGGACCGCATTGCATCCAGCCATTTCACTGAGTCTCCACTCGTGATGGCCTGCTCGAACCTAGTTGGGTCATCATCAACCATGATGCAATCCTTGCTCCCACCATCCATGAGAAAACCGTAGTATCTCTCAGGTGGGTGAGGAACCCTATTAGATCGGCGCAGTGGCTAGGGTTCATCGGGAACTATTGAATCCTCTGGTTCCACCAAATCTTCTGTAGTAGCTTTTGTAGCTGGAACCTCTTCCAGTTCTACCTCATAACCACTAATCTCTTTTGTAAGAAATTCCTTTTCTAAAATGGTGGCATGCCGAGAAACAAACACTCTTTGTTCCTCAGTGTGGTAGAAGATATACCCTTGTGAATTCTTGGGATATCCTATAAATTTGCATAGAACAGACCGTGCCTCGAGTTTGTCCGGATTTTGTCGTTTGACATAGGCTGCACAACCCCATATCTTTACATAGTTAAGACATGGTCTCTTCCCTTTCCATATCTCATATGGAGTGGTAGGCACATATTTGGTGGAGGCCATATTCAATAGATGTATGGCTGTTTCTAGCGCATACCCCCAGAAGTAAATAGGTAACTCAGCTGTGCTCATTATAGTGCACACCATATCTAATAGGTGCAGTTCCTCCATTCTGATACACCGTTGTGCTGTGGTGTATATGGACGAGTCAACTGAGAGAGAATCCCATTCTCTTTTAGGAAGTCCAGGAATTCATTGCTCAAGTATTCACCTCCTCGATCAGATCGAAGGATTTTAATACTTTTTCCGGTTTGGTTCTCGACTTCTTGTTTATATTCTCTAAATTTCTCAAAAGCTTCAGACTTGTGTCTTATCAAGAACACATGTCCGTATCTTGAGAGATCGTCAGTGAATGTAATGAAGTACGAAGAACCATCCCTGGCATGTGTAGACATGGGACCGCATACATCACTATGTATCAGTCCCAAGAGTTCGGTAACTCTTTCTCCGTATCCCGTAAATGGAGTTTTGGTCATCTTGCCTTTGAGACATGACTGGCAAGTGTCATAAGATGAAAATTCGAATGATTTCAAGTATCCATCCTTATGCGACTTAGCTAGCCGTGTAGAATTTATATGACCGAGTCTACAATGCCACAAGAAGGATTCGTTCAGTTCTGAACTCTTCCTTTTGTGTGTGTTTGTTATGCTCAGAACAGTTGATTGATTTAGAACATAAATGCCATTGCACAACGTGCCTGATCCAACCAACTTTTGGTTAAGAAAAATGTTCATAACATTATCCTGTAATACAAAATTATATCCCTCTATACTTTGTAAAGAAACCGATATAATGTTGCATATCAGGTTCGGCATGTAATAACATTCGTTCAGAACCAATGTATTACCAGTTGGCAATACAAGGTGATATTCCCCGACGGTTTTAGCTGCAACAGTTGCACCATTTTCAACCCTTATGTCTTTATCACCTTCTCCAAGTTCTCTATCTTTTCTAAGCCCATGTAACTGATTACATATATGGAATCCTGACCCGGTATCTAATACCCCGGACGTAGAGCAAAAGGAGAAACAGTTCTCCGTAACGAACACACCCGAAGAAAATGCATCAACATGTACTTTCTTCACACGGGTGGCATAGGAATCCTGGTATTCTCCTATATCCTGTTCAGTCTTATAACTCTTATAAGAAAGAACGGAACCAACGTTCCCCAGCACAGTATAACATGTGGGTTCGGTCAATACATCCATATTATTATCTTGATTAAGGCATGATATGGTCGCTACCTGGAGAGAGAGAGAAGAAAACACTTTAGTGTATGCTCTTGCAAGATCAGATTGGTTATTATTTTATCTAATCAGGATGGCTCCCACTGCTTTTATCAAATCTTCCTTCAAACCCTAAAAGGAAAGACTAGCCGGGATTAATTACACCCTACAACTTCGCCAATCATTCAGCCAGACCAGTGTCGGTACTTTGAGGGAGGTTCCCCGTGCTTTCGCAAGGACCTAATTAAAGTAAACCTCATTTTTCCAGAGGCGTAACCCCGTTGACACCTTTCTAGACACCTACTAGATCGGCTAATTGTCCTGTGTAAAACTCTCCCAGGAGTAACAATTACTCGCAGTGGGTATCGGGATCCAACTATCTCATAGAAGGTATGCAATCTCATTGTAAATCTCAACGCTTGAAATTCCCGATAATATTTTTCCCCTAACGTGCTATGACCTTGACGAAAGCCAACAAACCATAGCCCGCTAGTCAAGTTCAACCCGTACATTTCTTGATTGAATTAAACCCGCCCGCACGACCCTTGACGAAAACCAACAAAGCCGTACGACTACCCTAATCCAATCGCATCATATGCAGCAGATAAGCAGCATATAGCTACCGCACACTACACCTTGACGAAAGCCAACAAATGCAGCACGAATACTATATACAACTTATCTGAAATGACGGAGGGCTACGACAGGTTTTTCTGAAAACCTATTGCGTAATGAACTTGATATCATTGTAGAATCAAGTAAAATTTTGAAATGGAGTGATTTTGAGGCTTTCATTAGTTTTGCTAAAGAGGTCACTCCCGGTGAAGAGATCTCGGCTCTTTCCTCATCGAATAAGGTGCAGGGTATATCATATATACCGCTATGCAAAGCAAAATTCCAAAAGCAATCAAAAACAAATCGAGTGTTGTAGCATCTTCCAGTTTTCCTAAAGAGGTCACTCCGGGTGAAGAGATCTCGGCTCTTTCCTCATCGAATAAGGTGCAGGGTATATCATATATATCGCTATGCAAAGCAAAACTGTAGCTACCCTTTTTGAAAAATTTGATTCTACAACATCTTTTAGGTTTCTTTTCTTTCATTAATCACATTAATGAAGTCCCATCATTTACGTCACCTAAACATCACAGATAAATACGACGTACTCTTATGCCATCCGCATTCTCCTCGATGACCCCTCGTGCACCGTTAGGTTAGGTAACTAATGGAAGAGCAGGGCAGGGCTAGCGTGGGTGTAAAACAAAAGTAATGTCTATATAATATATCATATATACTATATATAGTATTTATCACAGCACATCAAATGATCACATCACAGATATCGCAGCAGAAGAAACATATGAAACATTGGATATACTAGGACTCCGTGTTTTATTTTTGAGTCTCTATAAAACACGGATTCCACGGTCGCGATGAATAGCCAAACCCACACCCCTAGACCCCTACGAGAGCGGCAAGCAACCCTACCAATTCTAGAGTTAGGAGACCCGGACTCGACTCCTCTAGTTGGTCTCCCACTGGACTCTAGAACCCGGTTACTTATGCTCTCCTCCTTGGGTCTATCCTAGTGCGGAAAAGTAAATAATATACAAATGGTGACATCAACCTCATCCCGGAAGTGCCCCAATAAAAGAATATTACATATATTTAATTTTAAATGAATGAAAATAAAAACTCTCATCTCACATAAAACCCCCCGGCTATTCAGAACGCGACGATCCAATATAACATATCCAGCAACACAGAACATCACATGTCATCAACGTAAGTAAATATGCGCATCCCAATTGTCGTTGACATATAGCAACGAAACCGGCGATATCACATATTACACTTACGGTCGCAGAAAAGAATGTGTAAAACTACAACATTTGGAATCCACAATCTCTTTAGACATCGTAAATCCGAAATATCACATATTTCGCATTTCATTCCTAACTGTATGAATTCCACATATTGTATCACATTCCAGATATATAGACAGTATTAAACTTTCCGATCGAATAATCAAATACCCAAGCATTCTTTAATAGCTCAACACTTGAGCAGAGTTCAAAAATTCCAAAATACGTCACAGTAGCAACGGTCCAGCCGTAGAAGGGTCAAGCCAACGCCTCACATGTGGCACGCCGTACTGCCCCAAACCCTAAGGTTAAAAAGGCAGTTCAAGACGGTCACATAATCGAGTTAAGGTTTGTTGTCTTCTAAAGGGTCCATCGAATCACATGCACGTTTTTCCGAAAGATTTAAACACGAGAAAAATTCAACACTTGAATGTTTTTTGTGCCGGGAAATAATGAGTTAATGATATCCGTTCGAACATTTTAGTACTTTCTAAATTATCCGGAATAACATACCAAAATTAAATTCTCCGATCGAATCGACAATTACAAAATAAACCCCAAAATACTCAACACTTGAGTCATGTTAAAAATACCTAGAAAACTAAAATTGCAGCAAAGGGCATTACTGTGGAAAAATAAACGTCAAATCAAATAGTACTGCCGCGGATCCGCGGCATAAGCAAGGTTTGGCCGTGGTTCCGCGGCGTTATGTACGGATGACGTCATCATTTTTTCACCGTAATGCTTAAAATTGCCTGCTGATTTTTTTAGGTATTTTTAATTCAGAAAAATCACATTTTTTGGAAAAAGTCTAGAGAGGGGGTTAAATTGACGTATTCGGGTTGTTCAGAGTTTTAACTTCGTTAACACATTGCCTAATGCTCTAGCTAGGCTCTGATACCACTGTAGGGTTATGTTCAGTCGATAAAACTGCACATTTGTAGTACATTTTTCCTACCATTTTTATATTAAAAAAGGACTTTATTTTAATATATTATACATATGAGGGTTTATGTGTTAAAACACCATTTTCCATGTGTTAATATATTTCAATTATCATTTGGTAGGAAAATGTATGCAAATAATATTATTGATCTAATCCTAGTAAAACAAAGTCTACTAAAATCTTATTTGAGTTGTTGTGCAGAATTTTCCAAGTTGTTATGCAGAATATATCAAAGAAATCAAGCTGTTGAAGAAATCTTGCCAAATTAAGAAGCAAACTTGGAGACCAAGTCTGGAAGCAACCGAGAGAAGATTTCTGAAATATGAAGATGCCTAGGATTGCCAAATGTCACCAGATAAAAGCACAAGAAAAATCATCAATTGATCTCGTCCCTTGAGCGCGGATCCGCGGCCAAACACACCCTTGGGCCGCGGATCCGCCGCAATTTGAGGAGGTTGGAAGGAAATATTTTGGGGCATTAATCTAGGCTGAAATTTACCAAGTTCTCAACAAAAAGATTCTGCCTTTGCACTATAAAAAGGCACCGAGAGCCTCTTGGAAAAGCTATCAAGCCGAAGAGATCACGAAGCTCCCGACGCTCACGCATCCAGGCTGATCATCGACTGTTCGACTACCTCCTTAGGAAAGATCGAGAAGCAAATCAAGTTTTGTAATCATTTTCTATGGAATAAAAAGTGTAGTTTGAAGGAGTTGATTAATAAAGGTATTTAGTTTTATTTAATTGTTTTTTGCATTATGTTTTCCCTCTCTTTCTTTTCATCTTCTTCTCCCAACATGCGCGAGTAAATCTCCGCTTGTTAGGGTTCGTAGGATTAGGGTAGGTTAATGGGGAATGAAAATAATTAAACTCTTTTTAAGTCCTATAAAGTTTAGGAACTTTATCAAAATAATCATTAACATCCTAATCGGGCGTGCTAGCAATTCCTTGCTAGTTCCGACCGCGATTAGAGATTAGATTAATGATTGTTTTGGTAAAGGCTAGATATGAACGGAGTTCCGTGTCGAGATAAGGGTTACGAGTGGGATTCCTTTTCCCTCCAGAAACCCTAATCTACACGCATCACCGTCGTTCTAGTTCTAAATCTATTAATGGATAAAAAGGGTAACTTTTAATTAATCTTCCATAACTACTAAATCCTAACGAACCCTACAAGCCCTATTATTATATTATTTAAATATCCAAAATAATCTAGATCTATATTTAAAATTCATGTTTAAAGTAGATCTAGAAACTTTTCATAAAATTCTTTATTCCTCCTCTCTTTCTCAACACATCTAAAGTAAAAATAAAAGGTTCCACGTTTTCTAGAGGACGACCCGTACTCATCTTGGTCTAGCTACGCGCGACAACATTATTGATTACGGTTAACTACAAAACACACTTTTTTCACATCAATCAAATGGCGCCGTTGCCGGGGATACGTGCGTAATTTTTTATTTTTACTATTTGTGTTGAATTCTTAGACGAGTCATATCATTATTAATACAAAACTGCAAATTGCATATTTAACAATTTGTTCGTGAATTTTTGCAAGGAGATCTGGAGTTACAGAATTGAGGAAAACAGAAGACAGAGGCATTCATCGAGATCCAGAGGAGCACAGAGGGCTTGAGAAAAATTTTCATCAACTGTTCCATCCACCTCGCGGCGGAACCGCGGCACAAAGGTGCTTCCTGCGGCGGAAACGCGGCGGATTGGAGGGATTAGGGCTACGGAATTCTCTGGTAAGATTCTCAACTCCTTCTCTCTCCCCTCAAATCCAATAAAATCTATTTTCTCCAGGATTCTTTGCAAAATAGCGCCGCTCAAAAATCTTTTTGCAAAAGTTTTGTGATTGGTTTTGTTTTGCATATTTAATACGGACTCTAAGGGGCAAAGACCAAATCAAGATTAGGTGGGGATTTCATCACCCTTCCTAAGCCCCACAAATCACAAACCGAGAATATAGATCAACCCTTCATTAATTTAAAAAATATCTAGATCAGACTCTAAGGACTGTCGCGCTCAATAAGGACAGAGGAAGGTCGTGGGTAATCTATCGTTTATCCGCATTACTTTTGTAGTGCCTAGGCAAGTGTGACAAAGGCTAGTGGTTTCTAATTAGGCCCACGACGTGGTTCCTTCCCACTTACCTGGCACTTATCTGGCTACAAGGGTAGTACGGAGGCAGTAGAGGATTTATCCTGCGGCTTGTCCTTTGGAAGTCTAGGAGCGGTCTAGAGACTGACCTAGGTAACCTTAGTTCTAGGGTTGCTTGTGCATTTTAGGGAGATTTGTCTTGAGTCCCACTTTTTCATAACAAGCCAATTTTAAATCACACACACGCTGCTACTTGCACTAAACCCGCTTAGTGCATGCTCGGCTGGACATGGGATCCTAGTGCCCGTCTTGTCCGCGTTCCTGTTATCGACGCCGAAGTCGGTACTTCTTCATCTTCTTTTCCCCCACCACACACCACATCGACCGTGATGGACGGCACTCCATCAGAGTATAACACCACGCTGCCACCGTCCGGAGGTGCGCAGAATCCACCGCGCATCTCTCTCCAAGAGAGATGCTATCCTATTCGTGGTCCTCTTCCTACTTGTCTATCTCTTCCACCACCTAACGGGGATAATTTCGAAATTAAACCCCACTACATCAATCTGCTGCCCAAATTTCACGGGCTTGAGTCGGAAGACGCGTACGTTTTCATCACCAAATTCGAAAACGTATGCGCAATGATGGGTACTTCACAATTGACTTTAGATGCTATGCGCTTACGTCTTCTCCCATTCACATTGTGCGACTTGGCAGAAAAATGGCTTTACAATACCGCCGCACACTCTATCACTAATTGGGATGAATTCGTCGTAGCATTTCTTAAGAAGTTTTACCCAAATCATAAGACTGCACATATTAGGAGCGAGATCAACCAGTTCACCCAGCTTCCCAATGAACCATTTTGGAAGTGCTTTGAACGTTTCAAAGATCTGCTTGTCCAATGCCCCCATCACGGAATACAAAGATGGGATTTATGTCGGATTATATATGAGGGCATTAATCCAGCGACAAAGCAGATGCTTGAAACAATGTGTCAATGCAATTTCATGTCTAAAGATGACGGTGAAGCATGGAAATATCTGGAAGATCTCGCTGAACACACGTTGCAGTGGGAAAGCATAAGACCAGCTTCAACTAAGGGAGGTATTCACCAGCTCGATGTTTCTATCGCAGTAAAAGCTGAAATGGCAGCGATACAGAAGAAACTCGATGCTATTGAAAACAAATTTTCATCATTCTCCCTAAATCAGGTCACGCTTCCCAAGACTGTCTGTGGTTGCTGTTCGGATCCTTCACACTTAACGGAAGAATGCCCTATGAACGCATCGTTTCAAGCTAATGCTGCTTTTCAGCAGCGACCTAGAAACGGCCCTTATTCTTCCACATACAATCAAGGATAGAGGAATCATCCTAACTTTGCTTGGAATCAAAACCAACAAAGTAATTATCAAAGTCCTCCTCCACAGCAACCACAACCACAGAATCAACCCCCCTTTCAGTCACAGAATTTCAAAAATCCGGCCAACATTTCTACACCACAAGTGGCCGGTACTGACAACTCACTCGCACAAACTTTGGATATGTTCATGAAACAATCCATGCAAAATTCGGCTGAGATAAGGTCTTCTATTGATAGCCTAACGAAAAACTCCTCCTCCCATGGTGAGAGTATTAAATCAATAGAAAACCAAATCGCACAGTTAAACGCCGCAATGAGTGCGAGAGAGAAAGGGAAACTCCCATCTCAACCCCTACCGAATCCTGGCCATTCATAAAGTCATAATGTGAATACCGTCACTACGTTGAGATCGGGGAGAGTGCTGAATAACCAAGTGGGTGAGCAAATTGATGATAGTGACACATTTGATACCCCTTCTTCTTCTTCTTCCCCTAACTCATTTAGTCTCCCACCTTCATCCAAGCCTATTCTCCGTTTTCCCCAAGGCTCAAACATTTCGCCAAATCTATCTAAGTCGATGCCCACTCCAATTTTAGGATCGAATCCGTCGCCACAGTCTTCTCCACAAACGTTGGACCCAAAACTTATTGATCGAGCTCCATTTCCAAACCGATTAAGGGCCAACCGACCTAACCCACAAATGGAGAAGATTGTGGAAATGTTTAAGCAAGTTAGCGTGAATATTCCTCTCCTAGATGCTATTCAACAAGTCCCATCTTATGCAAGAATCCTTAAAGACTTGTGCACTAGGAAGAGAAAAACTCAAGTGCCTAAAAAGGTTTTCATGACGAGTAATGTTAGCACAGCTTTTACCCAACAAATACCAAAGAAACGTAAAGACCCCGGTTGTCCTACAATCTCTATTTCTATTGGGGGTAAAAATATAAATCGTGCTTTACTCGATCTAGGCGCTAGCGTCAACTTGCTTCCTTATTCAGTATACGAGCAGTTAGGAATTGGAGAGTTAAAACCCGCCCATTGTACTCTCCAAATGGCTGATCGATCTATCACCAAACCTCGGGGCGAACTAGAGGATGTGTTAATTAAAGTCGGGGAATTCATATTTCCCGTGGACTTTATTGTTTTAGATACACAACCTGTGGCAAACCCACGCAATCAAATCCCGGTGATACTTGGTCGACCCTTCCTAGCAACTTCTAACGCTGTAATTAATTGTCGTAACGGTTCTATGAACTTATCCTTCGGGAAAATGACAATTGAGCTTAATATTTACAAGCTAGGAAGTCAGCCATCAGAACCTTTTGCTCAATTGCTGGATGTTTGTTCCATCCACGAGATAGCTTCCGAAAGCTGCATGGATGAGGAGCTTTGCTTTGATGTTCTCGACAACATTAATGAGACATCGTTTGATCTTGCACCACTTTACAGTGAGGATATGTTCAATGAGTCCGACCTTGAGATTGAACCCGTTGACTCGTTGCAAAAGTCAGCAGCACTTTCCGAGTCAATATCTTATGCAAGTTTTGAACCTCTTAGGGAGTCCGAATATCATTCGCTTACCTCTCCTTCTATTGTCTCTCCGCCAATTCTTGATCTCAAACCGCTACCTTCTCATCTTAAATATGCATATTTAGGAGAGAATGAGACTTTGCCAGTGATTATTTCCACTTCTCTAGCCTTAGAGCAAGAGAATGCACTTTTGGCAGTATTGAGATCGAATCGGGAAGCATTTGGTTGGACTATGGCTGACATCAAAGGGATTAGTCCCTTAATTGTTGAACATTACATACATCTGATGGATGAAGCCAAACCAACCCGAGACCCACAAAGACGGTTAAATCCCGTTATGAAGGAGGCGCTAAAGAAAGAAATCGTCAAGTGCCTTGATAGTGGAATAATTTACCCCATATCTGATAGTCAATGGGTAAGTCCAATTCATGTGGTCCCTAAAAAGTCTGGCATCACGGTCATCACTAACGAGGCTAACGAGTTAATCCAAACACGCACCCAAACTGGGTGGCGCGTATGTATCGATTACAGGAAACTCAATGCCGCGACGAGGAAAGATCACTTCCCTCTACCTTTCATTGACCAGATGTTAGAACGATTAGCGGGACACGAATACTATTGTTTCTTGGACGGATACTCTGGTTACAACCAGGTCCCCATCGCCGAAAAGGATCAAGATAAAACCACTTTTACTTGTCCTTTCGGAACTTTTGCTTATAGACGCATGCCCTTTGGGTTATGCAATGCTCCCGCTATATTTCAGCGGTGCATGATGGGGATATTTTCAGATATGGTGGAAAATTTTCTAGAAATTTTTATGGACGATTTCTCCATTTTTGGGGACTCCTTTGAGGACTGCCTTCGTAATCTTGACGCTGTTCTTACCCGCTGTAAGGATAAGAATTTGACTTTGAATTGGGAAAAATGCCATTTTATGGTCCAAGAAGGTATTGTACTTGGTCATATAATTTCACATAATGGCATTGATGTTGATAGAGCTAAAATAGATGTCATTCAAAACCTCCCTCGTCCCAATTGCGTCAAAGATATACGATCCTTCCTTGGTCATGCAGGATTTTATAGGAGATTTATTAAGGACTTTAGCAAAATTGCTAGACCCTTAACCCTTCTATTGGCCAAGGACACTACTTTTCACTTCGATTCGGATTGTGAGGCTGCTTTTGAATCGCTTAAAGAATCACTCACTACAGCCCCTGTTTTATCATCTCCGGATTGGAACCACCCATTCGAGCTTATGTGTGATGCATCAGATTTTGCTATTGGTGCGGTCTTAGGACAGCACATTGATAAGATGCCACATGTAATTTACTATGCAAGTAGGACCTTGAATGATGCACAAATAAATTACACAACTACCGAGAAAGAACTCTTGGCAGTTGTATTTGCATTAGAGAAGTTCAGGCCCTACTTGATTGGCTCGCCTATTGTGGTTTACACTGATCACTCCGCCCTACGACATCTTTTAACGAAGAAGGATGCAAAGGCCAGGCTAATACGTTGGATCCTATTGTTACAAGAATTTGATCTTGTTATCAAAGACAAGAGTGGATGTGAAAACATAGTAGCAGACCATCTTTCACGCATCACTTCTTCGCCAACTGTGACCGTGCCGATAAATGACTCATTTCCCGACGAACAGCTCTTGAATGTATCCTACGAACCTTGGTTCGTGGATATCGTGAACTATCTTGCGACGGGACTTATACCTAGCGATTGATCGAAACAAGACAAACTTCGATTTTTATCCCAAGTAAAATATTTTTACTGGGATGAACCATATCTATTCAAGTATTGTTCCGATCAAATCATTCGCAGGTGTGTCCCTAACGATGAATTCAAGAGCGTGTTATCATTTTGTCATGATCAGGCATGCGGCGGTCATTTTGGACCTCGAAAAACGGCGGAGAAAGTTTTGCAATGTGGTTTTTATTGGCCAACATTATTTAAAGATGCATTTGAACATTGCAAAACTTGTTCGCGATGTCAGCATTTGGGTCGGATTTCACGAAGGAACGAGATGCCGCTCCAACCTATATTGTTTGTGGAAATATTTGATGTTTGGGGTATTGATTTCATGGGCCCTTTTCCCGACTCCTTTGGGAATCTATATATCTTGTTAGCGGTTGATTATGTCTCGAAGTGGGTGGAAGCTGTACCGTGTCGCACTAATGACAACAAAGTTGTCATTAAGTTCCTTAAAGAAAATATCTTTTCGCGATTCGGACACCCTCGTGCTATCATTAGCGACAACGGGACACATTTCTGCAATAGTTCTTTCGAGGCCTTGATGCGGAAATATTCAATCACTCACAAGCTTTCTACGCCCTATCACCCCCAAACAAGCGGGCAGGCTGAGATCTCAAATAGGCAGATCAAACAGATATTGGAGAAGACGGTTTCCAAAAACCGTTAGGATTGGTCAACCAAATTGACGGATGCTCTTTGGGCATTCCGCACCGCTTATAAGACCGATCTTGGTATGTCTCCATACCGTCTTGTGTTTGGGAAGGCATGCCACCTCCCTGTCGAGATTGAACATAAGGCAATGTGGGCTATTAAAGAGCTTAATTTTGATCTTGATCATGCAGGCAGCTATCGGAAGCTGCAATTGAATGAGCTAAGCGAACTCCGCGATGAAGCTTACGATAATGCGGTGATATTAAAGAATAGGACTAAAGTGTTCCACGATAAAAATCTTTCTAGAAAAACCTTCACATCGGGGCAACAAGTCCTTCTTTACGATTCCCGTCTCCATCTTCATCCGGGTAAGCTTAAATCTCGTTGGAAATGACCTTTTGTGGTGCGGTATGTACACCCGCACGGGGCGGTTGAAGTCGAAAATTTGAAAAACGGTTCGATTTTTAAAGTAAATGGGCATAGATTAAAACCGTATTTTTCTGCTGACCCCGCGGAGGAGCTCCTGTTTTTACAGGAGCCGCTTTATCAAAACTAAATTTCCTCCGCCTCACCTCCATGTTTTGGTAACTTTTTCACATTTTAAGAAATGGAGGTGAGTAAAAAAAAATGGATTTGATTGAATATCTGTGCGTGTCAAATAATAAGTTTGGGGGAATTTTTCATTTAACTATTATTTTACCCCTTGTATCTCTCCCTTAGTATACAGGTCCATGTTCTCAAAAGGCTACATCAGTGAGGACACTGCTGAAAACAGGTTTGGGGGGGAGGTTTGTATTCACTGAATTATCTTTGACACCGGGCATTAAAATTTTTTTTTATAACAAAAGAATAGAAAGTGAAACATTACATCCAAAAGATAGGAATAGTTTAAGAAAACCAAGAAAATTAGAAGTTTTCTTAAACGAACTCGTAATAAGTAGTTATGAGCTGTTGTCCCAAGGGTTAGTAAGATGAAGGAAGTCACTAATCTGAGGATAAAAATAAGTCTGAAAAATAGTTTCTATTCTGGAAGCCAAACATTTGAATGTTGATACCCTACAATATGCACCTACACACGTCTTAAAACTCGGGATAGTAGAGGATACCTTGAAATGCTCTTGTCTAAAAGCCAAAGTATGAAGGAAATAAAAAAAAATGAAGAAAATATAAAAATGGTGAAAAGAAAAAAAAAATTAACACTGGTTTTGTTATCGCCAAGGCAGCAATAAAAAAATATAGCGAGGGTGCCTCTTCACCTAGTGCCCTAAGGGCAACTGGTCTGGGAGTCACTGCTAAGCCTTAGGTGGTACAAGACGAGGAAAATACTATCACCAAATCAGCAAGCACTTGAGTAATCGGTCGGTTAGTACCTCAAGAAGTATTAACGGTCGCATGAAAATGTGTGAGCAAATCTTAATATTCATCAAGTTAAAAAGTACAGAGGTGGATGGACAAGAGTATGATAGCTTGAATTGAATTCTCCGAGTGTAGGGATGTTCTATACACACACGTAGGGGTATATGATCAATGTTTGGATGAAGTAGGAATGAAGAATAAAGACGATATTTTATTGAGGGATGATGTGATTTCTAACATTTTTTCATGACTATTAAGATAGGGCTCATGACAACTGAAAAGCTAGCAAAGTTGGAAACTCTTCTTTTTAAAGTCTTTCTTTTATGGTTCTTATCTTTATATGTAAATTTCACCATCTCTCTTTTGTTATAGGATTTTGTGGGTGTAATCCGCTGAAAACCCTCAGGAGACAACACTCCTCCTACTAGGGACACCTAGAGGTTTAACGGCTTGTTGCACGTGCTCAGTGCAATCGTGTCTGCCTACGAAAGTGTGCTTAGTTTTCTCCTTTCTTTTTCTCCTCTTGAATAAACTAGTTTGCTCGGGACGATCAAAGATAAGTTTGGGTGTATTTGTTCAGTCGATAAAACTGCACATTTGTAGTACATTTTTCCTACCATTTTTATATTAAAAAAGGACTTTATTTTAATATATTATACATATGAGGGTTTATGTGTTAAAACACCATTTTCCATGTGTTAATATATTTCAATTATCATTTGGTAGGAAAATGTATGCAAATAATATTATTGATCTAATCCTAGTAGAACAAAGTCTACTAAAATCTTATTTGAGTTGTTGTGCAGAATTTTCCAAGTTGTTATGCAGAATATATCAAAGAAATCAAGCTGTTGAAGAAATCTTGCCAAATTAAGAAGCAAACTTGGAGACCAAGTCTGGAAGCAACCGAGAGAAGATTTGTGAAATATGAAGATGCCTAGGATTGCCAAATGTCACCAGATAAAAGCACAAGAAAAATCATCAATTGATCTCGTCCCTTGAGCGCGGATCCGCGGCCAAACACACCCTTGGGCCGCGGATCCGCCGCAATTTGAGGAGGTTGGAAGGAAATATTTTGGGGCATTAATCTAGGCTGAAATTTACCAAGTTCTCAACAAAAAGATTCTGGCTTTGCACTATAAAAAGGCACCGAGAGCCTCTTGGAAAAGCTATCAAGCCGAAGAGATCACGAAGCTCCCGACGGTCACGCATCCAGGCTGATCATCGACTGTTCGACTACCTCCTTAGGAAAGATCGAGAAGCAAATCAAGTTTTGTAATCATTTTCTATGGAATAAAAAGTGTAGTTTGAAGGAGTTGATTAATAAAGGTATTTAGTTTTATTTAATTGTTTTTTGCATTATGTTTTCCCTCTCTTTCTTTTCATCTTCTTCTCCCAACATGCGCGAGTAATTCTCCGCTTGTTAGGGTTCGTAGGATTAGGGTAGGTTAATGGGGGATGAAAATAATTAAACCCTTTTTAAGTCCTATAAAGTTTAGGAACTTTATCAAAATAATCATTAACATCCTAATCGGGCGCGCTAGCAATTGCTTGCTAGTTCCGACCGCGATTAGAGATTAGATTAATGATTGTTTTGGTAAAGGCTAGATATGAACGGAGTTCCGTGTCGAGATAAGGGTTACGAGTGGGATTCCTTTTCCCTCGAGAAACCCTAATCTACACGCATCACCGTCGTTCTAGTTCTAAATCTATTAATGGATAAAAAGGGTAACTTTTAATTAATCTTCCATAACTACTAAATCCTAACGAACCCTACAAGCCCTATTATTATATTATTTAAATCTCCAAAATAATCTAGATCAATATTTAACATTCTTGTTTAAAGTAGATCTAGAAACTTTTCATAAAATTCTTTATTCCTCCTCTCTTTCTCAACACATCTAAAGTAAAAATAAAAGGTTCCACGTTTCCCAGAGGACGACCCGTACTCATCTTGGTCTAGCTACGCGCGACACCGTTATTGATTGCGGTTAACTACAAAACACACTTTTTTCAGATCAATCAGGTTACTAGGCACACTAACAAGGCTCTACAAGGCATCGACCATGCCAAAATTAAATTTTTATGTGCCGAACAACCCTAAGCAAGATCGTATACTAGAGATTAGGCGAAACATATAGCAAGTAAACAACTTTTACAACTAAGTGAATACGAATTACAACCTTTGTAGATCGGTCCTTCACTTCTTTAGCTCCTTGTTGATGTCCCTTCGCTGCGATCGTGGTTCTCCCGGACCCTTGCATGGCTTCCCGAGGCGAAAGATGTTGCGCCACGGCAGCGCCCCGGCCTCTTTCTCGAGGCCAAAATGCGGAATAAAAATTTTTTCCTAACTCGGAAACCGGCGCTACCGCGGACAAAGAAAAAAACCCGGATCGAAACCATTAACCTATACTAGCTAACTAGAGATGGGGTGAGAAGTTATACCAAGCGATCCGTGTCCTTCGGTCTTCGTCTCCACTCCGATCTCCCGCGGAATCTCCGTCACCTCCTCGCTCGTCGGAAAGGCACCACATAGCCGGAATCTTTTACGGGCTCCCGCCTCTTGACCGAGGCAACTCGGGCGCGAAGTTGGCTAGCCGACGCGTCCAAGACTTGCTGTAGAATAGTGTAGTGAACTTGTCTCTTGGGGTTATGAGGTTGCCTTGATGTGGAGGAATGGAGAAGAGAAGGAGAGAAAGAAAAATGAGCTTTTAAGCTAATCTTTTGCAACTCAAGAATGAGATAGGAAAAATGCCACACCACCAAATTACCCTCTCTCCCTCTCTCTTGAATTGGCCGGCCCCTTCCACTCTCAAAATAGATTGGAGAGAGAAAAAGAATGAAAAAGGCAAAAACAAATATAGAAAGTGGTCACTCTCATTCTAATCCAAATCAATTCCTCATCTAATCTCATCATCACATAACCATCACATGAAAAGCTAAGAAAGGGACAAGAAAGGCATCTCATGATGATAAGAAGGAACAAAAGCAAGGAAGCCCTCCACAAAAGAGTTATTTGCAAATTGCAAATAACCCCCTCCACCAAGAAAGTCCGACCGAGAAGGAATGAAGGAAAACCGGCCGGAACGGAATGCAAACTGGCAACTTCAGAAAAACTGATCCCGTAATAAATTACAGGAAAACCCCACTGCTGCAAATACATGCCCGCATTTGTATTCCCACTGAACACAAATGCAAAGAGACAAAATCTACACTGTACTAGACTAGGACCGGCTTAAGCCAAAGCCGGCTAGTTAAATCCGTTCGATCCTGATCTGTGCAATACCGCACGTATCAGATCAAACCCCACTAGTACAAAACTGTCCGATCCTGATCCGTGCAATACCGCGCGTATCTGATCGGACCCTGCCATATCTCCATACGGCCTCTACAGCGTTTCGCCCGAAACTTGAGTAACTGAAACTGAGTGTGGTGGACTCTAAAGACTCGTCAATACCTTGGCTGTGGATTTAACCACTAGCACGTCAGAGGTATAAGCCAATACGTGACGGGCCACCAGGTATTGACCAAATGGGACGTCGATGAGGAAGCTCACCCCGACACCCAACTGAGCCTGTCAGTGACAATATCCGTACAGTCCGGTCCGTTCGTCTATGAGTATCGCATGGCGGGCCTAGGGGGTTGGTAAAAGTCAGACCCCCAAAAGCGGTACAAGTCGTGTCGGAGCGTAGCCCAGAACGCCCTGAGATACTACTGGAATACCTACCAGTAAATCTCCTGCCTCGGCCGAGGGCTTTGCGTAATGGCTCTCCTAGACACAGCGCGACCTCACCCCCAATACCGGGAGAGACGAACCCCTGCAGATCCGCTCACTGCCTCCATGTGGCTCGGGACTGTACCCAACTAAAACCTGTTTGCACGACTCCTTTGAGCCGTGGTAGGGTAGTAATCAAAGCACAGTGGGAACTCACACGAGACAAATGACGATCTCAGGTCGATGAACTAACCTGTACACATGTCACCAGGGAACCGCTATCTGACATCTGGTATAAGACCAACTAGCAGGTTCCCGGCGAGTCCTGTCCGGTGTACTCATAACCCAATGAGCACCTGTATACATCTTAGGTGAACCAACTGACACCAGTGGCTTGTGAGACCGGCCACCGCCCCTCGTCGGGGTCTCGACTGTATACACTAGTCTACTAACGGAGTATCGATGCCCTGTCTCGAAACTCCTACGACTAGGGACCTTTTAAGGATGTGCTTATAGACCACCAGCTCCCACGTATATGATCGCCATCATACTGCTGGTAGTCAAGCAAGAATCCTAGGGGCTCTATCAACGTGTAATAGCGACATGTCAGGTCACCTAAAGCAGTACACGATGATAAAGATAAACCAGATAGCATACTATCATCTCGAGTAAGACTGTCCTACCGGGATAGGTCCTCCCTCAATCATTGCAATCACGTGCCTGTGATCCAATAATCGACTCTGAGGGCACTAACTCCAACAATCTCCCACTTGCACTCAAGGCTAATTATTGCGATGTCGCATACTCACAGCCCGTGTGATACCGAACACCCAACTCCTCTACTAGTCAGTCTCACAAAACCTGTTTGCGAAACTATTGCGTTCGAGGAATAGCCTCAGTGAGTGGATCCGCAGTGATGTTTCTTTCTGTGTCTCTCTATATCTCATGTTCGCGGAGAAAACCATCTCCCGAAATGAGCAATACCTGTCTTAGAATATCTGGATGTTTGATGGGACCTAGCTCATAAATGAACTCCAAATCCAAACTTCTTAGACTGTATCAACAACTGAACTTAATCAGTATCCTGCGCCATGCCTCCCTCAGTATTGCCTTGGACCACCTGTCCAAAATACTGCCCCTCGTCAGAGGGAGAACTATAACTCTGACAACCTGCTTGTCGTCCATGTCACCTTGGAAGCCCGGAGTGATAACCGTCTCCTAAAGGAGGCAGCCGTTATCATATCCCTAGAACATTCACTTATGTTCTAAAACTGCTTCCGACTGGTTTTCCAGGATTGGATCAATATCAACTTATTGCATCTAGTGCAAGAACAACATCTGGTGTGGTACTTGACATCTCATGATTGACTCAATTGCCTAAGCAAGTGATCTGTCAATCATGCATATCCCTCTCCTTTTTAGTCTGTAAGACACCTTTAGAGAGGGTGACTCCATTACCTGCGGGTACACTACCAGGCCAGGAGTCGTCCCTTCTAAATACTTATAGAATGCTGTCAAGGTACCCTGATTGGGAAACCACCCAAATCTAGATCTAAAACCATAGATCTAGTGACCAGTATGTCTGATATAATATCCAAGTCCCTTGTGGAGAAACCACTGTGTGACGACCAAAGTATAACCGATCGTAGTATAGGAATCTCACTTCCTACTACCTTCTCAACAGATCCATCCCCTATTCTGATGACGTCAAGCCTATGACTGTCACATCAGAAACAGATGATCTATCTCCGCTGTATCTGCTTTAGTCTATAAATAGACATAAGCCTGATGTCCACCAATGCTTCCGCTGCTCCCACTGACTATGACAACCCTCTGGTGGAGTCATATAGACGCGCACTTCTAAAGCTAGTTTAGAACGACGCTATACGCATCCTCTCACCGGGTCTCGCAGCCTGGAACAACAGCAATGGCAAGTGTGGGTAAACAAGAACTTTCCTGTCACCGTCCTTGAGGCTACCGGAGTACCTCTCGGGTGCCTGAAGTTACCCACCGTATCTGCGGAGTGGCCAATGGAATGTCAAATCAGATTGAATCTTTAGGTTCCTTATTAAATCTTCAGTAATCGTTTGCGGTTCTGGAATTACTTCCAGTTCTACCATACTCCCACTGCTGTTTTTGAAAAAATCCATTTTTAATAAAACTGTGGCGAGTCTAGAACAATATTTCTATTGATCTGCCAGATGGTAGAAAGTCAACCCTCGTCATAGCCTGGGTCAACCCACAAACAGCCATTACAGAAACGTGCCTTGAGTTATCCGGAGTCTGGTTTTAAGCATAAGCCGGACAACTCCCCGTACCTTAACATCGTTAAGATATGAACTGTTCTATATCCAATATAGAACCAGAGGCACTGATTTAATTGAACCAGATTCAAATCATGCAGCTGTCTCCAGTGCATGTCAACTAAATGGAGAGAGGCCGATCAGCGTTACTCAACTTAGGAATGCTTCCAATTATGAGTAACCTGAAAGAGAAGCAAGTTCTCTTAATCATTACTATCAACTGAACACCATACACAAGTATCTATATCTTCGATCACTTTGAAGAATCCCGATACTTGCTACATCTGGTTCTCTACTCTATTCAAATACCTATAACTCCTCAAAAATTAGACCCTGTGTTTCCACGAAACACCTGTCTAAAAACTAGAGAAGTCATAAGTAAACCGAATATAGTACGAGGACCTACCCCTCTGTCCTGATGGACCCTGGACAACATACAATACTCTGTATAAGTCCGCTGAGTCTAACAACTCTTTCACTGTGCGTCGCAGGTTGAAAACTGTACTTATGGTTAAGAAGAATTACACCGCTGTTTAATGCTCCTTACCCAACCATCCACTGATATAGGTAAATGTCATCGACATAATATCAAAAGGTATATCTCACTCTATGAAAATAGACGTACAGATATATCAATTTGAAATTGGTGCACAACAGCGGATATTCAAAACCAAATATTTGCCGACCAGCAAACAACCCAGGTGACTTCCTCAAATATCACCGATTACAACGAAGCCCAATATAATGAGGATGGTCACCTAATTCCCAATAACTTACTCCCACTCATCATCTTGTAAAACCATACGGATGTGAGAATCATACCTGGTAAATACATACCCTGGAGTAAGTGTCTAATTGGAAAATCAGTTTTCCATTAACAGTACACAGTGAAACTGAAACATTGAAATGTTTCGTCGGGGTATCCTGGTATTCCTAGTAATGCCTCTTCCATTATCCAGATTCACAACTATAACCGTATAATTCTTTGACACCTCTCCAAATCCCTTTATATGTCTTTAGTCATTACCTTCTGTACACCCCTTTAAGCCAAATGGTTTTCTTCCTTCCCTACCGTTCGGCACCAGCCTATGGTTTGGAAGAAGACTATCCAAAAAGCATAAAGGGTGTACTGTCCTAATGCTAGGAGCACTCGCAATGCGAGAGAAGGTGAAGATAAAAGACACCTGAATGTACTTTATTCCTATTTCTCCTGAACCAGGATCCATCCCCGAACTGGAACAAGTTCCTTTCGAGTTCGTATATAACCATACGATGGATTATCCAATAAAATGGGATCTTCGTAGTGATACGGAGTGTCCTGGAGAAATACAAAGGTGATTTAGGATTGGCGAAGAAATACTTGGTTTGGTCGTGAATAGCAGTCGCAACTTACTTTGCCCTCTTACTAATCCCTTGCTTTGTCTTAACTTAATACCTTCTGTACACCGTCTAGGTTAACTGGTTTTCTTCATTCCCTACCGGTCGGCACCAGCCTATGGTTTGGAAGAAGACTATCCAATTTACGTAATAGGTGTACTACTCCTAAACTAAGGAGTACTCGCAACGCGAGAGAAGGTGAAAAGAAAAGACAACTGAATAATCCTATCCGTTTTCTCCAGAACCAGAAACCATCCTCGAAGTCCTTCGAGTTCGTATATAACCATACGATGGTTTTGTCCAATGGAAGTGGACGTTCGTAGTAATACGGGGTGTCCTGGAGAAAAGGGTAAAAGTAGGAGTGGCAATGAGGTCTGCAACTCTGACAATCCAAAAGCCAGTGTTAAGAAGGTTCGGTCAACTTGGTCACTGAGTCATAGTCCAGGGTCGGGTCAATGGTCGCTGCCAGAGAGAGAGAAAAGAAACACTCAGCGTGCACTCTAACCTAGATCAGAATGGTTATCACTTTGTCTAATCTGGAAACCTCCCACTGTACCTCAAATTCTCCTCCAAACCTGAAAGAAGAATTAGTCGGGATCACCCGAGGAGTAAACCAACTCATCAGTGGGAATCGGGATCCAACTATCATCGCATGATAACGTGACGGAATCCACTCACGTCACCACACTCCAGAAGGTATGCGCATGCCTGGCAAGTTTCAGTTCTTTTGAAACTCCCGATGTGAGTTTTACCCCTAGGACTCAAGTGACCTTGACACAGTCAACAAATCAAAGAGTCCTAGTCAAGTTCAACCCGTCATTATCCTGGATTGCATTAAACCCACCCGTATGAGCCCTTGACACAGTCAACAAGGCCGCACGACTGTCCTAACCAATCCCATTAATATGCTGCAAACAAACACTACTTAGCTACCGCACACTACGCCTTGACACAGTCAACAAACGCAGCACGAATACTAAGTAATACTTGTAAGAAATGACGGAGGGCTACGTCTAGTTTTTGGCGAAAAACTTTTAACGTAATGAACTTGATATCGTTGAAGGAACTGCATAGCCTTTTATAAAAATATAGTGACGAAAACCTTTGCTAAAGAGGTCACTCCCGGTGAAGGGATCTCGGCTCTTTCCCCGTAGAATGAGGTGCAGGATATTCCATCTGAATACCACGGTGCAAAGCAAAAGTAATCGGCTATAGTGAAGTTATTGTCCTGACGCAAACTTCTGTCCAAGGGGTCACTCCCGGTGAAGGGATCTCGGCCCTTGCCTCGTCGACTGAGGAGCAGGATATTCCAAATGAATACCACGATGCAAAACAAAAGTGAACGTCCTTGCAATAACAGCTTTTTGAAAAATGTTCCAACAACATCAGAATAGGTTTGTTTATCTTGCATTGATCCGAATCAATGCAGTCCCATCAATTGATCACACCACAAAGAACGAAAATATACTGACGTACGTATATGCCATCCGCATTCGCCACTGGGTCCCGTCATCACCCGTTAGGTTAACTAACTAACGGCAGAGCGGGGACTGGACTAGCGCGGATGAAAAACATATACAACATCTACTAATATATATACCAATATATAGTATTTCGCTCAAGGCGTGAATAAAATGCAACATCACAGAAATGTATAGCATCACAGAACAATACAGATATCTGGAAGCCCCGGGTTTCACAGAGCCGCTGCTGAAACCCGACGTTCCCCTGGTCGTGTGGATAGCCTGTGCAATGAAAACCTAGACCCCTACGGGCGCGGCAAGTCACCCGCCAAAACCTGAAGCGAGGCAGCCCCCTTCAGCTCCGTGAATGGACCACCCAGCACTCCACGGAATCCGGCAACTTGGGCACCCCTCCTGGGTCAACCTGTACCCCCTACGAGTGCGGCGAATAGCCCGCCAATCCCAGAGTGAAGCCCCCTCCGTCTCAATGCCATGAGATGCGGGCTTGTTGCCCTCCAGAACCCGGCTATCCGTGCACCCCTCCTGGGGTAATCCTAGTACAGAATGTAAAAATATACATACACCGGGTACATCGACCGCAACCAGGTCGTGCCCCAAAAGAATAATACAAACAGGCAGAGACGGCAGTCCACATGTCGGACGCTCATCCCGCAATATCAAATGTACATAATACAACAAAACTGTACTATATTGCAACCAGGCTATCCCCCACGACCAATCTGCAACACCACAGCATAAACATAGAACATCAACGTGAAAGTCACGTTCGCAAATCCGTCTAACCGGGCTATAGCAGTTAGACCGGATTTACCGATCGAGTGACATTCACGGTTGCAGATATAATGTAAATACTGTGAAATAATGTGTTTAAAATTTTCCGATTGACCAAAAATTAACAAGTGGGCCCCCTCAAACAAAACTGTAGCAGTCACAGAAAACCTGGGCCCAATTTTAATATCCCAAAGCCCATATTTTAAGCCCACAAGCCCACTGAAAAAAAATGATGAAGTGAACTCCTGTTCCCGCGGCGGAAGCGCGGCCAATAAGGGGCTTAGGCCGCCCTTCCGCGGTCGAAAGATACGATCACTGTATCAAATTTTTGCAGTAGTCTTATATCTCCCTGCACACAATTCTGAGACCACCTGAAAAATTTTTAGACTCCAAAAAAATTCGGCAGAAACTGATGTCAAGGAAAAATACGGTTTTTGGAATTTCGGTCGATCGGAACTGAAAAACACATTAGAACAAGCTAGGTAAGGTTAATGGCGTGGCTCTGATACCAGGTTGCGCCACGGCAGCGCCCCGGCCTCTTTCTCGAGGCCAAAATGCGGAATAAAAATTTTTTCCTAACTCGGAAACCGGCGCTACCGCGGACAAAGAAAAAAACCCGGATCGAAACCATTAACCTATACTAGCTAACTAGAGATGGGGTGAGAAGTTATACCAAGCGATCCGTGTCCTTCGGTCTTCGTCTCCACTCCGATCTCCCGCGGAATCTCCGTCACCTCCTCGCTCGTCGGAAAGGCACCACATAGCCGGAATCTTTTACGGGCTCCCGCCTCTTGACCGAGGCAACTCGGGCGCGAAGTTGGCTAGCCGACGCGTCCAAGACTTGCTGTAGAATAGTGTAGTGAACTTGTCTCTTGGGGTTATGAGGTTGCCTTGATGTGGAGGAATGGAGAAGAGAAGGAGAGAAAGAAAAATGAGCTTTTAAGCTAATCTTTTGCAACTCAAGAATGAGATAGGAAAAATGCCACACCACCAAATTACCCTCTCTCCCTCTCTCTTGAATTGGCCGGCCCCTTCCACTCTCAAAATAGATTGGAGAGAGAAAAAGAATGAAAAAGGCAAAAACAAATATAGAAAGTGGTCACTCTCATTCTAATCCAAATCAATTCCTCATCTAATCTCATCATCACATAACCATCACATGAAAAGCTAAGAAAGGGACAAGAAAGGCATCTCATGATGATAAGAAGGAACAAAAGCAAGGAAGCCCTCCACAAAAGAGTTATTTGCAAATTGCAAATAACCCCCTCCACCAAGAAAGTCCGACCGAGAAGGAATGAAGGAAAACCGGCCGGAACGGAATGCAAACTGGCAACTTCAGAAAAACTGATCCCGTAATAAATTACAGGAAAACCCCATTGCTGCAAATACATGCCCGCATTTGTATTCCCACTGAACACAAATGCAAAGAGACAAAATCTACACTGTACTAGACTAGGACCGGCTTAAGCCAAAGCCGGCTAGTTAAATCCGTTCGATCCTGATCTGTGCAATACCGCACGTATCAGATCAAACCCTGCCATATTACTATACGGCCACTAGTACAAAACTGTCCGATCCTGATCCGTGCAATACCGCGCGTATCTGATCGGACCCTGCCATATCTCCATACGGCCTCTACAGCGTTTCGCCCGAAACTTGAGTAACTGAAACTGAGTGTGGTGGACTCTAAAGACTCGTCAATACCTTGGCTGTGGATTTAACCACTAGCACGTCAGAGGTATAAGCCAATACGTGACGGGCCACCAGGTATTGACCAAATGGGACGTCGATGAGGAAGCTCACCCCGACACCCAACTGAGCCTGTCAGTGACAATATCCGTACAGTCCGGTCCGTTCGTCTATGAGTATCGCATGGCGGGCCTAGGGGGTTGGTAAAAGTCAGACCCCCAAAAGCGGTACAAGTCGTGTCGGAGCGTAGCCCAGAACGCCCTGAGATACTACTGGAATACCTACCAGTAAATCTCCTGCCTCGGCCGAGGGCTTTGCGTAATGGCTCTCCTAGACACAGCGCGACCTCACCCCCAATACCGGGAGAGACGAACCCCTGCAGATCCGCTCACTGCCTCCATGTGGCTCGGGACTGTACCCAACTAAAACCTGTTTGCACGACTCCTTTGAGCCGTGGTAGGGTAGTAATCAAAGCACAGTGGGAACTCACACGAGACAAATGACGATCTCAGGTCGATGAACTAACCTGTACACATGTCACCAGGGAACCGCTATCTGACATCTGGTATAAGACCAACTAGCAGGTTCCCGGCGAGTCCTGTCCGGTGTACTCATAACCCAATGAGCACCTGTATACATCTTAGGTGAACCAACTGACACCAGTGGCTTGTGAGACCGGCCACCGCCCCTCGTCGGGGTCTCGACTATATACACTAGTCTACTAACGGAGTATCGATGCCCTGTCTCGAAACTCCTACGACTAGGGACCTTTTAAGGATGTGCTTATAGACCACCAGCTCCCACGTATATGATCGCCATCATACTGCTGGTAGTCAAGCAAGAATCCTAGGGGCTCTATCAACGTGTAATAGCGACATGTCAGGTCACCTAAAGCAGTACACGATGATAAAGATAAACCAGATAGCATACTATCATCTCGAGTAAGACTGTCCTACCGGGATAGGTCCTCCCTCAATCATTGCAATCACGTGCCTGTGATCCAATAATCGACTCTGAGGGCACTAACTCCAACAAAAGACGCGTCCTTGCTTGAAGTCTTCGAGGCCGAAGATGATCTACGTCGAGGTGATGCCAACTCAAGCTTCTACTTCACTAACTTGAGAATTAGTGAAGCAAACACCCTAAACTAAAGTGCTAGTCTAGTAGAGGATGGAGAAATAGGAAGTGGGTTCTCTTTAGATTTTTATTTCTCACTTTATTTCTCACTTTGGATCAAACCCTAGCAAGCTTTTCTTTTGAACAATGAAGAAGATGAACAAAAGAAAGAGATGAGGATAATGATCAAGTGAGTAAGCTAATCATGGTGAGTGAGTATCAGATACTAACTCTTGTAGAGACTTAACCCATGGCTAAGCTTTATGGTTGGGTTAAGAAATATACATAGTAAAAACAAATTTAATGGAATTAGTCAATGGTTCCACAAACTTCCACAAGCTTCAAGCATTTAGCTAATCCTCCAATAATTTTGTAAATACTTTGAATATTAAAATCCAACATAAATAAATAGCATAGTGTAAGTCTCATACACTCAAGTCAAGTGTATCATCAACCATGATACAATAAAAGAAAACACAATTTTAATATATATCATATATACATTAAAGTTGTGCTCATGTGAGAAAAACCCTAAAGTGAACAAGTGTTAGTAAATGTAAACTAGTATATCTAATATACAATTATACACTTAATTATTAAATCAAACACTTGACTTAATAATCCGGTCATATCTCATATAACCGACTAACATTCATCGTATCGACTTATCGAATCAACACTTGATTCGATAACCCGGTCATATCATATATAACCGACCGATACTATAAGTCGCGAGAATAGAATACGATATAACATACATGCATTATTCTCGGTCCCGCACATATCACATATGCGCTCCTATTTCGTTTTTCCTAAGCCAGTAAAACCTCTATGTAGGACTCTAAAGACTCGTCAATATGCCGGCAGTAGGTGATGATCACATCAAGCACACACAAGCCGTCAGCGGTACTAGCTGGACGTAATGGCTATCCGGGCATTGTGCGATCAGAAGATCAGCAAGCAAGCCCGCTCCAACTCCTGTAAAAGCCTGCCGGTAACACTTCCCGTACAGTCCGGTCTCCTCGTCTGATATGTTGCATATCAAGTCTAGGAGTGCTAAACGTCAGACCCCAATAACCGACAAGTCATGCCGATGTGAGGCTCATAACGGGTCGAGAAACTACTGGTAACACTTACCAGTAAATCTCTAAATCAGCCCTGGCCAGGGACTTCCTTGTTATGGCCAATCGAGCACAGCGCAATATCAACCCCCAATACCGGGAGAGACGAAACCCCTCCTATCGCTCATTGCCTCCATATGACTCGGGACTGTACCCAAAAACCACCGTTTTGCACACCCTCTTGGACGTGGTAAGGTGGAAATCAAAGCACAGTGAGAATCACACAAGACTCTATGACGATCTCGGGTCTACAGACTAACCTGCACAATTGTCACCAGAGAACTGCCATCTGACGTGAGGTATAATACGATCTGTGAGTTATCGGCGAGTCCGTCCAGTGTACCCAGTCTCCACTGAGCACCCGTATACCATCTCTGATGTCAAACACCAATGGATATGGGATCATCCATCGCCCATCTTATGGGTCGAGAAGCGTATACGCTAGTCTACACTAGTATATCGATGCCCTGTCTCGATACACCCACGACTAGGAACATTAAAGGTTGTACTTATGGACTACCATGGCTCCACTAGTATGATCTGCATGACAGTCCAGGTAGTCAAGTACACATCCTAAGGGCTTTATCAACATGTAGCTATAAGACAGTATCAAGAGACTAGTATACATGTTAAGATAAAGAGCAACCAGATAGCATACTATCATATCGAGCAAGAAAGTCCTCTCTATATATGTCCAAGCATCCAATATAATATACATCATCTGTACAATACTGGCCTCTAGGGCATACATACAACTAACATATGAGTCGTCCACCATGAGTTTTAATGATTGCTGTTAGATTTTGAGACCCGATTCGAGAAGTTGGATGAATCGCCTCGGCTACATGGTGGGCCCGGGATGGTACCCCGGGGCAAGAAGCTCGAGTTGTATTCGATGAACCTGGCAGGGAAGCTCTACCTACCGGTGATATTATTTGGACTCGTCGGTTATCCGGAGGATACCGGCCGGAGTCATGAGATGGATACAGGCTGATCCGTTCTGCCGGAGCCCGCGGGCCGATCACGCAGATGATACGGATGTCTGAGATATTAATAATTGAGATTTGAGATTTGAGACACTGAGATATTGAGATTTGATGATACAGGTTAGTCCGGGCAGCCGGAGCCTGCGATATTGAGATATTTGGATTTATGTTTTGTGTAGATGCTTGACACGGATTTCTCAGTTGATTTCATTGATGTTACTCAATTTATATACATAAAGATATATCATGAAAAATAGAAAACAGTTGTCTCACTCATTTCATTACATTACATTCATACCTCATACATATGATATATTGTTATCTGAGACACTGACACAAGCACATAGGATTACACTATATTTAGATGTAAACCCTTGCCACCTTTTCATGCTTCAGACCTTATCATTTGAGGATATTTATATTACTGATCGTATTGACCTAGGATTGCGTTATACATATGATTTCTGCTCGGTGATGTTTTCTGCTCACGAATTGGCAACTCACCCCCGTTGTGCCACAGTTTCTTGCAGGTTTTGCCGTACAGGTTTCGTTACGGCTCTGCTGGCACACTGCTTCCATTCCGGGTGATTTGCTTGGTAGGTGGGTTCACTTGTATCGTGACTATCATTGTATTTTCTTTTATTCATTATTTCTAGCAAACTCCATCAACCGGACATGTATTTATTTCAGACTTAGAGACTAGACTTGTTTTTTTTTCGACCTTAGAGTCGCGCGTTGTGTTATTATGGTTTTCATGCTGATTTTGGGTTTTTCTTTTGAGTTTGGATCCTCACCCTTCGGCGTTGTATATTATATTACTTGCGTGGTTGTGACCGTCGATTGACGAAGAGCTAGCTCCCGCTTGGGGATGCCGTTTACCATTTCGTATACTGTTCATGTTGTATCCCGTTAGGGGGCCAGTATTTACAAAGGAGACTCAGCCGAAATTTTCAGAAAATACTTGAGATTTTAAAAATACATACTTCGGCCTATGTTGTAAAACTACTTTCTTTAAATTGGTTTTTCCT
The DNA here is from genome assembly GCA_030015575.1 of Agapanthus africanus. Lineage (NCBI taxonomy): Eukaryota > Viridiplantae > Streptophyta > Magnoliopsida > Asparagales > Amaryllidaceae > Agapanthus > Agapanthus africanus. The sequence continues at coordinate 228,015,145 of CM057345.1, read as the reverse complement.
TCACTCTACTGCTTCTTTGCTTTTGAATTCTGGGTTTTGGCTTACTTGGATTACATACGCCTCAAGGCGTTTCGTAATTTAAGTGCCAGTCACGCTCGGCACTTTTCGGGTCGTGACATTTAATTGGAACCAGATTCGAAATCATGCAGCTGTCTCCAGTGCATATCAACCAAATGGAAGAAGGTCATTCAGCATTACTCATCTAGGAGTGCATCCATATATGAGTGACCTGAAAGAGAAGCAAGTTCTCAAAACCATTACTATCAACGGAATACCAAACACAAGTATCTACATCTTCGACTTCCTCGAAGAATCCTGATACTTCCAACAAATGGTTCTCTACTTTATTCTTATACTTATAACTTCTCAAAATCTAAACCTTGTATTTCAACGAAATACTTGTCTAGAACTAGAGAAGTTATGAGTAAACAGAATATAGTACGAGTACCAACCCTATTGTCTAAATGGACACTGGACAACATACAATACTTTTTAAAAGTCCCCTGAGTTTAATAACTCAAACCCTGTGCGTCGTAGGTTGAAAAACTGTACCATGGTTAAGAAGAATTACACCGCTGTTGAATGCACCTTACCTAATCACCAACTGATATAGGTAAATGTCATAGACATAATTTTAAAAAGTTATATCTCACTTTATAAAATAAACGTACAGATATATCATTTTGAAATTGGTCCATAATAACGGATATTCAAAACCAAATATTTGCCATCCGGAAAAATCCAGATGATTTCTTCAAATATCACTAATTACAACGAATTCCGATATAATGAGGATCTAATCACCCAATTCCCAATATCTTACTCCCACTCACCATCTGTAATAACATACAGATGTGAGAAACTGGTCTGGTAAACACATACCCTGGAGTCAGATTCCCATTGGGAAAACAGTTTTCAAATAATATCGCACAGTGAAACTGAAACATGAAAATGTTTCAAAAAGGGGTTAACTGGTATTCCTAGTAAAGCCTCTTCCACTATCCTAATTCATGACAGTAACCATATACTTACCTGCCCTCACTCCAATCCCTTTATTATGTCTTTACTTGTTACCTTCTGTACACCTTCTTTAGGCTAATTGGTTTTCTTCCCGTCATAGTCGAACATCATATACACTTGATGGATGATGCTAAGCCGGCAAGGGATCCACAAAGACGCCTCAACCCCATTATGAAAGAGGCTGTCAAGAAGGAGATTGTCAAATGTCTTTATAGTGGTATCATTTACCCAATCTCGGATAGCCAATGGGTTAGCCCCATTCATGTTGTGCCAAATAAATCGGGCATCATGGTCATTACCAAAGAGGCAAATGAGTTAATTCCCACTCGCACCCAAACTCGGTGGCGAGTTTGCATCGACTATAGAAAACTCAATGCCGCGATAAGGAAATGCCACTTTCCTTTACCTTTCATTGACCAAATACTAGAACGATTGGCTGGGCACAAGTTCTATTGTTTTTAGGATGGCTATTCCGGCTATAACCAAGTCCCCATCACCAAAGTGTAGGGTTCCTAGGCACACAATAGAGGTCTCACAAGGCATCAACCATGCCAAATTCAAAATTTACGGTGCCGAGAAACCCTAGACTACGGATCGTTGGCTAGAATTCTAGGCGAAACGGTAAACTAGTTAACAACTTAACTAAAGTTAAGAAGCTACAACCTTTGTAGATCCGGATATCCACTTCCTTGGCTCCACGTAGGTGTCCTCTCGCTGTCCATCTCGAATTCCGGACTCGATCGTCGGCTTGATCGGAGAAATGGGCGGACTAGGTCGTCGGCTTCGTGCCGAAGATGATCTACGTCGAGGCATCACAAGTTCAAGCTCCGACTTCACAAATTTGTGAAACTAGTGAAGAAAACACCCAAAACAACTTGGCAAGAGGTAGAGGGTGAAGAAATAGGAGGTGGGTTCACTTTAGAATTGGAGTTCACTCACTTTTGCTCAAGTTGCCATTGATGGCATCAAGCTTTCTTGAAGAAGAAGATGATGAAGAAGAAAGAATATGATAAGTGTTCTATTTAAAAAATGAAACTAATATGAATACTTATCATATCATGACCATGGTCAAGTGTAGAGATTAAACTAAGGTTAGTTGGAATGGTTAGGGTTAAGGATGAGATAAGGATGGTGGACTTTGTCAAAGCTTCATGAAGCTTCAACATAGAAACAAAATAAGCCACCATTCTTAATAATATCCAAAATGAATAAATAAATAAATAACTAAGTAAATAATCAAAACCCTAACCATTATACATGTAACCATGGTTTAATCTTTACACAAACCCAAGTGAGCAAGTATCATCAAACATGATACAAACAAGTGCACAAAAAAATATATCACATATACAATGTGCATCAAGTGAGAAAATCCTTTTAAAGTGAACCAATACTAGCTAATGCAAAGTAATATATCAAATATATAATTATACATTAAATCATTAAATCAACATTTGATTCAATGATCTGGTCATGTCGCACATAACCGACTAGTATCCAATGTAACGATTTATCGAATCAATGATTCGATAACTAGGTCATATCGAATATAACCAATCGATACATCCATCGCGAGAATGAAATACGGTATCACATACACGCATTATTCTCGGTCCTGCACATATCTCATATACGCTCCTATTTCATTTCGCTTGAGCCAGGAAACCTCTGTGTAGGACTCTAAAGACTCGTCAATACGCCGGTAGCAGATGATGATCATATCAAGCACCCACAAGCCGCAAGCGGTCTGCTAAACGTAACGGCCATCCGGGTATTGAGCGATCAGAAGATCGACGAGCTAGCGCGCTCACACTCTTGTGAATCCAACCAGTAACACTTACCGTACAGTCCGGTCTGTTCGTCTGATATGTCGCATATCAAGTCTAGGGGTGGTATACGTCAGACCCCAATAACCGATAAGTCGTGCAGATGTGAGGCTCATAACGGGTCGAGAAACTACTGGTAACACTTACCAGCAAATCTCTGATCAGCCCTGGCCAGGGACTTCCCTGTTACGGCCAATCGAGCACAGCGCAACATCAACCCCCAATACCGGGAGAGACGAAACCCCTCCTATCACTCATTGCCTCCATGTGACTCGGGACTGTACCCAAAGACCACCGTTTTGCACGCCCTTATGGACATGGTAAGGTGGAGTTCAAAGCACAGTGGGAATCACACAAGACTCTATGACGATCTCGGGTCTACAGACTAACCTGTACAAGTGTCACCTGAGAACTGCCATCTGACGTGAGATATAATACCATTTGGGAGTTCTCGGCGAGTCCGTCCAGTGTACCCAGTCTCCACTGAGCACCCGTATACCATCTCTGATGTCAAACACCAATGGATATGGGATCATCCATTGCCCATCTCATGGGTCGAGAAGCGTATACGCTAGTCTACACTGGTATATCGATGCCCTGTCTCGATACACCCACGACTAGGGACCTTGAAGGATGTACTTATGGACTACCATATCCCCACTAGTATGATCTGCATCACAGTCCAGGTAGTCAAGTACACATCCTAAGGGCTTTATCAACATGTAACTATAAGACAGTTTAAAGAGACAAGTGTACATGTTAAGATAAAGAGTAACCAGATAGAATACTATCATATCGAGCAAGAAAGTCATCTCTATATATGTCCAAGCATCCAATATAATATACATCATCTGTACAATACTGGCCTCTAGGGCATACATACTACTAACAATCTCCCACTTGCACTAGGGCCAGCTGCTGTAGTATCGCATACCGAGCATCCCGAAGAGTCTCTCAAACTGTATCTAGGGAATGGCCTTCGTGAGTGGATCCGCCGTGTTGTTCTTCGTGTCAACTCTCCTAACCTCGATCTCCCGGCGATCAACTATCTCCCGGATCAGGTGATACCGCTTCAGAATATGCCTGGATCGCTGATGGGACCTGGGTTCCTTGGCCAAAGCCACCGCTCCATTGTTATCGCAATACAAAGGTATTGGATGCTCAATGGATAGAACTACTCCAAGTTCAGTAATGAACTTCTTGATCCAAACAGCCTCTTTGGCAGCATCGTTGGCAGCGATGTATTCAGCCTCCATCGTCGAGTCTGCCACGGTTTCTTGCTTGGAACTCTTCCAGCTAACCGCCCCTCCGTAAAGGGTAAAGAAAAAGACCGACTGCGACTTAGAGTCGTCCTTATCACTCTGGAAGCTCGAATCGGTAAAGGACTCCACTTGGAGTTCTCCGTTACCATACACCAAGAGCATCTCTTTAGTCCTTCGCAAGTACTTGAGAATGCTCTTCACAGCTGTCCAGTGACTCTCTCCAGGATCAGCTTGATACCTGCTCACTACACTTAGTGAGTATGCTACATCGGGTCTGGTACATAGCATCGCATACATGATAGAGCCTACAGCCGAAGCATAGGGTATCCCTTGCATGCGAGCTCTCTCCAAATCAGTCTTGGGAGACATCTCTTTGGAGAGAGTGACTCCAGAGATCGTAGGCAAGTTCCCACGCTTGGATTCTTCCATACTAAACCTCTTTAGTATGGTGTCAATGTACCTGGATTGGGACAATCCCAGTATCCGTTTGGATCTATCTCTATAGATCCTGATCCCCAATATGCAGGAGGCATCACCAAGATCTTTCATTGAGAATCTTTGTGATAAGAAGAGCTTGACCGATTGCAGCATAGGAATATCATTTCCTATCAAGAGTATGTCGTCTACGTACAATACGAGGAAGACAACCTTACTCCCTGCCACCTTCTTGTAAATACAAGGTTCATCTGGGTTTTTGACGAAATCAAACTCTTTGATAACGACATCAAAGCAGATGTTCCAACTCCGCGATGCTTGCTTTAATCCATAAATGGATTTAAGCAGCTTGCACACCTTGCCGCTGCTCCCACTGTCTACGAAGCCCTCTGGCTGAGTCATGTACACGCACTCTTCTAAATCACCGTTTAGAAAGGCGGTCTTAACATCCATTTGCCAGATTTCGTAATCATGATATGCAGCGATGGCAAGCATGATCCGGATGGATTTAAGCATAGCCACTGGAGAAAAGGTCTCGTCATAGTCCACACCTGGTCTTTGACGAAAACCCTTTGCTACAAGTCTAGCTTTGAAAGTCTCCACTTTCCCATCTACACCAAGTTTTTTCTTGAAGATCCACTTGCTCCCAATGGGTTTTACCCCTTCAGGAGCAACTTCCAAAGTCCATACTTTGTTGGTGTACATGGATTCCATCTCGGACCGCATAGCATCCAGCCATTTCACTGAGTCCCTACTCGAAGCTAGTTGGGTCATCATCCTCCATGATGCAATCCTCGCTCCCTCCATCCATGAGAAAACCGTAGTATCTCTCAGGTTGGCGAGGAACCCTACTAGATCGGCGGAGTGGCTGGGGTTCATCGGGAACTACGGAATCCTCTGGTTCAACCAAATCTTCTGTTGTAGTCTGTGTCGCTGGAACCTCTTCCAGTTCTACCTCAATGCCACTTATCTGTTTCATAAGAAAACTTTTTTCTAAGAAAGTGGCATGTCGAGAAACAAACACATTTTGTTCCTCGGGGTGGTAGAAGATATACCCTTGTGAATTTTTGGGATATCCTACAAACTTACATAAGACAGATCTTGCCTCGAGTTTGTCCGGATTTTGTCTTTTGATATAGGCTGGACAACCCCATATCTTAATATAATTAAGATGTGGTCTCTTCCCTTTCCATATCTCATATGGAGTGGTAGGCACTGATTTGGTAAGAACTCTATTCAATAGGTCCATGGCTGTCTCAAGCGCATATCCCCAGAAGGAAATAGGTAACTCAGCTGTACTCATCACTGAGCGCACCATATCTAATAGGGTGTGGTTTCTCCGTTCAGATACACCGTTGTGCTGTGGTGTATATGGAGGAGTCAGCTGAGAGAGAATCCCATTCTCTTTTAGGAAGTCCAGGAATTCATTGCTCAAGTATTCCCCTCCTCGATCAGATCGTAGGATTTTAATACTTTTTCCGGTTTGGTTCTCGACTTCTTGTTTATATTCTCTAAATTTCTCAAAAGCTTCTGATTTGTGTTTCATCAGGAATACATATCCGAATCTAGAGAGATCGTCAGTGAATGTAATGAAGTACGAAGAACCATCCCTGGCATGTGCAGACATGGGACCGCATACATCACTATGTATCAGTCCCAAGAGTTCGGTAACACTTTCTCCGTGTCCTGTAAACGGAGTTTGGTCATCTTGCCTTTGAGACATGACTGGCAAGTGTCATAAGATGAAAATTCAAATGGATTTAAATATCCATCCTTATGCAACATAGCCAGTTGTGTCACATTAATGTGACCCAGTCTACAATGCCACAAGAAGGATTCGTTCAGTTCTGAACTCTTCCTCTTGTGTGTGTTTGTTATGCTCAGAACTGTTGATTGGTTTAGAACATAAATGCCATTGCACAACGTGCCTGATCCAACCAACTTTTGGTTACGGAAAATTTTCATAACATTATTCTGTAATACAAAATTATATCCCTCTTTACTTAATAAAGAAACCGATATAATGTTGCATATCAGGTTCGGCATGTAATAGCATTCGCTCAGAACCAATGTATTACCAGTTGGTAATTCAAGGTGATATTTCCCGACAGTCTTAGCTGCAACAATTGCACCATTTCCAACTCTAATGTCTTTATCACCTTCTCCAAGTTCTCTACATTTCCTAAGCCCATGTAACTGATTACATATATGGGATCCTGATCCGGTATCTAATACCCAGGACGTAGGGCAAATGGAGAAACAGTTCTCTGTAATGAACACACCCGAAGAAAATGCATCATCATGTACTTTCTTCATTCGGGTGGCATGGGAATCCTGGTATTCCCCTATATCCTGTTCAGTTCTATAACTCTTATAGGAAAGAACGGAACCAACGTTCCCCAGCACAATATAACATGCGGGTTCGGTCAATACATCCATATTATTATCTTTATTAGGGCATGAAATGGGCGCTACCTGGAGAGAGAGAGAAGAAAACACTTTAGCGTATGCTCGTGCAAGATCAGATTGGTTATTATGTTATCTAATCAGGATGGCTCCCACTGGTTTTTATCAAATCTTCCTTCAAACCCTAAAAGGAAAGACTAGCTGGGATTAATTACACACTACAAGTTCGCCAATCTTTCAGCCAGGCCAGTGTCGGTACTTTGAGGGAGGTCCCCCATGCTTTCGCACGAACCTAATTAATGTAAATCTCGTTTTCCCAGAGGCGTAACCTCGTTAACACCTTTCTAGACACCTACTTGATCGGCTAATTGTAATGTGTAAAACACTCCCAGGAGTAACTCTTACTCACAGTGGGTATCGGGATCCAACTATCTCATAGAAGGTATGCAATCTCATTGCAAATTTCAACACTTGAAATTCCCGATAATATTTTGCCCCTAGCGTGCTATGACCTTGACGCATGCCAAACAACCCATAGTCCGCTAGTCAAGTTCAACCCGTACATTTCTTGATTGAATTAAACCCACCCACACGACCCTTGACGCATGCCAAACAACGCCGTGCGAATACCCTAATCCAATCGCATCGTATGCTAGCAGATAAGCACTACTTAGCTACCGTACACTACGCCTTGACGCATGCCAAACAACCGCAGCACGAATACTAACTAGTACTTATCTGAAATGACGGAGGGCTACGACAGGTTTTTCTGAAAACCTATTGCGTAATGAAGTTGATATCGTTGTAGAATCAAATGAAGTTTTGAAATGGAGTGATTTTGAGGCTTTTCTAGTTTTGCTAAAGGAGTCACTCGCGGTGAAGGGATCATCGGTCCTTTCCTTGTCAAATGAGGTGCGGGATATATCATATATATCACTGTGCAAAGAAGAAACTATAGAAGCAATCAAAAGCAGACCGAGTGTGTAGCATCTGCCAGTTATCGCTAAAGGAGTCACTCCCGGTGAAGGGATCTCGGTCCTTTCCTCATCGAATAAGGTGCAGGGTATATCATATATACCGCTATGCAAAGCAAGAACTGTAGCTACCTGTTTTATTTAAAATTTGATTCTACAACATCTTAGGCTTCTTTTCTTTCATTAATCACATTAATGAAGTCCCATCATTTAAATACCTAAACATCACAGATAGATATGACGTACACTTATGCCATCCGCATTCGCCTCGATGTCCCCTCGTGCACCGTTAGGTTAGGTAACTAACGACAGAGCAGGGCAGGGTTAGTGCGGGTGCAAAACATAAGTAACGTCTATATAATATATCATATATACTATATACTGAATCTATCACAGAACATCACATGATCACATCACAGATATCGCAGCAGAAGAAACATATGAAACATTGGATATACTAGGACGTCCGTGTTTTCAATACCAGCCAGTATAAAACACGGATTCCACGGTCGTGATGAATAGCCAATCCCACACCCCTAGACCCCTACGAGAGCGGCAAGCAACCCTACCAATTCTAGGGTTAGGAGACCCGGACTCGACTCCTCGAGTTGGTCTCCCACTGGACCCCAGAACCCGGTTACTTGTGCTCCCCTCCTTGGGTCTATCCTAATGCGGAAAAGTAAATAATATACAAAAGGTGACAACTTCCGCAACCTGGAAGTGCCCCAAATAAAAGAATATTACATACAAGTTTTTACATGAATGAAAATGAAAAACACTCATCTCACATAAAAAAACCCGGCTATTCAAACACGACAATCCAATATAACAACAACACATAACATCACATGTCATCAACGTAAGTAAACATGCGTATCCCAATTGTCGTTGACATATAGCAACGAAACCGGCGATATCACATATTACACTTACGGTCACAGAAAAGAAAGTGTAAAACTACAACAGTTGGAATCCGCAACCGTTTTAGACATCACATGCCTAATCAAAATGAAATACTTAGACATCACATGCCTAACAATTATAAACCCCGCATTTTAGTCTCATTATCGAAAACTCTTTTCAATATCATATGGGACTAAACTGCTAGATTTATAACATTCATTCAGTTATCTCATAACTGTTTGTGAATTCCAATTATTGTATCCCATTCCGGATAAATAGAATATATTAAACTTTCCGATCGAACATTCGAACACCCAAGTTTTCCCGAAACCGTCCAACACATGAAATAGGTTCAAAGACATTCACTTCATGCCTCAGTACCAACGGTCCAGCCGTAGAAGGGTCAAGCCAAAGCCTCACATGTGGCACGCCGTACTGCCCCAAACCCGAAGGTTCAAAGGGCAGTTCAAGACGGTCACATAATCGAGTTAAGCTTTGTTGTCTTCTAGAGGGACCATCGCGTTACTTGCACTACTCAGAACGTTCTTAAACCACACAAAAATCCAACACTTATATATTTTCCGGCAGGGGAAAGATTGGGTATTTACATCCGGTCGAACTTTTTAACATATTATAAAATTATCCGGAAAACCACACAGACAAATTTGATAATCTGATCGAAACACCGAGTCCCCAATACAACCCAGAAAATTCAACTCTTGAATAAATATTAAAAATTCCCAGGAAAACCAGCACTGCAAAGTAAGAATTACTGTGTGAAAATATTTGTACAGTGGGGCCGTACGGCCGCGGAACCGCCGCACGAGCCATGCTCGTGCCGCGGAACCGTGGCAGTTTAATTGAATTATACCATTGAATTTCACAGTAAATCTTACAATCTCCTGCTGATTTCTCTGCATATTTTTAATATGGAAAAAACCCCATTTTTGAAAAAAGTACAGAGAGCATGTTTCGAATTAGGGTTTCGGTTCGATCGGACTTCAAACTCCGTCTGGACTTCGCCTAAGGCTCTAAGTAGGCTCTGATACCACTGTAGGGTTCCTAGACACACAATAGAGGTCTCACAAGGCATCAACCATGCCAAATTCAAAATTTACGGTGCCGAGAAACCCTAGACTACGGATCGTTGGCTAGAATTCTAGGCGAAACGGTAAACTAGTTAACAACTTAACTAAAGTTAAGAAGCTACAACCTTTGTAGATCCGGATATCCACTTCCTTGGCTCCACGTAGGTGTCCTCTCGCTGTCCATCTCGAATTCCGGACTCGATCGTCGGCTTGATCGGAGAAATGGGCGGACTAGGTCGTCGGCTTCGTGCCGAAGATGATCTACGTCGAGGCATCACAAGTTCAAGCTCCGACTTCACAAATTTGTGAAACTTGTGAAGAAAACACCCAAAACAACTTGGCAAGAGGTAGAGGGTGAAGATATAGGAGGTGGGTTCACTTTAGAATTGGATTTCACTCACTTTTGCTCAAGTTGCCATTGATGGCATCAAGCTTTCTTGAAGAAGAAGATGATGAAGAAGAAAGAATATGATAAGTGTTCTATTTAAAAAATGAAACTAATATGAATACTTATCATATCTTGACCATGGTCAAGTGTAGAGATTAAACTAAGGTTAGTTGGAATGGTTAGGGTTAAGGATGAGATAAGGATGGTGGACTTTGTCAAAGCTTCAAGAAGCTTCAACATAGAAACAAAATAAGCCACCATTCTTAATAATATCCAAAATGAATAAATAAATAAATAACTAAGTAAATAATCAAAACCCTAACCATTATACATGTAACCATGGTTTAATCTTTACACAAACCCAAGTGAGCAAGTATCATCAAACATGATACAAACAAGTGCACAAAAAAATATATCACATATACAATGTGCATCAAGTGAGAAAATCCTTTTAAAGTGAACCAATACTAGCTAATGCAAAGTAATATATCAAATATATAATTATACATTAAATCATTAAATCAACATTTGATTCAATGATCTGGTCATGTCGCATATAACCGACTAGTATCCAATGTAACGATTTATCGAATCAATGATTCGATAACTAGGTCATATCGAATATAACCAATCGATACATCCATCGCGAGAATGAAATACGGTATCACATACACGCATTATTCTCGGTCCTGCAAATATCTCATATGCGCTCCTATTTCGTTTCGCTTGAGCCAGGAAACCTCTGTGTAGGACTCTAAAGACTCGTCAATACGCCGGTAGCAGATGATGATCATATCAAGCACCCACAAGCCGCAAGCGGTCTGCTAAACGTAACGGCCATCCGGGTATTGAGCGATCAGAAGATCGACGAGCTAGCCCGCTCACACTCCTGTGAATCCAACCAGTAACACTTACCGTACAGTCCGGTCTGTTCGTCTGATATGTCGCATATCAAGTCTAGGGGTGGTATACGTCAGACCCCAATAACCGATAAGTCGTGCCGATGTGAGGCTCATAACGGGTCGAAAAACTACTGGTAACACTTACCAGCAAATCTCTGATCAGCCCTGGCCAGGGACTTCCCTGTTACGGCCAATCGAGCATAGCGCAACATCAACCCCCAATACCGGGAGAGACGAAACCCCTCCTATCGCTCATTGCCTCCATGTGACTCGAGACTGTACCCAAAGACCACCGTTTTGCATGCCCTCATAGACGTGGTAAGGTGGAGATCAAAGCACAGTGGGAATCACACAAGACTCTATGACGATCTCGGGTCTACAGACTAACCTGTACAAGTGTCACCTGAGAACTGCCATCTGACGTGAGGTATAATACCATCTGGGAGTTCTCGGCGAGTCCGTCCAGTGTACCCAGTCTCCACTGAGCACCCGTATACCATCTCTGATGTCAAACACCAATGGATATGGGATCATCCATTGCCCATCTCATGGGTCGAGAAGCGTATACGCTAGTCTACACTGGTATATCGATGCCCTGTCTCGATACACCCACGACTAGGGACCTTGAAGGATGTACATATGGACTACCATGTCCCCACTAGTATGATCTGCATCACAGTCCAGGTAGTCAAGTACACATCCTAAGGGCTTTATCAACATGTAACTATAAGACAGTTTAAAGAGACAAGTGTACATGTTAAGATAAAGAGTAACCAGATCGCATACTATCATATCGAGCAAGAAAGTCATCTTTATATATGTCCAAGCATCCAATATAATATACATCATCTGTACAATACTGGCCTCTAGGGCATACATACAACTAACACAAAGAGGATCAAGACAAGACCACATTTACTTGTCCCTTTGGCACTTTTGCTTATCGTCGCATGCCTTTTGGGTTATGCAATGCACCCGCTACATTTCAGCGGTGTATGATGGGGATCTTTTCAGACATGGTTGAAAAGTTTTTGGAGATCTTTATGGATGATTTTGTTAGTTATATGTATGCCTTAGAGGCTATTACTGTACATTGGATGTATATTGTAGTGGATGCTGGGACATATATAGGTAGGACTTTCTTGCTCGACATGATAGTATGCTTTCTGTCTCTCTGATTACATGTTGATAAAGCCCTTAGGATGTTTACTCGACTTCCAGGACTATGATGCAGATCATACTAGTGGGGCCTGGGTAGTCAATGAGTACATTCTTCATTGTTCCTAGTCGTGGGAATATCGAGACGGGGCATCGATATTCCAGAGTAGACTAGCGCATATCTTCTCGACCCATGCGATGGGCGATGGATGATCCCATATCCATTGGTGTTTGACATCGAAGATGGTATGCGGGTGCTCAGTGGAGACTGGGTACACTGAACGGACTCGCCGAGAACTCCCAGATGGTATTATACCTCACGCCAGATGGCAGTTCTCTGGTGACACTGGTACAGCTTAGTCTGTTGACCCGAGATCGTCATAGAGTCTTGTGTGTCTCCCACTGTGCTTTGATTTCCACCCTACCACGGCTCTACTGAGTTGTGCAAACAGGTGGTTTTTGGGTACAGTCCCGATTCACATGGAGGCAATGAGCGATAGGAGGGGATTCGTCTCTCCCGGTATTGGGGGTTGATGTTGTGCTATGCTCGACTGGCCATAACAGAAAATCCCTGGCCAGGGTTGCAGTGATATACTGTTAAGAGTTATCAGTAGTTTCACGAATGTTATGGACCTCAAGTCTCCATGACTTATCGAGCTATTGGGGTCTGACGTTTACCACCCCTAGGCGAGATATGCGAAATATCAGACGAACAGACCGGACTGTATGGTAAGTGTTACTGGTTGGATTCACAGGAGTGTGAGCAGGCTTGCTCGTCGATCTTCTGATCGCTCAATACCCGGGTGGCCGTTACGTTTAGCAGACCGCTTGCGGCTTGTGGGTGTTTGATATGATCAACATCTGCTGCCGGCGTATTGACGAGTCTTTAGAGTCCTACACAGAGGTTTCCTGGCTCAAGCGAAACGAAATAGGAGCGCATATGAGATATGTGCGGGACCGAGAATAATGCATGTATGTGATACCGTATTCTATTCTCGCGATGAATGTATCGATTAGTTATATGCGATATAACCTAGTTATCGAATCAAGGATTGATTCGATAAGCCGATACGTTGGATACTGGCCGGTTATATGCGACATGACCGGATCATTGAATCAAGTGTTGATTTAATGATTTAATGTATAATTATATATATATGATATATTACTTTGCATTAACTAGTATTGGTTCACTTTAAATGGATTTACTCACTTGTATTGCACATTGTATATGTGATATATTTTTGTGCACATGATTGTATCATGTTTGATGATACATTCTTTCTTGGTTTTGTGTAAAGTATTGAACCATGGTTAGTTAGTGGTTAGGGTATCATTTCATTTGCTTATTCATTTATCTTTTTATTTATTTCATTTGAAAAGAAAAAGATAAATGAATGGTGGCTATTTTTGTTTTTAGTTGAAGATTCATGAAGCATTGACTTAGTCACCATTCTTGTCTCATGCCTAACCCTAACCACTCAACTAACCTAAGTTAAGTCTCTACACTAAACCATGGTTGAAAATATGATAAGTATTGTATTTTCTTTTCTATTTTAATTTAACTTATCATATCTTCTTCTTCTTCTTCATCTTCTTCAACATGAAGAAAGCTAGTGGCCATTAATGGCAACTAGTGAAATTGAGTGAGAAATCCAATTCTAAAGTCTACCCACTTCCTATTTCTTCATCCTCTACCTCTTGCCAAGTTGTATAGGGTGTTTACTTCACAAGTTTTCAAAGCTTGGTGAAGTTGGAGCTTGTTCTTGTGATGCCTCGACGTAGATCATCTTCGGCATCGAACCGACGATCAAGCCCGCCCATTCTTCGATGATGCCAATGCTAGAGTCGTGAGTTCGATTTGGACAGCGGAGGGAGATCATCGTGGAGCTCACGAAGTGGTGGACCGGATCTACAAAGGTTGTAGTCACTTTCCCCTAGCATTTAATTCGATTAATTGCTTGCTTTGCCTAAATATCTAGTTAACGATCCGTTCTAGGTTTTCTCGGCACCGTAATTTTTAGAAATTTGCATGTTTGATCACTTGTGAGACCTCACTAGGGTGCTTAGGAACCCTACAGTGGTATCAGAGCCTAGCTAGAGCCTTAGGCGAAGTCCCGACGGAATTAGAAGTCCGATCGACCCAAAACTCAAACCTAAAAATGCTCTCTGGACTTTTCTGTAAAATGTGGTTTTTTCGAAATTAAAAATATTCAGAAAAATCAGCAGGTAATCCTAAGACTTACTGTGAAATTCGAGAGCACGATTCCTCTAAAGCGCGGCGGAACCGCGGCACGAGCATGGCTCGTGCGGCGGTTCCGCGGCCGACTAGTCACATCAGCATTTTTCTTTTCCACAGTAACTCCTAGTTTTTAGTGCTGGTTTTCCTTGGGATATTTTAATATTTATTCCAAAGTTTTATTTTCTGGGTTGTATTGGGAACTAAGTGTATCGAACGGATTGTCTAATTTTGTCAGTGTGGCTTTCCGGATAATTTTTAGAATATGTTAAAAAGTTCGACCGGATATAAATACCCAACTTTTCCCCTACCGGGAAATTTTCAATTGTTGGACTTTTCCGTAGTTTAACGACGTTCTAAGTAGTGCAAGTAACGCGATGGACCCTCTAGAAGACAACAAACCTTAACTCGATTATGTGACCGTCTTGAACTGCCCTTTGAACCTTCGGGTTTGGGGCAGTACGGCGTGCCACATGTGAGGCGTTGGCTTGACCCTTCTACGGCTGGACCGTTGGTACTGAGGCACGAACTGAATGTTGTTAGACTTATTTCATGTGTTGATTAGTATCGGGAAAACTTGGGTGTTCGATTGTTCGATCGAAAAGTTTAACATTTTCTATTTATCCGGAATGTGATACAATAATTGGAATTCACAAGTAGTTATGAGATAACTGAATGAATGTTATAAACATAGCAGTTTAGTCTCACTTGATCGGTTGCCACGGAATTTTGATATGATCAAAAGTCCGTAGCAATCACGTAGCGTACGCGGATACTCGCCGGGTAAACTTAATAGACAGCCTCACTCCATTGCCCCGACCAAGTGACTGTAGGAGAACCCCGTCGCCGAAAGCATCCGTTCGGGTGCTCGAGGTAGCGGTGTTCCGCCTTGGTGCACTTCGTCGACGGTTTCGGGGGTGCAGCCGTCTACTAAAGTTTCCGACGAGCATTCGATCAGAATGTCGAGAATCTTGTTGAATTGCCCGACTTGATATTGAAAAGTGTTTTCGATAATGAGACTAGAATGCGGGGTTTATAATTGTTAGGCTTGCGATGTCTAAAGAATTCATTTGGTCAGGCATGCGATGTCTGAGGTGGTTGTGGATTCCAACTGTTATAGTTTTACACTTTCTTTTCTGTGACCGTAAGTGTAATATGTGATATCGCCGGTTTCGTTGCTATATGTCAACGACAATTGGGATGCGCATATTTACTTACGTTGATGACATGAGATGTTATATGTTGCTGGATATGTTATATTGGATCGTCGTGTTTGAATAGCCGGAGGGTTTTTATGTGAGATGAGTGTTTTTCATTTTCATTCATGTAAAAACTTGTATGTAATATTCTTTTATTGGGGCACTTCCAGGTTGCGGAAGATGTCACCGTTGATGTATATTATTTACTTTTCTGCACTAGGATAGACCCAAGGAGGGGAGCACAAGTAACCGGGTTCTGGGGTCCAGTGGGAGACCAACTCGAGGAGTCGAGTCCGGGTCTCGTAACCCTAGAATTGGTAGGGTTGCTTGCCGCTCTCGTAGGGGTCTAGGGGTGTGGGATTGGCTATTCATCACGACCGTGGAATCCGTGTTTTATACTGGCTCGTATTGAAAACACGGACGTCCTAGTATATCCAATATTTCATATGTTTCTTCTGCTGTGTTTTATCTGTGATGAGATCATGTGATGTTCTGTGACAGGTATTATATATAGTATATATGATATATTATATAGACGTTGCTTATGTTTTACACCCGCGCTAGCCCTGCCTCGCTCTGGCGTTAGTTACCTAACCTAACGGTGCAGACGGGACATCGAGGCGAATGCGGATGGTATAAGCGTACGTTATATTTATCTGTAATGGTTAGGTGGACTTAAATGATGGGATATTCATTAATGAGATTAATGAAAGAAAATAAACCTAATTGATGTTGTGGAATCGAATTTCAAAATAAAAAGGGTAGCTACAGTTCTTGCTTTGCATCGTGGTGTTCCTTGTAGAACATCCTGCACCTTATTCGATAAGGAAAGGACTGAGATCCCTTCACCGGGAGTGACTCCTTTAGCAATAACTGGCAGATGCTACAACCCTCGGTTTGTCTTTTGATCGCTTCTATAGTTTTTGCTTTGCACAGTGATATATATGATATATCCCGCACCTCATTCGACGAGGAAAGGGCCGACGATCCCTTTACCGGGAGTGACCCCTTTAGCAAAACTAGAAAAGCCTCAAAAACCATTCCATTTAAAAACCATTTGATTCCGCAACGAAATCAAGTTCAAAGCGTTAAAGGTTTTCACAAAAACCAGCCGCAACCCTCCGTCATTTTAGGAAGTAGAGTACTTAGTATTCATGCTGTGTTTGTTGACCATAGTCAAGGCACAGTGTACGGTAGCTAAGTGATGTCTTCCTACACCGCATATGATGCGATTAGTTAGGACAGTCGCGTGACTTTGTTGACCTTAGTTAAGGGTCATGTGGGTGGGTCTAATTAATCACGAAATGACGGGTAGAACTTGACTAGTACTTATGATTTGTTGACCATAGTTAAGATCATAGGTGCTAGGGGTAAAAACCTTTATCGGGAGTTTCAAGTGTTGAAACTTGCAATGAGATTGCATACCTTCTATATGATAGTTGGATCCCGATACCCACTGCGAGTAATTGTTACTCCTGGGAGAGTTTTGCACTTTGCAATTAGCCGATCAAGTAGGTGTCTAGAAAGGTGTCAACGGTTTTACGCCTTTGGGAAAACGAGGTTTACTGTAATTAGGTCCGTGCGAAAGCACGGGAAACCTCCCTCAAAGTACCGACACTGGCCTGGCTGAAAGATTGGCGAACTTGTAAAGTGTAATTAATCCCGGCTAGTCTTTCCTTTTAGGGTTTGAAGGAAGATTTGATAAAAACAGTGGGAGCCATCCTGATTAGATAAAATATATAACCAATCTGATCTTGCAAGAGCGCACGCAGAGTGTTTTCTTCTCTCTCTCTCCTGGTAGCGACCATATCATGCCTTAATCAAGATAATAATACGGATGTATTGACCGAACCCGCTTGTTATATTGAGCTGGGGAACGTTGGTCCCGCTCCAACTTATAATTGTTATAAGACAGAGCAGGAAATAGGGGAATACCAGAATTCCTATGCCGCCCAAACGAAGACAGTGCATATGATGCATCTCCTTCGGGTGTGTTCATTACAGAGAACTGTTTCTCAGTATCCTCTGCATCCTGGGTATATGATACCGGATCAGGATCCCAGATATGTAATCTGTTACATAGGGCTACAAAATGGGTAGAAAAACTGAGAACGGGTGATAAGTTTCATGAGACAGAAAACGGGGCAAGTGTTGCAGCCAAGTCTGTTGGTCACTGTCACCCTGTATTACGAATACATTGATTCTGAACAAATGCTATTAGATACCGAACCTGATATACAAAATCATATCAGTCTCTTTATTAGTAAAGAAAGGATATAATTTTATATTGATGGATAATGTTTTGAACATTTCCTATATCAAAAGTTGATCGGTTCAGGCACGTTATCTAAAAGCATTGACGTTCTAAATCAAACTACAGTTCCTCGTATACAGAACACACACAAGAGGAAGAGTTCAGAAATGAACGAATTCTTCTTGAGGTATTGTAGACTAGGTCATATCAATGCGACCCGACTAGCTGAAGTTACATTTAGATGCATATTTAAATCAGTTTGAATTTACATCTTGTGAAACTTGCCAGTCATGTCACAAAGATATAATGACACCAGCTCTGTTTACTGGAAACAGAGAAAGAGTTAGTAAACTCTTGGGACTGATACATGATGATGTATGTAAGGTCTCCTGTCTACACATGCCAGGAGTGGTTCTTTTTACTTCATTATATTCTCTGATAATCTCTCAAGATTCAGTCATATGTTCCTGTTGAAACATAAGTCCGAACCTTTTGAGGTATTCACAGAATATAAGTTAGAAGTAGAGAACCAATAACCGGGTATAAGTATTATGTCCTATGATGAGATCAGGGAGGAGAATACTTGAGCATGGAATCCTTGGACTATTCTAAAGGAAAATGAGATTCTCTCTCAGTATTACTCCTCTGAATACACTACAGCACAACGGTGTATCGGGGTGGAGCAATCACACAATATTAGATATCGTGTGCTCTATGATGAGTATTACTGAGTTACCTATTTCCTTTTGGGTGTTATGCGCTTGAGAAGCTGCATACCTATTGAATTAGGTTCGAATCAAATCACTGCCTACCATTCCATATGAGATATGGTATGGGAAGAGCCTATCTCTTAAGTGAGTTAAGATTTGGGGTTGTCCGGCCTATGTTTAAAGCAAAATCCGGACAAGATCGAGGCAGGATCAGTTCTGTAGAACTGGAAAGGTTCCAGCTATACAAAACTGCAGTTGATGATTTGACTGAACCATAAGATTCTATAGTTCCCGACGAACCTCAGCCTCTCCGCCGATCTAGTAGGGTTCCTCATCCGCCTGAGAGATACCTCAGTTTCTCGATGACAGTGGGAGCAAGGATTGCATCATGAGATGATGACCCAACTAGTTTCGAGCAGGCCATCGAGAGTAGGAACTCTGTAAGAATGGCTGGATGCTTAGCGATCTGAGATGGAATCCATGTACACCAGCAAAGTATGGACTTTAGCTGCTATATCTGAAGGGTTAAATCCCCATCAGGAGCAAGTATATCTTGAGAAGATTACTTGGTGTAGATGGAAAAGTTGAGACTTTCAAAGCTAGACATGTTAAAGGTTTTCGTCATCGACCAGGCGTGGATAATGATGAAACCTTTTTCCAGTAGCTATGCTTAAGTCTGTCCAGATCCTACTTACCACGGCTACATACCATGACTACGATATCTGGCGGTTGGGTGCCATGACTTCTTTTCTAAATACTGATTTAGAAGAGAACGTCTATAAGAACACAGCCAGAGGTCTTCGTAAACAGTGGGAGCAGCGGAAACGTGTGCAAGTTGCTTTACATAATGAAACAGGCATCGCGGAGTTGGAACACCTGTTTTGATGGATTAGTCAAAGAAGTTGACATCATCTAAATGGTAGATGAACCTTGTATAAACAAAAAGGTAGTAGAGAGTATGGTGACGATCCTCGTAGAGTACGTGGATGACATACTCTTGTTAGGGAAGGAGTTTCCTATGCTACACTCGATCAATCTCCGCTTATCACAAAGATTTTCCATATAGGATCAAAGTGATACCTACTAAATCCTAAGCTTTGGATCTATAAGATAGATCTAATTGAATGTTAGGATACTCACTAGTTGTAGTGAGATGGTATCAATCGATCCTGGGGAGAATCACTGGAAGTGTTCCAGGGTGATAAAGACGACTGAATGTCAGTCACAGGCACTGTCTTTACCCTCAGTAAAGGGACGGTATGTTGGAAGAGTTCCAAGCTCGATACCGTGGCAAACTAGACGATAAAGGCTGGTAACATCGCTATTAAAGATACTACCAAAGAGGAAGTTTGGGTGTACATTGGTTCATAAGATGAACTAGGTTCCTGCCATTGTATGACAATGGAAGCGTGGCTTCGACCCTGGAACCCTGGTCCCATCAGTGACCCAGACATATTCTGAAGCAGCATCACCTGATCATGGAGATAGTTGATCTCCAGGGTGATCGAGGTTAGGAGAGTAGACTCAGAGGAGAACACGGCGGATCCACTCACGAAGGCCTTTTCCTAAAGAGAGACTTTATGGGATGGTTGAGTATGTGATACTGCAACCACTGCTACAGATGGCCCTAGTGCAAGTGGGAGATTGTTAGTTATATGTATGCCCTAGAGGCCATTACTGTACATTGGATGTATATTGTAGTGGATGCTGGGACATATATAGGTAGGACTTTCTTGCTCGACATGATAGTATGCTACTGGTTGCTCTTTATCTTAACATGTATACTTTCTGTCTCTCTGATTACATGTTGATAAAGCCCTTAGGATGTTTACTCGACTTCCAGGACTATGATGCAGATCATACTAGTGGGGCCTGGGTAGTCAATGAGTACATTCTTCATTGTTCCTAGTCGTGGGAATATCGAGACGGGGCATCGATATTCCAGAGTAGACTAGCGCATATCTTCTCGACCCATGCGATGGGCGATGGATGATCCCATATCCATTGGTGTTTGACATCGAAGATGGTATGCGGGTGCTCAGTGGAGACTGGGTACACTGAACGGACTCGCCGAGAACTCCCAGATGGTATTATACCTCACGTCAGATGGCAGTTCTCTGGTGACACTGGTACAGCTTAGTCTGTTGACCCGAGATCGTCATAGAGTCTTGTGTGTCTCCCACTGTGCTTTGATTTCCACCCTACCACGGCTCTACTGAGTTGTGCAAACAGGTGGTTTTTGGGTACAGTCCCGATTCACATGGAGGCAATGAGCGATAGGAGGGGATTCGTCTCTCCCGGTATTGGGGGTTGATGTTGTGCTATGCTCGACTGGCCATAACAGAAAATCCCTGGCCAGGGTTGCAGTGATATACTGGTAAGAGTTATCAGTAGTTTCACGAATGTTATGGACCTCAAGTCTCCATGACTTATCGAGCTATTGGGGTCTGACGTTTACCACCCCTAGGCGAGATATGCGAAATATCAGACGAACAGACCGGACTGTATGGTAAGTGTTACCGGTTGGATTCACAGGAGTGTGAGCGGGCTTGCTCGTCGATCTTCTGATCGCTCAAAACCCGGGTGGCCGTTACGTTTAGCAGACCGCTTGCGGCTTGTGGGTGTTTGATATGATCAACATCTGCTGCCGGCGTATTGACGAGCCTTTAGAGTCCTACACAGAGGTTTCCTGGCTCAAGCGAAACGAAATAGGAGCGCATATGAGATATGTGCGGGACCGAGAATAATGCATGTATGTGATACCGTATTCTATTCTCGCGATGAATGTATCGATTAGTTATATGCGATATAACCTAGTTATCGAATCAAGGATTGATCCGATAAGACGATACGTTGGATACTGGCCGGTTATATGCGACATGACCGGATCATTGAATCAAGTGTTGATTTAATGATTTAATGTATAATTATATATATATGATATATTACTTTGCATTAACTAGTATTGGTTCACTTTAAATGGATTTACTCACTTGTATTGCACATTGTATATGTGATATATTTTTGTGCACATGATTGTATCATGTTTGATGATACATTCTTTCTTGGTTTTGTGTAAAGTATTGAACCATGGTTAGTTAGTGGTTAGGGTATCATTTCATTTTCTTATTCATTTATCTTTTTATTTATTTCATTTGAAAAGAAAAAGATAAATGAATGGTGGCTATTTTTGTTTTTAGTTGAAGATTCATGAAGCATTGACTTAGTCACCATTCTTGTCTCATGCCTAACCCTAACCACTCATCTAACCTAAGTTAAGTCTCTACAATAAACCATGGTTGAAAATATGATAAGTATTGTATTTTCTTTTCTATTTTAATTTAACTTATCATATCTTCTTCTTCTTCTTCATCTTCATCAACATGAAGAAAGCTAGTGGCCATTAATGGCAACTAGTGAAATTGAGTGAGAAATCCAATTCTAAAGTCTACCCACTTTCTATTTCTTCATCCTCTACCTCTTGCCAAGTTGTATAGGGTGTTTACTTCACAAGTTTTCAAAGCTTGGTGAAGTTGGAGCTTGTTCTTGTGATGCCTCGACATAGATCATCTTCGGCATCGAACCGACGATCAAGCCCGCCCATTCTTCGATGATGCCAATGCTAGAGTCGTGAGTTCGATTTGGACAGCGGAGGGAGATCATCGTGGAGCTCACGAAGTGGTGGACCGGATCTACAAAGGTTGTAGTCACTTTCCCCTAGCATTTAATTCGATTAATTGCTTGCTTTGCCTAAATATCTAGTTAACGATCCGTTCTAGGTTTTCTCGGCACCGTAATTTTTAGAAATTTGCATGTTTGATCACTTGTGAGACCTCACTAAGGTGCCTAGGAACCCTACAGATTTCTCCATTTTTGGTGACTCCATCGACGAGTGTTTAAGACACCTTGACGCAGTTCTTACCCGCTGTAGGGATAAGAACCTAACTTTGAATTGGGAGAAGTGCCATTTTATGGTACGAGAAGGCATTGTCTTAGGACATGTCATCTCGCAAAACAGCATAGAGGTTGATAGAGCCAAAATTGAAGTCATTTCTAATCTTCCTCCTCCTAAATGCGTCAAAGACATCCGAGCTTTCCTCGGCCATGCCGGATTTTATAGACGGTTCATCAAGGATTTTAGCAAGATTGCTAGACCCTTGACTCTCTTATTGGCCAAGGACACAACATTTGATTTCGACTCAACTTGCATGGAAGCATTCGAGTCTTTGAAACACTCTCTCATTTCTGCGCTCATTCTTTCATCTCTAGACTGGACGCACCCCTTCCAAATCATGTGCGACGCATCAGATTTTGCCATTGGTGCTGTTCTTGGACAGCACATTAATAAAATGCCGCACGTGATTTATTACACTAGCCATACATTAAATGAGGCCCAACTAAACTACACAACAACAGAAAAAGAGTTTTGAGCAGTTGTGTTTGCACTTGAAAAATTTCGGCCTTATTTAATCAGCTCTCCAGTCATTGTGTATACGGATCATTCAGCTCTTCGCCACCTTTTTGCGATGAAGGATGCTAAATCGAGGCTAATACGTTGGATCCTCTTGCTACAAGAATTTGACCTTGTCATAAGGGACAAAAGAGGATGTGAAAACGTAGTAGCCGATCACCTTTCATGACTTCCTTCTTCTCCTACACTTGAACTTCTTATCACTGATGCTTTTCCCGATGAGCAACTCTTGACCGTTTCTTGCGAACCATGGTTCGCTGATATAGTAAACTACTTAGCTACCGGCTTGATACCTAAAGATTGGTCGAAACAGGATAAACTTCAATTCTTGTCCCAGGCAAAGCATTTTTACTGGGATGAACCTTATCTTTTTAAATACTGTTCCGACAAAATCATTCGTCGGTGTGTACCGGAAAATGAGTTTAAGAGTGTGCTGTCTTTTTGCCACGATCAATCATGTGGCGGGCACTTTGGCCCAAAGAAGACAGCCGAAAAAATCTTGCAGTGTGGTTTCTATTAGCCACGACTCTTTAAGGATGCATATGAATACTGCAAGACTTGCTCCCGGTGCCAACACTGGGCCGGATATCGCGGAAAAACGAAATTCCGCTCCAACCAATTTTGGTTGTGGATGTTTTTGAAGTTTGGGGAATAGACTTCATGGGACCATTTCCCAATTCTTTTGGGAATATTTATATTCTTTTGGCTGTTGACTACGTTTCAAAGTGGGCCGAGGCTGTGCCTAGCCGAACGAATGACAATAAGGTTGTCGTTCGATTTCTTAAAGAACACATCTTTTCTCGATTTGGGCACCCTCGAGCGATCATAATTGATAATGGTTCTCACTTTTGCAATAGGACTTTTGAGTCCTTAATGCGCAAATATTCTATTACCCACAAGCTGTCAACGCCATACCATCCCCAAACATGTGGGCAAGCCGAGGTTTCAAATCGGCAAATCAAGCAAATCTTGGAGAAAACGGTGTCTAAAAACCGTAAAGATTGGTCACTCAAACTGATCGATGCACTATGGGCTTTCCGTACTGCATACAAGACCAATCTTGGTTTGTCTCCATACCGACTTATGTACGGGAAGGCTTGCCACCTCCCAGTAAAGATTGAGCATAAGGCATTTTGGGCTATCAAAGAGTTGAATTTATCATTAGGAGATGCGGGCAGCAATCGAAAGCTGCAGTTAAATGAACTAGAAGAGCTGCGGGACGAGGCTTATGATAATGCCGTAATTGTTAAGAACCGAACTAAGGTGTTCCACGATAAAAACCTTTTGCGAAAATCTTTTAGACCTAGTCAACAGGTTTTACCCTATGATACTCGGTTACATTATCACCCCGGCAAGCTCCATTCTAGGTGGAAAGGTCCATTTATAGTTCGCACAGTTTATCCGCACGGTGCAGTCGATCTTGAAAATTCTGAGGACGGTACTTTATTCAAAGTTAATGGACATCGATTGAAACCGTTCCTCACAGCGGACCATTCGGAGGAGCTCCTGTTGTTGCAGGAGCCGATTTACACTGATTGATTTTCCTCCACTTTCACCCCCGAATTTCCAATCAATTTTTCCAAAACTTTATTTCAAATAAGTTTGGGGGGTGTATCATTTGTAAATATGTTAATAAGAAGGACATTGCCAACATTATTGACCCTCTTTGTGCAGCATGACAGTGAGGACACTGTCCAGTTTATGTTTGGGGGTATGCTCGGTACTTCTTCTTCCTTCGCATTCATATGTATATTTTTGCATTTGCATATTTATTTGAAAACCCATAAAAATTGAAAAACTTAGAAAATTATAAAAAGTATTGTATTCAATTTTGGCCATATTTAACTTAAGTTTGACGGATAGGTTAACTGGCTACGAACAACTAGATCTTAGACTTAGTAAATTAAAAACCCTAAAAATAACCTTCTTTAAAGATTAACGGTAGAAAGTATATGTCTTCGTAGTTTATTTAGAATTAGGCAAATTTTAGGTTCACATCATGGGTTAAGTCGAAATAAAGGAAAAGTATTGATTTTTATTAGAGTATAAGTTTGAAAAATAATTCCTAGCTTAAGTATAGATTCTGAAAATGTATACCCTACAAATTGCACAATCACGCACCTTGAAACTTGGAATAGTAGAGGAGACCTTGAAATGCTCTTGTCTAAAATCCTTAGTATGATGAAAAAAAATTACTCAAGTGTGAATAAAGAATAAAAAAATGAACACTAGTTTTTGTGATTACTTAAGGCTGCAAAAATAGAAAAAATATTTAGCGAGGGTGCTTCATCAGCTAGTGCCTTAGACCAACTGTTTTTGGGAGTCGCTGCTAAAAAGCCTTGGGTGTTGCAAGACTAGGAAGTACGCTTTAAAGTGCAAACGCATCATGTAATCGGTCGTTGGTATCTCAAGAAGTATTATCGGTCGCATGAAGGATGTGTAAGCAAAAATTCAATTAAAAATTTAACAACTAATAAGTACTTTGGACAACGGAAAAGGGTATGATTGCTTGATTTGAATTTCCAAGTGTAGGGGTGATTTATACACACACGTGGGGATATATGATTAGAGTTTAGATAAGGGAAAGTAATGAAGAATAGAACTTGTATCTTTAGTAGAGTTGATAGAAAAATTCCTAAGTGGAGATAAAACCCTAGAAGGAAAACTTAAGAAATGCTGAAAGCTTAGTGAGTCTATAGAACATATATAATATTAAGTTAAATGATGATGAAGTGTGAAAAATATGGGTGGATAATTTACAAGTCGACGATAATAGAATTCCTTGTTAGAAAACCTAATTGGAGAATTAAAGTCAAAAAGCCAAATTGATAGGATTTTGTGGGTAGTATCCGCTGAAAACCCTCAGGAGACAACACTCCTCCTACTAGGGACACCTAGAGGTTTAACGGCTTGTTGCACGTGCTCAGTGCAATCGCGTTTCCCTGCGAAAATGCGGTTAGGTTTTTGTAGAGAATAAAAAATAAGTTTTCTCGAGGACGAGCAAAAGATAAGTTTGGGGGTATTTGTTCATACCATAATATTGCATTATTATATTCCCCATTCTTATTCGTTTTATAAATAAACAGGTGCTTTTGATGCATGTCTGCTACATATTACAGGTTACAGGTTCTTGGAGCGAAAACAGTGAAAAAGACAAAAAAAGATACAAAAGAAGGATTTTTGACCAACAAGTAGAAGGATCCTAGTCAAGCCTAGACGAAGAACAGTTCACAATTGTACAAGGCAATGCAAGGTCCAAAATGTCAAAATGAACAGTTAAAAGACCACTATAAGTTTTCACCGAAAGATTTGGAGAAGACCCAGAATCCAAATAGAGAAAAGAACCAAAGAAATAAAAAGCCTAAAGAGTACAAAAGGATCCCAGAAAAAATTACCTGATGAACTCACCAAGGGGCCACGGAACCGCGGCCCTACCCCCACCCATGCCGCGGTTCCGCGGTCGTCTATCGCACGTGTCGGTGCAGAAAACTTTTGGCGGTGCGTCGGTGCTTTTGTTGGGATTGTTAGGGGGTATTTTTGTAACAGCAGATGTGCGAGTCATTTGTAACCCTAATTTTCCTATCCCCTATAAATATGTATTCTAAATATTGTATGAGGGATGCCTCTTTTTGATAAATAAAAATTCAGATTCAATTGAAGTTGGGAGAGCATCATTCTTGTAAGTTCATTTTTATTTTCTGCCTTAGTTTTCTAATTAAATTCTTGCCCTAGATAAATCATTCCTTTGCCCTAATTTAATCTAGTGTAGAATCTCTTAACCTGCAGTAGGTAACTAATCTATTTGATCGAAATAATACATACGATAAAAATTATGTTTTTAACAGATCCCTTAATGAGCGAGTAATTTCCTTGCTTGTTAGGGTTAGGAATAGGGAGGAGTTTGAGAGATGAAGATCTCTCATCTCTTTCGTGCCCAATCATTTGTAAAAATTAGAACTTCATACATGCATGCATGATCCACTCCCTAAGGCACCCTACCCACGAGGTAACGGTGAAACCGTAGTATAAAGGACCGGGCATGCATGACTTCCATGAAAGTTAGAGCAATTATTAGGAAAAGTCGGATAAGGATCTAGAGGAAGAAACTTCGTTTCTTCCCAATCATCCTAATCCCCTTTACTAATAATTGCTATAACTCCTAAAAGATTTAATTTAGGGCATTGAAAGAGGTGTGAAATTTAATCTTACCAAACTCCACCTTAGACCTAATCCTAGCAAGTTTCTTAACTCTCGTACAACTTAGTTTTTAGATTTAATTAAAAGACCAAACACCCATTGGAATTAGCTCGTATGAACACTTAGGAAAATTAACACCATCCCTGTGGACCGACCCGTACTCACCGGCTAGCTGCATGCGACGCCGTTCTTGATTGCGGTAAATTATTTTTGATCGTAACCTCCTTCATAATCAGGAGTATGGTAAAACTGAAAGTGATTCCAGAACCGCAAATGATTTTTGAAAATTTAATAGGACCTAAAGATTCAATCAGTTTGACATTCCATTAGCCACTCCGCAGATATGGTGGGTAACCACAGGCACCCGAGAGGTACTCCGGTAGCCTCAAGGACGGTGACAGGGAGGTTCTTGTTTACCCAGACTTGCCATTGTTGCTGTTCCAGACTATGAGACCCGGCAGGAGGATCAGTATAGCGTCGTTCTAAACTAGCTTTAGATGTGTACGTGTATATGACTCTGCCAGACGGTTGTCGTCGTCAGTGGGAGCAGCGGAAGCATAGTGGACAAGTAGCTTATGTCTATTTATAGACTAAAGCAGATATAGCAGCGATAATCATCTATTTTTGAAGTGGCGGTCATAGGTTTTTACTTCATCAGAATAGGGGATGGATCTGTTAAGAAGGTAGTAAGGTGTGATGTCCTGGTATTTAGATGACATACCCAGAGTAGTAAGTAATATTCCTATACTACGATCGGTTATACTGTGGTTGTCACACAGAGAATTCTCCACATAGGATATGGATATTATATCAGACATTCTGGCTCCTAGATCTATGGTTTTAGATCTAGATTTAGGTAGTTTCCCAATCTGTGTACTTAGACAACATTCTGAAGGTGTTTTAGAATGGACGACTCCTGGCATGGTGGTGTACCTCCAGGTGATGGAGTCACCCTCTCTAAAGGTGTCTTACAGACTAAAGGGGAGAGGGAAGCGCATGATTGCCATATCACTTGTTTAGGCAATTGAGTCAATCATGAGATGTCAAGTACCACACCAGATGTTGTTTTTGCACTAGATGCAATAAGTTAAGATATTAATACAATCCTGGAGAAATGTTCGAAAGCAGTTTTAGAACATAAGTTAATGTTCTAAGGATTTGATAACGACAGCCTCCTTCGGGAGACGGTTATCATTCCAGGCGTTCAAGTTGATCTGGTTGACAGAGTGACTGTCAGAGTTATAGTTTTCCCTCTGACGAGGGGCAGTTGTTTGGACAGGTGGTCTAAGCGGATACTGAGGGAGGCATGGCACAGGATACTGATTAAGTTCAGTTGACAATATAGTCTAAGAAATTTGGATTTGGAGTTCATTTGTGAACTAGGTCCCATCAGATATCCAAACATATTCTAAGACAAGTATTGCTCGTTTCGGGAGATGGCTTTCTCCGCGAACTTGAGATTAAGAGAGACATAGAAAGAAACATCAGGGCGGATCCACTCAATTAGGATATTTCTCGAACGCAATAGTTTCGCAAACGAGCTTTGGAGGTATCACACGGGCTGTGAGTATGCAACATCGCAATAAATAGCCTTGAGTGCAAGTGGGAGATTGTTGGATATAGTGACTCAAAGTCAATTATTGGATCGCAGGCACGTGATTGCAATGATTGAGGGAGGACTGATCAGTAGAAAATAATGCATTTTTTAACACGTCAATTTCCCTACTATTTGCAATCATCTAAAGGTGTTCGGTATGAATATAGCACATATTAGCAATTCGTCTGCAAAATATCAAATAACGTGTGTTATACATTATAACCGGCATTTTGAGGGAAATTGATTGTTTATTATTACACGCATGACCTTTTGTATATCGCAACATTTGTCTCGAGATTGTGTGCAGGAAACTTCATGTCAAAGAGCCGGAATCACAAAAGTGCAGATAAAATGCATCAAGTCAAAGACTTGAGATCTGGCATCAACCAAGAAATAAGTAGAATATTCCAGGCATCAGAAATGTATCCAAATACCAACATGAATCAGATCCAGAAAATTGAGCTTCCAAGCCCACCATATGGCCGCGGATCCGCGGCCAAGTCGGCCTATCCGTCGTGGATCCACGGCCTGGTGAGATCATCAGCTGTCACGTCCCGAAAGTATGGAATATGACCGGCACATAAACTACGAAACGTCTCGAGGCGTACGTAATCTAAGTAAGTCGAAAACCCAGAAATCCAAACCAAGAAAAGTAGTAGAGTGAAGGAAAACCAATATAAACAAGTAGTTTTAATAGCATAAGCCGACTTATGCGGTTTTTAAAAAAAACATCAATATTTCCCGAAAATTTCGGCAGAGTCTCCTTTGTAAATACTGGCTCCCAAACGGGATACAACATGAATAGTATACGAAATCAATAAAAGGCATCCCCAAGCGGGAGCTAGCTCTTTGTCAATCGACGGTCACAACCACACAAGTAATGTAATATACAAGCCAAGGGTGAGGATCAAAACTCAAAAGGAAACTCAACACCACAAGAAATATAACGCGCGACTCTAAGGTCGAAAGAATAACATCACTGGTCTCAATCTCAAAATAAAAACATGGTTGGTTGATGGAACTTCTAGATACAACAGAGTAACAATATACAAGTTATATAATGGGGGGTACGATACAAGTAAACCCACCTACTAGCAAATCTCCCGAAGGAAACTATGCCCGCAAGCCGTAATGAAACCTGTACGGCAAACCTGCAAGAAACTGAGGCACAACGGGGGTGAGTTGCCAACTCGTGAATAGAAAAACATCTACGCACAGAAATCGCATAAATAACGCAACCTAGGTCAATGATCATAATATATCCTCAAATATATGAATAACATGCAGCCTATAACAATGGCTAGGGTAATATCTAACCCGAGTGTGATCTCATGTGCCCGTGTCAGTGCCTCAGGTAGCAATATATCATATGAATGAGGTATGAATGCATGAAAACAGAATACATGTAAATGAAGGAATTGTTTTCATAAATTAGTGAGATTTCCTTTGTATTTTTAAAATGAGGTATCATAAATGAAATCAGCATCAACAGTGTCTAGCATCGACACAAAACTTAAATCTCAATGTCTCAAAACCTCAGGCTCCGGCTATCCGGACTGGCCTGTATCATCAAATCTCAGTACCTCAATATCTCGAAATCTCAATGTCTCAATCTCAATATCTAGGGCGCCGTCAGTCCAGACCGGCCCCTACCATCCATCTCAAGACCACGACGGAATCCTCCGGATATCCGATGCGTCGGGTAAAATCACCGGTAGGTAGTCTCCCCCTGCCAGGCTCAGCGTCATCACCACGAGCTTCTTGCCCTGGGGTACCTTACCGGGCCCACCATGTACCAGAAACGGTTCATCCGCCTCCTCGAATCGGGTCTCGAAATCCATCAGCAAACTCATGGTGGACGACTCATACATCATGGGAAAACCGCATTTTTATTTAAAAAGAGAGAAAGCAGTTTATATATGTTTTGCGGTTTTCCTCCAAATCCAGAAAGTATCATGGAAATTCGAATCATCAATAGCATGTAAAACCATGAATATATGCATGAGCATCCATGAATGCGGCATATAATGAATAACAGTATGCATGAAGTGACAAGTAACAACTACAATGTCTAAACTAGCATATAAGGCAGGCAACTAATCATCATGTTAAAACTACTAGTTAACAAGCTACATTAGGCAATAATATTTTCTAAGGTGTGCGTGACATGGCAATTACCGATGAAGATGTGTGTGAGCCGGCAAGTAAGTGTACGTGGTACATACGCATCATCGGTAATGGTGATGGTATCCTAACAGCATGATATCAATAATGAAATATGAATTTCAAAAAGTATGCGATGCGGAGCAATAGCAATAATATGCGGGAGCTGAATACTAGACACAACGGTAACTAAACTGCATTACCCTAATATAAGTCCTACAATAGTGCCTTTTGAAATAACACGAATCGCAGTGTTTTGAAAATAAGGGCTACGGTGTTTTTAAGAAAAGATACGTCTTTTGAAATATCCGTAGAATCCCTTGACCTGTCTTTTAAAATACCCATGATTCGTTAGTTTTGAAATAGGTAGGAGTCTAATCTAGTCTAACAACTACACTAAACTATACGGCTGAACTAACAAGCTGAACTACAGGTAAGGAAACCGCCTAACATCTGAGTCGATACATATACATACCTGTATATATATTAGTCGGTGATCCCGCCTCAATAATATCATATCCGATACCATATCTAAAATCAGACATCCCAAGTCAAGAGTGCGGATCAATCATCAATATATAGCTCGTACGTAAATCCGTCGTACGGCATCCCCAAATCTGGGTACGGATCAATACCATACTCAACACAGTGTTCATCTGGTATCCTCTGTATCAAGATCATCATCTGGGGTACTGACCTATGTCTAGTACACTACTAAAATCACTATTCATATGGCATCGTCATCCAAAGATCCGCTATAACATCAGGACGTATCTCAAGTACGAATCTTGCCATATCACCGATCTCACGGCCTCAACTCAAATCTTATCTCAATCCTAAGTATCATCCGCAAAACCAGTATGTGAACACCTTGTCTCATACCTAGGTGAACACATAACTATAAAGAATCACATGAGCACATATAAATAGGAATGTATGCAAGTATGTATTTGTGTATGTGTAGTGCAATACTACCCTAGGGTCGCAACACTAAAATAATCCAACACACCAATATCCATCCTAAACATCGTTATTAATCCCAAATAACATATAATAATTGTTGGTGTGTATACGCATCCGTATACACCACCACGGACTGCGGGGGTGCTATACGCCATCCACCCGACTTCTCCCCGTAGATATAAATCTACTCATCTGGTCCTCGCTCGCCGGTGCCGACGTCGCCACGCACTTGCTTGTCGTCTCGAAGTCCACATGGGGTACCTACATATCATAACGCACCGTATCGCATTAAAACCAAATTCGAAATCGAAATGGCATACGAAAATCAAATCGGCACGCGTATCACGCATAGGTCAAAACCTATCGCCTACGCATGCAAGAATAGTCAAACCAACCCTCGATGTCGATGTACAAACGTCAAACCATCGAGAAAACCCAAACACACTCATTTGCGCATCCACGAACACTAACTATAATATAAAATAGGTTAAAATTCACAAAAACACCAAATTCACCTTAGAAGCCATTTTTCCGAAAATCTAGCAAGCCAAAGTTACCCGTTTTAGTACAAAACTCGACGTTTAAACAAATCTAGCGGCCATAATACTTATTAAATATCTTAAATAAGTCATAAAAACAATTTCCATAATTTAATCCCAATAAATTTCATTAACCCCAAAATTCTAGTTTACAAAATACCCAATTTTAACAATTTTATAGCAAAAATAAACAAACAACAATTTAGCTTGGATTTTCATGAACTAAAGGCATTAAACCAATCAATATAATATTAATAATGATATGAAACCATAATTATATTTAATCTAAAGCATTTAATAATTTTCCAAAACCCTAGTTAGCAAAATGGCTTAATTAGACAAATTTTAAAATAACAATTAGCAAACTAGTTACTAGGTAAGATTTTATATGCCATGATATGTTAAATTATACACTTAAACCATGATCAAATGATATAAAACCCTAACTTGATCCATACCCAATTCTAGAATTTCCAAACTTGAAACTAAAGCCTAATTAACACTTAAATAAATTAGCTTTAAGAAATTAACTAACAAATTAAGCAAAAGGTTTAGAAATTATACCCAAAAACATTTCAAGATCCACAAGCACCCATAGACTCCCAAATTGAAATCTTATTCCCCAGATCCATGCTAGATAGGCAAATGAAAAATGGGTAGGAGTTGGATTTTGATTTTGTTTTGATTTTGGATGGAATTTGATGAATTTTTGAAAGAGAGGGGAGGGGCTGCAGGAATTCAGAAATGGCTCGGCCAATGAGGGGGGAAAAGAGAGTGTGAGGTGATTGGAGAGAGAATGGGGTCAAAAGTCCACCTTTTACTTCTATCATTCTCTTTTCTTTTCTTTTCTTTTCTTTCATTTCTTTTGCAACACATGTGGGGACAATTGAGGGGGGGCTGCTGAATTCAGCCATGGAAAAGGAAAGTGGGTGTGTGTGAGTGTGGGTATGGGTGTGGAGTGATGAAAAATGATAAATACTATACCCTAAACATCCATTTACACTAAATTCACTAAAAAAGCCTTTTTTCTTCAATAATTTCTAAACCGTTTTGGCAAACGATTTCGTTTCAGAAACAATATTTTAAAATTTTGTTTATTGTGCCAAGAATTATAAAATTTGTATCAACCCATTCCAATTTGTAATTTTCCCTGATTAAATGTATTACTGACGGCTTAAAATAATATTAAAATAATTAATTTAGGAAAATTTTCAGAAAATTTGAAATTTCACCAGTGGCTCAATAAACACCAAATAATAGCAATTACATAGCTAGAATATGTATATTTAATTTTTATAATAAGATATTTGTATTTTGACTTTTTACAGAAAACCTCCTTATTTTACCGATTTTCCGAAATTTCACCGAAACGATTTTCAAAACGCTACAATCTTCCCCCCTTAAAAAAATTCGTTCCCCGAATTTAAAGTAAAACTCCCCCCAAATAATAAAACATCTAAACCAAAACCATCAAGTCGTCGGGGCTCCAAAATTGTAAATACATAAACAAATCGTAGCGCAGCGCATGCGCATGAAAAATGAGCATATAACTCAAAATCAAAACTCCGTCAAGCATCCCGCAATCATCAGAGCCATGGAAAAGACACAAATGTAAAATCCAATACAAAACCAATATGATATAACTCGAAACTATACACGTAAATATCAAATCTATATATGTAAATATCTGAAGGAAATGCATGCCAAATCTCTTAAAGTCGCTATGCAATGCGCATAATACTGCACAGTAGCGGACGTCTATCATAAGAAAATAACCATATACATATATAACTTTTGTTTAAAAATTACGTTCCGCCGTTTTGAGAAACAATTTAGAAGGGTCTCCTTATCTTAAACATTTCGTGTCATATCAGACACGTAGGTAAATACTGAGATTATAACTCACTTTTGGAATTCCCTTCGATAGCTATCAAATGCATGCAAAATACATTCAGGTACTATCCTGTGACTAGTCCTGCTCAATACGAAAACACATAGCAATATCATAAAAATGTACTGCTCTATAAGAAATCAATCCCAAAATATATATATGAATGCAATGTGCGTCTGGTGCGCACGGAAACCGAATCCATGAATGTGTTATACATATGCACAGAAACAACATCTAAGTGCATCGGGTGTGCACGAAACATCTGTCAAGGGCAACAGGTGTGCCTGACAACAAAACAGGTGTATCTGACATGCACGAAGAATCTCGGTTTAGTGCATCTGGTGTGCACCAAAATCATATCTCAAAACATGCGCTCAATATGCGCGAAAATCCAAAACCGGTGCATCCATCATGCACGAAATCATGAAATCCAATATCAAGCGCTGAACACGCGCAAAATCCAATCAGGTGCACAAAACAATATCGAATATCACAATTGAAATCTAAGTCCAGTGCATCTAAGTGCACAAAATGCTTATCACTGCACTGCAAGCATATATGAATCATACCGAGTGCAAAAACCAAATCGTGTGCGTATATGTGCACAAAATCAACTCCCCTGTATGAAATTCATACAATCACAAACATGAGAAACCAAGGCACGAAAACGATATCAAGTGCAACAACCGTGCAAAAATCGTAAATACTCAGCAGGTGCGACCATGGTCCATGAAGACAAATATCATGAAACTCAATCATCAAAATCAATCATGCGAATAGATCGCCCAAAATACGCAAAATCAAGCATGGCGGAATAGTCCCGCTCAAGCACATCCTCCAAGAATCTCTGGCCAACTGTCCTGATCACCCAAAGCATATCACGTCGACGATCCTGAAACCTGGCCTGCTAGTGTGCGTAACATGACCACTCCTGGGTCCGAGTCTTCTCGTAATTTATTCCAGAAAAGTCCTGTCGAGGTCTATCCCAAATCTCGTCTCTGCCGAACTGTCCGGAAGTCATCATCCTTTACTATATCTGTTTCCTGTTCCGTAACGGCTGCATACTCATCGCGACTCATTCTGGAAGGTACATCCCAGTACAATGCCTCGGCATGCGTATCGCATCTTTGATGTCGGCGGAGTGGAACGTCGTCTCATCAAGATATCGTACGAACCTCTTACTCCACTTTCTCTAATGTCGACTGCTTCGGACCCGTCTCGTCGTGGCTGCATGGACTGAGCTCCAACGGCTATCCTCGTATCTGGAGTCTCCCAAGAAATGCATCTCACCACCTAGCATCCTAATGAAGTCGAACCATCCGATCGATTCGTCAAAACCTCATAATCCACCAAGTGCTCAACATCTTGGGTACAGTTTAACAGTATCGAGTACGTACCACAGCATCGATGGCCCAGCCGTAGAAGGGCAAACCCAAGCCTCACTAATGGCGCCGCGGAACTGCCGCAAACCCTAAGGTTCAAAGGCTTTCACATGGTCATTAAGTCGAGTTAGGGTTTCATTCTTCTAGAGGGTCCATAGAATTGCCAGCATGTCTTTCCGAATACTTTAAACCTGGAATAATAGGTTTCCAACATTCGATCGTCTCTGTCGACTCTCTACGTCTCCGCGTGAAGTCGTCTCTAGCTGGAACCAATCTATATGATGACCTCACATCGGGGTAGGCGAACGAACCACCTGTCCTAGCCATTCATCCTTGGGTGACTAGCGACCTTCTAGCATCTATTAGTATAACTCGTCCCGCAATAGCTCCAACATATGGGGCGATATCTCGTCACTCGCAGCAACAACTGGCTCACTCGTCTGCACGCTGAACAGTGCCCCAATCATCATGAGTAAGCACTACACCAACGGTCATCAAAATCTGGCTGGCCTCTGTCAGTGGCTCAATCCTCTAGTTCTGATCGGCACGTCCAAGTAATCTCATACAGCGATCCATCAAACGCTCGGGGCGTAAAAACACAATAAAAAGACACATCTCCGCAATCGTGTGTCGCCGGAATTTCGTCCTGGTCAGTCCTCGTTCGTGACGAGCTCGTGCTGACCGCAACTCTAGCGATAGCTCTACCTGCCCGTAATCGTGGCAGCAAAACCATAACTGGTACCGATGAGGCTAGATCAGGAATGAATATAATACTGAACAAAGAAATGTACATCCTAAGGCTTCTTAAGTGGAGTAGCGTATCGTAAATATGCCGCGGAACATATCCACGGTACGTCACTCTACTTTAGTCACCTATTCCATCAACCAAGGGTCATCCTACGCTCCGAAGGTAAAACCTAACACTCTGATACCAACTTTGTCACGTCCCGAAAGTATGGAATATGACCGGCACTTAAACTACTAAACGTTTCGAGGCGTACGTAATCTAAGTAAGCCGAAAACCCAGAAATCCAAACCAAGAAAAGTAGTAGAGTGAAGGAAAACCAATTTAAACAAGTAGTTTTAATAGCATAAGCCGAATTATGCGGTTTTTAAAAAAAACATCAATATTTCCCGAAAATTTCGGCAGAGTCTCCTTTGTAAATACTGGCTCCCAAACGGGATACAACATGAATAGTATACGAAATCAATAAAAGGCATCCCCAAGCGGGAGCTGACTCTTCGTCAATCGACGGTCACAACCACACAAGTAATGTAATATACAACGCCAAGGGCGAGGATCAAAACTCAAAAGGAAACTCAAAACCACAAGAAATATAACGCGCGACTCTAAGGTCGAAAGAATAACATCACTGGTCTCTATCTCAAAATAAAAACATGTTTGGTTGATGGAACTTCTAGACACAACAGAGTAATAATATACAAGTTATATAATGGGGGTACGATACAAGTAAACCCACCTACTAGCAAATCACCCGAAGGAAACTATGCCCGCAAGCCGTAATGAAACCTGTACGGCAAACCTGTAAGAAACTGGGGCACAACGGGGGTGAGTTGCCAACTCGTGAATAGAAAAACATCTACACACAGAAATCGCATAAATAACGCAACCTAGGTCAATGATCATAATATATCCTCAAATATATGAATAACATGCAGCCTATAACAATGGCTAGGGTAATATCTAACCCGAGTGTGATCTCATGTGCCCGTGTCAGTGCCTCAGGTAGCAATATATCATATGAATGAGGTATGAATGCATGAAAACAGAATACATGTAAATGAAGGAATTGTTTTCATAAATTAGTGATATTTCCTTTGTATTTTTAAAATGAGGTATCATAAATGAAATCAGCATCAACAGTGTCTAGCATCGACACAAAACTTAAATCTCAATGTCTCAAAACCTCAGGCTCCGGCTATCCGGACTGGCCTGTATCATCAAATCTCAGTACATCAATATCTCGAAATCTCAATCTCAATATCTAGGGCGCCGTCAGTCCAGACCGGCCCCTTACCATCCATCTCAAGACCACGACGGAATCCTCCGGATATCCGACGCGTCGGGTAAAATCACCGGTAGGTAGTCTCCCCCTGCCAGGCTCATCGTCATCACCACGAGCTTCTTGCCCCGGGGTACCTTACCGGGCCCACCATGTACCCGAAACGGTTCATCCGCCTCCTCGAATCGGGTCTCGAAATCCATCAGCAAACTCATGGTGGACGACTCATACATCATGGGAAAACCGCATTTTTATTTAAAAAGAGAGAAAGCAGTTTATATATGTTTTGCGGTTTTCCTCCAAATCCAGAAAGTATCATGGAAATTCGAATCATCAATAGCATGTAAAACCATGAATATATGCATGAGCATCCATGAATGCGGCATATAATGAATAACAGTATGCATGAAGTGACAAGTAACAACTACAATGTCTAAACTAGCATATAAGGCAAGCAACTAATCATCATGTTAAAACTACTAGTTAACAAGCTACATTAGGCAATAATATTTTCTAAGGTGTGCGTGACATGGCAATTACCGATGAAGATGTGTGTGAGCCGGCAAGTAAGTGTACGTGGTACATACGCATCATCGGTAATGGTGACGGTGTCCTAACAGCATGATATCAATAATGAAATATGAATTTCAAAAAGTATGCGATGCGGAGCAATAGCAATAATATGCGGGAGCTGAATACTAGACACAATGATAACTAAACTGCATTACCCTAATATAAGTCCTACAATAGTGCCTATTGAAATAACACGAATCGCAGTGTTTTGAAAATAAGGGATACGGTGTTTTTAATAAAAGATACGTCTTTTGAAATATCCGTTGTATCCCTTGACCTGTCTTTTAAAATACCCACGATTCGTTAGTTTTGAAATAGGTAGGAGTCTAATCTAGTCTAACAACTACACTAAACTATACGGCTGAACTAACAAGCTGAACTACAGGTAAGGAAACCGCCTAACATTTGAGTCGATACATATACATACCTGTATATATATTAGTCGGTGATCCCGCCTCAATAATATCATATCCGATACAATATCTAAAATCAGACATCCCAAGTCAAGAGTGCGGATCAATCATCAATATATAGCTCGTACGTAAATCCGTCGTACGGCATCCCCAAATCTAGGTACGGGTCAATACCATACTCAACACAGTGTTCATCTGGTATCCTCTGTATCAAGATCATCATCTGGGGTACTGACCTACGTCTAGTACACTACTAAAATCACTATTCATATGGCATCGTCATCCAAAGATCCGCTATAACATCAGGACGTATCTCAAGTACGAATCCTGCCATATCACCAATCTCACGGCCTCAACTCAAATCTCATCTCAATCCCAAGTATCATCCGCAAAACCAGTATGTGAACACCTAGTCTCATACCCAGGTGAACACATAACTATAAAGAATCCCATGAGCACATATAAATAGGAATGTATGCAAGTATGTATGTGTGTATGTGTAGTGCAATACTACCCTAGGGTCGCAACACTAAAATAATCCAACACACCAATATCCATCCTAAACATCGTTATTAATCCCAAATAACATATAATAATTGTTGGTGTGTATACGCATCCGTATACACCACCACGGACTGCGGCGGTGCTATACGCCATCCACCCGACTTCTCCCCGTAGATATAAATCTACTCATCTGGTCCTCGCTCGCCGGTGCCGACGTCGCCACGCACTTGCTTGTCGTCTCGAAGTCCACATGGGGTACCTACATATCATAATGCACCGTATCGCATTAAAACCAAATTCGAAATCGAAACGGCATACGAAAATCAAATCGGCACGCGTATCACGCATAGGTCAAAACCTATCGCCTACGCATGCAAGAATAGTCAAATCAACCCTCGATGTCGATGTACAAACGTCAAACCATCGAGAAAACCCAAACACACTCATTTGCCCATCCACGAACACTAACTATAATATAAAAAAGGTTAAAATTCACAAAAACCCCAAATTCACCTTAAAAGCCATTTTTCCGAAAATCTAGCAAGCCAAAGTTACCCGTTTTAGTATAAAACTCGACATTTAAACAAATCTAGCGGCCATAATACTTATTAAATATCTTAAATAAGTCATAAAAACAATTTCCATAATTTAATCCCAATAAATTTCATTAACCCCAAAATTCTAGTTTACAAAATACCCAATTTTAACAATTTTATAGCAAAAATACACAAATAACAATTTAGCTTGGATTTTCATGAACTAAAGGCATTAAACCACTCAATATAATATTAATAATGATATGAAACTATAATTATATTTTATCTAAAGCATTTAATAATTTTCCAAAAATCCTAGTTAGCAAAATAGCTTAATTAGACAAATTTTAAATAACAATTAGCAAACTAGTTACTAGGTAAGATTTTACTTGCCATGATATGTTAAATTATACACTTAAACCATGATCAAATGATATAAATCCCTAACTTGATCCATACCCAATTCTAGAATTTCCAAACTTGAAACTAAAGCCTCATTAACACTTAAATAAATTAGCTTTAAGAAATTAACTAACAAATTAAGCAAAAGGTTTAGAAATTATACCCAAAAATATTTGAAGATCCACAAGCACCCATAGCCTCCCAAATTGAAATCTTATTCCCTAGATCCATGCTAGATAGGCAAAAGAAAAATGGGTAGGAGTTGGATTTTGATTTTGTTTTGATTTTGGATGGAATTTGATGAATTTTTGAAGGTAAAAAGTTTGGGATTTTTGGAGAAGAGATGAGATGAGGGAAAGAGAGGGGAGGGGCTGCAGGAATTCAAAAATGGCTCGGCCAATGGGGGGGAAAAGAGAGTGTGAGGTGATTGGAGAGAGAATGGGGTCAAAAGTCCATCTTTTACTTCTATCATTCTCTTTTCCTTTCTTTCATTTCTTTTGCAACACAAGTGGGGACAATTGAGGGGGGGCTGCTGAATTCAGCCATGGAAAAGGAAAAATTGGCGTGTGTGAGTGTGGGTATGGGTATGGGGTGATGAAAAATGATAAATACTATACCCTAAACATCCATTTACACTAAATTCACTAAAAAAGCCTTTTTTCTTCAATAATTTCTAAACCGTTTTGGCAAACGATTTCGTTTCAGAAACAATATTTTAAAATTTTGTTTAATGTGCCAAGAATTATAAAATTTGTATCAACCCATTCCAATTTGTAATTTTCCCTAATTAAATGTATTACTGACGGCTTAAAATAATATTAAAATAATTAATTTCGGAAAATTTT
Source organism: Agapanthus africanus (assembly GCA_030015575.1). NCBI lineage: Eukaryota > Viridiplantae > Streptophyta > Magnoliopsida > Asparagales > Amaryllidaceae > Agapanthus > Agapanthus africanus. Next base: position 227,973,881 of record CM057345.1, on the reverse strand, counting down.
CAGAAAATTTGAAATTTCACCAGTGGCTCAATAAACACCAAATAATAGCAATTACATAGCTAGAATATGTATATTTAATTTTTATAATAAGATATTTGTATTTTGACTTTTTACAGAAAACCCCCTTATTTTACCGATTTTCCGAAATTTCACCGAAACGATTTTCAAAACGCTACATCAGCGCATCAAAATCTCCACGTGTCTTCTCTGTAATGGCCAGGCTTCCAGAAGACTTCCAAAGTGCACGTGGCTTTATCCAGAACGCTCGGACTGACAACCTTATCTTAGAGTATACCTTATTTTAGAATATTCCCTCTATCAAATTTCTTCTTGAAGACTCTCCCTAACAACCTAGCTTTGGAGGGAAGATTCTAAAGAGGTGAATAAAAAAAGAGATCTAGATCTAGGGTTTGTGGTTGTTGAATTTGAGGGTAAAAATTGTAGCAAGATCCAAATCAAAATCAACACAAATTGAGTGACACAATTTGATCCAAATCAAGATTCATCGAGTACCAATTCAAGCAAGCATCCAACGATCCTTTTGAAGCTACGCCGATCTTCATCCGAGCAAGAGATCCATGACGATCCGCCACTCAAGAAGACGATGCGAAGCTAATTCGATGATATTAGTGCCTTCTCAATTCTTGCAGTCTTTGAGTGTGTTGTAACGAAACATCGATTAATAAAGATGACAATGTTTAGTCTTTCTTTCTATTCATTCTCGCATTATAATATTTTTAGTTCTTGATTGCTTTACAATGATGCATGAGTAAAACTCCGCTTGCATCAGAATCAAAAGAATTGGTATATGATATTGATGAATTCTTGAACGATTCTTAAGTCTTATGAGTTTTGTAAATCCTAGGAAATTGAATCAAAGATGACCTAGTTTTGAGCTAGATGCTTTCTTGAATGTTTTCGCTCTAAATTAGAGATCAACAATCGATAATGTGTTGGATATAGTGCCCTCAGAGTCAATTATTGGATCACAGGCACGTGATTGCAATGATTGAGGGAGAACCTATGCCGGTAAGACAGTCTTACTCAAGATGATAGTATGCTATCTGGTTTATCTTTATCATCGTGTACTGCTTTAGGTGACCTTACAGGTCACTATTGCGCGTTGATAGAGCCCTTAAGATTCTTTCTTGACAGCCAGCAGTATGATGGAGATCATATACATGGGAGCTGGGGTCTATAAGTACATCCTTAAAAGGTCCCTAGTCATGGGAGTTTTCGAGACAGGGAATCGATACTCCAGAGTAGACTAGTGTATACAGTCGAGACCCCGACGAGGGGCGGTGGCTGGTCTCACAAGCCACTGGTGTCAGTTGGTTCAACTAAGATGTATACAGGTGCTCATTGGGTTATGAGTACACCGGACAGGACTCGCCGGGAACATGCTAGTTGGTCTTATACCTGACGTTAGATAGCAGTTCCCTGGTGACATGTGTACAGGTTAGTTCATCGACCTGAGATCGTCATTTGTCTCGTATGAGTTCCCACTGTACTTTGATTACTACCCTACCACGGCTCGAAGGAGTCGTGAAAACAGATTTTAGTTGGGTATAGTCCCGAGCCACAAGGAGGCAGTGAGGGGATCTGCAGGGGTTCGTCCCACCCGGTATTGGGGGTGAGGTCGCACTGTGTCTAGGAGAGCCATTACACGAAGTCCTTGGCCAAGGCAGGAGATTTACTAGTAGGTATTCCAGCAGTATCTCAGGGTGTTCTGGGCTACACTCCGACACGACTTGTACCGCTTTTGGGGGTCTTTCTTTTACCAACCCCCTAAGCCCGTCATGCGATGCTCATAGACGAACGGACCGGACTGTACGGATATTGTCACTGACAGGCTCAGTAGGGTGTCAGGATGAGTTCGCTCATCGACGTCCCTTTTGGTCAATACCTGGTAGCACGTTACGTATGGCTAATACCTCTGACGTGCTAGTGGTTAAATCCACAGCCATAGTGTTGACGAGTCTTTAGAGTCCCCCACAGACAGTTTCTTAAGTTTCGGGCGAAACGCTGTAGAGGCCGTATGGAGATATGGCAGGGTTCGATTATGTACGTGCGGTATTGCACGGATCATGATCAGACGGATAATACTAGCGGGTTTTGGTTTAAGCCGGATCCTAGTATTGTACAGTGTAGATTTTGTCTCTTTGCATTTGTATTCGGTCGGAATACAAATGCGGGTATGTATATACACTCGCGGGGTTTTCCTGTAATTTATTACGGGATCAGTTTTTTGAAGTTTCCAGTTTGCATTCCGTTTCGGCCATTTTCCATTGTTTCTTTCCTTGGCTGAAAATTGGTGTGGAGGGGCTAATTTGCAAATGGACAAATTAGCAATTTGGAGGGTGTTTTTTGTAACTAGTTGGTTCATGATGGTTGTAGCTTCCATTGACTTCATTTATTCATCATGACTTGATATGATTAGGTGATGGAGTGGAGACTTGTTTGTGATCATTGTTTATCATCATTACCCACCTTTTCTTATGGTCACCTTGCACTAGCTTGTGCTCACCCCCCCTTGACTTCACTCCCTCCTCTTCTTTGATCATGGCCGGCCAAGCTTGATTAGGGGTTGTGCAAAATTTTTGGTGAGGGAATTCATCTCATTTGGCTTGCACAAAATAACATAGCTCCATTTTCAAAACTCATCTCCTTCTCCACTAAAACCATGGCAACTTCTTAAACCCCTTGAGACAAAGAGTACTACACTAGCCTACAACATTCTTGGACACGTCGGCTCGCCAACTTCATGGCCGAGTTGCCTCGGTCCACAGGCGGGAGCCCGTAAAAGAACACGGCGATGTGGTGCCCTTTCCGACGAGGAGATCAAGACCGGAGATTCCGCGAGGAGATCGGGATGGAGGCCGAAGACCGAAAGACACGGATCTCTCGGTATAGATTTCTATCCATTCTCTAGTTAGCTAGGTGGGGATTAATGGCCCGATCCGGGTTTTTAGTACGCAGTAGCGCCAGTTTTAAAAGTAAAAGAAAAGTATCGTTTCCGCGTTTTGGCCTCAGGAACACGGCCGGGGCGCTGCCGTGCACTTACATTGGTATCAGAGCCACGCCATTAACCTAGTCTAGCTTGCTATAATATGTTTACAAGTTCGATCGAACGGATTTTCCAAAAACCGTATTTTCAAGCAGAGTTTCTGTCGAAATTTTCCTCTGCTCTAAAAATTATTTGGTATATTGGAAAAATACGAGCAGGGTTTTCTTAGAATTCTGTGAAAATTTGGTGCGCTAATCTTACTGTTCCACCGCGGAACCGCGGCCAAACCTATGCATTGGCCGTGGTTCCGCCGCCATTATAAGTCCCTGCTGCACCATATTTCCTACAGGGCTTTCTGAGTTGAAATTGGGATTTTTGGAATATTCTGTTTGGGCCCAGATTTATTTAAAGTACTACAGTTGTACTTGGGGCCCACTTCAGGAGATTTAGTCGATCGAAAATTTTAAACATGTTAGTTCACAGTATTTACATTATATCTGCGACCGTGAATGTCAATTGATCGGTAAATCCTGTCTAACTGCTATAGCCCTTTTAGACGGATTTACGAACGTGACATTCACGTTGATGTTCTGTGTTGTGCTGTGATGTTGCAGATTTGTCATGGTGGATAGCCTGGATGCAATGTTAGTACAGTTTGGTTATATATGTACATTTGATATTGCGGGGCGAGCGTCCGACATGTGGACTGCCGTCACTGCCTGTTTGTATATTATTCTTTTGGGGCATGATCGGGCTGAGGTCGATGTACCCGTTGTAAGTATATTTTACTTTCTGTACTAGGATTACCCCGCGGAGGGGTGCACGGATAGCCGGGTTCTAGAGGGCAACGGGCCCGCATCTCATGGCGTTGAGACGGAGGGGGCTTCACTTTAGAATTAGCGGGCTATTTGCCGCACTCGTAGGGGGTACAGGTTGACCCAAGGAGGGGTGCTTAAGTTACCGGATTCCGTGAAATGTTGGGTGGTCCATTTACGTTGTTGAAGGGGGCTGCCTTGCTTCAGGTTTTGGCGGGTAACTTGCCGTACCCGTAGGGGTCTAGGATTTTCATTGCACAGGCTATCCACACGACCTGGGAAAGGTCGGGTTTCAGTAGCGACTCTGTGAAACCCGGGGATCCTAGATATCTGTATTGTTCTGTGATGCTTATTACATTTCTGTGATGTTGCATTTATCACTCCTTGAGCGAATATTATATATTGATATATATACTAGTAGATATTGTATATGTTTTGCATCCGCGCTAGTCCAGTCACTGCTCTGTCGTTAGTTAAGTAACCTAACAGGTGATGACGGGACCCAGTGGCGAATGCGGATGGCATAAACGTACATCATTATTTTCGTTCTTTATTGGTGTGATCAATTGATGGGACTGCAGTGATTCGGATCAATGCAAGCTAAACAAACCTATTCTGATGTTGTTGGAACATTTTTCAAAAAGCTGTTATTGCAAGGACGTTCTCTTCTATTTTGCATAGTGGTATTCGGTTATGAATATCCAGTACCTCAGTCGACGAGGCAAGGGCCGAGATCCCTTCACCGGGAGTGACCCCTTGGACAGAAGTTTGCGTCAGGGCAATAACTTCACTATAGTCGATTACTTTTGCTTTGCATCGTGGTATTCAGTTGGAATATCCTGCACCTCAATCTACGGCGAAAGAGCCGAGATCCCTTCACCAGGAGTGACCTCTTTAGCAAAGGTTTTCGCCACTATATTTTCATAAAAACTATCCGGTTCCTTCAACAATATCAAGTTCATTACGTTAAAGGTTTTTCGCCAAAAACCATTCGTAGCCCTCCGTCACTTCAGAAAGGTAGAACTTAGTATTCATGCCATGTATGTTGGCCTTCGTCAAGGCATAGTGTATGGTAGCTATTTGTTACTTTTCTGCAGCATAGATAGATGCGTTGGTTTGGGACAGTCGTACTACTATTTTGGCCTTCGTCAATGGTATGTACGGGTGGGTTCAAATTAACCTGGATAATGACGGGTAGAACTTGACATGTGACTTATGATATGTTGGCCTTCGTCAAGGTCATAAGAGCATGGGGTAAAAATCACATCGGGAGTTTCTAAAGAAACTGAAACTTGCCAGATATGCGCATACATTATGGAGTGTGATAACGTGAGTGGATTCCATCACGTTATCATGCGATGATAGTTGGATCCCGATTCCCACTGATGAGTTGGTTTACTCCTTGGGTGATCCCGACTAATTCTTCTTTCAGGTTTGGAGGAGAATTTTACGGTACAGTGGGAGGTTTCCTGATTAGATAAAGTGACAACCATTCTGATCTAGGTTAGAGTGCACGCTGAGTGTTTCCTTTCTCTCTCTCTTTGGCAGCGACCATTGCCCGACCCTTGACCATGACTCAGTGACCAAAATTAACCGAACTGTCTTAAAACATTGGCTTTTGGATTGTTAGAGTTGCAAACCTCATTGCCACTCCTACTTTTACCCTTTTCTCCAAGACACCCCTTATTACTACGAACGTCCACATCCGTTGGATAAAACCATCGTATGGTTATATACGAACTCGAAGGAATTTATTCGAGGATGGTTTCCGGTTCTGGAGAAAACGAATAGGACTATTCAGTTGTCTTTTCATTTTACCTTCTCTCGGTTTGCGAGTGCTCCTATGATTTGGACAGTACACCCATTTTGCTTATTGGATAGTCTTCTTCCAAACCATAGGCAGGTGCCAAATGGTAGGGAATGAAGAAAACCGATTAGGCTAAGTGCGGTGTACAGAAGGTATTAAGTAAAGACAAATAAAGGGATTAGAAGGAGGGCAAAGTAAATTGTAACTGCTATGCACGACCAACCCAAGTATTTCATTACCACTCCCACCTCACCTTTCTATTTCTCCAGAACACTCCGTATCACTACAAAGATCCACAGTTTATTAGATAATCTATCGTATGGTTATATACGAACTCGAAAGGAACTTGTTCCAGTTCGGGGATGGATTCTGGTTCAGGAGAAATAGGAGTAAGGTTTATTCAGGTGTCTTTTATCTTCACCTTCTCTTGCATTGCGAGTGTTCCTAGGATTAGGACAGTACACCCATTATGCTTATTGGATAGTCTTCTTCCAAACCATAGGCTGGTGCCGAAACTTAGGGAAGGAAGAAAACCATTTAGCCTAAGAGAGTGTACAGAAGGTAATGACTAAAGACATATGAAGGGACTTGGAGAGATGGCAAAGAAATATACGGTTACAGTTGTGAATTTGGATAATGTAAGAGGCATTACTAGGAATACCAGGATACCCCCCCGAAACATTTACATGTTTCAGTTTCACTGTGTACTGTTAAAGGAAAACTGATTTCCCAGTTAGACACTTGCTCCAGGGTATGTATTTACCAGGTATGATTCTCACATCTGTATGGTTTTACAGATGATGAGTGGGAGTAAGCTATTGGGAATTAGGTGATTATCCTCATTATATCGGAATTCGTTGTAATTGGTGATATTTGAGGAAGTCACCTGTGTTGTTTACCGGACGGCGAATATTTGGTTTTGAATATCCGTTGTTATGCACCAACTTCAAATTGATATATCTGTACGTTCATTTTTATGAAGTGAGATATAAATTTTTGAAATTATTTCGATGACATTTACCTATATCAGTGGATGGTTAGGTAAGGAGTATTAAACAGCGGTGTAATTCTTCTTAACCATAAGTACAGTTTTCAACTTACGGCGTACAGTGTGTGAGTTATTCATCTCAGGGGACTTATACAGAGCATTGTATGTTGTCCAGTGTCCATTAGGACATAGGGGTTGGTACTCGTACTATATTCTGTTTACTTGTGACTTCTCTAGTTCTTAGACATGTGTTTCGTAGAAATACAAGGTCCAAGTTTTGAGAAGTTATAGGTATAAGAGTAATGTAGAGAACCAGGTATTGCAAGTATCGGGATTCTTCAACATGATCGAAGATGTAGCTACTTGTGTATGGTATTCAGTTGATAATAATGATTAAGAGAACTTGCTTCTCTTTCAGGTTACTCATAATTGGAAGCACTCCTAAGTTGAGTAATGCTGATCGGCCTCCTTACATTTAGTTGACATGCACTGGAGAATGTTGTATGATTTGAATCTGGTTCCAATTAAATCAGTGTCTCTGTTTATATATTGGATATAGAACGGTTCATATCTTAACGATGTTAAGGTACGGGGAGTTGTCAGGCTTATGCTTAAAACCAAACTCTGGATAACTCAAGGCACGTTTCTGTAATGGCTGTTTGTGCGTTGGCCCGGGCTATGACGAGGGTTGACTTTCTACCATCTGGAAGATCAATAGTGATATTGTTCTAGAATCTCCACAGTTTTAAGTAAAATGGATTTTTTCAGAAAACAGAAGTGGGAGTATGGTAGAACTGGAAGTGATTCAAGAACCGCAAAGGATTACTGAAAATTTGATAAGAACCTAAAGATTCAATCTGGTTTGACATTCCATTAACCACTCCGCAGATATGGTGGGTAACCTCAGGCACTCGAGAGGTACATCGGTATGCTCAAAGACGGTGACAGGGAGGTTCTTGTTTACCCAGACTTGCCATTGCTGTTGTTCCAGACTGTAAGACCCGGCAGGAGGATGAGTATAGCGTCGTTCTAAACAAGCTTTAGAAGTGCACGTGTATATGATTCTGACAGAGGGTTGTCGTAGTCAGTGGGAGTAGCGGAAGCATTGGTGGACAAGTGGCTTATGTCTATTAATGGACTAAAGCAGATATGGCGGAGATAGATCATCTATTTCCGATGTGACAGCCATAGGTTTGACTTCATCGGAATAGGGGATGGATCTGTTAAGAAGGTAGTAGGGTGTGATGTCCTGGTATTTGGATGACATACACAGAGTAGGAAGTGAAATTCCTATACTACGGTCGGTTATTCTTTGGTTGTCACACAGTGATTTCTCCACAAAGGATACGGATATTATATCAGACATTCTGGTTACTAGATCTATGGTTTTAGATCTAGATTTGGGAAGTTTCCCTATCTGGGTACTTAAACAGTATTCTAAAGGTGTTTTAGAATGGACGACTCCTGGCACGGTAGTGTACCTGCAGGTGATGGAGTCACCCTCTCCAAAGGTGTCTTATAGACTAAAGGGGTGAGGGATGTGCATGATTGGAAGATCACTTGCTTAGGCAATTGAGTCAATCATGAGATGTCAAGTATCACTCCAGATGTTGTTTTAGCACAAGATGCAATATGTTGATATTGATCCAATCCTGGAGAAACGTTCGGAAGCAGTTTTAGAACATAATTGGATGTTCTAGGGATATGATAACGGCAGCCTCTTTCAGGGGACGGTTATCATTCCAGGCTTCCAAGGTGACCTGGATGACAGAGTGACTGTCAGAGTTATAGTTTTCCCTCTGATGAGGGGCAGTATTTTGGACAGATGGTCCAAGAGGATACTGAGGGAGGCATGGCGCAGGGATATAGATTAAGTTCAGTCGTCGATACAGTCTAAGAAGTTTGGATTTGGAGTTCATTTATGAGCTAGGTCCCATCAGATATCCAGACATATTCTGAGACAGGTATTGCTCATTTCGGGAGATGGGTTTCTCCACGAACTTGAGATTAAGAGAGACATAGAAAGAAACATCAAAGCGGATCCACTCACTGAGGTTATTCCTCGAACGCAATAGTTTCGCAAACGGGTTTTGTGAGACTGATTAGTAGAGGAGTTGGGTGTTCGGTATCACACGGGCTGTGATTATGCGACATCGCAATAATTAGCTTTGAGTGCAAGTGGGAGATTGTTGAATATAGTGCCCTCAGAGTCAATTATTGGATCACAGGCACGTGATTGCAATGATTGAGGGAGGACCTATGCCGGTAGGACAGTCTTACTCAAGATGATAGTATGCTATCTGGTTTATCTTTATCATCGTGTACTGCTTTAGGTGACCTTACAGGTCACTTGTGCGAGTTGATAGTGCCCTTAGGATTCTTGCTTGACGGCCAGCAGTATGATGGCGATCATATACGTGGGAGCTGGGGTCTATAAGCACATCCTTAAAAGGTCCCTAGTCGTGGGAGTTTTCGAGACAGGGCATCGATACTCCAGAGTAGACTAGTGTATACAGTCGAGACCCCGACGAGGGGCGTTGGCCGGTCTCACAAGCCACTGATGTTAGTTGGTTCACCTAAGATGTATACAGGTGCTCATTAGGTTATGAGTACACCGGACAGGACTCGCCGGGAACATGCCAGTTGGTCTTATACCTGACGTCAGATAGCAGTTCCCTGGTGACATGTGTACAGGTTAGTTCATCGACCTGAGATCGTCATTTGTCTCGTGTGAGTTCCCACTGTACTTTGATTACTAACCAACCACGGCTCAAAGGAGTCATGCAAACAGGTTTTAGTTGGGTACAGTCCCGATCCACATGGAGGCAGTGAGCGGATCTGCAGGGGTTCGTCTCTCCCGGTATTGGGGGTGAGGTCGCGCTGAGTCTAGGAGAGCCATTACACGAAGTCCTTAGCCAAGGCAGGAGATTTACTGGTAGGTATTCCAGTAGTATCTCAGGGTGTTCTGGGCTACACTCTGACACGATTTGTACCACTTTTGGGGGTCTGACTTTTACCAACCCCGTAAGCCCGCAATGCGATGCTCATAGACGAACGGACCGGACTGTACGGATATTGTCACTGACAGGCTCAGCAGGGTGTCAGGATGAGTTCGCTCATCGACGTCCCTTTTGGTCAATACCTGGTAGCACGTTCGTATGGCTAATACTTCTGACGTGCTAGTGGTTAAATCCACAGCCAAAGTGTTGACGAGTCTTTAGAGTCCCCCACAGACAGTTTCTCAAGTTTCGTGCGAAACGCTATAGAGACCGTATGGAGATATGGCAAGATTCGATAATGTACGTGCGGTATTGCACAGATCATGATCGGACGGATAATACTAGCGGGTTTTGGTTTAAGCCGGATCGAAGTATTTTACAGTGTAGATTTTGTCTCATTGCATTTGTATTCAGTCGAAATACAAATGCGGGTATGTATATACACTCGCGGGGTTTTCCTGTAATTTATTACGGGACCAGTTTTTTGAAGTTACCAGTTTGCATTCCGTTTCGGCCATTTTCCTTCGTTTCTTTCCTTGGCTGAAAATTGGTGTGGAGGGGCTAATTTGCAAATGGGCAAATTGGCAATTTAGAGGGTGTTTTTTGTAACTAGTTGGTTCATGATGGTTGTAGCTTCCATTGACTTCATTTATTCATAATGACTTGATATGATTAGGTGATGGAGTGGAGACTTGTTTGTCATCATTGTTTATCATTATTACCCACATTTTCTTATGGTCACCTTGCACTAGCTTGTGCTCACCCCCCTTGACTTCACTCCCTCCTTTTCTTTGATCATGGCCGGCCAAGCTTGAGTAGGGGCTGTCCAAAATTTTTGGTGAGGGAATTCATCTTATTTGGCTTGCACAAAATAACATAGCTCCATTTTCAAAACTCATCTCCTTCTCCACTAAAACCATGGCAACTTCTTAAACCCCTTGAGACAAAAATTACTACACAAGCCTACAGCATTCTTGGACACGTCGGCTCGCCAACTTCGTGCCCGAGTTGCCTCGGTCCAGAGGTGGGAGCCCGTAAAAGAACCCGGTGATGTGGTGCCCTTTCCGACGAGGATATGAAGACCGGAGATTCCACGAGGAGATCGGGATGGTGGCCGAAGACCGAAGGACACGGATCGCTCGGTATAGCTTTCTATCCATTCTCTAGTTAGCTAGGAGTAGGTTAATGGCCCGATCCGGGTTTTTAGTACGCGGTAGAGCCAGTTTTAAAAGTGAAAGAAAAGTATCGTTTCCGCATTTTGGCTTCGGGATGACGGCCGGGGCGCTGCCGTGCAACTACATGATGATGAAGAAACCTTAATTTCTTCGATAGATCCCTAAACCTCGTCGATTGACATCAATCTAGAATCAAATCTTCAATAGATAAGAATTTGAAATTATAAGCATCAATCATCACTATCGATTCGATTGATTCCGACAAGCCTCTCTACAAATCTTGATAACTCAAATGATTTGGATATTTTCTTGATTTCTACCATTTCTTGATTTTAGATCTAGTTTGTGATGATTCTTAAGACTAAATTTCACAATTCTTGAATCATTTTCTTTTCTCTTTTATTTTCTAACGCAACTAAAACAAGATCGATCAAATCACACTTTCCCTGTGGACGATCCGTATTCATTAACGCGCTACAAACGACACTGTTAATTGATTGCGGTATTATAAATTTCTTTGGTTGTGATATATTTAACATTTTCCAAACACGACACGGAATTTAAAAGATCAATCAAAAGGCGCGGTTGCGGTGGATAGTGTGCTAATTTGTTCTTTTTTGTAATTTGAGTTGGAAAATTTATTATTCCAGCAGTTTTTAGATCAAAAATTCGTAACAAGCGCTTAACGATTTGTTGTGATTTGTTGCAAGGAGATCTGGAATCTGTAGACCAAGAGGAAAAATTTTCTGAATATTCCAGAGAGTTCAGTAAGTGAACAGGAGCATCTGCAAGAATTTTTGTGCAGGTATCTCATCATATCACCGCGCATCCGCGGCCGTAGGCACCATCTAGCAGCGGTTCCGTGGTGAGACTAGGGATTCAGTGCACCAATTTTGCTTGGTATCTCTCTGTCTTTCTTATTTCTTCCCTCATCTGCTCCATTAACAAATATCTGCAGGTTTCTTTGCAAAAATTCGCAGCGCCGCAAAAAGAAAAATTGTTGCGTGTTTGATCTTGGTTGTTTGCATTTTTAACACGTAAATTATGGGGCACGACAAAAATTCATATTAGGTTGGGATTTCATTACCCGTCCTAAGCCCCAAAAATCATAAACTTGCATCAGCATCACCCTCGTTAACTAAAAAATATCTAGAAAAGACTCTAAGGACCGTCGCGCTCATTTAGGACAGAAGGAGGTCGTGGGTAATCTATTGCTTATCTGCGTTTCTTTTGTGGTGTCTAAGGCAAGTGGTTACTTAATTAGGCTCACTACTTACGTAGTGGAGAACCTTCTACTTACCTGGCCACAGAACAGGCAAAGAGGCAGTAAAGGATCTATCTTACGACTTGTCTTCTGGAAGTCTCGGAGCGTTCTAGAGACTTGACCTAGGTAACCACTAGAATTAGGGTTGCTTGTGCATTGTTTGTGTGCATTTTTCAAAAAAATCCGTATTTTTCAAAACCAAACACCAATCTCATATTTTCTTTAATTATCACAATGCTGCCACTTGTGCTATACCATTTAGTGCATGCTCGGCTGGACACGGGATTCTAGTGCCCGTCTTGTCCGCGTTCCACCTATCGACTCCGAAGTCGGTATTTCTACGTTTACTTTTTCTACACCCCCTACCACACCCACTTCGATGGACGGTTCTCCATCGAACTTCTTTACCACTACTCTGCCACCGTCCACAGGTGCGCAGAATCCACCCCGCATCTCTTTCCAAGAGAGATGTTACCCTATGCGAGTTCCTCTTTCGACCTGTCTCACCATTCCACCAGCCAATAGGGACAACTTTGAAATAAAACACCAATACATCAATCTTTTACCCAAATATCACGGTCTCGAGTCTGAAGAAGCATATGTCTTTATTACCAAATTTGAAAATGTATGCGCAATGATGTGTACTTCAGAGCTTTCTGTGGATGCTATGCGTTTGCATCTTCTACCATTTACTTTGTGCGATATAGCCGAGAAGTGGCTTTATAACACAGCCACACATTCTATTTCGAACTGGGGAGAATTCATAACACCATTCCATAAGAAATTCTACCCTAATCATAAGATAGCTCGAGTCCGTATCGAAATAAATCAATTTACCCAGCTTCCTAATGAACCATTCTCGAAGTGTTTTGAACGCTTCAAGAATCTGTTAGTTCAATGTCCACATCACGGAATTCTTACATAGGATCTGTGCAGAATCATATATGAGGGCATTAATCCTACAACAAAACAGAACCTTGAATCCATGTATCAAGGCACCTTCATGAATAAAGATGATGGTGAAGCTTGGAGATTTCTAGAAGATTTCGCTGAAAAATCTTTACAGTGGGAGACTGTAAACCAGTCATCGTCTAGGGGTGGCAGTCACCAACTTGATGTTTCCATAGGAGTTAGAGCTGAAATGGCAGCAATGCAAAAGAAACTCGAAGCTATGGAACATAAATTTTTAGCAGCCTCACTAAATCAGATGTCACTTTCTAAAACTGTATGTGGATGCTGTTCTGATCCATCTCATCTTACGGAAGAATGTCCTTTAAATTCTCCATTTCAAGGTCAAGAGCATACCAATGCTGCTTTCCAACAAAGTCCTATAAACGATCCGTATTCTTCCACTTATAATCAGGGTTGGAGGAATCACCCTAACTTTGCTTGGAACCAATCAGAAACTCAAAACACGGTTCCTAATCAAAATAATTTTCAAAAAGCTCCTCCAAAACAACAGCAACCACTTCAACTGACTCAGCACCCCTATCAATCACAAAACTTTCAAAATCCGGTCAACACTTCTGCACCGTCTAGTTCTTTGCAGTTGACCGGTACTGATGAATCCTCTGCACTCGCACAAAACATGAATTTGCTTCTGTCAAATTTCATGCAAGTTTCGGCTGAAATAAATACTTCTGTCGATAAAATCCAGAAAATCTCTGACTCCCATAGTGAGACTATTAAATCGATGGAAGCACAAATTGCACGAATAAATGCCGAAATGAGTGCTAGAGAAAAAGGGAAACTTCTGTCTCAACCCATACCAAATCCTGGGCATTCACAACACTACAATGTGAATGCCATCATAACGTTGAGATCTGGAAGAGTGCTGAATAATCACGTTGGGGAAGAGATTGATAATCATGAAGAATTAATCAATAACATCCCGGCTGAGATTTTTCCTTCCATACACACTTTTACTTCTAAACCTACTTCTTTTACCCCACCACCATCTTGCGAGCCTATTCTCCGTTTTTCTCAAGGCTCGACACCTCAGCATATATCTTCTACTCCATCAAAGACGATCCCCACTCCTATTCTGGGATTAGTTCCGCACACCACACCTTCTCCAATGATGGACCCAGCTATTATTGCTAATGCTCCTTATCCGAATCGGTTAAGGGATAACAAATCGAGTCCACATATGAAAAAGATTATGGAAATGTTTAAACAGGTTAACATCAACATCCCTCTTCTAGATGTGATTCAACAAGTCCCCGCTTATGCGAAAATTCTTAAAGACTTGTGCATTAGGAAGAGGAAGACTCAAGTGCCTAAAAAGGTTTTCATCACTAATAATGTTCGCACTGCTTTTACCCCACAGTTACCAAAGAAACGTAAGGACCCAGGATGTCCTACAATATCAATTTCTATTGGGGGTAAAAACATTAACGGTGCTTTACATGACCTGGGAGCAAGTGTTAACCTGCTTCCATACTCTGTTTATGAGCAATTAGGGATTGGAGAGTTGAAACCAGCTCATTGCACTCTCCAAATAGCAGACCGTTCAATCACCAAACCTAGGGGTGAACTGTAGGATGTGTTGATAAAAGTCGGGGAATTCATATTCCCTATGGACTTTATTGTTCTCGATACACAACCTGTAGCAAACCCACAGAACAAAATTCCGGTGATTTTGGGTCGACCATTCCTTGCCACTTCCAATGCTGTCATTAATTGTCGAAACGGTAGTTCAATGAACCTATCTTTTGGAAAAATGACAATTGAACTGAACATCTATAAAATTGGAAGTTTGCCATCTGAACCCACTGCTCATATATTTGATGTCTGTTCTGTCCACGTGATTGCTCCCGAAAGTTGCGAAGTTGATGAACTTTGCTTTGAAGATCTCGACGACACTAACACATCAATGTTTGATCTGTCACATATTAGTGAGGACATATTTTCCACGCTTGAGTCTGAAACTCTTGACTCTTCACTTTCCGAGTCTGTATCTTATGCAGGCTACGAGCTTCTACTTGACTCTGAATATCATTTGATGAACCCACCTTCTATAGTTTCTCCGCCGACATTAGATCTCAAACTTTTACCTTCTCATCTTAAATATGCATATTTAGGTGAGAATGAGTCTTTACCGGTGATCATATCCGCTTCTCTAGCCTCAGAGCAAGAGAACACTCTTTTGACGTTATTGAGATCTAATTTCCAGGCGTTTGGTTGGACTATGGCTGACATCAAAGGGATTAGTCCCTTGATTGTAGAACATCATATACATCTGATGGATGAAGCCAAGCCAACCCGACAACCACAGAGACGGTTAAACCCCGTCATAAAGGATGCAGTGAAGAAAGAGATCGTCAAATGCCTTGACAATGGTAACATTTACCCAATCTCCGATAGCCAATGGGTAAGTCTTATTCTTCTCGTCCCTAAGAAATCTGGCATCACGGTCATAACAAATGAGGCTAATGAGTTAATCCAGACACGCACTCAAACTGGGTGGCGTGTATGTATTGATTATAGAAAACTCTATGCCGCCATGAGGAAAGACCACTTTCCTCTACCTTTTATTGACCAGATGCTGGAACGCTTAGCTGGACGAGATTATTACTGCTTCATGGACGGATACTCTGGCTATAACCAGGTTCCTATTGCCAAAAAGGATCAAGACAAAACCACATTTACTTGTCATTTTGGTACTTTTGCTTATAGTCGGATGCCCTTTGGGTTATGCAATACTCCCGCTATATTTCAGCGGTGTATTATGGGGATATTCTCGGACATGGTCGAGAATTTTTTGGAGATTTTCATAGACGATTTCTCGATATTCGGAGATTCTTTTGCTGACTGCCTATCACATCTTGACGCAGTTCTTACTCGTTGTAAAGAGAAGAACTTAACCTTGAATTGGGAAAAATGCTATTTCATGGTCCAAGAGGGAATTGTGCTTGGACATGTTATTTCACGGAAAGGCATTGTGGTTGACAGAGCTAAAATAGATGTCATTCAAAACCTCCCTCATCCCAAATGCGTTATGGATATACGAACTTTTCTTGGCCATGCACGCTTTTACAGGAGATTCATTCAGGATTTTAGCAAAATTGCTAGAACCTTAACTCTTCTCTTGGCAAAGGACACAACCTTTCACTTTGACTCGGATTGTGAGGCAGCCTTTAACTAACTTAAACACTCTCTCACTGCAGCCCCCGTTCTATCATCTTCATATTGGAACCACCCTTTTGAGCTTATGTGTGATGCATCAGATTTTGCAGTTGGTGCAGTCTTAGGACAGCACATTGAAAAGACGCCACACGTGATCTATTATGCAAGTAAGACCCTGAACGATGCTCAAATTAACTATTCAACTACCGAAAAAGAACTTTTTGCTGTTGTATTTGCATTAGAAAAATTCAGGCCTTACTTGATTGGCTCACCAATTGTTGTGTACACTGACCACTCCGCCTTGAAACATCTTTTGGCGAAGAAGGATGCTAAAGGTAGGCTAATACGTCGGTTACTTCTATTACAAGAATTTGATCTTGTTATTAAAGATAAGAAAGGATGTGAAAACGTTGTAGCCGACCATCTTTCGTGCATTACTTCTTCACCTGTGACCCTGCCGATTAATGATTCTTTTCCTGACGAACAACTCTTGAATGTATCCGACGAACATTGGTTCAGAGATATTGTGAATTATCTTGCCACGGAACTTATTCCCCGCGAATGGTCAAAACAGGACAAACATCGTTTTCTATCCCAAGTAAAACATTTTTACTGGGATGAGCCATATCTGTTTATGTATTCTCTTGACCAGATCATTCGCCGGTGTGTCCCTAATGATGAATTGAAGAGTGTTCTATCTTTTTGTCATGATCAGGCATGTGGGGGTCATTTCGGTTCTCGAAAGACGGCGGAGAAGGATTTGCAATGCGGTTTTTATTGGCCAACTTTGTTCAAATACTCATTTGATCATAGCAAAACCTGTGCACAGTGTCAACAAACGGGTAGGATTTCCCGGAGAAATGAGATGCCGCTTCAACCCATCTTGGTGGTTGAAATTTTTGACGTTTGGGGTATAGATTTTATGGGTCCCTTTCCCAACTCTTTCGTGAATCTGTACATATTGCTTGCGGTTGATTACGTCTCGAAGTGGGTTGAAGTTATTCCTTGTCGCACTAATGACAAAAAGGTTGTCATTAAGTTCTTAAAAGAAAATATCTTTTTGCGATTTCAACACCCACACGCTATCATTAGCGCAATCGGTCATTCGTGACTTTGATGCGAAAATATGCAATCAACCACAAACTTTCTACACCCTATCATCCCCAAACGAGCGGGCAAGCTGAGATTTCAATCAGACAAATCAAACGAATTCTGGATATAACTGTTTCTAAAAATCGAAAAGATTGGTCGACCAAATTGATGGATGCTCTTTGGGTGTTCCGTACTACATATAAAACTGATCTAGGTATGTCTCCTTACAGACTAGTGTTTGGAAAGGCTTGTCACCTCCCGGTCGAGATTCAGCACAAAGCAATGTGGGCCATTAGAGAACTTAACATTGACTTACATCAAGCCTGCAACTTTCGGAAGCTGCAATTAAACGAGCTAAGCGAACTCCGCGATGAAGCTTATGATAATGCTGTAATTGTAAAGAATCGGACTAAGGTATTTCACGATAAAAACATTTTGAGAAACACTTTTACACCTGGTCAACAAGTCCTTCTTTATGATTCACGACTCCATCTTCATGCGGGTAAGCTAAAATCTCGATGGAAATGACCTTTTGTTGTGCGGTATGTATACCCGCACGGGGCAGTTGAAGTAGAAAATGTTGAAAACGGTTCAATTTTCAAAGTAAATGGTCATAGCCTAAAACCGTATTTTTCCACTGACCCCTCGGAGGAGCTCATGTTTTTACAGGAGCCGCTTTATAATGACTAATTTTCCTCCACCTCACCTCCATGACTTGGTAATTTTGTCACATCTTTAGAATGGAGGTGAGTCAATTTGTAAATAAATTAAAATAATATATATATATATATATATAATATATATAAAACAAAATCATAAAAAGTTTTTGTACATGAATAAGAATATGTTTGGGGGAGATTTTCCACAATCATATTTCATGTCCCCTTTAACAAATTTTTGCCTCCCAAGTTTACAGGTTTCTGAGCTTTTAACAGATTGCAACAGTGAGGACACTGTTGGAAACAAGTTTGGGGGAGGTTTGTGCTTATCTGCGCATCATTTTGCATCATATTTTGCATAAGCACAAAACATTTAAAACTTAAAAAAATTTAAAAATTTTAAAAGATAAAAATATTTAATATTTAATATAATAAAAGATTAGATAATGAAAAATTACATCCAAAAGATTAGAAAAACTTAAGAAAACCTAGAAAGTTAAAAAATTTCTTAAACGAAACTAGTAATAAGTAGTTATGAGCCTTTGTCCCAAGGGTTAGTAAGATGAAAGATGTCACTAATCTGCGAATAAAAATAAGTCTGAAAAATATTTTCTATTCTGGAAGCCAAACATTTGAATGTTGATACCCTACTATTCGCACTTACACACGTCTTGAAACTCGGGATAGTAGAGGATACCTTGAAATGCTCTTGTCCAAAAGCCAAAGTATGAAGGAAATAATAAATGGAAAATAAAAGATAAAATGGTGAAAAGAAAAATGAACACTGGTTTTGTTATCACCAAGGCAGCAATAAAAAAAAATATAGCGAGGGTGCTTCATCACCTAGTGCCTTAGACCAACTGGTTTGAGAGTCACTGCTAAGCCTTAGGTGGTGCAAGATGAGGAAAATACTGAATACACCGTATAAGCAAGCACATGAGTAATCGGACGGTTAGTACCTCAAGAAGTATTAACGGTCGCATGAAAATTGTGTGAGCAAATCCATCTAAATATTCATCAATTAAAAAGTACTGAGGTAGATGGACAAGAGTATGATAGCTTGAATTGAATTCTCCGAGTGTTGGGATGTCCTTTACACACAAGTAGGGGTATATGATCGATGTTTGGAAGAAAGATAGGAATGAAGAATAAAGAAGACGTTTTATTGAGGGATGACGTGATTTCTAAAATCTTTTCATTACTATTAAGATAGGGTTCATGGCAACTGAAAAGCTAGTATTTGTTGGAAACTCTAATTTTCAAAGTCATTCTTTTAAAATTCTTATCTTTATATGTAACTTTCATGGTCTTCCTTTTATTATAGGATTTTATGGGTGCAATCCGCTGAAAACCCTCAGGAGACAACACTCCTCCTACTGGGGACACCTAGAGATTTAAAGGCTTGTTGCACGTGCTCAGTGCAATCGTGTTGCCTACGAAAGTGTGCTAGTTAGTTTTTCTTTTTCTTTATTTTCTCCTTCTTTTGAAATAAAGATGTTTGCTCGAGACGACCAAAATTAAATTTGGAGGAATTTGATCAGTCGAAAATATTGCATTTTTTAACATGTCAATTTCCCTACTATTTGCAATCATCTAAAGGTGTTCGATATGAATATAGCACATATTAGCAAATCGTCTGCAAAATATCAAATAACGTGTGTTATACATTATAACCGGCATTTTGAGGGAAATTGAGTGTTTATTATTACACGCATGATCTTTTGTATATCGCAACACTTGTCTCGAGATTGTGTGCAGGAAACTTCAGGTCAAAGAGCCGGAATCACAAAAGTGCAGATAAAATGCATCAAGTCAAAGACTTGAGATCTGGCATCAACCAAGAAATAAGTAGAATATTCCAGGCATCAGAAATGTATCCAAATACCAACATGAATTAGATCCAAAAAAATGAGCTTCCAAGCCCACCATATGGCCACGGATCCGCGGCCAAGTCGGCCTATCTGCCGCGGATCAGTGGCCTGGTGAGATCATCAGCGCATCAAAAGCTCCATGTGTCTTCTCTGTAACGGCCAGGCTTCCAGAAGGCTTCCAAAGTGCACGTGGCTTTATCCAGAAGGCTCAGACTAACAACCTTATCCTAGAATACACCTTATTTTAGAATATTCCCTCCAACAAACTTCTTCTAGAAGACACTCCCTAACAACCTAGCTTTGGAGGGAAGATTCAAAAGAGGTGGATATAAAAAAGAGATCTAGATCTAGGGTTTGAGGTTGTTGAATTTGTGGGTAAAAATTGTAGCAATGTCCAAATCAAAATCCACACAAATTGAGTGACACAATTTGATCCAAATCAAGATTCATCGAGTACCAATTCAAGCAAGCATCCAGCGATCCTTTTGAAGCTACACCGATCTTCATCCGAGCAAGAGATCCATGAAGATCCGCGACTCAAGAAGACGACGCGCAGCTAACTCGATGATTTTAGTTCCTCCTCAATTCTTGTACTCTTTGAGTGTGTTGTAACGAAACATCGATTAATAAAGGTGACAATCTTTAGTCTTGCTTTCTATTCATTCTCGCATTTTGATATTTTTAGTTCTTGATTGCTTTATAATGATGCGTGAGTAAAACTCCGCTTGCATCGGAATCAAAAGAATATGTAGATGATGTTGATGAATTCTTGAACGATTCTTAAGTTTTATGAGTTTTGTAAACCCTAGGAAATTGAATCAAAGATGACCTAGTTTTGAGCAAGATGCTTTCTTGAATGTTTTCGCTCTAAATTAGAGATCAACAATCGATGATTGAATTTCCTAGAGGCTAGAATTTGAATGCTAATCAACGAAAGGACAAGGGATGATGATGAAGAAACCCTAATTTCTTTGATTGATCCTTAAACCTCGTCGATTGACATCGATCTAGCATCAAATCTTCAATAGATAAGAATTTGAAATTATAAGCATCAATCATCACTAACGATTCGATTGATTCCGACAAGCCTCTCTACAAATCTTGATAACTCAAACGATTTGGATATTTTCTTGATTTCTACCATTTCTTGATTTTAGATCTAGTTTGTGATGATTCTTAAAACTAAATTTTACAATTCTTGAATCATTTTCTTTTCTCTTTTAATTTCCAACGCAACTAAAACAAGATCGATCAAATCACACTTTCCCTGTGGAGGATCCGTATTCATTAACGCGCTACAAACGACACCGTTAATTGATTGCGGTATTATAAATTTCTTTGGTTGTTATATATTTTACATTTTCCAAACATGACACGGAATTTAAATGATCAATCAAGGACCTATACCGGTAGGACAGTCTTGCTCGAGATGATAGTATGCTATCAGGTTTACCTTTATCATCGTGTACATGCTTAAGGTTATATTACAGATCACTATTACACGTTGATGGAGCCCATAGGATTCTTGCTTGACTGCCAGCAATATGATGGCGATCATATACATGGGAGCTGGGGTCTATAAGCACATCCTTAAATGGTCCCTAGTCGAGGGAGTTTCGAGACAGGGCATCGATGCTCTATTGTAGACTAGTGTATACAGTCGAGACCCCGATGAGAGGATGTGGCCGGTCTCACAAGCCATTGGTTTCAGTTGGATCACCTAAGATGTATACAAGTGCTCATTGGGTTATGAGTACACCGGACAGGACTCGCCGAGAACATGCTAGTTGGTTTTATACCTAGCGTCAGATAGCAGTTCCCTGGTGACATGTGTACAGTTAGTTCATCGACCTGAGATCGTCATTTGTCTCGTGTGAGTTCGCGCTGTGCTTTGATTACTACCTGTAGTGTTTTGAAAATCGTTTCGGTGAAATTTCGGAAAATCGGTAAAATAAGGGGGTTTTCGGTAAAAAGTCAAAATGTAAATATCTTATTATAAAAATTAAATATACATATTCTAGCTATGTAATTGCTATTATTTGGTGTTTATTGAGCCACTGGTGAAATTTTAAATTTTCTGAAAATTTTCCGAAATTAATTATTTTAATATTATTTTAAGCCGTCACTAATATATTTAATTAGGGAAAATTACAAATTGGAATGAGTTGAAACAAATTTTGTGCATCATAAAACTTTAAATAAAATTTTATCATGTGGTTTTTGAAATAAAATCGTTTGCCAAAACGGTTTAGAAAATATCGAAGAAAAAGGCTTTTTCGGTGAAATTAGTGTTAACGGGAATCGGGGTAATACATTTATCTTTTTCCCTAACCCACACACCCACACCTCACCCTCTCTCCCTCTCCCCATGTGGCCGGACCCACCATGACAGCCCTCCCTCCCTCTGTTAGTTATATGTATGCCCTAGAGGCCATTACTATACATAGGATGTATATTGTAGTGGGTGCTTGGACATATATAGGGAGGACTTTCTTGCTCGACATGATAGTATGCTATCTGGTTAATCTTTACCTTAACGTGTACACTGATTGTTTCTCTGTTATATGTTGGTAAAGCCCTTAGGATGTGTACTTGACAACCTGGACTATGATGCGGATCATACTAATGGGGACATGGTAGTCCATAAGTACATCCTTCAAGGTCCCTAGTCGTGGGTGTATCGAGACGGTGCATCGATATACCAGAGTAGACTAGCGTATACCTTCTCGACCCATACAGATGGGCGATGGATGATCCCATATCCATTGGTGTTTGACATCAGAGATGATATACGGGTGCTCAGTGGAGACTGGGTACAATGGACGGACTCGCCGAGAACTCCCAGATGGTATTATACCTTACGTCAGATGGCAGTTCTCTGGTGACACTGGTACAGAGTAGTCTGTTGACCCGAGATCGTCATAGAGTCTTGTGTGGTTCCCACTGTGCTTTGATTTCCATCTTACCACGTCCAAGAGGGCGTGCAAAACGGTGGTTTTTGGGTACAGTCCCGAATCACATGGAGGCAATGAGCGATAGGAGGGGATTCGTCTTTCCCGGTATAGGGAGTTGATGTTGCGCTGTGTTCGATTGGCTATAACCTGAAATCCCTGGCCAGGGTTGCTGAGATTTACTGGTAAGTGTTACCAGTAGTTTCTCGAATTGTTATAGACCTCTTATCGACACGACTTATCGAGCTATTGGGGTCTGACGTTTACCACCCCTAGGCGAGATATGCGACATATCAGACGACGAGACCGGACTGTACGGTAAGTGTTACTGGTTGGATTCACAGGAGTGTGAGCGGGCTTGCTCGTCGATCTTCTGATCGCTCAATACCCGGGTGGCCGTTACGTTTAGCAGACCGCTTGCGGCTTGTGGGTGTTTGATATGATCATCACCTGCTGCCGGCGTATTGATGAGTCTTTAGAGTCCTACACAGAGGTTTCCTGGCTCAAGCGAAACGAAATAGGAGCGCATATGAGATATGTGCGGGACCGAGAATGATACCAGTATGTGATACTGTATTCGATTCTCGCGATTTGTGACATTGATCGGTTATATACGATATAGCCAGGTTATCGGATCAAGTGTTGATTCGATAAGTTGTTACTGTTGATATTAGTCGGTTATATGCGATATGACCGGATCATTAAATCAAGTGTTGATTTAATGATTTAATGCATAATTATATATTTGATATATTACTTTGCATTAACTAGTATCGGTTCACTTTAAATGGATTTTCTCACTTTATGTGTACATTGTATATGTGATATACTTTTGTACACTAGTTTGTATCATGTTTGATGATACATGCTCGTTAGGGTTTGTGTAAAAGATTAAACCATGGTTGTGTAATGGTTAGGGTTTTCATTTTCTTATTTATTTATTTATTTATTCCTTTTGGAAATTAAAAGGATAAATGAATATGGTGGCTTTCTTTGTATCTTTCTTGAAGCTTCATGAAGTGTTGAAAGTTTGACCACATTTGTCTCATGCTTAACCATAACCATTCCACTTAACCATGATTCATTCTCTACACATAACCATGGTTTGAATATGATAAGTATTGATTTTATTTTCTATTTTAATTAACACTTATCATATTCTTTCTTTCTTCTTCTTCTTCTTCAAGAAGAAAACCAAGCATCCATCAATGGTGATTGATGAAAAAGAGTGAGAAATCCAAATCTAAAGTGAACCCACCTCCTATTTCTTCATCCTCTACCTCTTGCCAAGTAGTATAGGGTGTTTCCTTCACAAGTTTCTTGACTTGGTGAAGGTGGAGCTTGATCTTGTGATGCCTCGACGTAGATCATCTTCGGCATCGTCGTCGATGACCTACCCAACTTTTTCTCCGATGAAGCCAACGCTAGAGCCCGGGATCCGATGATCGCAGCGAGGGGACTTCATCGCGGAGCTATGGAGGTGGAGGACCGGATCTACAAAGGTTGTATTTTCCGTTTACTCATAGTTAAGTTGTTAACTAGCTTCTAGTTTCGCCTAAAATTCTAGTTAACGATCCGTATTAGGGTTTCTCGGCACTTGTAATATTTGAAATTGGCATGGTTGATGCCTTGTGAGTCCTCATTAGCGTGCCTAGGAACCCTACAGTGGTATCAGAGCCTAGCTAGAGCCTTAGGAGATGCGTAGACGGAGTTTGAAGTCTGATTAAACCGAAACCCTAACACAAATTTGCTCTCTGGACTTTTTCCAAAAATTGGGTTTTTTCCAGATTAAAAATATGCAGAAAATTCCGCAGGAAATTCTAAGAATTACGGTGCAAAAATTACCTAATGATCTTTCTAAAGTGCGGTGGAACCGCGGCATTAGCGTGCTAATGCGGCTGTTCCGCGGCCATTTTGTCTCTTCTCCCATTGAATTTTGCACAGTAATTCCTATTTTGCAGTGCTGGTTTTCTTGGGATATTTTTTTCTGAACTCAAGAGTTGAGTTTTCTGGGTTGTATTAGGGATTCGATGATTCGATCGGATTATCAGATTTTGTCTATGTGAATTCCGGATAATTTTTGAATATGTTAAAAAAGTTCGACTGGATAGAAATACCCATCTTTTCCCCTGTCGGGAAATTTCCAAGTGTTGGATTTTTCCGTGGTTTAAAGACATTCTAAGTAGTGCAAGTAACGCGATGGTCCCTCTAGAAGACAACAAACCTTAACTCGATTATGTGACCGTCTTGAACTACCCTTTGAACCTTCGGGTTTGGGGCAGTACGGCGTGCCACATGTGAGGCGTTGGCTTGACCCTTCTACGGCTGGACCGTTGGTACTGAGGCACGAACTGAATGTTTTTAGACTTGTTTCATGTGTTGAGCTGTATCGGGAAAACTTGGGTGTTTGAATGTTCGATCGGAAATTTTAACATTTTCTATTTATCCGGAATGGGATACAATAATTGGAATTCACAATAAGTTATGAGATAACTGAATGAATGTTATAAACATAGCAGTTTAGTCTCACTTGATCGGTTGCCACGGAATTTTGATGTGATCAAAAGTCCGTCGCAATCACGTAGCGTACGCGGATACTCGCCGGGTAAACTTAATAGACAGCCTCGCTCCATAGCCCCGACCAAGTGACTGTAGGAGAACCCCATCGCCGAAAGCATCCGTTCGGGTGCTCGCGGCAGCGGTGTTCCGCCTTGGTGCACTTTGTCGACGGCGTCGGGGGTGCGGCCGCCTACTGAAGTTTGCGACGAGCATTCGATCAGGATGTCAGGAATCTTGTTGAATTGCCCGACTTGATATTGAAAAGAGTTTTCGATAATGAGACTAAAATGCGGGGTTTATAATTGTTAGGCATGTGATGTCTAAGTAATTCATTTGATTAGGCATGCGATGTCTAAACAGGTTGCGGATTCCAACTGTTGTAGTTTTACACTTTCTTTTCTGTGACCGTAAGTGTAATATGTTATGTCGCCGAATTCGTTGCTATATGTCAACGACAATTGGGATGCGCATATTGACTTACGTTGATGACATGTGATGTTATGTGTTGCTGGATATGTTATATTGGATCATCGTGTTTGAATAGCCGGGGTTTTTTATGTGAGATGAGTGTTTTTCATTTTCATTCATGTAAAAACTTGTATGTAATATTCTTTTATTGGGGCACTTCCAGGTTGCGGAAGATGTCACCCTTTGTATATTATTTACTTTTCCGCACTAGGATAGACCCAAGGAGGAGAGCACAAGTAACCGAGTTCTGGAGTCCAGTGGGAGACCAACTCGAGGAGTCGAGTCCGGGTCTCCTAACTCTAGAATTGGTAGGGTTGCTTGCCGCTCTCGTAGGGGTCTAGGGGTGTGGGTTTGGCTATTCATCACGACCGTGGAATCCGTGTTTTATACTGGCTCGTATTGAAAACACGGACGTCCTAGTATATCCAATGTTTCATATGTTTCTTCTGCTGCGATATCTGTGATGTGATCATGTGATGTTCTGTGATGGATACTTTATATAGTATATATGATATATTATATAGGCGTTACTTATGTTTTACACCCGCGCTAGCCCTGCCCCGCTCTGCCGTTAGTTACCTAACCTAACGGTGCACGAGGGGACATCGAGGCGAATGCGGATGGCATAAGTGTACGTCGTATTTATCTGTGATCTTTAGGTAACTTAAATGATGGGACTTCATTAATGTGATTAATGAAAGTGAAAGAAACCTAAGATGTTGTAGAATCGAATTTCAAAATAAAACAGGTAGCTACAGTTCTTGCTTTGCACAGCGGTATATATGATATATCCTGCACCTTATTCGATAAGGAAAGGACCGAGATCCCTTCACCGGGAGTGACTCCTTTAGCAATAACTGGCAGATGCTACACACTCGGTTTGTCTTTTGATTGCTTTTAAGAGTTTTTTCTTTGCACTGTGATATATATGATATATCCCGCACCTCATTCGACGAGGAAAGGACCGACGATCCTTTCACCGGGAGTGACTCCTTTAGCCAAACTACAAAAGCCTAAAAAACACTCCATTTTAAAATCATTTGATTCTACAACGATATCAAGTTCATTACGCAATAGGTTTTCAGAAAAACCTGTCGTAGCCCTCCGTCATTTCAGATAAGTCCTACTTAGTATTCGTGCTACGTTTGTTGACCTCCGTCAAGGCGTAGTGTGCGGTAGCTAACTAGCATTTATCTGTTTATACATATGATGCAGATTGGATTAGGGTAGTCGTGCGGCCTTGTTGACCT
Source organism: Agapanthus africanus (assembly GCA_030015575.1). Classification (NCBI taxonomy): domain Eukaryota; kingdom Viridiplantae; phylum Streptophyta; class Magnoliopsida; order Asparagales; family Amaryllidaceae; genus Agapanthus; species Agapanthus africanus. Next base: position 227,946,848 of record CM057345.1, on the reverse strand, counting down.
CCGTCAAGGGTCGTGCGGGTGGGTTTAATTCGATCAAGAAATGACGGGTTGAACTTGACTAGTAGCCTATGGTTTGTTGACCTCCGTCAAGGTCATAGGACGCTAGGGGCAAAATATTATCGGGAATTTCAAGTGTTGAAATTTGCCATGAGATTGCATACCTTCTATGAGATAGTTGGATTCCGATACCCGCTGCGAGTAAGAGTTACTCCTGGGAGAGTTTTACACATTACAATTAGCCGATCAAGTAGGTGTCTAGAAAGGTGTCAACGGGGTTACGCCTCTGGGAAAACGAGGTTTACATTAATTAGGTTCGTGCGAAAGCACGGGGGACCTCCCTCAAAGTACCGACACTGGCCTGGCTGAAAGATTGGCGAACTTGTAGTGTGTAATTAATCCCGGCTAGTCTTTCCTTTTAGGGTTTGAAAGAAGATTTGATTAAAACAGTGGGAGCCATCCTGATTAGATAAAATAATAACCAATCAATTCTTTACAGAGCGCACGCTGAGTGTTTTCTTCTCTCTCTCTCCAGGCAGCGACCATATCACGCCTTAATCAAGATAATAATACTGAATATTGACCGAACCCGCTTGTTATACTGAGCTGGGGAACGTTGGTTCCGCTCCAACTTATAATTGTTATAAGACAGAGCAGGAAATTGGGGAATACCAGAATTCCTATGCCGCCCAAACGAAGAAAGTGCATATGATGCATCATCTTCGGGTGTGTTCATTACAAAGAACTGTTTCTCTGTATCCTCTACGTCCTGGATATGCGATACCAGATCAGGATCCCAGATATGTAATATGTTACATAGGGCTACAGAAAGGTAGAGAACTGAGAACGGGTGATAAGTTTCATGAGGCAGAAAACGGGGCAAGAGTTGCAGCCAAGTCTGTTGGTCACTGTCACCCTGTATTACAAATAAATTGATTCTGAACGAATGTTATTAGATACCGAACATGATATACAAAATCATATCAATCTCTTTATTAGTAAAGAAATGATAAAATTTTGTATAGTTGGATAATGTTTTGAACATTTCCTATATCAAAAGTTGATCGGTTCAGGTACGTTATCTAAAAAGCATTGATGTTCTAAATCAAACTATAGTTCTTAGTATACGGAACACACACAAGAGGAAGAGTTCAGAAATGAACGAATCTTACTTGAGGCATTGTAGACTAGGTCATATCAATGTGACCCGACTAGCTGAAGTTACATGTAGATGCATAATTAAATCAGTTTAAATTTACATCTTATGAAACTTGCCAGTCATGTCACAGAGATAAGATGACCATAGCTCCGTTTACTGGAAACAGAGAAAGAGTTAGTGAACTTTTGGGATGATACATGTTGATGTATGTAAGGTCCCCTGTCTACACTTGCCAAGACCGGTTCTTTATACTTCATTAAATTCTCTGATGATCTCTTTTGATTCAGACATATGTTCCTGTTGAAACACAAGTCAGGACCTTTTAAGATATTCACAGAATATAAGTTAGAAGTAGAGAACCAAAAAAGGTATAAGTATTATGTCCTTTGATGTGATCAAGGAGGAGAATACTTGAGCACGAAATTCCTGGACTATTCTAAAGGAGAATGAGATTCTCTCTCAGCATTACTCCTCCGTATACACCATAGCACGATGGTATATCGGGGCGGAGTAATAGCACCCTATGTGATATGGTGTGCTCTATGATGAGTACTACTGAGTTACCTATTTCCTTTTTGGGAGTTATGCACTTGAGAAGCTGCATACCTATTGAATAGGGTTCAAATCAAATCAGTTGCCTACCACTTCATATTTGATATGATAAGGGAAGAGCCCATCTCTTAAGTTAGTTAAGATTTGGGGTTGTCCAGCCTATGTCTGAAAAGCAAAATCCGGACAAGCTCGAGGCAAAATCTGTTATGTAGAACTGGAAGTGTTCCAGCTATACAAACTGCAGCTGATGATTTGAAAGAACCAAAGGATTCAGTAGATTCCAACGAACCTCCGCCTCTCCGCCGATTTAGTAGGGTTCCTCACCCACCTGAGAGATATTTCGGTTTCTCTATGACAGTGGGAGCGAGGATTGCATCATGAGATGATGACCAAACTAGTTTCGAGCTGGCCATCAGGAGTGGGACTCTGTAAGAATGGCTGGATGCTTAGCGATCTGAAATGGAATCCAGGTACACCAACAAAGTATGGACTTTGGATGCTATATCTGAAGGGTTAAATCCCCATCAGGAGCAAGTATATCTTGAGAAGATTACTTGGTGTAGATGGAAAAGTTGAGACTTTCAAAGCTAGACTTGTTAAAGCTTTTTCGTCATCGACCAGGCGTGGATAATGATGAAACCTTTTCAAGTGGCTATGCTTAAGTCCATCCAGATCCTACTTGCCACGGCTACATACCATGACTACGATATCTGGCGGTTGGGTGTCATGACTGCTTTTCTAAATGATGTTTTAGAAGAGAGAGTCTATAAGTACACAGCCAGAGGGCTTCGTAGACAGTGGGAGCAGCGGAAACGTGCACAAGATGCTTTATAAGATAAAGCAGGTATCGCGGAGTTGGAACATCTGTTTTGATGTAGTAGTCAAACAGTTTGACATCATCAAAATGGTAGATGAACCTTGTATATACAAAAAGGTAGTAGGGAGTATGGTAATGATCCTCGTAGAGTACGTGGATGACATACTCTTGATAAGAAAGGAGTTTCCTATGCTACGCTCGGTCAATCTTCGCTTATCACAATGATTCTCCATATAGGATCAAAGTGATACCTCCTAAATCCTGGGTTTTGGATCTATGAGATAGATCTAATTGGATGTTAGGATTCTCACTAGTTGTAGTGAGATGGTATCAACCGATCCTGGGAGAATCACTGGAAGGGTTCCACGGTGATAAGGACGACTGAATGTCAGTCACAGGCATTGTCTTTACTCTCAGTAAAGGGACGGTATGTTGGAAGAGTTCCAAGCTAGATACCGTGGCATACTAGACGATAAAGGCTGGATACATCGCTATTTGAGATGCTACCAAAGAGGCAGTCTGGGTGTATATTAGTTCATGAGATGAACTTCGTTCCTCCCATTGTGTGACAATGGAGTTGTGGCTTATGCCAAGGAACACCCGTCCCATCAGTGATCCAGACATATTCTAAGGCAGTGTCACCTGATCATGGAGATAGTTGATCTCCAGGGTGATCGAGGTTAGGAGAGTAGACTCAGAGGACAACACGGCGGATCCACTCACAAAGGCCTTTTCCCAGAGAGAGACTTTTATGGGATGGTTGAGTATGAGATACTACAACCACTGCTGTCAGATGGCCCTAGTGCAAGTGGGAGATTGTTAGTTATATGTATGCCCTAGAGGCCATTACTATACATAGGATGTCTATTGTAGTGGGTGCTTGGACATATATAGGGAGGACTTTCTTGCTCGACAAGATAGTATGCTATCTGGTTAATCTTTACCTTAACGTGTACACTGATTGTTTCTCTGTTATATGTTGGTAAAGCCCTTAGGATGTGTACTTGACTACCTGGACTATGATGCGGATCATACTAGTGGGGACATGGTAGTCTATAAGTACATCCTTCAAGGTCCCTAGTCGTGGGTGTATCGAGACGGGGCATCGATATACCAGAGTAGACTAGCGTATACCTTCTCGACCCATACAGAAGGGCGATGGATGATCCCATATCCATTGGTGTTTGACATCAGAGATGATATACGGGCGCTCAGTAGAGACTGGGTACACTGGACGGACTCGCCGAGAACTCCCAGATGGTATTATACCTTACGTCAGATGGCAGTTCTCTGGTGACACTGGTACAGAGTAGTCTGTTGACCCGAGATCGTCATAGAGTCTTGTGTGGTTCCCACTGTGCTTTGATTTCCATCTTACCACGTCCAAGAGGGCGTGCAAAACGGTGGTTTTTGGGTACAGTCCCGAATCACATGGAGGCAATGAGCGATAGGAGGGGATTCGTCTCTCCCGGTATAGGGAGTTGATGTTGCGCTGTGTTCGATTGGCTATAACCTGAAATCCCTGGCCAGGGTTGCTGAGATTTACTGGTAAGTGTTACCAGTAGTTTCTCGAATTGTTATAGACCTCATATCGACACGACTTATCGAGCTATTGGGGTCTGACGTTTACCACCCCTAGGCGAGATATGCGACATATCAGACGACGAGACCGGACTGTACGGTAAGTGTTAGTGGTTGGATTCACAGGAGTGTGAGCGGGCTTGCTCGTCGATCTTCTGATCGCTCAATACCCGGGTGGCCATTACGTTTAGCAGACCGCTTGCGGCTTGTGGGTGTTTGATATGATCATCACCTGCTGCCGGCGTATTGACGAGTCTTTAGAGTCCTACACAGAGGTTTCCTGGCTCAAGAGAAACGAAATAGGAGCGCATATGAGATATGTGCGGGACCGAGAATGATACCAGTATGTGATACTGTATTCGATTCTCGCGATTTGTGACATTGATCGGTTATATGCGATATAGCCGGGTTATCGGATCAAGTATTGATTCGATAAGTTGCTACTGTTGATATTAGTCGGTTATATGCGATATGACCGGATCATTAAATCAAGTGCTGATTTAATGATTTAATGCATAATTATATATTTGATATATTACTTTGCATTAACTAGTATCGGTTCACTTTAAATGGATTTTCTCACTTTATGTGCACATTGTATATGTGATATACTTTTGTACACTAGTTTGTATCATGTTTGATGATACATGCTCATTAGGGTTTGTGTAAAAGATTAAACCATGGTTGTGTAATGGTTAGGGTTTTCATTTTCTTATTTATTTATTTATTTATTCTTTTTGGAAATTAAAAGGATAAATGAATATGGTGGCTTTCTTTGTATCTTTCTTGAAGCTTCATGAAGTGTTGAAAGTTTGACCACATTTGTCTCATGCTTAACCCTAACCATGATTCATTCTCTACACTTAACCATGGTTTGAATATGATAAGTATTGATTTTATTTTCTATTTTAATTAACACTTATCATATTCTTTCTTTCTTCTTCTTCTTCTTCAAGAAGAAAACCAAGCATCCATCAATGGTGATTGATAAAAAAGAGTGAGAAATCCAAATCTAAAGTGAACCCACCTCCTATTTCTTCATCCTCTACCTCTTGCCAAGTAGTATAGGGTGTTTCCTTCACAAGTTTCTTGACTTGGTGAAGGTGGAGCTTGATCTTGTGATGCCTCGACGTAGATCATCTTCGGCATCGTCGTCGATGACCTAGCCCGCTTTTTCTCCGATGAAGCCGACGCTAGAGCCCGGGATCCGATGATCGCAGCGAGGGGACTTCATCGCGGAGCTATGGAGGTGGAGGACCGGATCTACAAAGGTTGTATTTTCCGTTTACTCATAGTTAAGTTGTTAACTAGCTTCTAGTTTCGCCTAAAATTCTAGTTAACGATCCGTATTAGGGTTTCTCGGCACTTGTAATATTTGAAATTGGCATGGTTGATGCCTTGTGAGACCTCATTAGCGTGCCTAGGAACCCTACACTCTCTCTCTCTCTCCAATCACTAAGAAAAAAAAGGAAAATGATAGAAAATGGTGGACTTTGACTTTTTCCGCTTTCTCCACCTCACTCTCTCTCCTCCCTCACCCATTCCCCACCCCCATGCTGGCCGAAACCTGCACATTTCAGCAGCCCTCCCCTCTCATTCCTCATCTCATCTCTTATCTAAAAAAATTCACAAAAAAATTCCATGAAAAATCAACTAAAACTCAAAACCGAAATCCAACTCCTACCCATTATTTATTTGCCTATCTAGCATGGATTTTGGGAGAAAGAGAGCAATTTGGGAGGCTTAGATCCTTGCTAGATCTCATATTGGGAGGTATAAATCTTAACCCATGTCATAATTGTTGGTTAATTACTCCAATTTAACTAAATTTGGTGTTTAATTTGTGTACATATTGCAAACTTGAATTGTGGGGTTAATGGTTATATGTGAGATTAAAATCAAGATAGGGTTTTATCACATCATTAAGGTTGCCATGAGTAGATTGACATGTTAATTCTTGCTAAAACCTAATCTAGTTACTAATTTAAAAATTTGTTAGTTGGAAATTGTGATAAATGTGCTTTTTGCTAACTAGTTTTTTTTGAAATTGTTTTATATTGGGATTAAAATCTAAATTAAGGTTTCATGTCATTATTAATATTATAATGAGTGGTTTAATGATTTTGGATCATGCAAAACCAAGATTAATTGATGAATTGTGAATTTTGCTTTAAAAAGTGTTAAAAATTGAGATTTTTGCAAACAAGGATTTTGGAAATTATGCAAATTTATGAGATTAAATTATGGAAATCGTTTTTATGAATTATTTAAGATATTTAATAAGTATTATGGCCGCTACATTTGTTTAAACATCTTGTTTTGTACAAAAACGGCGAATTGTGCTTGCTAGATTTTCGGGAAAAAATGGCTTTTAAAGTGAATTTGGGTTTTTTGTGAATTTTAAGCTATTTTATATTATAATTAGTGCTTGTGATTGTACAAATGAGTGTGTTTAGGTTTTCTCGATGGTTTGGCGTTTGTACGCCGACGTCGAGGGTTTTTGGGTTGATTTGTGAAAGCAACCATAGGTTTTGACCTATGTGGGACGTTTTGGTCATGAGTCGGATTTTAATGCGATATGGTGCGTTATGATGTGTAGGTACCCCATGTGGACTTCGAGACGACAAGCAAGCGCGTGGCGACGTCGGCACCGGCGAGCGAGGACCAGGTGAGTAGATTAATATCTACGGGGAGAAGTCGGGTGGATGGCGTATAGCACCCCCGCAGTTCGTGGTGATGTATACGAATACGTATACACACATATATATATTGATTATATTTTGTTTGAGTATATTGATGATAATATGGATATTTGGTGTTCTTGGATGATTTAGTGTCGCGGAACCCTAGAGTAGTGGTCGCACCACACATGCACACAACCACCCATACTTGCATACTTTCTTCTTTCATTTGTGCTTATTCGGGAATATATAGTTATGTGTTCAAATGGGTATGGGACTATGTGTTCACATACAGATTTGAGGATAGTACTTGGGATTTATGATGAGTCGATGAGATTTGATTTGAGGCCGTGAGATCGATGATATAGCAGAGTTCGTATTTGAGATACGACATGACGTTGTAGCGGGTCCTTGACGTAGTGTTTCACACGCGTGCATGCATACTTAGGCGGTATCAGTATTGTACTAGACGTAGATCAGTACCCCGATCATGATATTTGATAAAGAGGATACTAGGTGAATAGTATGATGAATGTGATATTGACCCGTACCCAGATTTGGGGATGCCGTACGACGGATTTACGTACGAGCTATATCTTGATGATTGATCCGCACTCTTGACTTGGGATTTCTGATTATAGATATGCTATCGGATATGATATTATTGAGGCGGGATCACCGACTAATATATATACAGATATGTATATGTATCGACTCAGATGTTAGGCGGTTTCCTTACCTGTAGTCTAGCTTGTAGCTTAGCCCTTTAGTTTAGTTAGTTGTTAGATTAGATTCGGTTCCTACCTATTTCAAAGCTTACGAATCGTGCGTATTTTTAAAGACAGCCTAGGTTATCCTACGGATATTTCAAAAGACGTATCTTTTCATAAAAACACCGTAGCCCCTATTTTCAAAACCCCACGATTCGTGTTATTTCAAAAGGCACCATTGTAGGACTTATATTAGGTTAATGCAGATTAGTTATCGTTGCGTCTAGTATTCAGCTCCCGCTCATTATTGTTGTTCGCTCCGCATCACATGCTTATATTATGCTTCATATTCTACTGTTGATATCTTGTGGTTAGGACACCAGCACCATTACCGATGATGCGTATGTGTAGGGTTCCTAGGCACCCTAATGAGGTCTCACAAGGCATCAACCATGCCAATTTCAAATTTTAACGGTGCCGAGAAACTCTAGAACGGATCGTTGGCTAGATTTCTAGGCGAAACAATAAACTAGTTAACACTTAACTACAAGAAAACGGAAATACAACCTTTGTAGATCCGGTCCTCCACCTCCACGGCTCCGTGATGAAGTCCTCTCCGCTGTCCAAATCAAAGTCCGGGCTCTAGCATCGGCTTCATCGGAGAAAAAGCGGGCTAGGTCATCGACGACGTGCCGAAGATGATCTACGTCGAGGCATCGCTAGATCAAGCTCCACCTTCACCAAGCCATGAAAACTTCTGAAGGAAACACACTCTACTACTTGGCAAGAGGTAGAGGATGAAGAAATAGGAAGTGGGTTCACTTTAGATTTGGATTTCTCACACTTATGCTCAAATCACCATTGATGAAGTAAGCTTTCATCTTCAAGAAGAAAAAGAAGATGATGATAATTGTTATGATAAGAATAAATAACATAGAAAAGAAAATCAATTCTTATCATAAGCAAACCATGGTTAGGTGTAGAGAATGAACTAGGGGTAGTGAATGGTTAGGTTTAGAGATGAAGACAAAATGGTCACTTTGGTCAAACCTTCATGAAGCTTCAACAAGCTTCATCTTTGAAAGCAACCCTTTTGTTTTCATTCCCCTTTTTCTTTTTGTCAAAACAAAATAAATAAAGGCATAAATAAATCAAATGAAACCCTAACCATTAACTAACCATGGTTTAATCATACACCTAATCAAGTTAGCATGTATCATCAAACATGATACAAGCATGTGCACAAAAATCATATCACATATATAATGCGCACATCCGAGCGAGAAAATCCATTTAAAGTGAACCGATACTAGTTAATGCAAAGTAATATATCAAATATATAATTATACATTAAATCATTAAATCAACACTTGATTTAACGATCCGGTCATATCGCATATAACCGACTAATATCCAATATATCGATTTATCGAATCAATCCTTGATTCGATAACTAGGTTATATCGCATACAACCATTCGACACATTCATCGCGAGAATAGAATACGGTATCACATACACGCATTATTCTCGGTCCTGCACATATCTCTTATGTGCTCCTATTTCGTTTCGCTTGCGCCAGGAAACCTCTGTGTAGCACTCTAAAGACTCGTCAATACGCCGGCAGTAGGTGATGATCATATCAAACACCCACAAGCCGCAAGTGGTCTGCTAAACGTAACGGCCACCTGGGTATTGAGCGATCAGAAGATCGACGAGCAAGCCCGCTCACACTCCAGTGAATCTAACCAGTAACACTACCGTACAGTCCGGTCTGATCGTCTGATATGTCGCATATCTCGCCTAGGGGTGGTAAACGTCAGACCCCAATAGCTCGATAAGTCATGTCGATATGAGGCTCATAACGGGTCGAGAAACTACTGGTAACACTTACCAGCAATTCTCTGAGCAGCCCTGGCCAGGGACTTCCGGTTATAGCCAATCGAACACAGCGCAACATCAACTCCCTATACCGGGAGAGACGAATCCCCTCCTATCGCTCATTGCCTCCATGTGACTCGGGACTGTACCCAAAAACCACCGTTTTGCATGCCCTCTTGGACGTGGTAAGATGGAAATCAAAGCACAGTGGGAACCACACAAGACTCTATGACGATCTCTGGTCAACAGACTACTCTGTACCAGTGTCACCAGAGAACTGCCATCTAACGTGAGGTATAATACCATCTGAGAGTTCTCGGTGAGTCCGTCTAGTGTACCCAGTCTCTACTGAGCACCCGTATATCATCTCTGATGCCAAACACCAATGGATATGGAATCATCCATCGCCCATCTATATGGGTCGAGAAGGTATACGCTAGTCTACTCTGGTATATCGATGCCCCGTCTCGATACACCCACGACTAGGGACTTTGAAGGATGTACTTATGGACTACCATGTCCCCACTAGTATGATCCGCATCATAGTCCAGGTAGTCAAGTACACATCCTAAGGGCTTTACCAACATGTAACAGAGAGACAATCGGTATACACGTTAAGGTAAAGAGCAACCAGATAGCATACTATCATGTCGAGCAAGAAAGTCCTCCCTATATATGTCCCAGCATCCACTACAATATACATCCTATGTACAGTAATGGCCTCTAGGGCATACATATAACTAACAATCTCCCACTTGCACTAGGGCCATCTGATAGCAGTGGTTGTAGTATCTCATACTCAACCATCCCATAAAAATCTCTCTCTGGGAACAGGCCTTTGTGAGTGGATCCGCTGTGTTGTCTTCTGAGTCTACTCTCCTAACCTCGATCACCCTGGAGATCAACCATCTCCATGATCAGGTGACACTGCCTTAGAATATGTCTGGATCATTGATGGGACGTACGTTCCTTGGCATAAGCCACAATTCCATTGTCTCACAATGGTTTGAACGTAGTTCATCTCATGAACCATTATACACCCAAACATCCTCCTTGGTAGCATCTTAAGTAGCGATGTATCCAGCCTTTATCGTCTAGTATGCCACGGTATTTAGCTTGGAACTCTTCTAACATACTGTCCCTTTACTGAGGGTAAAGACAATGCCTGCGACTGACTTTCAGTCGTCCTTATCACTCTGGAACCCTTCCAGTGATTCTTCCCGGGATCAATTGATACCATCTCACTACAACTAGTGAGTATCCTAACATCCATTTGAATCTATCTCATAGATCTAAAACTCAGGATTTAGGAGGTATCATTTTGATCCTACACAGAGAATCTTTGTGATAAACGGAGATTGATCGAGCGTAGCATAAGAAACTCCTTTCTTATCAAGAGTATGTCATCCACGTACTCTACGAGGATCACCACCATACTCCCTACTACCTTTTTGTTTATACAAGGTTCATCTACCATTTTGATGATATCAAACTCTTAGACTAACTATCAAAACAGATGTTCCAACTCCGCGATGCCTGCTTTAATCCTATAAAGCATCTTGCACACGTTTCCGCTGCTGCCACTGTCTACGAAGTCCTCTGGCTGTGTACTTATAGACGCACTCTTCTAAAACATCATTTAGAAAAGCAGTCATGACACTCAACCGCCAGATATCGTAGTCATGGTATGTAGCCATGGCAAGTAGGATCTGGATGGACTTAAGTGTTAGTTATATGTATGCCCTAGAGGCCATTACTGTACATACGATGTATATTGTAGTGGATGCTAGGACATATATAGGGAGGACTTTCTTGCTCGACATGATAGTATGCTATCTGGTTGTACTTTATCTTAACATGTACTCTGATTGTCTCTATATTACATGTTGACAAAGCCCTTAGGATATGTACTCGACTACTGGGACTATGATGAGATCATACTAGTGGGGCTACGGTAGTTGACGAGTACATCCTATAATTGTTCCTAGTCGAGGGTGTATCGAGACAGGGCATCGATGCACCAGAGTAGACTAGCGTATACGCATCTTGACCCATATGATGGGCGATGGATGATCCCATATCCATCGGTGTTTGACATCAAGGATGGTGTACGGGTGCTCAGTGGAGACTGGGTATACTGGACGGACTCGCCGAGAACTCCCAGATGGTATTATACCATACGTCAGATGGCAGTTCTCCGGTGACACTGGTACAGAGTAGTCTGTCGACCCGAGATCGTCATAGAGCCTTGTGTGATTCCCACTGTGCTTTGATTTCCATCATACCACGTCCAAGAGGGCGTGCAAAAAGGTGGCTTTTGGGTACAGTCCCGAATCACATGGAGGCAATGAGCGATAGGAGGGGATTCGTCTCTCCCGGTATAGGGAGTTGATGTTGTGCTGTGTTCGATTGGCTATAACCGGAAATCCCTGGCCAGGGTTGCTGAGATTTACTGTTAAGTGTTATCAGTAGTTTCTCAAACTGTTATAGACCTCAAATCGACACGAGTTATCAAGCTACTAGGGTCTGACGTTTACCACCCCTAGGCGAGATATGCAACATATCAGACGACGAGACCGGACTGTACGGGAGTGTTACTGTTTGGATTCGCAGGAGAATGTACAGGCTTGCTTGTTGATCTTCTGAGCACTCAATACCTGGGTAGCTGTTACGTTTAGCTGACCGCTTGCAGCTTGTGGGTGTTTGATATGATCATCACCTACTGCCGGCGTATTGACGATTCTTTAGAGTCCTACACAGAGGTTTCTTGACTCAGGCGAAACGGAGTAGGGGCACATATGTGATATGTGCGGGACCGAGGATAATGCGATATGTGATACCGTATTCTATTCTCGCGATATTTGATATCAGCCGGGTCATCGGATCAAGTGTTGATTCGATGAATCGGTACGGATAAATATTAGCCGGTTATATGCGATATAGCCGGATTGTCGGATCAAGTGTTGATTCGATAATTTAATGTATAATAATATATATGATATATTAAATTGCATTAACTAATATTTGCTCACTAAAAGATTCTTTTTCTCACTCGGGTAATACATTGATATATATGCGATATATGCTAAATGTATTATTTATTTTGTTACGATAAATATTATATATATGATATATAATATTGTAACATGATATGATAACTAATGCAACTTGTTTAGTGGATTTTAAACATGATTAGGGTTTGGATTAGGGTTAAGCTTTCTAGATGTTTCTAGAAGCTTTTCTTTTTGTCATGATAAAGATATTTTCAAGTGAGTCATGCTTTAACCCAACCCAAACCCTAACCATAGTTAATTCTCTACAAAGGTTCACTTGACCATGGTTGCATAATTCTATCATATTATTCTTTTCCTATTCATCACAAAAGGATTCTAACATTGTTCATCTTCTTCCTCCTTCATTCTTTCATGAAAAGATTACTATTTTTTCAAAAGGTGATGAATAAATATGAGAAAAAGATAAATAAAGAGAGCAAAAATCCTACTTCATCATCCTCATCTTCCCTTGCCATTTACATGAGGGTGTTCACATCATTTCATGAGTGTTAGCTTGTGTTAAAGAAACTTCAAGGTAGATCATCTTAGTATCGAAGATCGGAAGCAAAGGTTGCGTCTTTCTCTTCGTGGAACCTCTCGAGAGTCCGGATCCCGATGATCGCAGCGAAGGGACCACAACACGGAGCATATGAAGTGAAGGACCGGATCTACAAAGGTTGTAATTCCTCTCACTTAGTGTTAAAATGTTTAGCATGTTACTTTTCGCCTAATCTCTAGTTTAAAGTTCCGTATTCGGGTTGTTCGGCACGGCTAAATTTTTAATCGGGCATGGTTGATGCCTCGTAGACCCTTGTGTGCGTGCCTAGCAACCCTACAGTGGTATCAGAGACAAGCTAGTGCTTTAGGCGAAGTCTAGACGAAGTTTAAAGTCCGATCGAACCTGGAAAACCCGATATACCCTCGTTTCTGGAAATTTTTTAAAACTGTGATTTTTTCCAAATTAAAAATGCCCAAAAAAATCAGCAGGGAAATACAAGAGTTACTGTGAAGCACGTGCGCCTAATTCCACCAAAGCGCGGCGGAACCGCGGCACATGCATGGCATTTGCGGCGGTTCCGCGGCCCTTTTATCGCTTCTCTGTTTGAAATTTGCACGGTAATTCTTGTCTTTTAGTGCTGTATTTTCTGGGAATTTTTAATATTTATTCAACTGTTGAATTTTCTGGGTTGTATTGGGGATTCGATGATTCGATCGGGAACTTTAACTGCGTCTTTGTGTTTTGTCCGGATAACTTTTAGAAACTGTTAAAAAGTTCGAACGGATATCAATAACTCACTTTTTCCCCTGTCGGAAAATTTTTCAAAAGTTGGATTTTTCCTCGTGTTTAAGAATGTTCTAAGTCGTGCAAGTAACGCGGTGGACCCTCTAAAAGACAACAAACCTTAACTCGATTATATGACCGTCTTGAACTGCCCTTTGAACCTTAGGGTTTGGGGCAGTACGGCGTGCCACATGTGAGGCGTTGGCTTGACCCTTCTACGGCTGGACCATTGGTACTGTGGCATGTAATGAATGTTTTTAAACTGATTTCAAGTGTTGAGATATATTGGGGAAATCTTGGGTGTTTGATGATTCGATCGGAAAGTTTAACTTTCTCTATTTATCTGGAATGTGATATAATATTTGGAATCCACAGGTAGTTATGAGATAACTAATTTGAATATTATAAACATAGCAGTTTAGTCTCAGATGATCGGTTGCCACGGAATTTTGATGTGATCAAAAGTCCGTCGCAATCACGTAGAGTACGCGGATACTCGCCGGGTAAACTTAATAGACAGCCACGCCCCATAGCCCCGACCAAGTGACTGTAGAAGAACCCCGTCGCCGAAAGCATCCGTTCGGGTGCTCGCGGCAGCGGTGTTCCGCCTTGGTGCACTTCATCGACGGCATCTAGGGGTGCGGCCGTCTACTAAAGTTTGCGACGAGCATTCGATCAGGACGTCGGGAATCTTGTTGAATTGCCCAACTTGATATTGAAAAGAGTTTTCGATAATGAGACTGAAATGCGGGGTTTATAATAGTTAGGCATGAGATGTCTAAGGAATTCATTTGGTTAGGCATGCGATGTCTAAGGAGGTTGCGGATTCTAACTGTTGTAGTTTTACACTTTCTTTTCTGTGACCGTAAGCGTAGTATGTGGTGTATCGCCGGCTTCGTTGCTATACATCAACGACAATCGGGATACGCATACTTGCTTACGTTGATGATATGAGATATTATGTGTTGCTGTGATATGTTGTATTGGATCGTCGCGTTTGAATAGCCGGGGGTTTTATGTGAGATGAGAGTTTTTCTTTTTCATTCATGTAAAATTCATTTGTATGTAATATTCTTTTATTGGGGCACTTCCAGGTAGCGGAATATGTCACCGTTGTATATTATTTATTTTTCCGCATTAGGTAGACCCAAGGCGGGGAGCACAAGTAACCGGGTTCTAGGGTCCAGTGGGAGACCATCTCGAGGAGTCGAGACCGGGTCTCCTAACCCTAGAATTGGCAGTGTTACTTGCCGCTCTCATAGGGGTCTAGGGATGTGGGTTTGGCTATTCATCGCGACCAAGGAATCCGTGTTTTATACAGGCTCGTATTGAAAACACGGACATCCTAGTATATCCAATATTTCATATATGTTCTTCTGCTGCAATGTTCTGTGATGAGATTATATTACTGCCTGAGACGAATGTTTATATTATATATATGAGATATATGTTATATTGCAGATTTCGTTTCAAAAGAGATGCTTGTGAAGCATATTAAAATGGGACTTCATTAATGAGATTAATGAAATAAAAGAAACCTAAGATGTTGTAGAAACTTGTTTAAATTAAAAACTGGTAGCTTTAGCTCTTGCTTTGCATAGCGGTGTTCCTTGTAGAACATCCAGCACCTTATTCGATAAGGAAAGGACCGAGATCCCTTCACCGGGAGTGACTCCTTTAGCAATAACTGGCAGATGCTACAAACTCGGTTTGTCTTTTGATTGCTTCTATAGTTCTTGCTTTGCACAGCGGTATATATGATATATCCTGCACCTTATTCGATGAGGAAAGGGCCGACGATCCCTTCACCGGGAGTGACCCCTTCAGCAAAACTAGAAAAGCCTCAAAAACACTCCATTTAAAAATCACTCGATTCTACAACGATATAAAGTTCATTACGCAAAAGGTTTTCTTAAAAACCTGTCGTAGCCCACCGTCATTTCAGATAAGTAATAGTTAGTATTCATGCTGCGTTTGTTAACTCAGTCAAGGCGTAGTGTGCCGTAGCTGATTAGTGCTTATCTGCAAAGCATATGATGCGATTGGATTAGGGTAGTCGTGCGGCCTTGTTGACTCAGTCAAGGGTCGTGCGGGTGGGTTTAATTAAATCGGGAAATGACGGGTTGAACTTTACTTGCGGTCTATGGTTTGTTGACTCAGTCAAGGTCATAGATTGCTTGGGGCAAAATATTATTGGGGATTTCAAGTGTTGAAATTTGAAATGAGATTGCATACCTTCTATAAGATAGTTGGATCCCGATACCCGCTGCGAGTAAGAGTTACTCCTGGGAGAGTTTTACACATTACAATTAGCCGATCAAGTAGGTGTCTAGAAAGGTGTTAACGGGGTTACGCCCCTGGGAAAACGAGTTTTACTTTAATTAGGTTCGTGCGAAAGCATGGGGGACCTCCCTCAAAGTACCGACACTGGCCTGGCTGAAAGATTGGCGAACTTGTAGGGTGTAATTAATCCCGGCTAATCTTTCCTTTTAGGGTTTGAAGGAAGATTTGATTAAAACAGTGGGAGACATCCTGATTAGATATATTAGATAACCAATCTAATCTTGCAAGAGCATACGCTGAGTGTTTTCTTCTCTCTCTCCAAGTAGCGACCATATCACGCCTTAATCAAAAATAATAAAACGGATATATTGACCGAACCCGCTTATTATACTAAGCTGGGGAACGTTGGTCCCGCTCCAACTTATAATCGTTATAAGACAGAGCAGGAAATTGGGGAATACCAGATTTCCCGTGCCGCCCAAACGAAGGAAGTGCATGTTAATGCATCATCTTCGGGTGTGTTCATTACAGAGAACTGTTTCTCAGTATCCTTTACGTCCTGGGTATGTGATACCGGATCAGGATCCCGCATATGTAATCTGTTACATGGGCTACAGAAAGGTAGAGAACTGAGAACGGGTGATAAGTTTCATGAGACAGAAAACGGTGCAAGTGTTGCAGCCAAGTCTGTTGGTCACTATCACCCTGTATTACCAGAATACATTGATTCTGAACAAATGTTATTAGATACCGGACCTGATATACAAAATCATATCAGTCTCTTTATTAGTAAAGAAAGGATAAAATTTTGTATTGTTGGATAATGTTTTGAACATTTCCTATATCAAGAGTTGATCGGTTCAGGCACCTTATCTAAAAGCATTGACGTTCTAAATCAAACTACAGTTCTTAGTATACGGAACACACACAAGAGGAAGAGTTCAGAAATGAATGAATCCTTCTTGAGGTATTGTAGACTGGGTCATATCAATGCGACCCGACTGGCTGAAGTTACATTTAGATGCATATTTAAATTAGTTTGAATTTACATCTTGTGAAACTTACCTGTCATGTCACAAAGATAAGATGACCACAGCTCTGTTTATTGGAAATAGAGAAAGAGTTAGTGAACTCTTGGGATTGATACATGCTGATGTATGAAAATCCCCTGTCTACATGTTAGTTATATGTATGCCCTAGAGGCCATTACTGTACATATGATGTATATTGTAGTGGATGCTAGGACGTATATAGGGAGGACTTTCTTGCTCGACATGATAGTTTGCTATCTGGTTGCTCTTTACCTTAACGTGTACACTGATTGTCTCTCTGTTACATGTTGGTAAAGCCCTTAGGATGTGTACTTGACTACCTGGACTATGATGCGGATCATACTAGTGGGGACATGGTAGTCCATGAGTACATCCTTCAAAGTCCCTAGTCGTGGGTGTATCGAGACGGGGCATCGATATACCAGAGTAGACTAGCGTATACCTTCTCGACCCATGTAGATGGGCGATGGATGATCCCATATCCATTGGTGTTTGACATCAGAGATGATATACGGGTGCTTAGTGGAGACTGGGTACACTGGACGGACTCGCCGAGAACTCCCAGATGGTATTATACCTTACGTCAGATGGCAGTTCTCTGGTGACACTGGTACAGCGTAGTCTGTTGACCCGAGATAGTCATAGAGTCTTGTGTGGTTCCCACTGTGCTTTGATTTCCATCTTACCACGTCCAAGAGAGCGTGCAAAACGGTGGTTTTTGGGTACAGTCCCGAGTCACATGGAGGCAATGAGTGATAGGAGGGGATTCGTCTCTCCCGGTATAGGGAGTTGATGTTGCGCTGTGTTCGATTGGCTATAACAGGAAATCCCTGGCCAGGGTTGTTGAGATTTACTAGTAAGTGTTACCAGTAGTTCCTCGAATTGTTATAGACCTCATATCGACACGACTTATCGAGCTATTGGGGTCTGACGTTTACCACCCCTAGGCGAGATATGCGACATATCAGACGATCAGACCGGACTGTACGGTAAGTGTTATTGGTTGGATTCACAGGAGTGTGAGCGGGCTTGCTCGTCGATCTTCTGATCGCTCAATACCCGGGTGGCCGTTACGTTTAGCAGACCGCTTGCGGCTTGTGGGTGTTTGATATGATCATCATCTGCTGCCGGCGTATTGACGAGTCTTTAGAGTCCTACACAGAGGTTTCCTGGCTCAAGCGAAACGAAATAGGAGCGCATATGAGATATGTGCAGGTCCGAGAATGATACCAGTATGTGATACTGTATTCGATTCTTGCGATTTGTGATATTGATCGGTTATATGCGATATAGCCGGGTTATCGGATCAAGTGTTGATTCGATAAGTTGTTACTGTAGATATTAGTCGGTTATATGCGATATGACCGGATCATTAAATCAAGTGTTGATTTAATGATTTAATGCATAATTATATATTTGATATATTACTTTGCATTAACTAGTATCGGTTCACTTTAAATGGATTTTCTCACTTGGATGTACAAGTTGTATATGTGATATACTTTTTGTGCAAATGATTGTATCATGTTTGATGATACATGTTTGCTAGGGTTTTTGTGTAAAGATCAAACCATGGTTACATGTTAATGGTTAGGGTTTTGATTTATTCATTTATTTATTTATTTATTCTTTTTGGAAAATTATTAGCATAATGCAAAATGGTGGCTTTCTTTGTATTCTAGTTGAAGCTTCATGAAGCTTTGACCTAAGTGACCATTTTGTCTCATGCTTAACCCTAACCATTCCCACTAACCCTAGTTTAGTCTCTACACTTGACCATGGTTGGTAGATGATAAGTATTATTATGATTTTCATTTTACTTAATACTTATCATATTATCTTCTTCTTCTTCTTCATCTTCTACTTGAAGAAAAAGCTTGCCTCATCAATGGCAACTTGATGAAAAGAGTGAGAAATTCAATTTTAAAGTGAACCCACTTCTTATTTCTTCATCCTCTACCTCTTACCAAGTAGTAGAGTGTATTTTCTTCACAAGTTTCATGACTTGGTGAAGTGGGAGCTTGATCTTGTGATGCTTCGACGTAGATCATTTTCGGCACGAAGCCGACGACCTTGCCCGCCCATTTCTCCGATGAAGCCGACGCTAGAGCCCGGATTTTGATTTAGACAGTGGAGAGGACTTCATCACGGAGCCGTGGAGGTGGAGGACCGGATCTACAAAGGTTGTATTTCCGTACTCTTAGTTAAAGTAGTTAACTAGTTGCTTTGTTGCCTAAACTTCTAGCCAACGATCCGTAGTCTAGGGTTTCTCGGCACCGTAATTTTTGAAATTGGCATGGTTCATGCCTTGTGAGACCTCTTGAGAGTGCTTAGGAACCCTACAGCGGTATCAGAGCCTAGCTAGAGGCTTAGGCGAAGCGTAGACGGAGTTTGAAACCCGATCGAACCGAAACCCTGAATCCAAAATGCTCTCTGGACTTTTTCCAAAAACTGGGATTTTTGTGAATTAAAAATTGCTAAAAAATTCAGTAGGAAAAACTAAGAATTACGGTGCAAAAATTATCACATGATTCCATAAAAGTGCGGCGGAACCGGGGCATTAGCGTGCTAATGCGGCGGTTCCGCGGCCCTTTTGTCTTATCTGTCATTAATTCTTGCACAGTAACTCCTATATTTTAGTGCTGGATTTTATGGGAATTTTTAATTTGAATTCAAGAGTTGAATTTTCTGGGGTGTTTTGGAGCGTACATAATTCGATCGGATTATCAGACTTTGTCTATGTGGCTTTCCGGATAATTTTGGAATATGTTAAAAAGTTTGACCGGATATAAATACCCAATTTTTCCCCTGTCAGGAAATTTCCAAGTGTTGGATTTTTCCGTAGTTTAACGACGTTCTAAGTAGTGCAAGTAACGCGATGGACCCTCTAGAAGACAACAAACCTTAACTCGATTATGTGACCGTCTTGAACTGCCCTTTGAACCTTCGGGTTTGGGGCAGTACGGCGTGCCACATGTGAGGCGTTGGCTTGACCCTTCTACGGCTGGACCGTTGGTACTGAGGCACGAACTGAAAGTTTTTAGACTTGTTTCATGTGTTGATCTGTTTTGGGAAAACTTGGGTGTTCGATTGTTCGATCGGAAAGTTTAACATTTTCTATTTATCTGGAATGGGATACAATAATTGGAATTCACAATTAGTTATGAGATAACTGAATGAATGTTATAAACATAGCACTTTAGTCTCACTTGATCGGTTGCCACGGAATTTTGATGTGATCAAAAGTCCGTCGCAATCACGTAGCGTACGCGGATACTCGCCGGGTAAACTTAATAGACAGCCTCACTCCATAGCCCCGACCAAGTGACTGTAGGAGAACCCCGTCGCCGAAAGCATCCGTTCGGGTGCTCGCGGCAGCGGAGTTCCGCCTTGGTGCACTTCGTCGACGGTATCGGGGGTGCGGCCGCCTACTAAAGTTTGCGACGAGCATTCGATCAAAATGTCGGGAATCTTGTTGAATTGCCCGACTTGATATTGAAAAGAGTTTTCGATAATGAGACTAAAATGCGGGGTTTATAATTGTTAGGCATGCGATGTCTAAGGAATTCATTTGATTAGGCATGCGATGTCTATGCAGGTTGCGGATTCGAACTGTTGTAGTTTTACACTTTCTTTTCTGTGACCGTAAGTGTAATGTGTGATATCGCCGGTTTCGTTGCTATATGTCAACGACAATTGGGATGCGCATATTTACTTACGTTGATGACATGTGATGTTATGTGTTGCTGGATATGTTATATTGGATCGTCGTGTTTGAATAGCCGGGTTTTTTTTTATGTGAGATGAGTGTTTTTTCATTTTCATTCATGTAAAAACTTGTATGTAATATTCTTTTATTGGGGCACTTCCAGGTTGCGGATGATGTCACCTTTTGTATATTATTTACTTTTCCGCACTAGGATAGACCCAAGGAGGGGAGCACAAGTAACCGGGTTCTGGAGTCCAGTGGGAGACCAACTCGAGGAGTCGAGCCCGGGTCTCCTAACTCTAGAATTGGTAGGGTTGCTTGCCGCTCTCGTAGGGGTCTAGAGGTGTGGGTTTGGCTATTCATCATGACCGTGGAATCCATGTTTTATACTGGCTCGTATTGAAAACACGGACATCCTAGTATATCCAATATTTCATATGATTCTTCTGCTGCGATATCTGTGATGTGATCATGTGATGTTCTATGATAGATACAGTATATAGTATATATGATATATTATATAGACGTTACTTATGTTTTACACCCGTGCTAGCCCTGTCCCGCTCTGCCGTTAGTTACCTAACCTAACGGTGCACGAGGGGACATCGAGGCGAATGCGGATGGCATAAGTGTACGTCATATTTATCTGTGATGTTTAGGTGCTTAAATGATGGGACTTCATTAATGTGATTAATGAAAATAAAAGAAACCTAAGATGTTGTAGAATCGAATTTCAAAATAAAACAGGTAGCTACAGTTCTTGCTTTGCACAGCGGTATATATGATATATCCTGCACCTTATTCGATGAGGAAAGGACCGAGATCCCTTCACCGGGAGTGACTCCTTTAGCAATAACTGTCAGATGCTACACCCCTCGGTTTGTCTTTTGATTGCTTTTAAGAATTTTTGCTTTGCACAGTGATATATATGATATATCCCGCACCTCATTCGACGAGGAAAGGACCGACGATCCCTTCACCGGGAGTGACTCCTTTAGCAAAACTAGAAAGCCTAAAAAACATTCCATTTTTAAAATCATTTGATTCTACAACGATATCAAGTTCATTACGCAATAGGTTTTCAGAAAAACCTGTCGTAGCCCTCCGTCATTTCAGATAAGTAGTAGTTAGTATTCGTGCTGCGTTTGTTGGCCTTTGTCAAGGCGCAGTGTGTGGTAGCTAACTGGTGCTTATCTGCTTATGCATTTGATGCAGATTGGATTAGGGTAGTCGTGCGACCTTGTTGGCCTTTGTCAAGGGCCGTGCGGGTGGGTTTAATTCAATCAGGAAATGACGGGTTGAACTTGACTAGCATCCTATGGTTTGTTGGCCTTTGTCAAGGTCATAGGAGGTTAGGGGCAAAATATTATCGGGAATTTCAAGTGTTGAAATTTGCAATGAGATTGCATACCTTCTATGAGATAGTTGGATCCCGATAACCGCTGCGAGTAAGAGTTACTCCTGGGAGAGTTTTACACATTACAATTAGCCGATCAAGTAGGTGTCTAGAAAGGTGTCAACGAGGTTATGCCTCTGGGAAAACGAGGTTTACATTAATTAGGTTCGTGCGAAAGCACGGGGGACCTCCCTCAAAGTACCGACACTGGCCTGGCTGAAAGATTGGCGAACTTGTAGTGTGTAATT
The DNA here is from genome assembly GCA_030015575.1 of Agapanthus africanus. Classification (NCBI taxonomy): domain Eukaryota; kingdom Viridiplantae; phylum Streptophyta; class Magnoliopsida; order Asparagales; family Amaryllidaceae; genus Agapanthus; species Agapanthus africanus. Next base: position 227,924,448 of record CM057345.1, on the reverse strand, counting down.
AATCCCGGCTAGTCTTTCCTTTTAGGGTTTGAAGGAAGATTTGATAAAAAGCAGTGGGAGCCATCCTGATTAGATAAAATAATAACCAATCTATTCCTGCAAGAGCGCACGCTGAGTGTTTTCTTCTCTCTCTCTCCAGGTAGCGACCATATCACGCTTTAATCAAGATAATAATACGGAATATTGACCGAACCCGCTTGTTATACTGAGCTGGGGAACATTGGTCCCGCTCCAACTTATAATTGTTATAAGACAGAGCAGGAAATTGGGGAATACCAGATTTCCCGTGCCGCCCAAACGAAGAGAGTGCATGCTGATGCATCATCTTCGGGTGTGTTCATTACAAAGAACTGTTTCTCTGTATCCTCTATGTCTTGGGTATGTAATACCAGATCAGGATCCCAGATATGTAATCTGTTACATAGGGCTACAGATAGCTAGAGAACTGAGAACGGGTGATAAGTTTCATGAGGCAGAAAACGGGGCAAGAGTTGCAGCCAAGTCTGTTGGTCACTGTCACCCTGTATTACAAATACATTGATTCTGAACGAATGTTATTAGATACCGAACCTGATATACAAAATCATATCAGTCTCTTTATTAGTAAAGAACTGATAAAATTTTGTATTGTTGGATAATATTTTGAACATTTCCTATATCAAAAGTTGATCGGTTCAGGCACGTTAACTAAAAACATTGATGTTCTAAATCAAACTACAGTTCTTTAGTATACCGAACACACAAAAGAGGAAGAGTTCAGAAATGAACGAATTCTTCTTAAGGCATTGTAGACTAGGTCATATCAATGCGACCCGACTGGCTGAAGTTACATTTTAGATGCATATTTAAATCAGTTTGAATTTACATCTTATGAAACTTGCCAGTCATGTCACAGAGATAAGATGACCATAGCTCCGTTTACTATTAACAGAGAAAGAGTTTGTGAACTCTTGGGATGATACATGTTGATGTATGTAAGGTCCCCTGTCTACACATGCCAAGATCGGTTCTTTGTACTTCATTACATTCTCTGATAATCTCTCAAGATTCAGACATATGTTCCTGTTGAAACACAAGTCTGAACCTTTTGAGATATTCACAGAATATGATTTAGAAGTAGAAAACCAAAACACGGATATAAGTATTATGTCCTTTGATGTGATCAAGGAGGAGAATACTTGAGCACGGAAATCCTGGTCTATTCTAAAGGAGAATGAGATTCTCTCTCAGCATTACTCCTCCGTATACACCATAGCACGATGGTATATCGGGGCGGAGCAATCACACCCTATATGATAAGGTGTGCTCTATGATGAGTACTACTGAGTTACCTATTTCCTTTTGGGAGTTATGCACTTGAGAAGCTGCATACCTATTGAATAGGGTTCAAATCAAATCAGTTGCCTACCACTTCATATGTGATATGGAAAGGGAAGAGCCCATATCTTAAGTTAGTTAAGATTTGGGGTTGTCCGGGCTATGTCTAATAGCAAAATCCGGACAAGCTCAAGGCAAGGTCTGTAATGTACAACTGGAAAGGTTCCAGCTATATAAACAACAGCAGATGATTTGGTAGAACCAAAGGATTCAGTAGATTCCAACGAACCTCAGCCTCTCCGCCGATCTAGTAGGGTTCCTCACCCACCTGAGAGATACTTCGGTTTCTCTATGACAGTGGGAGCGACGATTGCATCATGAGATGATGACCCAACTAGCTTCGAGCTGGCCATCAGGAGTAAGACTCTGTAAGAATGGCTGGATGCTTAGCGATCTGAGATGTAATCCTTATACACCAACAAAGTATGGACTTTGGATGCTATATCTGAAGGGTTAAATCCCCATCAGGAGCAAGTATATCTTGAGAAGATTACTTGGTGTACATCGAAAAGTTGAGACTTTCAAAGCTGGATTTGTTGAAAGTTTGCATCATTTACCAGGCGTGGATAATGATGAAACCTTTTCAAGTAGCTAGGCTTAAGTCCATCCAGATCCTACTTGTCACGGCTATATACCATGAATACGATATCTGGTGGTTGGGTGTCATGACTGCTTTTCTAAATGATGTTTTAGAAGAGTGCGTCTATAAGTACACAGCCAGAGGGCTTCGTAGAAAGTGGGAGCAGCGGAAACGTGTGCAAGATGCTTTATAGGATAAAGCAGGTATCGCGGAGTTGGAACGTCTGTTTTGATGTGTTAGTCAAAGAGTTTGACATCATCAAAATGGTAGATGAACCTTGTATAAACAAAAAGGCAGTAGGGAGTATGGTGGTGATCCTCGTAGAGTACGTGGATGACATACTCTTGATAGGGAAGGAGTTTCCTATGCTACGCTCGATCAATCTCCGCTTATCACTATGATTCTCCATATAGGATCAAAATGATACCACCTAAATCCTGAGTTTTGGATCTATGAGATAGATTTAAATGGATGTTCGGATTCTCACTAGTTGTAGTGAGATGATATCAATCGATCCTGGGAAGAATCACTGGAAGGGTTCCAGGGTGATAAAGACGACTGAATGTCAGTCGCAGGCATTGTCTTTACCCTCAGTAAAGGGACGGTATGTTGGAAAAGTTCCAAGCTAGATACCGTGGCATACTAGACGATAAAGGCTAGATACATCGCTATATAAGATGCTACCAAAGAGGCTGTTTGGGTGTATATTGGTTCATGAGATGAACTACGTTCCTACCATTGTGAGACAATGGAGTTGTGGCTTATGCCAAGGAACGTCCGTCCCATCAGTGATCCAGACATATTCTAAGGCAGTGTCACCTGATCGTGGAGATGGTTGATCTCCAGGGGATCGAGGTCAGAAGAGTAGACTCAGAGGACAACACGGCGGATCCACTCGCGAAGGCCTATTCCCAAAGAGAGACTTTTTATGGGATGGTTGAGTATGAGATACTGCAACCACTGCTACAGATGGCCCTAGTGCAAGTGGGAGATTCTTAGTTATATGTATGCCCTAGAGGCCATTACTGTACATATGATGTATATTGTAGTGGATGCTAGGACGTATATAGGGAGGACTTTCTTGCTCGACATGATAGTATGCTATCTGGTTGCTCTTTACCTTAACGTGTACACTGATTGTCTCTCTGTTACATGTTGGTAAAGCCTTTAGGATGTGTACTTGACTACCTGGACTATGATGCGGATCATACTAGTGGGGACATGGTAGTCCATGAGTACATCCTTCAAAGTCCCTAGTCGTGGGTGTATCGAGACGGGGCATCGATATACCAGAGTAGACTAGCGTATACCTTCTCGACCCATGTAGATGGGCGATGGATGATCCCATATCCATTGGTGTTTGACATCAGAGATGATATACGGGTGCTTAGTGGAGACTGGGTACACTGGACGGACTCGCCGAGAACTCCCAGATGGTATTATACCTTACGTCAGATGGCAGTTCTCTGGTGACACTGGTACAGAGTAGTCTGTTGACCCGAGATCGTCATAGAGTCTTGTGTGGTTCCCACTGTGCTTTGATTTCCATCTTACCACGTCCAAGAGAGCGTGCAAAACGGTGGTTTTTGGGTACAGTCCCGAGTCACATGGAGGCAATGAGCGATAGGAGGGGATTCGTCTCTCCGGTATAGGGAGTTGATGTTGCGCTGTGTTCGATTGGCTATAACAGGAAATCCCTGGACAGGGTTGTTGAGATTTACTAGTAAGTGTTACCAGTAGTTCCTCGAATTGTTATAGACCTCATATCGACATGACTTATCGAGCTATTGGGGTCTGACGTTTACCACCCCTAGGCGAGATATGCGACATATCAGACGATCAGACCGGACTGTACGGTAAGTGTTATTGGTTGGATTCACAGGAGTGTGAGCGGGCTTGCTCGTCGATCTTCTGATCGCTCAATACCCGGGTGGCCGTTACGTTTAGCAGACCGCTTGCGGCTTGTGGGTGTTTGATATGATCATCATCTGCTGCCGGCGTATTGACGAGTCTTCAGAGTCCTACACAGAGGTTTCCTGGCTCAAGCGAAACGAAATAGGAGCGCATATGAGATATGTGCAGGACCGAGAATGATACCAGTATGTGATACTGTATTCGATTCTCGCGATTTGTGATATTGATCGGTTATATGCGATATAGCCGGGTTATCGGATCAAGTGTTGATTCGATAAGTTGTTACTGTAGATATTAGTCGGTTATATGCGATATGACCGGATCATTAAATCAAGTGTTGATTTAATGATTTAATGCATAATTATATATTTGATATATTACTTTGCATTAACTAGTATCGGTTCACTTTAAATGGATTTTCTCACTTGGATGTACAAGTTGTATATGTGATATACTTTTTGTGCAAATGATTGTATCATGTTTGATGATACATGTTTGCTAGGGTTTTTGTGTAAAGATCAAACCATGGTTACATGTTAATGGTTAGGGTTTTGATTTATTCATTTATTTATTTATTTATTCTTTTTGGAAAATTATTAGCATAATGCAAAATGGTGGCTTTCTTTGTATTCTAGTTGAAGCTTCATGAAGCTTTGACCTAAGTGACCATTTTGTCTCATGCTTAACCCTAACCATTTCCACTAACCCTAGTTTAGTCTCTACACTTGACCATGGTTGGTAGATGATAAGTATTATTATGATTTTCATTTTACTTAATACTTATCATATTATCTTCTTCTTCTTCTTCATCTTCTACTTGAAGAAAAAGCTTGCCTCATCAATGGCAACTTAATGAAAAGAGTGAGAAATCCAATTCTAAAGTGAACCCACTTCCTATTTCTTCATCCTCTACCTCTTGCCAAGTAGTAGAGTGTGTTTTCTTCACAAATTTCATGACTTGGTGAAGTGGGAGCTCGATCTTGTGATGCTTCGACGTAGATCATTTTCGGCACGAAGCCGACGACCTTGCCCGCCCATTTCTCCGATGAAGCCGACGCTAGAGCCCGGATTTTGATTTGGACAGCGGAGAGGACTTTATCACGGAGCCGTGGAGGACCGGATCTACAAAGGTTGTCTTTCCGTACTCTTAGTTAAAGTAGTTAACTAGTTGCTTTGTCGCCTAAACTTCTAGCCAACGATCCGTAGTCTAGGGTTTCTCGGCACCGTAATTTTTGAAATTGGCATGGTTGATGCCTTGTGAGACCTCTTAAGAGTGCCAAGGAACCCTACACTACATATGCCAAGACCGGTTCTTTTTACTTCATTACATTCTATGATAATCTCTCAAGATTCAGACATATGTTCCTGATGAAACACAAGTCCGAACCTTTTGAGATATTCACAGAATATAAGTTTGAAGTAGAGAACCAAAATACGGGTATAAGTATTATGTCCTTTGATGAGATCAAGGAGGAGAATACTTGAGGACGGAACTACCTGGACTATTCCAAAGGAGAATGAGATTCTCTCTCAGCATTACTCCTCCGTATACACCAAAGCACGATGGTATATCGGGGCGGAGCAATAGCATCCTATTTAATATGTTGTGCTCTATGATGAGTACTACTGAGTTTCCTATTTCCTTTTGGGAGTTATGCACTTGAGAAGCTGCATACCTATTGAATAGGGTTCAAGTCAAATCACTTGCCTACCACTTCATATGTGATATGGAAAGGGAAGAGCCCATTTCTTAAGTTGGTTAAGATTTGGGTTGTCCGGCCTATGTCTAAAAGCAAAATCCGGACAAGCTCGAGGCAAGTTCTGTTATGTAGAACTGGAAGGGTTCCAGCTATACAAACTGCAACTGATGATTTGGTAGAACCAAAGGATTCAATAGTTTCCAACGAACCTCAGCCTCTCCGCCGATCTAGTAGGGTTCCTCACCCACCTGAGAGATACTTCGGTTTCTTTATGACAGTGGGAGAGAGGATTGCATCATGAGATGATGACCCAACTAGTTTCGAGCTGGCCATCAGGAGTGGGACTCTGTAAGAATGGCTGGATGCTTATCGATCTGAGATGGAATCCTTATAGACCAACAAAGTATGGACTTTGGTTGCTTTATCTGAAGGGTTAAATCCCCATCAGGAGTAAGTATATCTTGAGAAGATTACTTGGTGTACATGGAAAAGTTGAGACTTTCAAACCTGTGGTTAAGTCCATCCAGATCCTACTTGCCACGGCTACATACCATGACTACGATATCTGGTGGTTGGGTGTCATGACTGCTTTTCTAAATGATATTTTTTAAGAGAGCATCTATAAGTACACAGCCAGAGGTCTTCGTAGACAGTGGGAGCAGTGGAAACATGCACAAGATGTTTTATATAATAAAACAGGCATCGCAGAGTTGGAACATCTGTTTTGATGTGGTAGTCAAAGAGTTTGACTTCATCAAAATGGTAGATGAACCTTGTATATACAAAAAGATAGTAGAGAGTATGGAGATGATACTCGTAGAGTACGTGGATGATATACTCTTGATAGGGAAGGAGTTTCCTATGCTACGCTCGGTCAATCTCCGCTTGTCACAAGGATTCTCCATATAGGATCAAAGTGATACCTCCTAAATCCTGGTTTTGGATCTATGAGATAGATCTAATTGGATGTTAGGACACTCACTAGTTGTAGTGAGATGGTATCAATCGATCCTGGGGAGAATCACTGGAATGGTTCCAGGGTGATAAGGACGACTGAATGTCAGTCGCAGGCTTGTCTATACCCTCAGTGGAGGGACGGTATGTTGGAAGAGTTCCAAGCTAGATACCGTGACATACTAGATGATTAAAGGCAAGATACATCGTTACCAAGGATACTACAAAAGAGGCAGTCTGGATATTTATAAGTTCATAAGATGAACTTCGTTCCTACCATTGTGTGACAATGGAGTTGTGGCTTCAGCCAAGGAACTACAGTCCCATCAGAAATCCAGATATAATTCTTAGGCAGTATCACCTGATCATGGAGATGGTTGATCTCCAGGGAGATCGAGGTTAGGAGAGTAGACACAGAGGACAACAGCGCGGATCCACTCACGAAGGCCTTTTTCCCAGTAGAGACTTTTATGGGATGGTTGAGTATGAGATACTTCAACCGCAGCTAATTGTTGGGTATGCGATACCATAACAGATGGCCCTAGTGCAAGTGGGAGATTTTTAGTTATATGTATGCCCTAGAGGCCATTACTGTACATACGATGTATATTGTAGTGGATGCTAGGACATATATAGGGAGGACTTTCTTGCTCGACATGATAGTATGCTATCTGGTTGTACTTTATCTTAACATGTACTCTGATTGTCTCTATATTACATGTTGATAAAGCCCTTAGGATATGTACTCGACTACTGGGACTATGATGAGATCATACTAGTGGGGCCACGGTAGTCGACGAGTACATCCTATAATTGTTCCTAGTCGAGGGTGTATCGAGACAGGGCATCGATGCACCAGAGTAGACTAGCGTATACGCATCTTGACCCATATGATGGGCGATGGATGATCCCATATCCATCGGTGTTTGACATCAAGGATGGTGTATGGGTGCTCAATGGAGACTGGGTACACTGGACGGACTCGCCGAGAACTCCCAGATGGTATTATACCATACGTCAGATGGCAGTTCTCCGGTGACACTGGTACAGAGTAGTCTGTCGACCCGAGATCGTCATAGAGTCTTGTGTGATTCCCACTGTGCTTTGATTTCCATCATACCATGTCCAAGAGGGTGTGCAAAAAGGTGGCTTTTGGGTACAGTCCCGAATCACATGGAGGCAATGAGCGATAGGAGGGGATTCGTCTCTCCCGGTATAGGGAGTTGATGTTGTGCTGTGTTCGATTGGCTATAACCGGAAATCCCTGGCCAGGGTTGCTGAGATTTACTGTTAAGTGTTATCAGTAGTTTCTCAAACTGTTATAGAGCTCAAATCGACAAGACTTATCAAGCTACTGGGGTCTGACGTTTACCACCACTAGGCGAGATATGCAACATATCAGACGACGAGACCGGACTGTACGGGAGTGTTACTGTTTGGATTCGCAGGAGAATGTACAGGCTTGCTTGTTGATCTTCTGAGCGCTCAATACCTGGGTAGCTGTTACGTTTAGCTGACCGCTTGCAGCTTATGGGTGTTTGATATGATCATCACCTACTGCCGGCGTATTGACGATTCTTTAGAGTCCTACACAGAGGTTTCTTGACTCAGGAAAAACGGAGTAGGGGCACATATGTGATATGTGCGGGACCGAGGATAATGCGATATGTGATACCGTATTCTATTCTCGCGATATTTGATATCAGCCGGGTCATCGGATCAAGTGTTGATTCGATGAATCGGTACGGATAAATATTAGCCGGTTATATGCGATATAGCCGGATTGTCGGATCAAGTGTTGATTCGATAATTTAATGTATAATAATATATATGATATATTAAATTGCATTAACTAATATTTGCTCACTAAAAGATTCTTTTTCTCACTCGGGTAATACATTGATATATATGCGATATATGCTAAATGTATTATTTTATTTTGTTACGATAAATATTATATATGTGATATATAATATTGTAACATGATATGATAACTAATGCAACTTGTTTAGTGGAGTTTAAACATGATTAGGGTTTGGATTAGGGTTAAGCTTTCTAGATGTTTCTAGAAGCTTTTCTTTTTTGTCATGATAAAGATATTTTCAAGTGAGTCATGCTTTAACCCAACCAAAACCCTAACCATAGTTAATTCTCTACAAAGGTTCACTTGACCATGGTTGCATAATTCTATCATATTATTCTTTTCCTATTCATCACAAAAGGATTCTAACATTGTTCATCTTCTTCCTCTTTCATTCTTTCTTGAAAAGCTTACTAGTTTTTCAAAAGGTGATGAATAAATATGAGAAAAAGATAAATAAAGAGAGAGAAAATCCTACTTCATCATCCTCATCTTCCCTTGCCATTTAGATGAGGGTGTTCACATCATTTCATGAGTGTTAGCTTGTGTTAAAGAAACTTCAAGGTAGATCATCTTAGTATCGAAGATCGGAAGCAAAGGTTGCGTCTTTCTCTTCGTGGAACCTCTCGAGAGTCCGGATCCCGATGATCGCAGCGAAGGGACCACAACACGGAGCATATGAAGTGAAGGACCGGATCTACAAAGGTTGTAATTCCTCTCACTTAGTGTTAAAATGTTTAGCATGTTAGTTTTCGCCTAATCTCTAGTTTAAAGTTCCGTATTCGGGTTGTTCGGCACGGCTAAATTTTTAATCGGGCATGGTTGATGCCTCATAGACCCTTGTGTGCGTGCCTAGCAACCCTACATTAAGCACAGCCACTGGAAAAGGTTTCATCATTATCCACGCCTGGTTGATGACGAAAACCTTTAACAAGTCTTGCTTTGAAAGTCTCAACTTTTCCATCTACACCAAGTAATCTTTTCAAGATATACTTGCTCCTGATGGGGATTTAACCCTCAGATATAGCAACCAAAGTCCATACTTTGTTGGTGTATAAGGATTCCATCTCAGATCACTAAGCATCCAGCCATTCTTACAGAGTCATACTCCTGATGGCCAGTTCGTAACTAGTTGGGTCATCATCTCATGATGCAATCCTCGCTCCCACTGTCATAGAGAAACCAAAGTATCTCTCAGGTGGGTGAGGAACCCTACTAGATCGGCGGAGAGGCTGAGGTTCGTTGGAATCTACTGAATCCTTTTGGTTCTACCAAATCATCTGCTGTTGTTTGTATAGCTGGAACCTTTCCAGTTCTACATAACAAACCATGCCTCGAGCTTCTCCGGATTATGCCTTTAGACATAGCCCGGACAACCCCAAATCTCAACTAACTTGAGAGATGGGCTCTTCCCTTATCATATCACATATGAAGTGGTAGGCAACTGATTTGATTCGAACCCTATTCAATAGGTATGCAGCTTCTCAAGTGCATAACTCCCAAAAGGAAATAGGTAACTCAGCAGTACTCATCATAGAGCACACCTTATCATATAGGGTGTGATTGCTCAACCCCGATATACCATCGTGCTATGGTGTATACGGAGGAGTAATGCCGAGAGAGAATCTCATTCTCCTTTAGAATAGTTCAGTATTTCCGTGCTCAAGTATTCTCCTCCCTGATCACATCAAAGGACATAATACTTATACCCGTATTGGTTCTCTACTTCTAACTTATATTCTGTGAATATCTCAAAAGGTTCGGACTTGTGTTTCAACAGGAACATATGTCTGAATCTCGAGAGATTATCAGAGAATGTAACGAAGTACAAAGAACCAGACCCGGCATATGTAGACAAGGGACCTTACATACATCAACATGTATCATCCCAAGAGTTCACTAACTCTTTCTCTGTTTCCAGTAAACGGAGCTATGGTCATCTTATCTTTGTGACATGACTGGCAAGTTTCACAAGATGTAAATTCAAACTGATTTAAATATGCATCTAAATGTAACTTCAGCTAGTCGGGTCGCATTGATATGACCTAGTCTACAATACCTCAAGAAGAATTTGTTCATTTCTAAACTCTTCCTCTTGTGTGTGTTCCGTATACTAAGAACTGTAGTTTGATTTAGAACTTCAATGCTTTTAGATAACGTGCCTGAATCGATCAACTTTTGATATAGGAAATGTTCAAAACATTATCCAGCAATACAAAATTTTATCATTTCTTTACTAATAAGGAGAGTGATATGATTTTGTATATCAGGTTCGGTATCCAATAACATTCGTTCCGAATCAATGCATTTGTAATACAGGGTGACAGTGACCAACAGACTTGGCTGCAACATTTGCCCGTTTTCTGCCTCATGAAACTTATCACCCGTTCTCAGTTCTCTACCTTTCTGTAGCCCTATGTAACAGATTACATATCTGGGATCCTGATCTGGTATCACATACCCAGGACGTAAAGGATACTGAGAAACAGTTCTCTGTAATGAACACACCCGAAGATGATGCATCAGCATGCACTCTCTTCGTTTGGGCGGCACGGGAATTCTGGTAATCCCCAATTTCCTGCTCTGTCTTATAACAATTATAAGTTGGAGCGGGAATAACGTTCCCCAGCTCAGTATAACAAGCGGGTTCGGTCAATATTCCGTATTATTATCTTGATTAAGGCGTGATATGGTCGCTACCTGGAGAGAGAGAGAAGAAAATACTCAGCGTGCGCTCTTGCAAGAATAGATTGGTTATTATTTTATCTAATCGGGATGGCTCCCACTCCTTTTTATCAAATCTTCCTTCAAACCCTAAAAGGAAAGACTAGCCGGGATTAATTACACACTACAAGTTTGGCAATCTTTCAGCCAGGCCAGTGTCGGTACTTTGTGGGAGGTGCCCCGTGCTTTCGCACAGACCTAATTAATGTAAACCTCGTTTTTCTAGAGGCTTAATCTCGTTGACACCTTTCTAGACACCTACTTGATCGGCTAATTATAATGTGTAAAACTCTCCCAGGAGTAACTCTTACTCGCAGCAGGTATCGGGATCCAACTATCTCATAGAAGGTATGCAATCTCATTGCAAATTTCAACACATGAAATCCCCAATAATATTTTGCCCCTAGCATCTTATGACCTTGGCTAAGGTCAACAAATCATAAGTGCTAGCCAAGTTCAACCCGTCATTTCCCGATTGAATTAAACCCACCCGCACGACCCTTGGCTAAGGTCAACAAAGTCGCACGACTACCCTAACTCAATCGCATCATATGCTTATACAGATAAGCACTAATTAGCTACCGCACACTACGCCTTGGCTAAGGTCAACAAACGCAGCACGAATACTAAGAAGTACTTATCTGAAATGACGGAGGGCTACGACAGGTTTTTCTGAAAACTTATTGCGTAATGAACTTGATATCGTTGTAGAATCAAATGATTTTTGAAATGGAGTGTTTTTTTAGGCTTTTCTAGTTTTGCTAAAGGAGTCACTCCCGGTGAAGGGATCGTCGGTCCTTTCCTCGTCGAATGAGGTGCGGGATATATCATATATATCATTATGCAAAGCAAAAACACTTAAAAGCAATCAAAAACACAAACCGAGTGTGTAGCATCTGCCAGTTATTGCTAAAGGAGTCACTCCCGGTGAAGGGATCTCGGTCCTTTCCTCATCGAATAAGGTGCAGGATATATCACATATACCGCTGTGCAAAGCAAGAACTGTAGCTACATGTTTTATTTTTGAAATTCAATTCTACAACATCTTAGGTTTCTTTTATTTCATTAATCATATTAATAAAGTCCCATTATTGAAGTACCTAAACATCACAGATAAATACGACATACACTTATGCCATCCGCATTCGCCTCGATGTCCCCTCGTGCACCGTTAGATTAGGTAACTAACGGCAGAGCGGGACAGGGCTAGCACGGGTGTAAAACATAAGTAACGTCTATATAATATATCATATATACTATATACTGTATCTATCACAGAACATCACATGATCACATCACAGATATCGCAGCAGAAGAATCATATGAAATATTGGACATACTAGGACGTCCGTGTTTTCAATACGAGCCAGTATAAAACACGGATTCCACGGTCGCGATGAATAGCCAAACCCACACCCCTAGACCCCTACGAGAGCGGCAAGCAACCCTACCAATTCTAGAGTTAGGAGACCCGAACTCGACTCCTCGAGTTGGTCTCCCACTGGACTCCAGAACCCGGTTACTTGTGCCCTCCTCCTTGGGTCTATCCTAGTGCGGAAAAATAAATAATATATAAAGGGTGACAACTTCCGTAACCTGGAAGTGCCCCAAATAAAAGAATATTACATACAAGTTTTTACATGAATGAAAATGAAAAACACTCATCTCACATAAAAACCCCCGGCTATTCAAACACGACGATCCAATATAACATATCCAGCAACACATAACATCACATGTCATCAACGTAAGTAAATATGCGCATCCCAATTGTCGTTGACATATAGCAACGAAACCGGCGATATCACATATTACACTTACGGTCACAGAAAAGAAAGTGTAAAACTACAACAGTTGGAATCCGCAACCACCTCAGACATCGCATGCCTGACCAAATGAATTTCTTAGACATCGCATGCCTAACAATTATAAACCCCGCATTTTAGTCTCAAAATCGAAAACACTTTTCAATATCAAGTCGGGGAATTCAACAGGATTCCCGACATGCTGATCGAATGCTCGTCGCAAACTTGAGTAGACGGCTGCAACCCTGATACCGTCGACGAAGTGCACCAAGGCGGAACACCGCTGCCGCGAGCACCCGAACGGATGCTTTCGGCGACGGGGTTCTCCTACAGTCACTTGGTCGGGGCTATGGAGTGAGGCTGTCTATTAAGTTTACCCGGCGAGTATCCACGTACGCTACGTGATTGCGACGGACTTTTGATCACATCAAAATTCCGTGGCAACCTATCAAGTGAGACTAAACTGCTATGTTTATAACATTCATTTAGTTATCTCATAACTTCTTGTGAATTCCAATTATTGTATCCCATTCCGGATAAATAGAAAATGTCAAACTTTCCGATCGAACAATCGAACACCCAATTTTTCCCGATACAGATCAACACATGAAATAAGTCTAACAACATTCAGTTCGTGCCTCAGTACCGACGGTCCAGCCGTAGAAGGGTCAAGCCAACGCCTCACATGTGGCACGCCGTACTGCCCCAAACCTGAAGGTTCAAAGGGCAGTTCAAGACGGTCACATAATCGAGTTAAGGTTTGTTGTCTTCTAGAGGGTCCATCGAGTTACTTGCACTACTTAGAACGTCGTTAAACTACGGAAAAATCCAACACTTGGAAATTTCCCGACAGGGGAAAAATTGGGTATTTATATCCGGTCGAACTTTTTAACATATTCTAAAATTTATTCGGAAAGCCACATAGACAAAATTTGATACTCCGATCGAAACACCGAATCCCTAAAACAACTCCAGAAAATTCAACACTTGAAAAAATATTAAAAATTCCCAGAAAAATCACCACTGGAAACTAAGAATTACTGTGCAAAATAATTTAAATACTGTGGCCGTACGGCCGCGGATCCACCGCATGAGCCTTGCTCATGCCGCGGAACCGCGGTGGGATAGTTGAATTAGGTCCATGAAATTTACAGTAATTCCTAGAAAACCCTGCTTGATTTTCTGCATATTTTTAATTTCGAAAAATCCACGATTTCAGAAAAAGTACAGAGAGCAAGTTTTGAGTTGGGTTTCGGGTTCGTTCGGGTTTCAAATTCCGTCTAGACTTCGCCTAAGGCTATAGCTAGGCTCTGATACCACTGTAGGGTTCCTAGACACCCTAATGAGGTCTCACAAGGCATCAACCATGCCAATTTCAAATTTTAACGGTGCCGAGAAACTCTAGAACGAATCGTTGGCTAGATTTCTAGGCGAAACAATAAACTAGTTAACACTTAACTACAAGAAAACGGAAATACAACCTTTGTAGATCCGGTCCTCCACCTCCACGGCTCCGTGATGAAGTCCTCTCCGTTGTCCAAATCAAAGTCCGGGCTCTAGCGTCGGCTTCATCGGAGAAAAAGCGGGCTAGGTCATCGACGACGTGCCGAAGATGATCTACGTAGAGGCATCGCTAGATCAAGCTCCACCTTCACCAAGACATGAAAACTTATGAAGGAAACACACTCTACTACTTGGCAAGAGGTAGAGGATGAAGAAATAGGAAGTGGGTTCACTTTAGATTTGGATTTCTCACACGTATGCTCAAATCACCATTGATGAAGTAAGCTTTCATCTTCAAGAAGAAGAAGAAGATGATGATAATTGTTATGATAAGAATAAATAACATAGAAAAGAAAATCAATTCTTATCATAAGCAAACCATGGTTAGGTGTAGAGAATGAACTAGGGTTAGTGAATGGTTAGGTTTAGAGATGAAGACAAAATGGTCACTTTGGTCAAACCTTCATGAAGCTTCAACAAGCTTCATCTTTGAAAGCAACCCTTTTGTTTTCATTCACCTTTTTCTTTTTGTCAAAACAAAATAAATAAAGGCATAAATAAATCAAATGAAACCCTAACCATTAACTAACCATGGTTTAATCATACACCTAATCAAGTTAGCATGTATCATCAAACATGATACAAACATGTGCACAAAAATCATATCACATATATAATGCGCACATCCGAGCGAGAAAATCCATTTAAAGTGAACCGATACTAGTTAATGCAAAGTAATATATCAAATATATAATTATACATTAAATCATTAAATCAACACTTGATTTAACGATCCGGTCATATCGCATATAACCGACTAATATTCAATGTATCGATTTATCGAATCAATCCTTGATTCGATAACTAGGTTATATCGCATACAACCATTCGACACATTCATCGCGAGAATAGAATACGGTATCACATACACGCATTATTCTCGGTCCTGCACATATCTCATATGCGCTCCTATTTCGTTTCGCTTGAGCCAGGAAACCTCTGTGTAGGACTCTAAAGACTCGTCAATACGCCGGCAGTAGGTGATGATCATATCAAACACCCACAAGCCGCAAGCGGTCTGCTAAACGTAACGGCCACCCGGGTATTGAGCGATCAGAAGATCGACGAGCAAGCCCGCTCACACTCCAGTGAATCCAACCAGTAACACTACCGTACAGTCCGGTCTGATCGTCTGATATGTCGCATATCTCGCCTAGGGGTGGTAAACGTCAGACCCCAATAGCTCGATAAGTCGCGTCGATATGAGGCTCATAACGGGTCGAGAAACTACTGGTAACACTTACCAGCAATTCTCTGAGCAGCCCTGGCCAGGGACTTCTGGTTATAGCCAATCGAACACAGCGCAACATCAACTCCCTATACCGGGAGAGACGAATCCCCTCCTATCGCTCATTGCCTCCATGTGACTCGGGACTGTACCCAAAAACCACCGTTTTGCACGCCCTCTTGGACGTGGTAAGATGGAAATCAAAGCACAGTGGGAACCACACAAGACTCTATGACGATCTCGGGTCAACAGACTACTCTGTACCAGTGTCACCAGAGAACTGCCATCTGACGTGAGGTATAATACTATCTGGGAGTTCTCGGCGAGTCCGTCCAGTGTACCCAGTCTCTACTGAGCACCCGTATATCATCTCTGATGTCAGACACCAATGGATATGGGATCATCCATCGCCCATCTATATAGGTCGAGAAGGTATACGCTAGTCTACTCTGGTATATCAATGCCCCGTCTCGATACACCCACGACTAGGGACTTTGAAGGATGTACTTATGGACTACCATGTCCCCACTAGTATGATCCGCATCATAGTCCAGGTAGTCAAGTACACATCCTAAGGGCTTTACCAACATGTAACAGAGAGACAATCAGTATACACGTTAAGGTAAAGAGCAACCAGATAGCATACTATCATGTCGAGCAAGAAAGTCCTCCCTATATATGTCCCAGCATCCACTACAATATACATCCTATGTATAGTAATGGCCTCTAGGGCATACATATAACTAATAGTATGTACCACGTACACTTACTTGCCGGCTCACATACATCTTCATCGGTAATTGCCATGTCACGTACACCTTAGAAAATATTATTGCTTGACATAGCCTGTTAGCTAGTAGTTTAGACATGATATTAGTGTACTTGCCTTATATGTTAGTCTAGACATTGTAGTTATTACCTGATATTTCATGCATACTGTTATTAATTGTTATGCCGCATTCATGGGTTCTCATGCATATATTCACTTTTTACGTGCTATTGAGGTTTTGGATTCGGATTTCTATGAGATTTTCTGGATTTGGGGAAAACCGCAAAACATATACAAACTTCTTCTTTCTCTTTTTAAATGAAAAGCGCGGTTTTTCCCATGATGTATGAGTCGTCCACCATGAGTTTGCAGATGGATTTCGAGACCCGATTCGAGAAGTTGGATGAACCGTTTCGGGTACATGGTGGACCCGATAAGGTACCCCGGGGCAAGAAGCTCGTGGTGATGACGATGAGCCTGGCAGGGGGAGACTACCTACCGGTGATTTTACCCGACGCGTCGGATATCCGGAGGATTCAGTCGTGGTCTTGAGATGGATGGTAGGGGCCGGTCTGGACTGACGGCGCCCTAGATATTGAGATTGAGACATTGACATTTCGAGATATTGAGGTACTGAGATTTGATGATACAGGCCAGTCCGGATAGCCGGAGCCTGAGGTTTTAAGATATTGAGATTTATGTTTTGTGTCGATGCTAGACACTGTTGATGCTGATTTCATTTATGATACCTCATTTTAAAAATACAATGGAAATCTTACTAATTTATCAAAACAGTTTCTTCATTTACATGTATTCGGTTTTCATGCATTCATACCTCATTCATATGATATATTGCTACCTAAGGCACTGACACGGGCACATGAGATCACACTCGGGTTAGATATTACCCTAGCCATTGTTATAGGCTGCATGTTATTCATATATTTGAGAATATATTATGATCATTGACCTAGCTTGCGTTATTTATGCGATTTCTGTGCGTAGATGTTTTTCTATTCACGAGTTGGCAACTCACCCCTGTTGTGCCCCAGTTTCTTGCAGGTTTGCCGTAAGGTTTCTTTACGGCTTGCGGCCATAGTTTCCTTCGGGTGATTTGCTAGTAGGTGGGTTTACTTGTATCGTACCCCCATTATATATCTTGTATATTATTATTCTGTTGTATCTAGAAGTTCCATCAACCAAACTTGTATTTATCTCAGATAGAGACCAGTGATGTTTATTCTTTCGACCTTAGAGTCGCGCGTTGTATTTCTTTGGATTTCTTGCTGTTTGAGTTTCCTTTTGAGTTTTGATCCTCGCCCTTGGCGTTGTATATTATATTGCTTGTGTGGTTGTGACCGTCGATTGACGAAGAGCTAGCTCCCGCTTGGGGATGCCTTTTTATTGATTTCGTATACTATTCATGTTGTATCCCGTTTGGGAGCCAGTATTTACAAAGGAGACTCTGCCGAAATTTTCAGGAAATACTTGATGTTTTTAAAACCGCATAACTCGGCTTATGCTATTAAAACTACTTGATTTTAAATTAGTTTTCCTTCCCTCTACTACTTTCCTTGGTTTGGATTTCTGGGTTTTCGGCTTACTTATATTACGTACGCCTCGAGACGTTTCGTAGTTTAAGTGCCGGTCATATTCCGTACTTTCGGGACGTGACAAAGTTGGTATCAGAGCGTTAGGTTTTACCTTCGGAGCGTAGGATGACCCTTGGTTGATGGAATAGGTGACTAAAGCAGAGTGACGTACCGTGGGTATGTTCCGCGGCATACTTACGACACGCCACTCCGTTTAAGGAGCCTTCGGATGTACATTTCTTTGCTCAGTATTATATTCATTCCGATTTAGCCTCATCAGTACCAGTTATGGTTTTGCTGCCACGATTACGGGCAGGGAGAGGTACAGCTAGAGTTGTGGTCAGCACGAGCTCGTCGCGAACGAGGACTGACCAGGGCGAAATTCCGGCGACACACGATTGCGGAGATGTGTCTTTTTACTCTGTTTCCGCGCCACGAGCGTTTGGCGGATCGCCTTTATGAGGTTGCTCGGATGAGCTGATCGACACTAGAGGATTGAGCCACTGACAGAGGCCAGCCAGATTTTGATGACCGTTGGTGTATTGCTTACTCATGATGATTGAGGCACTATTCAGCGTGCGGACGAGTGAGCCAGTTGTTGCTGCAGATGACGAAATATCGCCCAGGTGTTGGAGCTATTGCGGTACGAGTTGTACTATGAGATGATAAAAGGTCGCTAGTCACCGAGGATGAATGACCAGGACATGTGATTCGTTCGCCTACCCCGATGCGAGGTCATCAGATAGATTGATTTCAGCTAGAGACGACTTCACGCGGAGACGTTGGGAGTCGACAGAGACGATCGAATGTCAGAAACCTATTATTCCAAGTTTAAAGTAGTCGGAAAGACATGCAGGCAATTCTATGGTCCCTCTAGAAGAATGAAACCCTAACTCGACTTAATGACCGTGTGAAAGCCTTTGAACCTTCGGGTTTGCGGCAGTTCTACGGCGCCATTAGTGAGGCTTGGGTTTGCCCTTCTACGGCAGGACCACCGATGCTGTGGTATGTACTCGATACTATTAAACTGTGCCAAAGATGTTGAGCTCTTGGGGGATTATGCGGTTTTGACGACTCGATCGGATGGCTCGACTTAATTCGGATGCTAGGTGGTGAGATGCATTTCTTGGGAGACTCCCGATACGAGGATAGCCGTTGGAGCTCAGTCCATGCAGCCACGACGAGACGAGTCCAAAGCGGTCGACATTAGAGAAGGTGAAGTAAGAGGTTCGTACCAGATCTAGATGAAACGACGTTCCACTCCGCCGACATCAGAGATGCGATACGTATGCCGAGGCATTGTACTTAGATATACCTTCCAGAAGCAGTCGCGTTGAGTATGCAGCCGTTCCAGAACGAGAATAAATCTACTAAGGGACGATGACTTCCGGACAGTTCGGCAGAGACGAGATTGGGAGAGATCTCGATAGGACCTTTCTGGAATAAATTACGAGAAGACTTGCACCCAGTAGTGGTCATGTTATGCACACCGGCAGGCCAGAGTTCAGGATCGTCGACGAGACATGCTATGAGTGACCATGGCAGTTGGCCAGAGATTCTTGGAGGATGTGCTTGAGCGGGACTATTCCGCCATACGTGATTTTGCGTATTTTGGGCGGTCTATTCGCATGATTGATTTTGATGATTGAGTTTCATGATATTTGTTTTCATGGACCATGGTTGCACCTACTGAGTATTTACGATTTTTGTATAGTTGTTGCACTTGATATCATTTTCGTGCCTTGGTTTCGCATGTTTATGATTTTATGGGTTTCATACAGTTGAATTGATTTTGTGCGTATGTACGCATACGAATTGGTTTTTGCACTCAGTATAGTTCACATATGCTTGCAGTGCAGTGATACGCGTTTTGTGCACTTAGATGCACTGGACTTCGATTTCGATTGTGATACTCGATGTTTGTTTTATGCACCTTGTGCACCTGATTTGATTTTACGCATGTTCGGCGCTTGATATTGGATTTCATGATTTCGTGCATGATGGATGCCCCTGGTTTTGGGTTTTCGCGCATGTTGAGCGCAGGTTTTGAGATACGATTTTGGTGCACACCAGATGCACTAAATCGAGATTCTTCGTGCATGTCAGATGCACCTGTTTTGCTGTTAGGCACACCTGTTGCCATTGACAGATGTTTCGTGCACACCCGATGCACTTAGATATTGTTTCTGCACGCATGTATGGAACATTCATGGATTTTGATTTCCGTGCGCACCAGACGCACGTAGTATTCATACGCGTATTTTGGGATTGATTTTTCTTATAGAGCAGTACGTTTTTATGATATTGCTATGTGTTTTCGTACTGAGCAGGACTAGTCAGAGGACAGTACCTGAATATATTTTGCATGCATTGATAGTTATTGAAGGGATTTCTAAAAAGCGAGCTATAGCCGCAGCATTTACCTACGTGTCTGATATGACACGAAATGTTTAAAACAAGGAGACCCTTCTAAATTGTTTCCAAAACGGCGGAACGTACATTTCAAACAAAGGTATATATGTATATAGTTATTTTCTTATGATAGACGTCCACCATTGTGCAGTGTTATACGCGTTGCACAGCGACTTAAAGAGATTTGGCATGCATTTCCTTCAGATACTTACATATATAGATTCGATATTTACATGTATAGTTTCGAGTTATATCATATTGGTTTTGCTTTGGATTTGGCATTGATGTATTCCCCATGACTCCGATGATTGCGGGATGCTTGACGGAGTTTTGATTTGAGTTATATGCTCATTTTTCATGCGCATGCGCTGCGCTACGATTTGTTTTATGTATTTACAATTTCGGAACCCCGACGACTTGATGGTTTTTGTTTAGATGTTTTAGTATTTGGGGGGAGTTTTACTTTAAATTCGGGGACCGAATTTTTTTAAGGGGGGAAGATTGTAGCGTTTTGAAAATCGTTTCGGTGAAATTTCGGAAAATCGGTAAAATAATGGGGTTTTCGGTAAAAAGTCAAAATGCAAATATCTTATTATAAAAATTAAATATACATATTCTAGCTATGTAATTGCTATTATTTGGTGTTTATTGAGCCACTAGTGAAATTTTAAATTTTCTGAAAATTTTCCGAAATTAATTATTTTAATATTATTTTTAGCCGTCACTAATATATTTAATTAGGGAAAATTACAAATTGGAATGAGTTGAAAAAAATTTTGTGCATCATAAAACTTTAAATAAAATTTTATCATGTGGTTTTTGAAATGAAATCGTTTGCCAAAACGGTTTAGAAAATATCGAAGAAAAAGGCTTTTTTCGGTGAAATTAGTGTTAACGGGAATCGGGGTAATACATTTATCTTTTTCCCTAACCCACACACCCACACCTCACCCTCTCTCCCTCTCCCCATATGGCCGGACCCACCATGACAGCCCTCCCTCTCTCTCTCTCTCCAATCACCAAGAAAAGAAAGGAAAATGATTGAAAATTGTGGACTTTGACTTTTTCCACTTTCTCCACCTCACTCTCTCTCCTCCCTCACCGATTCCCCACCCCCATGCTGGCCGAAACCTGTACATTTCAGCAGCCCTCCCCTCTCATTCCTCATCTCATCTCTTCTCCAAAAAAATTCACAAAAAAATTCCATGAAAAATCAACTAAAACTCAAAACCGAAATCCAACTCCTACCCATTATTTATTTGCCTATCTAGCATGGATTTTGGGAGCAAGAGAGCAATTTGGGAGGCTTAGATCCTTGCTAGATCTCTAATTGGGAGGTATAAATCTTAACCCATGTCTAAATTGTTTGTTAATTACTCCAATTTAACTAAATTTGGTGTTTAATTTATGTACATATTGCAAACTTGAATTGTGGGGTTAATGGTTATATGTGAGATTAAAATCAAGATAGGGTTTTATCACATCATTAAGGTTGCCATGAGTAGATTGACTTGTTAATTCTTGCTAAAACCTAATCTAGTTACTAATTTCAAAATTTGTTAGTTGGAAATTGTGATAAATGTGCTTTTTGCTAACTAGTTTTTTTTGAAATTGTTTTATATTGGGATTAAAATCTAAATTAAGGTTTCATGTCATTATTAATATTATAATGAGTGGTTTAATGATTTTGGATCATGCAAAACCAAGCTTAATTGATGAATTGTGAATTTTGCTTTAAAAGGTGTTAAAAATTGAGATTTTTGCAAACTAGGATTTTGAAAATTATGCAAATTTATGAGATTAAATTATGGAAATGGTTTTTATGACTTATTTAAGATATTTAATAAGTATTATGGCCGCTACATTTGTTTAAACATCTTGTTTTGTACAAAAACGGCGAATTGTTCTTGCTAGATTTTCGGGAAAAAATGGCTTTTAAAGTGAATTTGGGGGTTTTGTGAATTTTAAGCTATTTTATATTATAATTAGTGCTTGTGATTGTACGAATGAGTGTGTTTAGGTTTTCTCGATGGTTTGGCGTTTGTACGCCGACGTCGAGGGTTTTTGGGTTGATTTGTGAAAGCAACCATAGGTTTTGACCTATGTGGGACGTTTTGGTCATGAGTCGGATTTTAATGCGATATGGTGCGTTATGATGTGTAGGTACCCCATGTGGACTTCGAGACGAAAAGCAAGCGCGTGGCGATGTCGGCACCGGCGAGCGAGGACCAGGTGAGTAGATTTATATCTACGGGGAGAAGTCGGGTGGATGGCGTATAGCACCCCCGCAGTTCGTGGTGATGTATACGAATACGTATACACACATATATATATATATTGATTATATTTTGTTTGAGTATATTGATGATAATATGGATATTTGGTGTTCTTGGATGATTTAGTGTCGCGGAACCCTAGAGTAGTGGTCGCACCACACATGCACACAACCACCCATACTTGCATATTTTCTTCTTTCATTTGTGCTTATTCGGGAATATATAGTTATGTGTTCACATGGGTATGGGACTATGTGTTCACATACAGATTTGAGGATAGTACTTGGGATTTATGATGAGTCGATGAGATTTGATTTGAGGCCGTGAGATCGGTGATATAGCAGGGTTCGTATTTGAGATACGACATGACGTTGTAGCGGGTCCTTGACGTAGTGTTTCACACGCGTGCATGCATACTTAGGCGGTATCAGTATTGTACTATACGTAGATCAGTACCCCGATCATGATATTTGATAAAGAGGATACTAGGTGAATAGTATGATGAATGTGATATTGACCCGTACCCAGATTTGGGGATGCCGTACGACGGATTTACGTACGAGCTATATCTTGATGATTGATCCGCACTCTTGACTTGGGATGTCTGATTATAGATATGGTATCGGATATGATATTATTGAGGCGGGATCACCGACTAATATATATACAGGTATGTATATGTATCGACTCAGATGTTAGGCGGTTTCCTTACCTGTAGTCTAGCTTGTAGCTTAGCCCTTTAGTTTAGTTAGTTGTTAGATTAGATTCGGTTCCTACCTATTTCAAAGCTTACGAATCGTGCGTATTTTTAAAGACAGCCTAAGGGATCCTACGGATATTTCAAAAGGCGTATCTTTTCATAAAAACACCGTAGCCCCTATTTTCAAAACCCCACGATTCGTGTTATTTCAAAAGGCACCATTGTAGGACTTATATTAGGTTAATGCAGATTAGTTATCGTTGCGTCTAGTATTCAGCTCCCGCTTATTATTGTTGTTCGCTCCGCATCACATGCTTATATTATGCTTCATATTCTACTGTTGATATCTTGTGGTTAGGACACCAGCACCATTACCGATGATGCGTATGTACCACGTACACTTACTTGCCGGCTCACACACATCTTCATCGGTAATTGCCATGTCACGTACACCTTAGAAAATATTATTGCTTGACATAGCCTGTTAGCTAGTAGTTTAGACATGATATTAGTGTACTTGCCTTATATGTTAGTCTAGACATTGTAGTTATTACCTGCTATTTCATGCATACTGTTATTCATTGTTATGCCGCATTCATGGATTCTCATGCATATATTCACTTTTTACGTGCTATTGAGGTTTTGGATTCGGATTTCCATGAGATTTTCTGGATTTGGGGAAAACCGCAAAACATATACAAACTTCTTCTTTCTCTTTTTAAATGAAAAGCACGGTTTTTTCCATGATGTATGAGTCGTCCACCATGAGTTTGCGGATGGATTTCGAGACCCGATTCGAGGAGTTGGATGAACCGTTTCGGATACATGGTGGACCCGGTAAGGTACCCCGGGGCAAGAAGCTCGTGGTGATGACAATGAGTCTGGCAGGGGGAGACCACCTACCGGTGATTTTACCCGACACGTCGGATATCCGGAGGATACCGTCGTGGACTTGAGATGGATGGTAGGGGCCGGTCTTGACTGACGGCGCCCTAGATATTGAGATTGAGGCATTGACATTTCGAGATATTGAGGTACTGAGATTTGATGATACAGGCCAGTCCGGATAGCCGGAGCCTGAGGTTTTGAGACATTGAGATTTATGTTTTGTGTCGATGCTAGACACTGTTGATGCTGATTTCATTTATGATACCTTATTTTAAAAATACAAAGGAAATCTCACTAATTTATGAAAACAGTTTCTTCATTTACATGTATTCGGTTTTCATGCATTCATACCTCATTCTTATGATATATTGCTACCTGAGGCACTGACACGGGCACATGAGATCACACTCGGGTTAGATATTACCCTAGCCATTGTTATAGGCTGCATGTTATTCATATATTTGAGGATATATTATGATCATTGACCTAGGTTGCGTTATTTATGCGATTTTCTGTGCGTAGATGTTTTTCTATTCACGAGTTGGCAACTCACCCCCGTTGTGCCCCAGTTTCTTGCAGGTTTTCCGTACAGGTTTCTTTACGGCTTGCGGGCATAGTTTCCTTCGGGTGATTTGCTAGTAGGTGGGTTTACTTGTATCGTACCCCAATTATATATCTTGTATATTATTATTCTGTTGTATCTAGAAGTTCCATCAACCAAACTTGTATTTATCTCAGATAGAGACCAGTGATGTTTATTCTTTCGACCTTAGAGTCGCGCGTTGTATTTCTTTGGATTTCTTGCTGTTTGAGTTTCCTTTTGAGTTTTGATCCTCGCCCTTGGCGTTGTATATTATATTGCTTGTGTGGTTGTGACCGTCGATTGACGAAGAGCTAGCTCCCGCTTGGGGATGCCTTTTTATTGATTTCGTATACTATTCATGTTGTATCCCGTTTGGGAGCCAGTATTTACAAAGGAGACTCTGCCGAAATTTTCAGGAAATACTTGATGTTTTTAAAACCGCATAACTCGGCTTATGCTATTAAAACTACTTGATTTTAAATTGGTTTTCCTTCACTCTACTACTTTCCTTGGTTTGGATTTCTGGGTTTTCGGCTTACTTAGATTATGTACGCCTCGATACGTTTCGTAGTTGAAGTGCCGGTCATATTCCGTACTTTCGGGACGTGACACTACCCTACCACGGCTCAAAGGAGTCGTGCAAACAGGTTTTAGTTGGGTACAGTCCCGAGCCACATGGAGGCAGTGAGCGGATCGGCAGGGGTTTCGTCTCTCTCGGTATTGGGGGTGAGATCACGCTGTGTCTAGGAGAGCCATTACATGAAGTCCTTGGCCAAGGTAGGAGATTTACTAGTAGATATTCCAGTAGTATCTCAGGGTGTTCTAGGCAACACTCCGACACGACTTGTACTGCTATTGGGGGTCTGACGTTACCTGCCCCTAGGCCCGACATTGTGATACTCATAGACGAATGGACCGAACTGTACGGATATTGTCACTGACAGGCTCAGTAGGGTGTCAGGATGAGTTCGCTCATCGACCTCCCTTTTGGTCAATACCTGATAGCCCGTTACGTACAGCTAGTACCACTGATATGCTAGTGGTTAAATCCACAGCCAAAGTATTGACGAGTCTTTAGAGTCCCCCACAGACAGTTTCTCAAGTTTCGGGCCAAACGTTGTAGAGCTAGTATGGTATTATGGGAGGGTTCGATCATATACGTGCACTTGTGCACGGATCATGATCGGATGGATCATACTAGTGGGCTTCGGTTTAAGCCGGATCATAGTTTTAGATTTGTTGGATTGCTTTCGTCTCATTGCATCCGCATTCAGTCGGAATGCGGATGCAGATATGTATATACAGGTGAGGGGTACTCTTGTGATCCATCACGAGTTTACTTTAGTAGATGCCATTCTATTTATTGTTGTAAACATTTGGATTAACGTTTACAAGTGGAAATTGTGAGCTTAAGTCATCATTAGGAGCATTAATTGTGACACATGCATAACTGATGACTCATGGTCTCTTTATTTGTGCATATGTCTCATTTTGGATTGATTTATGTGTTGAAATGATAAGTGGAGAGACAAGGGGCAGCCATGAGGCAAGGGGTTAGCTCTTGGATTATCATTCTTGCTCTCTATTATTATTTCAACACATTAAGAAAAGAAAAGCCTCCTCTTCTTCTTCTTCCTATAGCTCACCATTTCCACCAATGGCATCATCTTTAACCTCCATCCATACACTCTTATGTGTTGAGAATCAATGGATGCTTGAGACAAAGTTATCACACACATTCTCTACATCGCCTTGGACATGTCGGCTAGCGAACTTCATGTTCGAGTTGCTTCGGATTAAGCGGGAACCCGTAAAAAGACTCATTGATGTGGTGCCCTTCCGACGAGGAGACCGGAGATCGGAGATGCCGCGAGGAGCTTGGGATGGTGGCCAAAGACCGAAGGACACGGATCGATCTGTATAGCCACTCTCACTTCTTAGTACTTTGCTAGTTTAGCGTTAATGGTTCGATCCGGGTGAAATACTACGATAGCGCCGATTTCCTAAAAAGTTTTTGTTTCCGCATTTGGCCTCGGATAGACGGCTGGGACACTACCGTAGACATACACGCCATTCCCTACTCTTATGGAATGATCACTCTCTCCCAGTTCTCTACATTTACGTAGCCCTTGTAACATATTACAAATGTGGGATCCCGATCCGGTATCTAATACCCAGGACGTAGATTGAACTGAGAAACAGTTCTCGATAACTAACACACCTGAAGAAGATGCATCAGCATGCTTATTCTTCATTTGGGAGGCGTGATAATCCGGATATTCTCCTATTCCCTTCTCGGACTTATAATAATTATAAGTTGGAGCGGGACCAACGTTCCCCTGCTTAGTATAATAAGCGGGTTTGGTTAATACATCCATATTATTATCTTGATTAAGGCCTGACATGGTCGCTACCTGGAGAGAGAGAGAAGAAAAAACTTTAGCGCATGCTCTTGCAAGATTAGATTGGTTATTATCTTATCTAATCAGGATGGCTCCCACTGTTTTTATCAAATCTTCCTTCAAACCCTAAAAGGTAAGACTAGCCGGGATTAATTACACTTTACAAGTTCGCCAATCTTTCATCCAGGTCAATGTTGGTACTTTGAGGGAGGTTCCCCGTGCTTTCGTACGGACCTAATTAAAATAAACCTCATTTTCCCAGAGGCATAACCCCGTTAACACCTTTCTAGACAGTTACTTGATCGGCTAATTGTCATGTGTAAAAACTTTCCCAGGAGTAACTCTTACTCGCAGTGGATATTAGGATCCAACTATCTCATAGAAGGTATGCAATCTCATTGCAAATTTCAACACTTGAAATTCTCGATAATGTTTTTTCCCTTAGCATGCTATGACCTTGACAGAGGTCAACAACCATAGTGCCCTAGTTAAGTTCAACCCGTCATTTCTTGATTGAATCAAACCCACCCGCATGACCCTTGACAGAGGTCAACAAGGTCGTACGACTACCCCAATCCAATATCATCTCATGTTTTACAGATAAGTACTAATCAGTTACCGCACACTACGCTTAGACAGAGGCCAACAAACGCAGCACGAATACTAAAAAATCTTTATCTGAAATAACGGAGGGCTACGCAGTTTTTTCAGAAAACCATGAGCGTAATGAACATGATATCGTTGTAGAAACAAGTGATTTTGAAAAAGGAGTGTTTTTGAGGCTTTTAATAGTTTCTATAAAGAGGTCACTCCCGGTGGAGGGATCTCGGCTCTTTCCTTATCGAATAAGGTGCAGGATATTTCACAAATACCACTATGCAAAGCAAGAACTATAGAAGCAATAAAAAAACCGAGTGAGTTGTAGCATCTGCTAGTTTCGCTAAAGAGGTCACTCCCGGAGAAGGGATCTCGGCTCTTTCCTTATCGAATAAGGTACTGGATATTCTACAAGGAATACCGCTATGCAAAGAAAAAACTAGAGATACCCTTTTTTTATAAATTTGATTCTACAACATCTTTTAGGTTTCTTTTCTTTCATTAATCTCATTAATGAAACCCATCATTTAAGCTTCCTAAGCATCACAGAAGAAACGAAAATACAACGTACGATTATGCCATCCGCATTCGCCACAGTGTCCCGTTAGGTTACTTAACTAACGGCATAGCGGGCCGGGACTAGCGCGGGTGTAAAACATAAGCAACGTTTATTATATATCATATATACAATAATAAAGCATTCGTCTCAGGCATATAATATGATCACACCACATAATATCAGCAGTAGAAGATAACATATAAAATATTAGATATAGTAGAAGGTCCGTGTTTTATTTTTTGCCTATATAAAACACGGATTCCACGGTCGTAATGAATAGACAAACCCACATCCCTACACCACTACGAGAGCGGCAAACAACCCTACCAATTCTGGGATTAGGAGACCAGGTCTCGATTCGTCGAGATAGCCTCCCTCTGGAACCTAGAACCCGGCTGCTTATGCTCTCCTCCTTGGGTCTATCCTAATGCGGAAAAGTAAATAATATACAATGGTGACAGCATCCTCAACCCGGTAGTGCCCCAATAAAAGAATATTACATACAAATAAATTTTACACGAATGAAAATAAAAACCCTCATCTCACATAAAACCCCCGGCTATTCAAATCACGACGATCCAATATAACATATCACAGCAACACATAACATCACAAGTCATCAACGTAAGTAAATATGCGTATCCCAATTGTCGTTGAGGTATAGCAACGAAACCGGCGATACACCATATATTACACTTACGGTCGCAGAAAGAAAGTGAAAACTACAAAATTTGGAATCCACAATGACTTTAGACATCGTAAACCCGAAATTTCACATATTACGGATTTCATGCCTAACAATATGAATTTCACATATTGTATCACATTCCAGAAAAAGCTAGACAACGTTAAACATTCTGATCGAATCAACAAACACCCAAAATATCCCTAAATGCTAAACACTTGAACTTAGTTTAAATGCATCCATCACATGCCACAGTACCAATGGACCAGCCGTAGAAGGGTCAAACCAACGCCTCACATGTGGCAACGCTGAACTACCACAAACCTTAGGGTTTAGAGGCGGTTCTGACGGTCACATAATCAAGTTAAGGTTTCGTTCTTCTAGAGGGTCCACCGCGTCACTTGCACTATATTTGAATGTTCTTTAACTATGAAAAAGATCCAACTCTTGAAAAAAATTTCGGCAAGGCTTAAAGTGGGTATTTGATATCCGATCAAACTTTTTAACACCGTCTAAAATAACCGAAACAAAGCCTACAATTACGAATACGAAACACTCCGAATTTCCTTTGCTAAAAGGTAACATCACATGCAAAATTAGCAAAAACAAACAACACCTAAAGTACCAAAACCCAGAGCCTTAAACAATGTAAAAATTTCAGCCTAGAGGGATCCGATCTGGCCGGTTTTGGACATGATGATCTCGGCCAATTATTGAGGGAATGGGGTGAATTTTGTACAGTGTTCATTATATATCTCATACATCATTCTACAACTGTTAAAAAAAAATTGACATTCGGCAAATTTTTACAGAAACTAGGGTTTTATGTCGGGTGTTTCGGACTTGTTTCGGTTTCGTAATCCTACACTTATCCGTCCAATTCTCTAGCTAGGCTCTGATATCACTGTTGGGTTACCTACAACAGCAGCAAGGTTTTGGGAGGCATCACCCATGCCAAGTTTAAATTTTTGCCATTATAGATAACCCTAACCCTAGATCATTAACTAGAGAATCAAACTATAACTACAAGTAAACAACTTTACTTCTAAGAGTTTGGGATTACAACCTTTGTAGTCTGTTCCTTCGCTTCATAAACTCCGAGTTGAGGTCCCTTCGCTGCAATCATCAAGTTCCCGGACTCTCGAGAGGCTCCATGAGGTGAATGAGACATCCTTGCTTGAAGACTTCACAATCCAAGATGATCTACTTTGAGAAATCATAAACCCAAGCTCTCTCTTCACTAATGTGGTGTTAGTGAAGTGAACACCCTAATCTATGTGGCTAGAATAGATGAGGATGATGAAGTAGGAATTTTCCTCACTTTAGGTTTCTATTTCTCACATTCATTCAACACAAAAAAAAATCAAGCAATCTCTTTTGTTGAGCAAGAAGAAGATGAATATAAAAGTGTGATGAATGAAATTATTGTTGAGCTTAGAAAATGCAACCAAGGTCAAGCATGGCATGCTTAACCCTTGTAGAGAATTAACCATGGTCTAGGGTTAGGGCTTGGTTAACAAATATCTTAGCATAATATCTAAAGTGTGGTCAGAGTCAACCTAAGAAAATATCTTAAGAATTTATCCACAATTTAGAATTAGCTAAAATAAATAATAAATCTAACCATAAATCCTAATCATGGTCTAATCTCACAAACTGTAGTTGCATTTGTAAGCCTAACATGTTACAATAATATATATCACATATATAATATATAATGTAACAAAAGAAAATAATACATTTAACATATAACACATATATATCAATGTATCATCAAGTGAGAAAAAGAATTATTTAAGTGAGCTTATATTAGTTAATGTTATGTAATATATCAAATATATTATTATACATTAAATTATCGAATCAACACTTGATCCGATAATCCGGTTATTTTGCAAATAACCGACTAATATAACTTGTACCATTTTATCGAATCAACACTTGATCCGATAATCCGTCTATATCACATTTACCCGGCCGATATCACATATCGTGAGAATAGAATACGATATCATATATCGTATTAATCTCGGTCCCGCACATATCACATATGTGCTCCTACTCCGTTTTGCCTAAGCCAGGAAACCTCTGTGTAGGACTCTAAAGAATCGTCAATACGCTGGCAGTAGGTGATGATCATATCAAACACCCACAAGCTGCAAGCGGTCATCTAAACGTAACAGCCACCTGGGTATAGAGCGATCAGAAGATCAACAAGCAAGCCTGCACACACTCCTGTGAATCCAATCAGTAACACTACTGTAGAGTACGGTCTCTTCGTCAGATATGTCGTATATCCAGTCTAGGGGTGGTAAACGTCAGACCAAAGTAACCGATAAGTCGTGTCGAGGTAAGGCTCATAACGGGTTAAGAAACTACTGATAACACTTACCAGTTGATCTCCATATCAGCCCTTGCCAGGGACTTCCAGTTATAGCCAATCGAACACAGCGCAACATCAACTTCCAATACCGGGAGAGACGAAACCCCTCCTATCACTCATTGCCTCCATGTGATTCGGGACTGTACCCAAAAGCCACCGTTTTGTACGTTCTCATGAACGTGGTAAGGTGGAAATCAAAGCACAGTGGGAATCACACTAGACTCTATGAAGATCTCGGGTCTACAGACTAACCTGTACCGGTGTCACTAGAGAACTGGTATCTGACGATAGGTATAATACCATTTAGGAGTTCTCGGCAAGTCCGTTCAGTGTACCCAGTCTCCACTGAGCACCCGTACACCGTCTTTGATGTCAAAAACCGATGGATATAGGATCATCCATCGCCCATCATATGGGTCAAGATATGTATACGCTAGTCTACTCTAGAGTATCGATGCCCTGTCTCGATACTCCCTCGACTAGGAACAGTTATAGGATGTACTCTTGGACTACCCTGGACCCACTAGTATGATCGGCATCATAGTCCTAGTAGTCGAGTACATACCCTAAGGGCTTTATCAACATGTGAGAGCAAGACAGTAAACCAATACAAGTCAACATGTTAAGACAAAGTGAAACGAAATAGCATACTATAATGTCGAGCAAGAAATTTCTCTCTATATATATCCAAACATCCACTATAATATACATCATATGTACAACAATGGCCTCTAGGGCATATATATAACTAACAGTAACATAGCATAGTGATGTGAACATAGCAAGTATATCATATCATGATGTAGCAATTTTACTGTGTAAGTGACATAGCAATTATCGATGATGAAAGTGTGTGAGCCGGCAATCTGTGTAAGTGTAACATACGCATCATCGATAATTGTGTGGGTGGACTAGCACAGGTATATGTAATGCATTGAGAATATCATGAACATAGCATAAAGTAAATCGTGAGTGCATTGCTATTAGGTATACGTCTCTATCACATATCCGAGTCGGTGAATCTATCAATCGGCATCCAGCCTCACAACATCACGTATGGTATAATCTATCATACGACATCCTCTAGTCAATTATATGGATCAATCATCAAGTAATACTCATCACGTACGGTATCCATCGTATGGCGGCATTTACTATTAGGGATCCT
The DNA here is from genome assembly GCA_030015575.1 of Agapanthus africanus. NCBI lineage: Eukaryota > Viridiplantae > Streptophyta > Magnoliopsida > Asparagales > Amaryllidaceae > Agapanthus > Agapanthus africanus. The sequence goes on along the minus strand of CM057345.1, from coordinate 227,891,728 downwards.
ATCAACCTATAAGACAATGAGGGTACGGACCTAACGTCTCGTACGGCATATTACGCATGACCCACATCATTATCCATATATATATACCTATCTCTCAGGTCACATCCGTATAAATCTCATATCATGGGACCGACAAAGGTATCAATTATCTCATATCGACTCTCATCAGTGTAATGACATATCTAACCAAGTCATCATATCACATCGTATACTCTTTTCATCACATCAATATCTCACATCAAATCAACTTATATATATTTATCTTATTTGACCGATCTCATAACACATCTATCTCAATCTCGTTATATTCATCGATCTCATATCTTATCCTTATACATCTCGTTTCATATCATATATCAATCATATCCGCTCGTATTATCTTATCTCATTGCATGCCACTAAAAGCTCATACTTAATCTAGTGCAACTACACATCTATATATCATGATTCACATTCACTTTTCATATTCTTATATATCAATTCGAGACATCATTTCTATCATATCATGTCAAAGAGTCATATCCCTATAGCTTTCATCTCCTATCTCGATATATATATATATATATTCAATCATTCATATCTTCTCTAACTATCTTTTTAACCTTAACCATATTCTAAATATCGGTTTCCTTAACCATATTCTAAATATCGGTTTCCATCAAAACTTGCGGGGGTGCTATACGCCATCCACCCGACTTTCCCCGTAGATATAAATCTAGTCACCTACGGATCTTCTTGTTCAGCCGTAGTCGGTGTGCTTCGTCGTCTCGGAATCCACGCGAAGATACCTACAATCAACACACAATCGCAATGCTATTAAAATCAAGCCCGGAAAACAAATACGGCACACTGTGCGCTAATAAGTTAGAACCTATAGCCTACGCATACAAAACAATCAAGCAACCCTTGTTGTTGATATACAAACGCCCAACAACCAAATACAAAACCAAACATCAAAACCAAGCATTCAAAACTCGGAAAACATAGCCAAAAACACCCCAATATGCTCCCAGATTTATCTCAGGTTAAATTGGGACTAAACTAGCAAGTATAGGGAGTTGTATATGGAGTATGTGAGCTACTGAACCAACCTAGACACCAAACACCAAAATTTGGCCGGCCACACTCACCTAAAATCCAGCCAGCTTGGCCAAAGGTGCTCCGTTGGGGTTCGTCTTCTCAGTGTGGTCTCCTATTCGTCTAACTAGGTCTCTGGAGTTGCTAGTTTTTCTGCGAAACTTCCCGGGTTGCCCCAGATTCCCTGTAGGCCATTAAAATGTCACAAAATCGACATGAGACCATTTCTAAGTTCGTATTTTGGGTTCTATACTTATTTCCAGGTCTTGAAATCAATCCCTAAGGTCTTAAAACACTCACAACACCTTATGATTCCACCCAAACACGCAAACCTTTCTCTTGAATTTTCCAAACATCACATACCCTAACCAAATCACATTCTAAACTAAACTAGGGTGCAAGAAACAAAAACTAAACTAAATGAAAGAAGATATACCTCATTTTGGCAATTCAAGAAAAACCCTAGCTTCTCAAAGTCTCCAAAATCCGAACTTGCAAGGTCCAATGTGTTGAGGATGAAGTGGGGATCATTTTTATTGAAGAGGGTGTAGGGTTTTGATGAAAATTTGGAGATGATATTTGGAGGTGGGGGTGGAGAGAGATGAGGAGGAAGAAGATGAAGGAAAATGATGTGGTGAATAAAATGGGCAGCCCCCCTCTCTCTTTTATTCTCACCCTCACTCACAAGCCATGCCTCATGTGGTCCCTTCTCTCTCTCTCCTCAAAAATTCATATTCTAACCTTTTCTCTTTTCTCACAATAGCACACATAATTCTAATAAAATGACACAAATGAAATAACATGCAACAAAATGCAACATGTCATGGTGCACTAACCATGAGAAAATGTAGAAACACGGATTTGGCTTAATCGTGATTAGTAGTGCACTAATAAATTTTTATTTAAATATGCGTATAACTAATTATAAAAATTCCAAATCCAATAAATATATATTTAAATGAATAAATCTTTTTAATCTCCAATTATTTCAAAATTATTGGTAATTATTTATACCATTTTACAAAAACCCCAATTTCGCAAATCGGAAAGTTTTCGTGAAATATATTATTTTAAAATTAAATTCCAAAAATAATATTTCATATTTTCTGAAATGTAATATCAGTAGGGACTGGGTACACTGAACGACTCGCCGAAAACTCGTAGATGGTATTATACCTATCGTCAGATAGCAGTTCTCTGGTGACACTGATACAGGTTAGTCTGTCGACCCGAGATCGTCATAGAGTCTTGTGTGATTCCCACTGTGCTTTGATTTCCATCATACCACGTTCAAGCGACCGTACAAAAAGGTGGTTTTTGGGTACAGACCCGAGTAACATTGAGGCAATGAGCGATAGGAGGGGATTCGTCTCTTCCGGTATTGGGGGTTGATGTTGCGCTATGCTAAATTGGCCATAACAGGAAATCCCTGGCCCTGATTGCTGAGATCTACTGGTAAGTGTTATCAGTAGTTTATCGAAGCGTTATGGACCTTGCATCGGCATGACTTATCAGGCTATTGGGGTCTGACGTTATACGACCCCCAGGCTGTGATATGCGACTTATCAGACAAAGAGACCGGACTGTACGGTAGTGTTACTGATTGGATTCGTAGGAGTATGAGCAGTCTTGCTTGTTGATCTTCTGATCGCACAATACCCGGGTGGCCGTTACGTTTAGCAGACCGCTTGCGGCTTGTGGGTGTTTGATATGATCATCACTTACTGCCGGCGTATTTGTAACGTTTCTGAAATCGTTACATGAATTTTTCCGTTTTAAGGTAAAATAGTCGGTATTTTCCGTTTTAACCCGATTGTGATCAAACTTCTGTACAGACTTGACTGCGCCTAGTTTAACTAGAATAGTGCTGGTGCGCGGGCATTGGGGGTCAATTGGAAGTTTTGGTTCACATAGAATTTTTCCTTAATTAAAATATTATTTTAATGTGTTAATTATGCACATAATTAGTGGTAATTACAATTTTGGTTTGGGTTAATTACTTCTAATGTGAATCTATGCTAAACTAATCATTAGAATTATGTTTAAACCTTTCTTGCCAAAATATCTAGATATTTTAGATTTAAATGGAAAATTTAAAAAGAAAAGAAAAGAAAAAGTGACATTTCAGCATTTATTAGCATTTATTGTTGTTTTTCTCTAGATTTTTCCACACTCTTCACAAAACACCCCCACTCCTTTGCCTTGGCTGAAACCCTAGCCCTTGCTGTCCCTTCTCTCTCCTTGCCTCATTTTCACTCCAAAAGCTTCGAAAAAATCATCAAAAATCCACAAATATTCACACAAACTCATAAGTAAATCTTTACCCATTATTCTTTAAGCCTAAACTAGCATAGATCTTCACTAAAGACATCATTTTGGAGGTTATAGTTTGGGTTTTTCCTAGTTGCAAGTTTGTGTTCTTGAGGAGGTATAATCCTAACCCTAAACCCTAATTTTGTTTCAATACTTTAAATTAGCTTATTTGTTGTTTAATTAGAGCTTTCATTTGCATGTTTGGAAATTCTTGATATGGTTTTTGATAATCAAGTTAGGGTTTTGATTAGTGAAAAGGGTAATTGATAACTGTTGACAAAGGAAACTTAACCTAGTTACTAGATTGTTATTTGTTATTTTTCCTAAATGTCTAATTAAGTGTCACGACCCAAAGTTTGGATGTGACCAGCACTTAGATTATATGATATCTAAAGATATCCACACAATCTGAGTAAGCCAAAAACCAAGATCAAAACCCTTTTAGCGGAAAAATTTAGAAAACTTCAATATTTAAGTAAAAGAACGAAGTAGCATGTCGAAAGGTTTTTAATAATGGAAATGTAACAACTGATGTTTGAACTTTCGATAATGCCTACCTTTTTAATTATTATTGGAAATCCAATTTAAGTTGTGTAATTAAATTGCATCCCTAGCTGGGAGCAACAATGCTAAACAGCGAAAATCAATACGCAATTTGTACAACACTCAAGGAAATGAATTTCATGCAAGATTAATTAAAACATAAGATAACATAACTAACTATATCACTCGGTCTACATAATATACAACATGTTTTGTTCTAAGTCAATATACATGGTCTGATGGTGATATTCTAGATTCAATATACAATACCAAAAGAGGAGGTTACAACATATGTAACCCACCTAGCAAAAGGGCGGTAAAAACTGGTAAGTGGATCTGCACTGTTGCTAACCGTCCTCTCGACTCCTGCATGGAACTGTGGCACAACGGGCGAGAGTTGCCAACTCAGTGAATAAAACTAACATATATCGGCTGATAATGTAAGTATGACGAACTAGAACTAATATCAACAATAATGAAAGTGATGCATGATAACAGTTGGAAGAATGCATAAGTAATACTAAATGTATAAATCAAAACTGAAATCTCATCAATTTTTTTCCAAATCAGGTACATTTTTCTGTTTCTAACATCGACACAAATCTTCGGTGTTTCATCAGGCATCGTTCCCCGAACGACCCTGTTACTCAATAACACCGGTCGGTATCACCAAGATATCCGCCGTGTTTACCACTGACTCCGGTATCGAGTCTCCTCGTTAGGATCCCCGCCTAAAATTCGGCTATCCTGCCCCTCGGTCTCGACCGGGTCCACCATGAATCCAGCTGTATAGCTACCCCACTCAGCCTAGATATACGTAAGAAATTCCGCAACCGTATAGCTACCCCACCCGGTTCGGAACAAAACCAAATCAAAATAACGACATTTTACGGTGGACATGTCACATCAATCATGAAAATCATTGAATCCTTTCGATAGTGTATAAAACTCAAAACCATAAATCGGTAGTAACCCAATGCATCTTATATCAGAACTACAAATATTTGAAGATAAAACATGATGACATTTATGAAAAATAACTACCATTCTTGATGTTTAAGGTATGATGGAAATCATATTTATTATAATAAGTACTAAGTGTATATGTGACATGTTAATATCGACGAGGTGTAGTGTAACATGTAGATATGTGCTTGTGCAGCATAACTCGTCGATAATTTGTGCAGTGTTCTAACAATTATTAACATGATGATATTTATATATATGAATGCATACGATCAAACTTTATAAACGAAGGAACAATTGTAATTTAAACTTAAACCACGTGCGTATCACACCATCCATACAAAATCCCCCGTTAGATGTTTAGTCTACTCACCGGAATACGTTGAGTCTACTCAGAAATAACCTATCCCTTTCTTTTCCATGCGGCCTCCGAAGTTCCCGAACTGAAATCTAACATCGGTATTAACTTGTATATGAAACGGCTAACTCTGATATAGAGAAAACATGAAAATACAAGTTTTATGTATTAGCTGTACTAAGTATGATTATTGCAACTTATCAAACACTTATACTAACTGGATTTAATCAAACGCTGTTTCGTAACAGAAAACAGAATCGTATTACGAAACGTCCGTGTCGTGTTTTAAACGTTTTAACTCCATTTCAGATATTAACTCTCAGATTTCATATACTGTTAAATTAACTTAAATAAACAATACCAAATATCATAACACCTGCATAGAGACCTACCCTGAAACCCACAAGATCCAAATCCCCTAGAAATCCGGCGACGCCGGAATTTCCCTATTCCTCGCCGGCCAAAATCCGTGCCCCCTGGTTCGTATTCCTATGGTTGATTCTAAGTATAATCTATAAGATTAAGGTACTGTTTTGCCAATTTAGTTATTATCTAAACTATAGCAGATCTTTACAGAGTTAACTTTTGCCTAAAATACGATATTCGATTTCTAAAATTTAAAGTTTACAGAACTGAATCCTTCCGTGTTTAGAGATTATACCTACAGAGATAATTGAAAGGCTTCCTCCAAGGTATCCAAGTCCTTATCTCCTAGCTTGATGGTGGAAATCCTTAGAACTTGTTCTTCTTTTCTTCTTTTTTTTCGATTTTATTTTGTGAGTTCTAATGGTTTCTTTTTCTATCCTTTGTAAATTTTTGTTTTTAAATTTTTATGTGAACTGAACACTTGATATAGGTTAAAGGAAATTGAGTGAGGGTTGTAGGAGGAGGTGTCACCAAAGGAGTTGTGGTGAATTCATGTAATGTGGAGGTGGTGTGTATGAGGTGTGCATGCAAAGATGAGGTGTTTGTGCATGGTCACCTCCAAGTTGTGCTGTCTTTGAGGAAGTTTCTGAGCTTAACCATTATCTAACTCTTTTACACATAACTCCTCCACATTTCCAAGTTTTCACAATTACCTAAACTTTAAAAAAAAACCCTTCATTACTTATGTTATTATATAAACACCATTTTTATTAAAATGAAGCTAAATTTCACACTAAAACCCTTGTAATTTACTCATGTTACAAACTAAAATTTAACTTTAATTAGTTTCACACACTACTTATGAAAATGTCATATTTTGTTTTAATAACTTTTTAAATTGGAATTTTATTATTTAATTAATTAAATTTATTTATTTTCCAAAATTTTCAAAATGTTACAATATTTCCCCCTTAAGAAAATTCGGTCCCCGGATTTAAAACCTAACTATACGTACCTTCAAAAAGTTGTGGAAATTTCCTCCGCATCGCATCCTCGGTCTCCCAAGTGATCTCCTCGCGATTCGTTCCTCGCCAAAGAACCTTTACACACGGAGGTACCCTCGATCTTAGTTTTTCTTTGCCTGCCGGTCTAAAATAGCTACCGGCTGCACAGTATAGGATCAATCCTGCTCAAGCTGTAAGGTCTGATGCTAGATTCACGTGAGAGGGATCATGAAGATACTTGCAAAGTATAGACACGCGAAACACTGGATACACATCGGAAAAACTCGGTGGAAATGCCAAACGATAACTTACGGCACTTACTCTCTCTAGCATCTCGTAGGGTCCGACATATCTGGGGCTGAGCTTCCTCTTTTTCCCGAAACGCATCACACCCTTCATCGGAGATACACGAAGGAACACATGATCTACCACATCAAACTCGAGTCTACGACGGCGTCGATCGGCATATGATTTCTGTTTACACTGAGCCGCTTCTAACCTATCCCGTATCAACTGGACCTTTTCTTTAGTCTCCTGTACTATCTGCGCTCCCAAAATGCTACTTTCGCTGAGTTCTGTCCAGCAAACGGTGATCGACACCTTCTCCCATACAGGCTTCATAGGGTGCCATCTGGATCGTCTCCTAAAAACTATTGTTGTAAGAGAATTCTATCAACGGTAAGTGACGATCCCAACTGCCACCGAAATCAAGACTGCAGGCTCGAAGCATATCCTCTAGAGTCTGTATGGTCCGCTCTGACTGACCATCTATCTGCGGGTGAAAAGATGTACTACAGCTCATGAAGTTTCTGCAATAGTCGGCTGGTAAACTGTGTACCCCAGTCGGATACTATGCACGTCGGAACTCCATGCAATCGTACGATCTCATCAATATAGACCTGAGCATACTGTGCGTACCCATAAGTCATCTTCACCGGAAGAAAGTGAGAAGTCTTCGTCAATCTATCCACAATCACCCAGAAAGAGTCATACCCTCTGCTAGTCCTGGGTAGACCCACAACGAAATCAATGGAAATCTGCTCCCATTTCCACTCCGGAATAGGTAAGGGCTGCAACTCTCCTGCCGGTCTCTGGTGCTCGGCCTTGACTTGCTGACAAGTCATCATCTCGAAACAAACTCAGTGGCATCTCTCTTCATTCCTTCCCACCAATTGACATCATTCAAGTCATGATACATCTTGGTGGAACCAAGACGAATACCATTTGCTGACCTAAGGCCTCCTCTATGATCTCACGTCTCAGTCCCTACAAATCCGGCACACAAGGACGAGTCCCAAATCGTAATATTTCACGTCATCTATCACGAATTCAGATTCTCTACCCTATTCTAACTTGATCTATTATCTCCAACAAGTGAGCGTCGGCTAGCTGTGTCTCTCGAATAAGATCCAATAACTGAGGACGGTTACGAATATGAGCTACTATCATCCTCTACATATGAACTCAAACTGTACACGGCTATTACATAGAATCTTCCAGTCTGCAGAAGATCGCCTCTGTATTAATCTCAAAATACGATAAGCTACCTCCGGGCCTCCGACTCAAAACCTCTGCCACAACATTCGCGTTGCCCTGATGATAAAGAATCTCGCAATCATAATCCTTCACGGGTTCCATCCATTTACGTTGCTTCCGATTAAGCTCTCACTGCTGAAAGATATACCTTAAGATTTTGTGGTCTGTGAATAATTTGGCACAACTCATCATACAAGTAATGCTTCCAAATCTTCAGTGCGAATACTACAGCAGTCACATTTAAGTCATGAGTGGGATAGTCCTGCTCATACTTCTTTAACTGCTGAGAAGCATATGCGACAACCCTGCCGTGCTGCATCAACACACAGCCTAAACCCACTTGAGAAGCATCTCAATAACCCATAAAATCGCCCGATCCCAAAGGAAGATAATACGGCTGCAGTTGTCAAGCGAGTTTTCAACTGCTGGAAACTCTGCTCACCCGCCTCAGTTCAAAGAAATGGGACCTCCTTCCGGGTCAACAAGTCAGCGTTGCGGCGATACGAGACAACCTCGCACAAAGCGTTGGTATTAACCGGACAAACTCAAGAAATTTCGAATCTCCGTAACCGACACAGGTTTGGGCCGGTGCTGGACTGCCTTGATCCTCTTTGGGTTTACCCTTGTTTCGTCTCTCGGAGCCACATGACCCAGGAAATCCACACTATCCAGCCAGAAAGCACACTTAGAATTTTAGCGAAGCGCTGATGCTCCCTCAAGGTTCGCAATGTGGTACACAAGTGCTGCTCGTGCCTTTCTCGCCTATGGGAGTATACAAGGATGTGATCCATGAATACAATAATGAACTGGTCAAGAAATGGCCTGGAAATACAGTTCAACACCTCCATGAAAACTACTGGGCATTGGTGAGCCCGAACGGCCTCTCCAGATATTCATAATGCCCACATCGTGTGCGACAAGCCGTCTTCGGAATGTCTTCCTTTCGAACTCTCAACTGATGATACCCTGACAGCAAATCAATCTTCGAGAATTAGCTTGCTCTCTGCAGCTGATCGAATAAGTCATCGCTACTAGGTATTGGATACCTATTTCGCACAGTAACTCAATTTAGCTGCCTGTAGTCGATGCACAGTCTCATGCTGTCGTCCTTCCTTTTAATGAACAAGACAGGAGTTCCCCACGATGATACACTTGGACGAACGAGTCATCTATCTAACCACTTCTGCAACTGACCTTTAAGTTTCGTCAACTCCGTCGGGGCCATCCGATAAGGTGGTAAAGAAATATACCCCGCACACGGAATCAAGTCAAAACAAAATTTGATACCGCGATCAGGCGGTAATCTTGGCAATTCGGCAGGAAACATTGCCGGAAATCCTCGTGCTATAGGAACCTAGTCAAACGAGACTTCAACGGCTTCTACGTCCTGAACAAACGCTAAGAACCCATGACAGCACTTCTTCAAGAGCCGTCCTGCAAAATGAGCAGAAATCATGTTGGCAGGAGTTATACTACAGTCTCCCTGCACAACAACATTCGGTTCTCCTGGAAAGCATAATCTGACCGCATTCCCCCGACAATCTACATAAGCATGACAAGCAGCCAACCAATCCATCCCAAGAAGTATATCAAAAACTAACATATCTAGGGGAATCAAATCCACTAATAAATCCATATCACCAAAACGTATTGAACAAGACCTGAATACGTGTTGAGCTACAAAAGAATCTCCTACCGGAGTAATCATAACTAACGGTGACTCTAGCAACGACGAATCCCTCCCCAGAGAAAGTGCAAAGTGTGCAGATACTTAAGAATGCGTAGAATCGGGATCAAATAGAATATGCGTGTTTAAGGAACATACTGAAAGAATACCTGTTACGACAACGTCCGACTCCTGCGTGTCCCGAGGAGTCAACACAAAAGATGAAGCCTGCCCTTTTCCAGCGACTGACTGTCGTCTGCCTCTGCCTCCTCGTCCTCTCGAATCACGACCGTCTCGACCACGGCCTCTATGGGCGTTGATCTGGCGTGGAACAACAACAGGCCTAAGAGGTAATGTGTTCGGAGGATGTGGTGAAGGTGGTGAAGTCACATATGAGACCAATGCCTCAGTCCGTCGCATCACGGGACAATTTCTGATAAATTGATACGGACACCCACACCTGAAACATCTTTGCACGGGCTGCTGAACATATAGGTATAAGTGACATATCTGATCCACAAAGAATCCGCCACGGCCTTTACGAACATGTCAAGGAGCTAATATATTAGTACGAATTTGCCTCGGTCTCTGAACAACCGTACTTGGAGTAATGGCCGATCTCCGTGCTCGACTAACCTCTATCAAGGATCCGATCATTCGGCGCATCTCCTGAACACTCGCCACCATCCTAGCTATATGATCAATAGAGGGTGGATCTATCTGTTCATGAAGGATAGGCGTACTGCCTTGGTCTGTCCTTGTCACAGATGAGCCCGCTCCAATATCATCTCTAACAACGGCTCCTTGAGTCCTCGTAGTCATTGATGACTTAGTGGCTAGAGTAAGAAACAGAATTGATAAGGAAAATGTAATTGAATCACAAGATACATGGAATCAAGAAAGGAAGTACGGACGAATATATCCTAAGGTCACTTAGGCTGAGTATCGTAGCGTAAAAATGCCGCGGAACATATATACGGTACAATACTCATCCTAAATCACCTACTCAATCAGCCAAGGGTCAACCTACCTAACGAAATTAAAGCCTACTATATTCAATCTACTATTCGGTTCCGTAAGGTTAATCCTATGTTCTGATACCAACATTGTCACGACCCAAAGTTTGGATGTGACCGGCACTTAGATTATATGATATCTAAAGATATCCACACAATCTGAGTAAGCCAAAAACCAAGATGAAACCCCTTTTTGCGGAAAAATTTAGAAACCTTCAATATTTAAGTAAAAGAATGAAGTAGCATGTCAAAAGGTTTTTAATAATGGAAATGTAACAACTCATGTTTGAAATTTCGATAATGCCTATCTTTTTAATTATTATTAGAAATCCAATTTAAGTTGTGTAATTAAATTGCATCCCTAGTTGGGAGCAACAATGCTAAACAGCGAAAATCAATACGCAATTTGTACAACACTCAAGGAAATGAATTTCATGCAAGATTAATTAAAACATAAGATAACATAACTAACTATATCACTCGGTCTACATAATATACAACATGTTTTGTTCTAAGTCAATATACATGGTCTGATGGAGATACTTCTAGATTCAATATACAATACCAAAAGAGGAGGTTACAACATATGTAACCCACCTAGCAAAAGAGCGGTAAGAACTGGTAAGTGGATCTGCACAGCTGCTAACCCTCCACTCGACTCCTGCAAGGAACTGTGGCACAACGGTGGTGAGTTGCCAACTCAGTGAATAAAACTAACATATATCGGCTGATAATGTAAGTATGACGAACAAAAACTAATATCAACAATAATGAAAATGATGCATGATAACAGTTGGAAGAATGCATAAGTAATACTAAATGTATAAATCAAAACTGAAATCTCATCAATTATTTTCCAAATCAGGTTCAATTTTCTGTGTCTAACATTGACATAAATCTTCGGTATTTCATCAGGCATCGTTCCCCGAACGACCCTGTTACTCAATAAAACCGGTCGGTATCACCTAGATATCCGCCGTGTTTACCACTGACTCTGGTATCGAGTATCCTCGTTAGGCTCCCCGCCTAAAATGCAGCTATCCTGCCCCTCAGTCTCGACCGGGTCCACCATGAATCTAGCTGTATAGCTACCCCACTTAGCCCAGATATACATAAGAAATTCTGCAACCGTATAGCTACCCCACCCGTTTCGGAACAAAACCAAATCAAAAAAATGACATTTCGTGGTGGACATGTCACATCAATCATGAAAATCATTGAATCCTTTCGATAGTGTATAAAACTCAAAACCATAAATCAGTAGTAACCCAATGCATCTTATACCAAAACTACAAATACTTGAAGATAAAACATGATGACATTTATGAAAAATAACTACCATTCTTGATGTTTAAGGTATGATGGAAATCATATTTAGTATAATAAGTACTAAGTGTATATGTGACGTGATAATATCGACGAGGTGTAGTGTAACATGTAGATATGTGCATGTGCAGCATAACTCGTCGATAATTTGTGTAGTGTTGAAACAATTATTAACATGATGATATTTATATATATAAATGCATACGATCAAACTTTATAAACGAAGGAACAATTGTAATTTAAACTTAAACCACGGGCGTATCATGCCATCCATACAAAATTCCCCGGTAGATGTTTAGTCTACTCACTGGAATACGTCGAGTCTACTCAGAAATCACCAATCCCATCCTATTCCTTACGGCCTCCGAAGTTCCCGTACTCAAATCTAACATCGGTATTAACTTGTATAAGAAACGGCTAACTCTGATATAGCGAAAACATGAAAATACATGTTTTACGTATTAGTTGTACTAAGTATGAATATTGCAACATATCAAACACTTATACTAACTGGATTTAATCCAACGATGTTTCGTAACAGAAAACAGAATCGTATTACGAAACATCCGTGTCGTGTTTTAAACGTTTTAACCCCATTTCAGATATTAACTCCCAGATTTCATATACTGTTTAATTAACTTAAATAAACAATACCAAATATCATAACACCTACACAGAGACCTACCCTGAAACCCACAAGATCCAAATCCCCTGGAAATCCGGCGACGGCGGAATTTCCCTATTCCTCGCCAGCCAAAATCCGTACCCCCTGGTCCGTATTCCTATGGTTGATTCTAAGTATAATCTATAAGATTAAGGTACTGTTTTGCCAATTTAGTTATTATCTAAACTATAGCAGATCTTTACAGAGTTAACTTTTGCCTAAAATACGATATTCGATTTCCAAAATTTAAAGTTTACAGAACTGAATCCTGCTGTGTTTAGAGATTCTACCTACATAGATGATTGAAAGGCTTCCTCCAAGGTATCCAAGTCCTTAGCTCCTAGCTTGATGGTGGAAATCCTTAGCGCTTGTTCTTCTTCTCTTCTTTTTTTTCTATTTTCTTTTGTGAGTTCTAATGGTTTCTTTTTCTATACTTTGTAAATTTTTTGTTTTAAATTGGTTATGTGAACTAAACACTTGATATAGGTTAAAGGAAATTGAGTAAGGGTTGGAGGAGGAGGTGTCACCAAAGGAGTTGTGGTGAATTCATGCAAGGTGGAGGTGGTGTGCATGAGGTGTGGATGCAAGGAGGAGGTGTTTGTGTATGGTCATCTCCAAGTTGTGGTGTCTTTGAGTAAATTTCTGAGCTTAACCATTATCTAACCCTTTTACACATAACTCCTCCACATTTCCAAGTGTTCACAATTACCTAAACTTTACACAAAAACCCTTCATTACTTATGTTATTATATAAACACCATTTTTATTAAAATGAAGCTAAATTTCACGCTAAAACCCTTGTAATTTATTCATGTTACAAACTAAAATTTAACTTTAATTAGTTTCACACACTTTTTATGAAAATGTCATAGTTTGTTTTAATAACTTTTTAAATTGGAATTTTATAATTTAATTAATTAAATTTATTTATTTTCTAAAATTTTCAAAATGTTACATTAAGCTTAATTACAAACTAACTTTTACTAAATCTTAATCTGGTGAGATTAAAATTTATGGTAAAGTTTGGGAGACTTAATTAAGCCGCTTTGTGAGGATTGTGATCATTAGATATGTTTAAACATCTAGTTTTGTTCTAAAATGATATAAAATTCTTACTAGGTTTGCGGTAAAAATTAGACGTGAGTTTTAATGAACGTGTGGATAACATGAATATTATCATCTATGATAATTATTGTGTTGTGAATGAGTATCGGTACTATTGGGTTTTTGGTGTGGCAGTTTTCATAATTAGCGACCCTAGTTAGGGTTTTGGCTATGTTTTCTGGTATTCGGATTTCTTGGTTTTGCGACTGGATTTTGTATTTGGTCGTTGGACGTTTGTAAGTCAACGACGAGGGTTGTTGGTTGTTTTGCATGCGTAGGCTATAGGTTCTAACCTATGAGCGCACCGCGTACAGTATTTGGATTTCGGAATTTGATGTTAATAGCTTTGCGAATTCATATTGATTGTAGGTACTTTCGCGTGGATTTCGAGACGACGAAGCGCATCGACTACGGCTAAGCGAGGAGTCTAGTAGGTGAGTAGATTTATATCAACGGGGGAAGTCGGGTGAATGGCGTATAGCACCCCTGCAACCATTGATATGGAATATCGTTGATTATGTTATCCTGATAATGATATGCGACAGACATGATTGTAGGATTTACAAACGATAATATGATTGAAGTTGATGCTAATGAAAATTTGACTTAGGAGACTATGAAATGATAAGTGAATCATGATGGATACAAATTTAAAGAGAACAAGTGTGACGTTTATATAATGTGATGCGAGATACTAACGTGATGAACGAGTATACGATGTGATATGATGACTTAGTGTGATATGTCATTTTATGGATTTGAGTCGATATGAGATTGCCGATACATTTGTCGGTCCCCCGATACGAGATGGACATGGATGTGACCTGAGAGATAGGTACTTTTTATAGATAATGTTTTGCATATTGAGTGATATGCCGTACGAGACTTAGATCCGTACCCCAATATTGTATAGGTAGATAGAATCCTTATTTGTTTAATACTGCCGTACGATAGATTTCCGTACGCGATGAGTTTTACCTGTTGATTTATCCATAACCTTGCCTAGAGGATGTCGTACGATGGATTATACCGTACGTGATGTTGTGAGGCAGGATGCCGATTGATAGATTCACCAACTCGGTCATGTTAGATACGTATACCTTATAGCATTTAGTTCACGATGTACATTATGCTGCATTCATGTTATTCTCATTGCCTTTCATATACCTGAGCTAGTACACCTACACCATTATCGATAATGCGTATGTTGCACATATACAGATTGCCGGCTCACACACTTTCATCATCGATAATTGCTATATCACTCACACAGTAGAATTGCTACATCATGCTATGATATACTTGCTATGTTCATATCACTGTTTCGCGTTACATGAGATATACGGACACGCATACATCCTGTTATATGTTGCATACCTTCCTCCAGCTACATGCGCATCA
This sequence comes from Agapanthus africanus, assembly GCA_030015575.1. Lineage (NCBI taxonomy): Eukaryota > Viridiplantae > Streptophyta > Magnoliopsida > Asparagales > Amaryllidaceae > Agapanthus > Agapanthus africanus. The sequence goes on along the minus strand of CM057345.1, from coordinate 227,876,388 downwards.
TGCATACATACTGACTTGTACACCCACATATCTTGCTATAGCTGCATATACCCCTAAGTGGTTTTGTTTTGACATGTGATATTGAGACATTGCTTATTGTGCTATTGTGCTTATGAGATGCATCATACATACTTGCTTACATGTAGATACACCTATCTTGCTATAGTTACATGTACACTTCATATGATGCTGCCCTTGATTTCGGAAGATTTGGGAACCGCATGATATATTTTAAACTGGATTCATTTAAAAGAGCGGTTTTCCTTTAATATGCTTATATTGCTGTTTTATGTTGCATATATCAGTTTTCATGGATTTTAGCATTGAGATATGGATTTCATATGATTTATAGATTTGAGAACCGTGGGGGAGTTTTCAAGAAATTTATGTATTGTTTAAAAACCCGGTTTCTTTTGATGTGATATTTCAGTGCGTCCACCATGTGATTTCTCGGTTCTGAGATTGGCATGTGACACCCGATTCGAGGAGGAGGAGGAGGAACCGTCTGTGGGTACATGGTGGAGCTCGGTATAGTACCCCGGGGTGAGAGATGATTTCGTGGTGTAGACGATGAGCCTGGAAATGGGACCACTACCTACCGGTGACAGTATTTGGACTCGGCGGATATCTTGGGGATACCGATCGGAGTCATGTTCAGACATGCTACGTGGATTGCGGGGGTCGATGTGGACACTCAGGTTCCATGAGATGTGCTGACATCAGGGCTGGTCATGGTGACGGCGCCTGGCAGATGAGGATTTATGTGTCAATGCTAGACACGGGTTTTGATTGGTAGAGTTTTTGCGTGCTTAGTTAATTACCGCAATCAAGACGGTTTCGCTTGTAGCTAGCCGGTTGAGTACGGGTCGTCCGCAGGGAGATGGGAATCTTTTTCTATGTGCTTTAACGAGTTAAGTTCAAATGTCCAGGTTTGTTTTTAGATTAACTATGTGCTAAAATGATATATAAAGAGAGCTTGTTAGGATTAGGTTAGTTTGAGTTAGGAGTCGCTCACTTCTTTCGTTGCCACTCTTAATATCGGTGTTACGGTAATCGGCAACAACGGGGATTAGCACGACTAGCAAGGAACTTGCGAGTATAAGCTAGGCTTTCCAACGCTTAAGTTCTTCCTTTTGGCGCTTGTCCGTCCGTTCTTGGCTCTTAGCCTTAACCTCCGGTTAATTCAACCACAACCGGTCTCACCGCTATCATGTAGGATAGGGTGCCGTAGGGAGGGGATTGTGGTTCAATTAACGGGAGTCCGAATTAAGATGTTAGGCAAGAAAAGAGTGAGAGAGATTTTCTTCTCTCAAACTTTCCTTATCCTACCCTAACAAGTGAGAAAACTACTCACCCATTACAAGAAAAAGAAAAATAAAACAAAGGAGGAAGATAAAAAGAAAGAGGTTAGAATATTACAACTAGCTATTTGAGACCTCACCTTGGTAAGGATCAAGCTTAAGCATCATTGTTGTTTAAGGATAAAGAAAAAGAGATAAAGAAAGAAAGAAACAACAAATAACAACAACTAGATTAGCAATTGAAAATTACAAGCAATTATAATTAACAAAATAGCAAGACAAGCATGGTAACAAAAAGAACTCCTTTATTCATCCTTTACTCACAAAAGCTCACTACAAATTTTTAATGGAGAAGAGATGAGAAGAGGAAGAAGAACAACAACATATAACCTAAAATCTAAATACAAGAATAAGCACCCTTGGCTTTGGCAAGTTCTGGACTATTTATAGGCAAGGAACTGGAAACATAGGGCAACAATCTACCATAAAATGAAATGACCAGAACGACCCTGAAACCTCATCCACTGCGGAGCCCGTACGGCCGCGGTTCCGCGGCCTAAGCATGCTTATTCCGCGGAACCGCGGCACTTTAGTAGAGTTAGGCCATGAAATTTGGTAGTTTTCCCTTCTTTTTAGTACTCTTCAGTGTGGTATATGTTGTTTCTCACAATCTCTTCACAATATTTCCAGAATTTTAGCAGAACAAAAGGTGATGTAATGTGGATCTTTTGTCATGATTTTTCTTGAGCTCCGCGTAGATATGTTGGATATTGTGTTGCCATTGAGCTTTGTGCATGAAAATTACATCGATTTACCATTTTGTCCCCTAAACTGGTGTGCGGCAACATACGGATAGAGAGCGGAGACCCGTGTTTTATCTGTGGTTGACAGTAATCCGGATTTTGTCGTGCTTTTCCATGAATTTCATTGTTTAGTGCCGAGAACCTGTATCCTGCAATTAACTAGCAAACACGGCTTAAGAGTACCTACTAATAAGCAATGTGATAAAAAATGGTCGGTATAAAAATAAAAAAATCTATTACAAACAAATACCCCCAAACTTATCATTTGCTCGTCCCGAGCAAAGCCAATTTATTCACAAAAATTCCTAACCTCACTTTCGCAAGGAACGCGATTGCACTGAGCATGTGCAACAAGCCGTTTAATCCTCTAGGTATCCCTAGTAGGAGGAATGTTGTCTTCTGAGGGTTTTCAACGGATACTACCCACAAAATCCAGCCAAGCTAGTTTTGCAAAATAACTATGATTCAAACCCTAAGGTTTTGTTTCAGAAAATAACAATTCTATTATCCTAAGTCTAGACTGTCGAACCTTTATTTTTCACACCTCGCTTCTTATTTAACTTAAGATTTTATATGTCTTTACGTGCAGTGCAAATAGTGTCGTTAAGTTCCAGAAGGATCGATTAAAGTCATCATGTCACAAAATAAAGCCCAGATAAATTTTTTTGAAAGATCACATAAGTTTTATAAAGAGTTAAGCATTTTTCAAGTTTCGTTTTCCAGTAAGTTTTCAATTTCAGAATTTCTATCTTCCTTAACAGGAAACTAGGTCTTATTTTCCACTCCACCTTTTTCTTGTTTTCATTTCATACACACCTCTATGAACGTGCAATAGTCTTTATCATAGAATAAAATCTTCATATCTCCGCTAGAAATATTTTTTATAAAAACCTGTCTTTTGTCAAGATTATTCTCACACAAAGAACCGTTAGGAATTTTAACTCGGAGAGAATACTTGCTTCACTTTGTTTTAATCTGGACTTTCTAGGCTTCTTAACGAGCTTTGGGCCAATGCACCCAAACCAGTTGGTTTTAGGGCATTAAGTGTAGAGACACCCCAGCGGACTTAATTACTCAAGTTACCTAGGCCCAAAAACAAAAGACAATTTAGCGTGAAAATCATGATGATTCAATGCGAACGGAGATATAACCGGCAGTTCAGTTATTTTTTTGGATAAAAGACGTGTTTAGTGGTTTAGGTGTGTAATCATTCCAATCAAGTTTCAGATGGGTTATTTTTCAGAATTAGTTCCAATTAAGGCATCAATAACATTCCTTCATATTCGCTTCACTTCATAAACTATTCTTGATATTACTTATTTCAGAACAAACCTATTTGATCCTCAGAAAATCATTTATCCATTTAAAAGTTTTTTAGACATAAAAGACTTGTCATCTAATTTCCAAAACTCACGACACGTGTAGTGTGATGTAAAGACGTATATCAGCTATAGTTAACTTCAAAGGAGAGTTATCTTTCAGGTTTTCAAAACCTAAAAATAAGATTTAGTTATTCTTATCTTATCAAACAAAACCGTCGAATTGTTGAATCTGAGTTCTCCCACTAGCTAACTTGACAAAAAAGTTTTAATCTTTTTAGAAAATTTTCTGATTTTTATGGATTTTATGGATTTTAGTAAGCAGATGCAAAATATACATATGAATGCGAAGGTTAGAAATGCGTACCGAACGTACCCCCAAACTTAAACTGGACAGTGTCCTCACTGTCATTGCATGAAGAGATCATTGAAGGGTCAAAATTGTCGGTTAGATATACACAATTTTAATATTTTTTTGTTTTTAAAGAAAAAGAAATATAGTAAAAATGGAAAAGAATATTCACAAATATATACAAAATGGTATATACATACCCCCAAACTTATTTGGAACAGTGTCCACTGTTCTTGGCTGGATAACCGAAGTTTGGTGGTAGGCAGAGGAAGATTATGCAGGGTAAACCGGCTCCTGTAAGACCAGGAGCTCCTCTGTTGGTTCGGCGCTAGGGTACGGTTTAAGTCGGTGTCCGTTTAATTTGAAAAACGAACCGTCCTTTGGATTCTCCAAATCCCAGCGCCATGCGGATACACATTCCGCACAAAGTTTGGCCCTTTCCAGCGAGATCTGAGCTTACCTGGATGGAAATGTAGTCGGGTGTCGTAAACCAGCACCTTTTGACCAGGTGTGAAAGTTTTGCGCAAAAGGTGTTTATCGTGAAACACCTTCGTTCGGTTCTTAAGGACAACCGCATTTTCGTAACCCTCATCCCTAAGCTCGCTTAATTCGTTCAACTGCAGCTTCCGATGGATCTGTTGATTCATTTCATCACTTGATCTATTTTCGACGATACTTGTTTGAGGTTCTTGTCACCATGGTTTGAGCGCAGATTGAGTTGCTGCTGGTGATGCGGTCAGGGCGAGCTCGTCATGGACGAGGACTGACCATCGTGTTTTCTGGTCACAAGGGAACGTATCGATGTCGTGTTTTGTTATGACCTCTCGTTTGAGACTAGTGTGCGGTTTTGTACCGGATGATCGGGCCCTTGTTAGAGCCTGCCTGTTGGGAGAGGATTGTTGATGTACAGCATACCCCAGAGATTTTGATATCATAGACCGTGCAGACAGATGACCCAGCTGTTGCTGTGATTGATGTGATGCCGCTTCCAGAGCTTACGAGCTTAGATCGCTGGAGCTTTCAGGCAGATATGCGACAGGTGATAGCTAGTCTATCTTGAGTTGAGAGACGGAGGTGATTCGTCAGATTTGAGCGTCGACGCAGGCCCTGTTGAGTTGAAGATTTCCAGTGTGGAGAGTCTTATTCAGATCTAGAGTAGATCGATCCAGAGATGACATTGTTCGTCGGATGTTCCGATGTGAGATCGGTAAGCTGACCAGTTTCAGATGGAAGGACCTCACCCTGATGTGTTGTGAGTTGATCGAGAAACATATGAGTTTTGAGTATTCCTCCGATGGTTGGGACGAGTTCCCGAGGACGCGTTTGGTTAGATATCTTCTATATGGTGATAAAGATACTGAGTTCGTGATTTCGAGTCCGTGCGAAAGATTCCGGATTGATTGTTGCCCAGAACCATTGCAGTACGCAGATAGCATGACAAGATGTCAAAGTGGACGATAATAAGGACGAGTGGAACATGTTGGGATTCCTTAGCACCTAGCCTAGGGTTTGCAAGCATCACTCATGACACAACAAAAATTAAAGGGGGTGCTAAGCAATTAACCTAAAGATCGTACTATAAAACTAGGACAACAAAACATGTAATCCAACATTACAAAGAGAAGTGAATGAAAATACAACCTTTGTAGATCTAGTCCTTCACTTCTAAAGCTCCGTGTTAACGTCTCTTCGCTGCGATCATCGTAGTCCCGAACTCTAGAATGGATTTCCCCGGAGAAATGATAAAGCTAGCTCGTTGACTTCGAGGCCGAAGATGATCTACGTCGAGGTGACTCAAACTCAAGCTCCCTCTTCACTTAGGTCAAGAACTTTGTGAAAAGAACACACTAAACTAAATGGAAAGTAGTAGTGGATAATGAAATAGGAAATGGGTTCATTTTAGATTTTGATTTCTCAGTTTGTTTCTTCAGTTAAAAAAAATTTAGCAAGCTTTTCTTCTTTTGGATGAAGAAGAAAGAATGAATAAGAAAAATGAATAAACAAGTGTAGATCATTATCATAATGCAACCATGGGTGAGTTAGTTTTATCCACTAACCTTTGTGGAGACTAAACCATGGTTCAAGTTAATGGTTTGGTTAATAAATATCTTAAGTGAGACAAAGTTAGTGGACTTGGTCAATGAATGCTTCAAGCTTCATGAAGCTTCAAGCATGAAAAAGTGCTCACTAATTTTGAATTACAAAATAAATATAAACCTTAACCATTATCTTAAATATAGTGTAAGTCATACACACACCCAAAGTTTGCATGTATCATCAAGCATGATACAATCATATACACAAACATATATCACATATACATTATGTGCACATCAAGTGAGAAAAACAATCTTAAGTGAACCAATACTAGTTAATGTAAAGTAGTATATCAAATATATAATTATACATTAAATCATTAAATCAACACTTGATTTAATGATCCGGTCATATCGCATATAACAGATTAATATCTTGTGTATCAAAATACCGAATGAACACTTGATTCGGTAACCCGGCTATATTGCATATAACCGACTGATGATACAAATCGCGAGAATAAAATACAGTATCACATACTAGTATTATTCTCGGTCCCGCACATATCTCATATGCGCTCCTATTTCGTTTCGCTTGAGCCAGGAAACCTCTGTGTAGGACACTAAATACTCGTCAATACGCCGGCAGTAGGTGGTGATCATATGAGTCACCCACAAGCCGCAAGTGGTCTGCTAAACGTAACGGCCATCCGGGTATTGAGCGATCAGAAGATCAATGAGCAATCCTGCTCACACTCCAGCGAATCCAATCAGTAACACTTACCGCACAGTCCGGTCTGTTCGTCTAATATGTCACATATCTCGCCTAGGGGTAGTAAACGTTAGACCCCAGTAGCTTGATAAGTCATGCCGATGTAAGGTCCATAACGAGCGTGAAACTACTAATAACACTTACCAGTAAATCAAATCAACCCTGGCCAGGGATTTCCAGTTATGGCCAATCGAACATAGCGCAACATCAACTCCCAATACCGGGAGAGACGAATCCCCTCCTATCGCTCATTGCCTCCATGTGACTCGGGACTGTACCCAAAAACCACCTGTTTGGATGACTCAGTAGAGACATGGTAGGGTGGAAATCAAAGCACAGTAGGAGACACACAAGACTATATGACTATCTCGGGTCAACAGACTACGTTGTACCAGTGTTACCAGAGAACTGCCATCTGACGTGAGGTATAATACCATCTGGGAGTTCTCGGCGAGTCCGTTCAGTGTACCCAGTCTCCACTGAGCACCCTCATACCATCTCTGATGTCAAACACCAATGGATATGGGATCATCGATCGCCCATCACATGGGTCGAGAAGATATACGCTAGTCTACACTGGAATAACGATGCCCCGTCTCGATATTCCTACGACTAGGAACATTGAAGAATGTACTCATGGACTACCCAGGCCCGACTAGTATGATCTGCATCGCAATCCTGGAAGTCGAGTACACATCCTAAGGGCTTTATCAACATGTAATAGAAAGACAGTAAGTATACATGTTAAGATAAAGTGCAACCAGATAGCGTTCTATCATGTCGAGCAAGAAAGTCCTCCCTATATATGTCCCAGCATCAACTACAATATACATCTCATGTACCGTAATGGCCTCTAGGGCATACATATAACTAACAATATCTCACTTGCACTAGGGCCATCATATAGCAGTGGTTGTAGTATCTCATACTCAACCATCCCATAAAAGTCTCTCTTTGGGAAAAGGCCTTTGTGAGTGGATCCGCCGTGTTGTCCTATGAGTCTACTCTCCTAACCTCGAACTCCATGGAGATCAACTATCTCCATTATCAGGTGATACTGCCTTTAGAATATGTCTGGGTCACTGATGGGACCAGGGTTTCTGGGGCAAAGCCACACCTTCATTGTCACACAATGGTAGGAACCTAGTTCATCTCATGAAGAAATATACACCCAGACTACCTCTTTGGTAGCATCTTTGATAGCGATGTCACCAGCCTTTATCGTCTAGTCTGCCACGGTATCTAGCTTGGAACTCTTCCAACATACCGTCCCTCCACTGAGGGTAAAGACAATGCCTGTGACTGACATTCAGTCGTCATTACCACCCTGGAAGCAATCCAGTGATTCTCCCCATGATCGATTGATATCATCTCACTACACCTAGTGTGAATCCAAACATCCATTTAGATCTATCTCATAGATCCAAAACCCAGGATTTAGGAGGTATCTCCTATTTCCTGTATAGAGAATCAATCTGATAAGAGGAGATTGACCATACGTAGCATAGGAAACTCTTTTCTTATCAAGAGTATGTCATCCACGTACAGTACGAAGAATACCACCATACTCTCTACTACCCTTTTTGTATATACAAGGTTCATCTACCATTTTGATGAAGTCAAACACTTTGACTACCACATCAAAACAGACGTTCCAACTCCACGTTGCCTGCTTTAACTTTTAAAGCAACTTGCACACGTTTCCGCTTCTCCTACTGTCTACGAAGACCTCTGGCTGTGTACTTATAGACACTCTCTTCTAAATCTATATTTAGAAAAGCAGCCATGACACCCAAGCACCAGATATCGTAGTCAAGGTATGTAGTAATGGCAAGTAGGATCTGGATGGACTTAAGCACAGATACTGGAAAAGGTTTCATCATTATCCACGCCTGGTCGATGTCGAGAACCTTTAACAAGTCTAGCTTTGAAAGTCTCAACTTTTCCATCTACACCAAGTAATCTTCTCAAGATATACTTGCACCTGATGGGGATTTTACCCTTCAGATATAGCAACCAAAGTCCATACTTTTTTTGTGTACATGGATTCCATCTTAGATCGCTAAGCATCCAACCATTCTTACAGAGTCCCCACTCTTGATGGCCTACTCGAAACTAGTTGGGTCATCATCTCATGATGTAATCCTCGCTCCCACTATCATCGAGAAACCGAAGTATCTCTCCGGCGGATGACGAACCCTACCAGATCGGTGGAGAGGCTGAGCTTCGTCGGGAACTATTGAATCCTTTGGTTCAACCAAATCATTAGCTGTAGTTTGTATAGCTGGAACTCCTTCCAATTCTCCAGAACTGACCTTGCCTTGAGCTTGCCCGGATTTTTCTTTTGACATAGGCCGGACAACCCCAAATCTTAACTTTCTTAAGACATGGGCTCTTCCCATACCATATCTCATATGGAGTGGTAGGCACTGATTTGATTTGAACGCAATTCAATAGGTATGCAGCTTCCTCAAGTGCATAACTCCCTAAAACCAAATAGGTAACTCAGTAATACTCATTATAGAGCACGCCATATCTAATAGGGTGCGATTGCTCTGCCCCGATACACCGTTGTGCAGTGGTGTATACGGAGGAGTAATGCTGAGGGAGAATCTTATTCTCCTTTAGAATAGTCCACAATCTCTATGCCTAAGTATTCTCCTCCCTGATCACATCATAGGACCTAATACTTATTCCAATATTGGTTCTCTACTTCTATCCTATATTCTTTGAAGTTCTCAAAAGCTTCAGACATGTGTTTCAACAGGAACATGTGTCCGAATCTTGAGAGATCATCAATGAATGTAAGGAAGTATAAACAACCAGTCCTGGCATACGTAGACTGGGGTTCTTCATACATCATCATGTATTAGTCCCAAGAGTTCACTAACCCTTTCTCTGTTTCACGTAAACAGAGTTATGGTCATCTTATCTTTGTGACATGACTGGCAAGTTTCACAAGATGTAAATTCAAACTGATTTAGATATGCATCTAAATGTAACCTAGCTCGTCCGGTTGCATTGATATTGTAAGTGCACGGCGGCGCCCCGGCCGTCGATCCGACGCCGGAATGCGAAAACGGTGAAAAACTTTAATTTTGCGGACTTAGCAAACCGGCACCACCGCGCACTAAACATCCGGATCGAACCACTAACTAGTCCTAGCTATCTACAAGAAAGGGAATAGAGATATACCGACGATCCAAGTCCTCCGGTCTTCTCGTCATGGTCCCGATCTCCTGCGGAAAAGTCCCGTCTCCTCCTCGTCGCCGGAAGTGCACCACATCGCCTACTTTGTTTACGGGCTCCCACCTCAATGCCGAGGCAACTCGGGCACGAAGCCGGCTACTCGACGTGCCCAAGGTTCGCTGTAGAATATGTAGTAGAACTTGTGTCTCTATTTTGGGGTAGTGGAGGTGCCATTTTTGGTGGAGGAAAGAAAGGATTTTGGAGATCAACTAGAGAGCTCTTTTCTTAGCACAATATGAACCAAAAATGCCACACAAAATGAATCAATCAACCCCACCCTAAAGTGGCCGGCCCATGTAGGAAAAAGGAGAGAGGAAAAAGTCAAGGGGGGGTGACCATATCAATCATGCAAGAAAAAGAGAGAGGAATGGTTAACATAATCAACCATGATCACAAAGCAATGCCAACATTCCACACAACCATCATCAACAACCATGATGCTAACAAAGTCAAGCCATCATGAAGTATGAAGTCAAGCAAGTCAATGGATGGTGCACCATCATGAAGACTATCATGATGCTACAAAAAGCAAAGACCCCCTCCACAAATGCCTATTTGCAACAATGCAAATAAACCCTCCTCCACCAATCTTCGGCCAATGAACGGAACAATGGAAATTGGCCGAAACGGAAAGCAAACTGGCAACTCCAGAAAACTGGTCCCGTAATAAATTACAGGAAAACCCCGATACTGTGCATACACACCCGCATCTGTATTTCGACCGAAATACAAATGCAATGAGACAAAATCTACACTGTACTATACTAGGATCCGGCTTATACCAAAACCGGCTAGTAATATCTGTTCGATCCTGATCCGTGCAATACCGCACGTATCTGATCGAACCCTGCCATATATCCACACGGCCTATAGTACAAACTGTCCGATCCCGATCCGTGCAATACCGCACGTATCTGGTCGGACCTTGCCATATCTCCATACGGCCTCTACAACCTTTCGCCCGAAAGCTGAGTAACTGAATGTGGGGGACTCTAAAGACTCATCAACACCTTGGTTGTGGATTTAACCACTAGCACGTCAGAGGTATAAGCCAATACGTAACGGGCTACCAGGTACTGACTAAAAGGGATGTCTGTGAGCGAACTCAGACTGACAACCCTACTGAGCCTGTCAGTGACAATATCCGTGCAGTCCGGTCCGTTCGTCTATGAGTATCGCATGGCGGGCCTAGGGGGTTGGTAAAAGTCAGACCCCCAAAAGAGGTACAAGTCGTGTCGGAGTGTAGCCCAGAACACCCTGAGATACTACTGGAATACCTACCAGTAAATCTCCTTGCCTTGGCCAAGGACTTCGTGTAATGGCTCTCCTAGACACAGCACGACCTCACCCCCAATACCGGGAGAGACGAACCCCTGAAGATACGCTCACTGCCTCCATGTGGCTCGGGACTGTACCCAACTAAAACCTGTTTGCACGACTCCTTTGAGCCATGGTAGGGTAGTAATCAAAGTACAGTGGGAACTCACACGAGACAAATGACGATCCCCAGGTCGATGAACTTACCTGCACACATGTCACCAGGGAACTGACATCTGACGTCTGGTATATGACCAACTAGCATGTTCCCGGCGAGTCCTGTCCGGTGTACTCATAACCCAATGAGCACCTGTATACATCTTAGGTGATCCAACTGACACCAGTGGCTTGTGAGACCGGCCACCGCCCCTCGTCGGGGTCTCGACTGTATACACTAGTCTACTAATGGAGTATCGATGCCCGGTCTCGAAACTCCCACGACTAGGGACCTTTTAAGGATATGCTTGTAGACCCCCAGCTCCCACTTATATGATCGCCCTCATACTGCTGGTGGTCAAGCAAGAATCCTAGGGGCTCTATCAACGTGTAATAGCGACATGTCAGGTCACTTAAAGCAGTACACGATGATAAAGGTAAACCAGATAGCATACTATCATCTCGAGTAAGACTGTCCTACCGGGATAGGTCCTCCATCAATCATTACAATCACGTACCTGTGACCCAATAATTGACTCTGAGGGCACTATCTCCAACAATCTCCCACTTGCACTCAAGGCTAATTATTGCGATGTCGCATACTCACAGCCCGTGTGATACCGAACATCCAACTCCTCTACTAGTCAGTCTCACAAAGCTCGTTTGCGGAACTATTGCGTTCGAGGAATAGCCTCAGTGAGTGGATCCGCTTAGTTGTTTCTTTCTATGTCTCTCTATATCTCAAGTTCGCGGAGAAACCCAGCTCCCGAAATGAGCAATACCTGTCTCAGAATATGTCTGGATGTCTGATGGGACCTAGCTCATAAATGAACTCCAAATCCAAACTTCTTAGACTGTATCGTCAACTGAACTTAATCAGTATCCTGCGCCATGCCTCCCTCAGTATTGCCTTGGATCACCTGCCCAAAATACTGCCCCTCGTCAGAGGGAAAACTACAACTCTGACAACCTCCTTGTCGTCCATGTCACCTTGGAAGCCTGGAATGATAACTGTCTCCTGAATGAGGCTGTCGTTATCATCTCCCTAGAACATCCACTAATGTTCTAAAACTGCTTCCGACTGTTTCTCCAGGATTGGATTAATGTCAACTTATTGCATCTAGTGCAAGAACAACATCTGGTGTGGTACATGACATCTCACGATTGACTCAATTGCCTAAGCAAGTGATCTGCCAATCATGCACATCCCTCTCTACTTTAGTTTATAAGACACCTTTAGAGAGGGTGACTCCATCACCTGCAGGTACACTACCGTGCCAGGAGTCGTCCATTCTAAATACTCTTAGAATGTTGTCAAAGTACCCTGATTGGGAAACCACCCAAATCTAGATCTAAAACCATAGATCTAGTAACCAGTATGTCTGATATAAAATCCATTTCCTTTGTGGAGAAACAACTGTGTGACGACCAAAGTATAACCGATCGTAGTGTAGGAGTTTCTTTTCCTACTCTGTGTATATCATCCAAATACCAGGATATCACACCCTACTACCTTCTCAACAGATCCATCCCCTATTCTGATGAAGTCAAACCCATGACTGTCACGTCAGAAACAGATGATCTATCTCCGCTACATCTGCTCTAGTCTATAAATAGACATAAGCAACCTGTCCACCAATGCTTCCGCTGCTCCCACTGACTACGACAACCCTCTGGCAGAGTCATATAGACGTACACTTCTAAAACTGGTTTAGAACGACACTATACTCATCCTCTCGCCGGGTCTCGTAACCTGGAACAACAGCAATGGCAATTGTGGGTAAACAAGAACTTCCCTGTCACCGTCCTTGAGGCTACCGTAGTGCCTCTCGGGTGCCTGAAGTTACCCACCTTATCTGCGGAGTGGCCAATGGAATGTCAATCCACATTGAATATTTAGGTTCCTTATCAAATCTTCAGTAATCGTTTGTGGTTCTGGAATCACTTCCAGTTCTACCATACTCCCACTACTGTTTTCTGAAAAAATCCATTTTTAATAAAACTGTGGCGAGTCTAGAACAATATCGCTATTGTTCATCCAGATGGTAGAAAATCAACCCTCGTCATAGCCTGGGTCAACCCACAAACAGCCATTACAGAAACGTGCCTTGAGTTGTCCAGTGTCTGGTTTTAATCATAAACCGGACAACTCCCCGTACCTTAACATCGTTAAGATATGAACTGTTCTATATCCAATATAGAAACAGAGGCACTGATTTAATTGAACCAGATTCAAATCATGGAGCTGTCCCCAGCGCATGTCAACTAAATGGAAGGAGGCCGATCAGCGTTACTCAACTTAGGAATACTTCCAATTATGAGTAACCTGAAAGAGAAGCAAGATCTCTTTATCATTATTATCATCTGAATACTATACACAAGTATCTACATCTTCGATCTCTTTGAAGAATCCCGATACTTGCTATACCTGGTTCTCTACTCTATTCAAATACCTATAACTTCTCAAAATTGGACCCTGTGTTTCCGCGAAACACCTGTCTAAAAACTAGAGAAGTCATAAGTAAACCGAATATAGTACGAGGACCAACCCCTCTGTCCTGATGGACCCTGGACAACATACAATCCTTTGTATAAGTCCCTTGAGTCTGATAACTCATTCACTATGTGTCGTAGGTTGAAAACTGTACTTATGGTTAAGAAGAATTACACAGCTGTTTAATGCTCCTTACCTAACCATCCACTGATATAGGTAAATGTCGTAGACATAATTTCAAAAAGGTACATCTCACTCTATGAAAATAGACGTACAGATATATCAATTTGAAATTGGTGCATAACTGCGGATATTCAAAACCAAATATTTGCCAACCGGCAAACAGCCCAGGTGATTTCCTCAAATATCACCGATTACAACGAATCCCGATATAATGAGGATAATCACCCAATTCCCAATAACTTACTCCCACTCATCATCTGTAAAACCATACAGATGTGAGAATCGTATCTGGTAAATACATACCCTGGAGTAAGTATCTAATCGGGAAATCAGTTTTCTATTAACAGTACACAGTGAAACTGAAACATTAAAATGTTTCGATGGGGTATCCTGGTATTCCTAGTAATGCCTCTTCCAGATTCACGATTGTAACCGTATAATTCTTTGCCACCTCTCCAAATCCCTTCATATGTCTTTAGTCTTTACCTTCTGTACACCCCTTTAGGCCAAATGGTTTTCTTCATTCCCTACCGTTCGGCACCAGCCTATGGTTTGGAAGAAGACTATCCAATAAGCATAATGGGTGTAATGTCCCAATCCTAAGAACACTCGCAATGCGAGAGAAGGTGAAGATAAAAGACATCTGAATAAATCTTATTCCTATTTCTCCTGAACCAGAATCCATCCCCGAACTGGAACAAGTTCCTTTCGAGTTCGTATATAACCATACGATGGAGTATCCAAATAAATTGTGGATCTTCGTAGTGATACGGAGTGTCCTGGAGAAATACAAAGGTGATGTGGGAGTGGTAACGAAATACCTGGTTTGGTCGTGAATATCTGTTGCAATTTACTTTGCCCTCTTACTAATCCCTTGCTTTGTCTTAACTTAATACCTTCTGCACACCATCGTTATGCTAATTGGTTTTCTTCATTCCCCACCGGTCGGCACCAGCCTAAGGTTTGGAAGAAGACAATCCAATTTGCGTAATAGGTGTACTACCCCTAAACCAAGGAGTACTCGTAACCTGAGAGAGGGTAAAAGGAAAAGACAACTGAATAATCCTATCCGTTTTCTCCAGAACCGGAAACCATCCTCGAATAAATTCTTTCGAGTTCGTATCTAACCATACGATGGTTTTGTCCAATGGAAGTGGACGTTCGTAGTAATACGGGGTGTCCTGGAGAAAAGGGTAAAAGTAGGAGTGGCAATGAGGTTTGCAACTCTGACAATCCAAAAGCCGGTGTTTAAGAAGGTTCGGTCAACTTGGTCACTGAGTCAAAGTCTTAGGGTCGGGTCAAATGGTCGCTGCCAGAGAGAGAGAGAAAAGAAACACTTAGCGTGCACTCTAACCTAGATCAGAATGGTTACCAATTTATCTAATCTGGAATCCTCCCACTGTACCTCAAATTCTCCTCCAAACCTGAAAGAAGAATTAGTCGGGGTCACCCGAGGAGTAAACTAACTCATCAGTGGGAATCGGGATCCAACTATCATCGCATGATAACGTGACGGAATCCGCTCACGGTATCACAATCCAGAAGGTATGTGCATATCTGGCAAGTTTCAGTTCTTTTGAAACTCCCGATGTGATTTCTGCCCTATGCTCTTATGACCTTGGCGTGAGGTCAAAATATCATAAGTCACATGTCAAGTTCTGCCCGTCATTATCCAGGTTAATTTGAACCCACCCGTACATACCCTTGACGTAGGCCAAAATAGTAGTACGACTGTCCCAAACCAACGCATCTATCTATGCAACAGATAAATAACCGGCAGCTACCAAACACTATGCCTTGGCGTGAGGTCAAAATACATAGCTTGAATACTACCGAATATTTAACTGAAATGACAGAGGGCTACGAATGGTTTCTGGCGAAAACCTTTAACGTAATGAACTTGATACCGTCGAAGGAACGGATAGCTTTTAAAAATATAGTGACGAAAACCGTTGCTAAAGAGGTCACTCCCTATGAAGGGATCTCGGCTCTTTCCCCGTAGAATGGGGTGCAGGATATTCCAAATGAATACCACGATGCAAAGCAAAAGTAATCGGCTATAGTGAAGTTAATGCCCTGACGCAAACTTCTGTCCAAGGGGTCACTCCCGGTGAAGGGATCTCGGCCCTTGCCTCGTCGACTGAGGAGCAGGATATTCCAATGAATACCACAATGCAAAAAAAAAGTAAACGTCCTTGCAATAACAGCTTTTTGAAAAGTGTTCCAACAACATCAGATTAGGTTTGTTTTAACTTGCATTGATCCGAATCAATGCAGTCCCATCAATTGATCACACCAAAAAGAACGAAAATATACTGATGTACGTATATGCCATCCGCATTCGCCACTGGGTCCCGTCATTACCCGTTAGGTTAGCTAACTAACGACAGAGCGGGGACTGGACTAGCGCGGATGTAAAACATATACAACATCTACTAATATATATACCAATATATAGTATTTCGCTCAAAGCGTGAATAAAATGCAACATCACAGAAATGTACAGCATCACAGAAACAATACAGATATCTGGGATCCCCGGGTTTCACAGAGCCGCTGAAACCCGACGTTCCCCTGGTCGTGTGGATAGCCTGCGCAATGAAATCCTAGACCCCTACGGGCGCGGTAAGTCACCCGCCAAAACCTGAAGCGAGGCAGCCCCCTTCAGCTCCGTGAATGGACCACCCAGCACTCCACGGAATCCGGCAACTTGGGCACCCCTCCTGGGTCAACCTGTACCCCCTACGAGTGTGGCGAATAGCCTGCCAATCCTAGAGTGAAGCCCCCTCCGTCTCAATGCCATGAGATGCGGGCCCGTTGCCCTCTAGAACTCGGCTATCCGTGCACCCCTCCGCGGGGTATCCTAGTACAGAATGTAAAATATACATACACCGGGTACATCGACCGCAACCAGGTCGTGCCCCAAAAGAATAATACAATCAGGCAGTGACGGCAGTCCACATGTCGGACGCTCGCCCCGCAATATCAAATGTACATAATACAACAAAACAGTACTAGCATTGCATCCAGGCTATCCCCCACGACCGATCCGCAACAACACAGCAAATATATAGAACATCAACGTGAAGGTCACGTTCGCAAATCCGTCTAACCGGGCTATAGCAGTTAGACAGGATTTACCGATCGAGTGATATTCACGGTCGCAGATATAATGTAAATATTGTGAAAAATGTGTTTAAAATATCCGACCGATCGAATATTAACAAGTGGGCCCCAAACCAATACTGCAGCACTCACAGAAAATATGGGCCCAATTTTAATATTCCAGAAACCCAAATTTATCCCCGGAAGCCCACTGTAGAAATCCAACACCCTGATTCCTTTACTCAGCGGCGGAACCGCGGCCACAAGCAGGGATTGGCAGGGGTTCCGCGCTCTATTTGAAAGATTAGTGAGTTGTATTTCTACAGTAGTCTTAAGTCTCTCTGTACAGTACTTTTATACAACCTGAAAAATTTTTGGGGACCAAAAAATTTCAACAGAAAACTGTCGTGAGCAAATACGGGTTTTTGGACATTTCGATCGATCGGAACTGAAAAACACATTACACAAAGCTAGACTATGTTAATGAGGAGGCTCTGATACCACTGTAAGTGCACGGCGGCGCCCCGGCCGTCGATCCGACGCCGGAATGCGGAAACGGTGAAAAACTTTAATTTTGCGGACTTAGCAAACCGGCACCACCGCGCACTAAACATCCGGATCGAACCACTAACTAGTCCTAGCTATCTACAAGAAAGGGAATAGAGATATACCGACGATCCAAGTCCTCCGGTCTTCTCGTCATGGTCCCGATCTCCAGCGGAAAAGTCCCGTCTCCTCCTCGTCGCCGGAAGTGCACCACATCGCCTACTTTGTTTACGGGCTCCCACCTCAATGCCGAGGCAACTCGGGCACGAAGCCGGCTACTCGACGTGCCCAAGGTTCGCTGTAGAATATGTAGTAGAACTTGTGTCTCTATTTTGGGGTAGTGGAGGTGCCATTTTTGGTGGAGGAAAGAAAGGATTTTGGAGATCAACTAGAGAGCTCTTTTCTTAGCACAATATGAACCAAAAATGCCACACAAAATGAATCAATCAACCCCACCCTAAAGTGGCCGGCCCATGTAGGAAAAAGGAGAGAGGAAAAAGTCAAGGGGGGGTGACCATATCAATCATGCAAGAAAAAGAGAGAGGAATGGTTAACATAATCAACCATGATCACAAAGCAATGCCAACACTCCACACAACCATCATCAACAACCATGATGCTAACAAAGTCAAGCCATCATGAAGTATGAAGTCAAGCAAGTCAATGGATGGTGCACCATCATGAAGACTATCATGATGCTACAAAAAGCAAAGACCCCCTCCACAAATGCCTATTTGCAACAATGCAAATAAACCCTCCTCCACCAATCTTCGGCCAATGAACGGAACAATGGAAATTGGCCGAAACGGAAAGCAAACTGGCAACTCCAGAAAACTGGTCCCGTAATAAATTACAGGAAAACCCCGATACTGTGCATACACACCCGCATCTGTATTTCGACCGAAATACAAATGCAATGAGACAAAATCTACACTGTACTATACTAGGATCCGGTTTATACCAAAACCGGCTAGTAATATCTGTTCGATCCTGATCCGCGCAATACCGCACGTATCTGATCGAACCCTGCCATATATCCACACGGCCTATAGTACAAACTGTCCGATCCCGATCCGTGCAATACCGCACGTATCTGGTCGGACCTTGCCATATCTCCATACGGCCTCTACAACCTTTCGCCCGAAAGCTGAGTAACTGAATGTGGGGGACTCTAAAGACTCATCAACACCTTGGTTGTGGATTTAACCACTAGCACGTCAGAGGTATAAGCCAATACGTAACGGGCTACCAGGTACTGACTAAAAGGGATGTCTGTGAGCGAACTCAGCCTGACAACCCTACTGAGCCTGTCAGTGACAATATCCGTGCAGTCCGGTCCGTTCGTCTATGAGTATCGCATGGCGGGCCTAGGGGGTTGGTAAAAGTCAGACCCCCAAAAGAGGTACAAGTCGTGTCGGAGTGTAGCCCAGAACACCCTGAGATACTACTGGAATACCTACCAGTAAATCTCCTTGCCTTGGCCAAGGACTTCGTGTAATAGCTCTCCTAGACACAGCACGACCTCACCCCCAATACCGGGAGAGACGAACCCCTGAAGATACGCTCACTGCCTCCATGTGGCTCGGGACTGTACCCAACTAAAACCTGTTTGCACGACTCCTTTGAGCCGTGGTAGGGTAGTAATCAAAGTACAGTGGGAACTCACACGAGACAAATGACGATCCCCAGGTTGATGAACTAACCTGCACACATGTCACCAGGGAACTGCCATCTGACGTCTGGTATATGACCAACTAGCATGTTCCCGGCGAGTCCTGTCCGGTGTACTCATAACCCAATGAGCACCTGTATACATCTTATGTTAGTTATATGTATGCCCTAGAGGCCATTACTATACATAGGATGTATATTGTAGTGGATGCTGGGACATATATAGGGAGGACTTTCTTGCTCGACATGATAGTATGCTATCTGGTTGCTCTTTACCTTAACGTGTATACTGATTGTCTCTCTGTTACATGTTGGTAAAGCCCTTAGGATCTGTACTTGACTACCTGGACTATGATGCGGATCATACTAGTGGGGACATGGTAGTCTATAAGTACATCCTTCACAGTCCCTAGTCGAGGGTGTATCGAGACGGGGCATCGATATACCAGAGTAGACTAGCGTATACCTTCTCGACCCATACAGATGGGCGATGGATGATCCCATATCCATCGGTGTTTGACATCAGAGATGATATACGGGTGCTCAGTAGAGACTGGGTACACTGGACGGACTCGCCGAGAACTCCCAGATGGTATTATACCTCACGTCAGATGGCAGTTCTCTGGTGACACTGGTACAGAGTAGTCTGTTGACCCGAGATCGTCATAGAGTCTTGTGTGGTTCCCACTGTGCTTTGATTTCCATCTTACCACGTCGAAGAGGGCGTGCAAAACGGTGGTTTTTGGGTACAGTCCCGAGTCACATGGAGGCAATGAGCGATAGGAGGGGATTCGTCTCTCCCGTTATATGGGGGTTGATGTTGCGCTGTGTTCGATTGGCTATAACAGGAAATCTCTGGCCAGGGTTGCTGAGATTTACTGGTAAGTGTTACCAGTAGTTTCTCGAACAGTTATAGACCTCATATCGACACGACTTATTGAGCTACTGGGGTCTGACGTTTACCACCCCTAGGCGAGATATGCGACATATCAGACGATCAGACCGGACTGTACGGTAGTGTTACTGGTCGGATTCACTAGAGTGTGAGCGGGCTTGCTCGTCGATCTTCAGATCGCTCAATACCCGGGTGGCCGTTACGTTTAGCAGACCGCTTGCGGCTTGTGGATGTTTGATATGATCATCATCCGCTGCCGGCGTATTGACGAGTCTTTAGAGTCCTACACAGAGGTTTCCTGGCTCAAGCGAAACGAAATAGGAGTGCATATGAGATATGTGCGGGACCGAGAATAATGCGTGTATGTGATACCGTATTATATTCTCGCGATAAATATATCGAATGGTTGTATGCGATATAACCTAGTTATCGATTCAAGCGTTGATTCGATAAGCCGATATATTAGATACCAGTCGGTTATGTGCGTATGACCGGATCATTGAATCAAGTGTTGATTTAATGATTTAATGTATAATTATATATTTGATATATTACTTTGCATTAACTAGTATCGGTTCACTTTAGACGGATTTTCTCACTCGGATGTGCGCATTGTATATGCGATATACTTTTGTGCACTTGCTTGTATCATGTTTGATGATACATGTCATGCTAGGGTTCAAGTGTAAAGATTAAACCTTGGTTAATGAAATAGTTTAGGGTTTCCTATTAGTTATTCATTTATCTATTTATTTATCCTTTTTATTTTTGATAAATGAATAAATGAAAATGAGAAAAGAATGGTGGCTTCTTTTGTTCTTTAGTTGAAGCTTCATGAAGCTTTGTTCAAGTCAACCATACTTATCTCATCCTTAACCCTAACCATTCCCACTAACCATGATTCATTCTCTACACTTAACTCTAGTTAATATTATGATAAGAATTCATTTTCTTTTCATTTTTCTATTAACTTATCATAAGGTTTTTCTTCTTCTTCTTCATGCTTCAAGTGAAGAAGCTTGAAGTCCATCAATGGTGATTGATGCATATGAGTGAGAAATCCAATTCTAAAGTCTACCCACTTCCTATTTCTTCATCCTCTACCTCTTGCCAAGTAGTAGAGTGTGTTTCCTTCACAAGATTTTAGGGTTTGGTGAAGGTGGAGCTTGATTCATCGATGCCTCGACGTAGATCATCTTCGGCATGGACATCGACGACCTAGCTTGCCCATTCTCCGACGAAGCCGATCCTAGAGCCCAGATTCGTTTTGGACAGCGGAGAGGACCTCGTTGCGGAGCTATGGAGGTGGAGCACCGGATCTACAAAGGTTGTATTTCCGTATTTTATATAGTTAACTGTTAACTAGTTCTTGTTCGCCTAGATATCTAGCAAACGATCCGTACTTTAGGGTTTGTAGGCACCATAATTTTTGAAATTGCCATGGTTGATGGCTTGGGAGACCTCACTAGAGTGCCTAGGAACCCTGCAGTGGTATCAGAGCCTAGCTAGAGCCTTAGGCGAAGTCCAGACGGAAATTGAAGTCCGATCGAACCGAAACCTCACCCGGGAAATTGCTCTCTGTACAATTTTTAAAATCTGGTATTTTTCAACATTAAAAATGTTCAGAAAAATCAGCAGGTTAATATATGATATACACTGAAATTCGTGCCCATAATTCCTTCATGTTGCCGCGCTTCCGCGGCACGAGCTAGCCTCGTGCGGCGGTTGCGCGGCGGTACGGCATGTTCATTTAATAATATTTTCACAGTATCTCATAATTATCTGTGCTGATGTTTCTGGGAATTTTTAATATTTTTTCCAGAGTTGAATTTTTCTGAGTTGTTTTGGGGATTCGGTGTTTCGATCGGGGTATCAAATTTTGTCTGTGTGGCTTTCCGGATAAATTTTAGAATATGTTAAAAAGTTCGACCGGATACAAATACCCAACATTTCCCCTGTCGGGAAATTTCCAAGCGTTGGATTTTTCCGTAGTTTGACGACGTTCTAAGTAGTGCAAGTAACGCGATGGTCCCTCTAGAAGACACAAACCTTAACTCGATTATGTGACCGTCTTGAACTGCCCTTTGAACCTTCGGGTTTGGGGCAGTACGGCGTGCCACATGTGAGGCGTTGGCTTGACCCTTCTACGGCTGGATCGTTGGTACTGAGGTACGAACGGAATGTTGTTAGACTTGTTTCATGTGTTGATCAGTTTCGGGAAAACTTGGGTGTTCGATTGTTCAATCGAAAAGTTTAACATTTTCTGTTTATCCGGAATGGGATACAATAATTGGAATTCACAATGAGTTATATGATAACTAAATGAATGTTATAAACGTAGCAATTTAGTCTCACTTGATCGGTTGCCACAGAATTTTGATGTGATCAAAAGTCCGTCGCAATCACGTAGCGTACGCGGATACTCGCCGGGTAAACTTAATAGACAGCCTCACTCCATAGCCCCGACCAAGTGACTGTAGGAGAACCCCGTCGCCGAAAGCATCCGTTCGGGTGCTCGCGGTAGCGGTGTTCCGCCTTGGTGCACTTCGTCGACGGTATCGGGGGTGCGGCCGTCTACTGAAGTTTGCGACGAGCATTCGATCAGGCTGTCGGGAATCTTGTTGAATTGCCCCACTTGATATTGAAAAGTGTTTTCGATTTTGAGACTAAAATGCGGGGTTTATAATTGTTAGGCATGCGATGTCTAAGAAATTCATTTGGTCAGGCATGCGATGTCTGAGGAGGTTGCGGATTCCAACTGTTGTAGTTTTACACTTTCTTTTCTGTGACCGTAAGTGTAATATGTGATATCGCCGGTTTCGTTGCTATATGTCAACGACAATTGGGGTATGCATATTTACTTACGTTGATGACATCTGATGTTATGTGTTGCTGGATATGTTATATTGGATCGTCGTGTTTGAATAGCCGGGGGTTTTTATGTGAGATGAGTGTTTTTCATTTTCATTCATGTAAAAACTTGTATGTAATATTCTTTTATTGGGGCGCTTCCAGGTTGCGGGAGTTGTCACCTGTTGTATATTATTTACTTTTCCGCACTAGGATAGACCCAAGGAGGAGGGCACAAGTAACCGGGTTCTGGAGTCCAGTGGGAGACCAACTCGAGGAGTCGAGTCCGGGTCTCCTAACTCCAGAATTGGTAGGGTTGCTTGCCGCTCTCGTAGGGGTCTATGGGTGTGGGTTTGGCTATTCATCACGACCGTGGAATCCGTGTTTTATACTGGCTCGTATTGAAAACACGGACGTCCTAGTATATCCAATATTTCATATGATTCTTCTGCTGCGATATCTGTGATGAGATCATGTGATGTTTCTGTGATGGATATAGTATATAGTATATATGATATATTATATAGACGTTACTTATGTTTTACACCCGCGCTAGCCCTGCCCTGCTCTGCCGTTAGTTACCTAACCTAACGGTGCACGAGGGGACATCGAGGCGAATGCGGATGGCATAAGTGTACGTCATATCTATCTGTGATGTTTAGGTACTTAAATGATGGGACTTCATTAATGTGATTAATGAAATAAAAGAAACCTAAGATGTTGTAGAATCGAATTTCAAAATAAAACAGGTAGCTACAGTTTTTGCTTTGCACAGCGGTATATGTGATATATCCTGCACCTTATTCGATGAGGAAAGGACCGAGATCCCTTCACCGGGAGTGACTCCTTTAGCAATAACTGGCAGATGCTACACACTCGGTTTGTCTTTTGATTGCTTTTAAGTGTTTTTTCTTTGCACAGTGATATATATGATATATCCCGCACCTCATTCGACGAGGAAAGGACCGACGATCCCTTCACCGTGAGTGACTCCTTTAGCAAAACTAGAAAAGCGTCAAAAGCACTCCATTTCAAAATTCATTCGATCCTACAACGATATCAAGTTCATTACGCAATAGGTTTTCATAAAAACCTGTCGTAGCCCTTCGTCATTTCAGATAAATCCTGTTTAGTATTCGTGCTGCGTTTGTTGACCTTGTCAAGGCGCAGTGTGCGGTAGCTAACCAGTATTTATCTGCTTATGCATATGATGCAGATTGGGTTAGGGTAGTCGTGCGGCCTTGTTGACCTTGTCAAGGGTCGTGCGGGTGGGTTTGATTCAATCAAGAAATGACGGGTTGAACTTGACTTGCGGTCTATGGTTTGTTGACCTTGTCAAGGTCATAGATCGTTTGGGGCAAAATATTATCGGGAATTTCAAGTGTTGAAATTTGCAATGAGATTGCATACCTTCTATGAGATAGTTGGATCCCGATACCCGCTGCGAGTAAGAGTTACTCCTGGGAGAGTTTTATACATTACAATTAGCCGATCAAGTAGGTGTCTAGAAAGGTGTCAACGGGGTTACGCCTCTGGGAAAACGAGGTTTACAGTAATTAGGTTCGTGCGAAAGCACGGGGGACCTCCCTCAAAGTACCGACACTGGCCTGGCTGAAAGATTGGCGAACTTGTAGTGTGTAATTAATCCCGGCTAGTCTTTCCTTTTAGGGTTTGAAGGAAGATTTGATAAAAAGCAGTGGGAGCCATCCTGATTAGATAAAATAATAACCAATCTATTCTTGACAGAGCGCACGCTGAGTGTTTTCTTCTCTCTCTCTCCAGGTAGCGACCATATCACGCCTTAATCAAGATAATAATACGGATTTTTGACCGAACCCGCTTGTTATACTGAGCTGGGGAACGTTGGTCCCGCTCCAACTTATAATTGTTATAAGACAGAGCAGGAAATTGGGGATTACCAGAATTCCTGTGCCGCCCAAACGAAGAGAGTGCATGCTGATGCATCATCTTCGGGTGTGTTCATTATACAGAACTGTTTCTCAGTATCCTCTACGTCCTGGGTATGTGATACCAGATCAGGATCCCAGATATGTAATATGTTACATAGGGCTACAGAAAGGTAGAAGAACTGAGAACGGGTGATAAGTTTCATGAGGCAGAAAACGGGGCAAGAGTTGCAGCTAGGTCTGTCGGTCACTGTCACCCTGTATTACAATACATTGATTCTGAACGAATGTTGTTAGATACCGAACCTGATATACAAAATCATATCAGTCTCTTTATCTGAAAAGAAAGGATATAATTTTGTATTGTTGGATAATGTTTTGAACATTTCCTATATCAAAGGTTGATCGGTTCAGGCACGTTATCTAAAAGCATTAATGTTCTAAATCAAACTACAGTTCTTAATATACGGAACACACACGAGAGGAATAGTTCAGAAATGAACGAATCCTTCTTGAGGTATTGTAGACTAGGTCATATCAATGCGACCCGACTGGCTGAGTTACATTTAGATGCATATTTAAATCAGTTTGAATTTACATCTTGTGAAACTCGCCAGTCATGTCACAAAGATAAGATGACCACAGCTCCGTTTACTGGAAACAGAGAAAGAGTTAATAAACTCTTGGGATGATACATGTTGATGTATGTTAGGTCCCCTGTCTACAAATGCCAGGACTGGTTCTTTGTACTTCATTACGTTCTCTGATGATCTTTCGAGTTTCAGACCTATGTTCCTGTTGAAACACAAGTCCGAACCTTTTGAGATATTCACAGAATATAAGTTAGAAGTAGAGAACCAAAATACGGGTATAAGTATTATGTCCTTGATGTGATCAAGGAGGAGAATACTTGAGCACGGAATTCCTGGATTATTCTAAAGGAGAATGAGATTCTCTCTCAGCATTACTCCTCCGAATACACCATAGCACGATGGTATATCGGGGCGGAGCAATCACACCCTATATGATATGGTGTGCACTATGATGAGTACTACTGAGTTACCTATTTCCTTTAGGGAGTTATGCACTTGAGAAGTTGCATACCTATTGAATAGGGTTCGAATCAAATCAGTTGCCTACCACTCCATATGAGATATGGAAAGGTAAGAGCCCATGTCTTAAGCCAGTTAAGATTTGGAGTTGCCCGGCCTATGTCTAAAAACAAAATCCGGACAAGCTCGAGGCAAGGACTGTAATGTAGAACTGGAAAGGTTCCAGCTATACAAACTACAGCTGATGATTTGATAGAACCAAAGTATTCAGTAGATACCAACGAACCTCAGCCTCTCCGCCGATCTAGTAGGGTTCCTCACCCACCTGAGAGATACTTCAGTTTCTCTATGACAGTGGGAGCGAGGATTGCATCATGAGATGATGACCCAACTAGTCTCGAGCTGGCCATCAGGAGTAAGACTCTGTAAGAATGGCTGGATGTTTATCGATCTGAGATGGAATCCTTATACACCGACAAAGTATGGACTTTGGCTGCTAGATCTGAAGGGTTAAATCCCCATCAGGAGCAAGTATATCTTGAGAAGATTACTTGGTGTAGATGGAAAAGTTGAGACTTTCAAAGCTAGACTTGTTAAACGTTTTCGTCATCGACCAGGCGTGGATAATGATGAAACCTTTTCAAGTGGCTATGCTTAAGTCCATCCAGATCCTACTTACCACGGCTACATACCATGACTACGATATCTGGTGGTTGGGTGTCTTGACTGCTTCTCTAAATGATGATTTAGAAGAGAGCGTCTATAAGTACACAGCCAGAGGGCTTCGTAGACAGTGGGAGCAGCGGAAACGTGTGCAAGATGCTTTATAGGATAAAGCAGGCATCGCGGAGTTGGAACATCTGTTTTGATGAAGCGGTCAAAGAAGTTGACATCATCAAAATGGTAGATGAACCTTGTATAAACAAGAAGGTAGTAGGGAGTATGGTGACGATCCTCATAGAGTACGTGGATGACATACTCTTGATAGGGAAGGAGTTTCCTATGCTACGCTCGATCAATCTCCGTTTATCACAATGATTCTCCATAAAGGATCATAATGATACCTACTAACTCCTGGATTTTGAATCTATGAGATAGATCTAAATGGATGTTAGGATTCTCACTAGTAGTAGTGAGATGGTATCAATCGATCCTGGGGAGAATCACTGGAAGGGTTCCAGGGTGATAAAGATGACTGAATGTCAGTCACAGGCATTGTCTTTACCCTCAGTAGAGGGACGGTATGTTGGAAAAGTTCCAAGCTAGATACCGTGGCATACTAGACGATAAAGGCAGGATACATCGCTACTTAAGATGCTACCAAAGAGGCTGTTTGGGTGTATAATGGTTCATGAGATGAACTACGTTCCTACCATTGTGAGACAATGGAGTTGTGGCTTATGCCAAGGAACGCCGGTCCCATCAATGATCCAGACATATTCTAAGGCAGTATCACCTGATCATGGAGATAGTTGATCTCCAGGGAGATCGAGGTTTGGAGAGTAGACTCAGAGGACAACACAGCGGATCCACTCACAAAGGCCTGTTCCCAGAGAGAGACTTTTAATGGGATGGTTGAGTATGAGATACTACAACCACTGCTACAGATGGCCCTAGTGCAAGTGGGAGATTGTTAGTTATATGTATGCCCTAGAGGCCATTACTATACATAGGATGTATATTGTAGTGGATGCTGGGACATATATAGGGAGGACTTTCTTGCTCGACATGATAGTATGCTATCTGGTTGCTCTTTACCTTAACGTGTATACTGATTGTCTCTCTGTTACATGTTGGTAAAGCCCTTAGGATCTGTACTTGACTACCTGGACTATGATGCGGATCATACTAGTGGGGACATGGTAGTCTATAAGTACATCCTTCACAGTCCCTAGTCGAGGGTGTATCGAGACGGGGCATCGATATACCAGAGTAGACTAGCGTATACCTTCTCGACCCATACAGATGGGCGATGGATGATCCCATATCCATCGGTGTTTGACATCAGAGATGATATACGGGTGCTCAGTAGAGACTGGGTACACTGGACGGACTCGCCGAGAACTCCCAGATGGTATTATACCTCACGTCAGATGGCAGTTCTCTGGTGACACTGGTACAGAGTAGTCTGTTGACCCGAGATCGTCATAGAGTCTTGTGTGGTTCCCACTGTGCTTTGATTTCCATCTTACCACGTCCAAGAGGGCGTGCAAAACGGTGGTTTTTGGGTACAGTCCCGAGTCACATGGAGGCAATGAGCGATAGGAGGGGATTCGTCTCTCCCGGTATATGGGGGTTGATGTTGCGCTGTGTTCGATTGGCTATAACAGGAAATCCCTGGCCAGGGTTGCTGAGATTTACTGGTAAGTGTTACCAGTAGTTTCTCGAACAGTTATAGACCTCATATCGACACGACTTATTGAGCTACTGGGGTCTGACGTTTACGACCCCTAGGCGAGATATGCGACATATCAGACGATCAGACCGGACTGTACGGTAGTGTTACTGGTCGGATTCACTGGAGTGTGAGCGGGCTTGCTCGTCGATCTTCAGATCGCTCAATACCCGGGTGGCCGTTACGTTTAGCAGACCGCTTGCGGCTTGTGGATGTTTGATATGATCATCATCCGCTGCCGGCGTATTGACGAGTCTTTAGAGTCCTACACAGAGGTTTCCTGGCTCAAGCGAAACGAAATAGGAGTGCATATGAGATATGTGCGGGACCGAGAATAATGCGTGTATGTGATACCGTATTATATTCTCGCGATAAATATATCGAATGGTTGTATGCGATATAACCTACTTATCGATTCAAGCGTTGATTCGATAAGCCGATATATTAGATACCAGTCGGTTATGTGCGCATGACCGGATCATTGAATCAAGTGTTGATTTAATGATTTAATGTATAATTATATATTTGATATATTACTTTGCATTAACTAGTATCGGTTCACTTTAGACGGATTTTCTCACTCGGATGTGCGCATTGTATATGCGATATACTTTTGTGCACTTGCTTGTATCATGTTTGATGATACATGTCATGCTAGGGTTCAAGTGTAAAGATTAAACCTTGGTTAATGAAATAGTTTAGGGTTTCCTATTAGTTATTCATTTATCTATTTATTTATCCTTTTTATTTTTGATAAATGAATAAATGAAAATGAGAAAAGAATGGTGGCTTCTTTTGTTCTTTAGTTGAAGCTTTGTTCAAGTCAACCATACTTATCTCATCCTTAACCCTAACCATTCCCACTAACCATGATTCATTCTCTACACTTAACTCTAGTTAATATTATGATAAGAATTCATTTTCTTTTCATTTTTCTATTAACTTATCATAAGGTTTTTCTTCTTCTTCTTCATGCTTCAAGTGAAGAAGCTTGAAGTCCATCAATGGTGATTGATGCATATGAGTGAGAAATCCAATTCTAAAGTCTACCCACTTCCTATTTCTTCATCCTCTACCTCTTGCCAAGTAGTAGAGTGTGTTTCCTTCACAATATTTTAGGGTTTGGTGAAGGTGGAGCTTGATTCATCGATGCCTCGACGTAGATCATCTTCGGCATGGACATCGACGACCTAGCTTGCCCATTCTCCGACGAAGCCGATCCTAGAGCCCAGATTCGTTTTGGACAGCGGAGAGGACCTCGTTGCGGAGCTATGGAGGTGGAGCACCGGATCTACAAAGGTTGTATTTCCGTATTTTATATAGTTAACTGTTAACTAGTTCTTGTTCGCCTAGATATCTAGCAAACGATCCGTACTTTAGGGTTTGTAGGCACCATAATTTTTGAAATTGCCATGGTTGATGGCTTGGGAGACCTCACTAGAGTGCCTAGGAACCCTGCATCTTAGGTGATCCAACTGACACCAGTGGCTTGTGAGACCGGCCACCGCCCCTCGTCGGGGTCTCGACTGTATACACTAGTCTACTAATGGAGTATCGATGCCCGGTCTCGAAACTCCCACGACTAGGGACCTTTTAAGGATATGCTTGTAGACCCCCAGCTCCCACTTATATGATCGCCCTCATACTGCTGGTGGTCAAGCAAGAATCCTAGGGGCTCTATCAACGTGTAATAGCGACATGTCAGGTCACTTAAAGCAGTACACGATGATAAAGGTAAACCAGATAGCATACTATCATCTCGAGTAAGACTGTCCTACCGGGATAGGTCCTCCATCAATCATTACAATCACGTACCTGTGACCCAATAATTGACTCTGAGGGCACTATCTCCAACAGATATGACCTAGTCTATAATGCCTCAAGAAGAATTCGTTCATTTCAAAACTCTTCCTCTTTTGTGTGTTCTGTACGTTAAGAACTGTGATTTGATTTAGAATGTATATGCTTTTAGATAACGTGCCTGAACCGATCAACTCTTGATACAGGAAATGGTCAAAACATTATCCAACAATACAAAATTATATCCTTCTTTAATAAATAAAGAGACTGATATGATGTTGTATATCAGGTTCGGTATCTAATAACATTCATTCAGAATCAATGTATTTGACAATACAAGGTGATAACTGCCACCACCTTGGCTGCAACAATTGCACCATTTCCAACTCTTGATGTTTATCACCCGTTCTCAGTTCTCTACCTATCTGTAGCCCATGTAAAAGAATACATATCTGGGATCCTGATCCGGTATCAAATACCCAGGACGTAAAGGATACTGAGAAACTGTTCTTTGTAATGAACACACCCGAAGAAGATGCATCATCATGCACTTTCTTCGTTTGGGCGGCATGGGAATCCTGGTATTCCCCTATTTCCTGCTCGGTCTTATAACAGTTATAAGTTGGAGCGGGACCAACGTCCCCCAGCTCAGTATAACAAGCGGGTTCGGTCAATACATTATTATCTTGATTAAGGCGTGACATAGTCACTACATGGAGAGAGAGAGAAGAAAACACTTTGCGTGCGTTCTTGCAAGATCAGATTGGTTATATATATTATCTAATCAGGATGGCTCCCACTGTTTTTATCAAATTTTCCTTCAAACCTGAAAAGGAAAGACTAGCCGGGATTAATTACACTCTACAAGTTCGCCAATCTGTCAGCCAGGCCAGTTTCGGTACTTTGAGGGAGGTTCCCCGTGCTTTCTCACGGACCTAATTAAAATAAACCTCGTTTTCCCAGGGGCGTAACCCCGTTGACACCTTTCTAGACACCTACTTGATCGGCTAATTGTAAAGTGCAAAACTCTCCCAGGAGTAACAATTACTCGCAGTGGGTATCAGGATCCAACTATCTCATAGAAGGTATGCAATCTCATTGCAAATTTCAACACTTAAAACTCCCGATAAAGGTTTTTACCCCTATTACCTATGACCTTGGCTATGTTCAACAAATCATAAGCACTAGTCAAGTTCTACCCGTCATCTCGTGATTAATTAGACCCACCCACATGACCCTTTGCTAAGGTCAACAAAGTCACATGACTGTCCTAACTAATCGCATCATATGTTGTGTAGGAAGACATCACTTAGCTACCGTACACTACGCCTCGGCTATGGTCGACAAACGCTGCACGAATACTAAGTACTCTACTTCCTAAAATGACAGAGGGTTGTGGATGGTTTTTAAGAAAACCTTTAACGCTTTGAACTTGATCTCGTTGAAGAATCAAATGATTTAAAATTGAGTGTTTTTTAGGCTTTTGCTAGTTTCGTTAAAGAGGTCACTCCCAGTGAAGGGATCTCGGCTCTTTCTTCGTCGAATGAGGTGCAGGATATTCACAATACCACTATGCAAAGCAAGAACTAGAAAAGAAATCAAAAGACAAACCGAAGGTTGCAGCATCTGCTAGTTATTTCTAAAGAGGTCACTCCTGGTGAAGGGATCTCGGCTCTTTCCTTATCGAATAAGGTGATGGACGTTCTATAAGGAACACCTCTATGCAAAGTAACAACTAGAGCTACCTCATTTTTGAAATTCGATTCCACAACATCATTCAGGTTTATTTTCTTTCATTTATCTCATTAATGAATGTCCCATCATTTAAGTCACCTAAACATCACAGATAAATACAACGTACGCTTATACCATTCGCATTCGCCTCGATGTCCCGTTATGCACCATTAGGTTAGGCAACTAACGGCAAAGCGGGGCAGGGCTAGCGCGGGTGTAAAACATAAGCAACATCTATATAATATATCATATATACTATATACAGTATCGATCTGAACATATCACATGATCACATCAAAGATAACGCAGCAGAAAACATCATATGAAATATTGGATATACCAGGATGTCCGTGTTTTATTTTGAGCTTATATAAAACACGGAATCCACGGTCGTGATGAATAGCCAATCCCACACCCCTAGACCGCAACGAGAGCGGCAAGCAACCCTACCAATTCTAGAGTTAGTGTTAGTTATATGTATGCCCTAGAGGCCATTACTGTACAAACGATGTATATTGTAATGGATGCTTGGACATATATAGGGAGGACTTTCTTGTTCGACAGGATAGTATGCTATATGGATGAACTTTATCTTAACATGTACTCTGATTGTCTCTATGTTACATGTTGATAACGCCCTTAGGACATGTACTCGACTACTGGGACTATGATGAGATCATACTAGTGGGGCCACGGTAGTCGACGAGTATATCCTATAACTGTTCCTAGTCGAGGGTATATCGAGACAGGGCATCGATACACCAGAGTAGATCAGCGTATATGCATCTTGACCCATATGATGGGCGATGGATGATCCCATATCCATCGGTGTTTAACATCAAGGATGGTGTACGGGTGCTCAGTAGAGACTGGGTACACTGGACGGACTCGCCGAGAACTCCCAGATGGTATTATACCTCACGTCAGATGGCAGTTCTCCGGTAACACTGGTACAGGTTAGTCTGTAGACCCGAGATCGTCATAGAGTCTTGTGTGATTCCCACTGTGCTTTGATTTCCATCATAACACGTCCAAGAGGGCGTGCAAAAAGGTGGCCTTTGGGTACAGTCCTGAATCACAAGGAGGCAATGAGCGATAGGAGGGGATTCGTCTCTCCCGGTATAGGGAGTAGATGTTGTGCTGTATTCGATTGGCTATAACTGGAAATCCCTGGCCAGGGTTGCTAAGATTTACTGGTAAGTGTTATCAGTAGTTTTTCGAACTATTATAGACCTCAAATCGACATGACTTATCAAGCTACTGGGGTCTGACGTTTTAACACCCCTAGGTGAGATATGTAACATATCAGACGACGAGACCGGACTGTACGGGAGTGTTACTGATTGGATTCACAGGAGAATGTACAGGCTTGCTTATTGATCTTCTGAGCGCTCAATACCTGAGTAGCTGTTACGTTTAGCTGACCGCTTGCAGCTTGTAGGTGTTTGATATGATCATCACTTACTGCCGGCGTATTGACGATTCTTTAGAGTCCTATACAGAGGTTTCTTGGTTCAGGCAAAACGGAATAGGGGCACATATGTGATATGTGCAGGATCGAGGATAATGCGATATGAGATATCGTATTCTATTCTCGCGATATATGATATCAGCCGGGTCATCGGATCATGTGTTGATTCGATGAATTGGTAAATGAGATATTAATCGGTTATATGCGATATAGCCGAATTGTCGGATCAAGTGTTGATTCGATAATTTAATGTATAATAATATATATGATATATTAAATTACATTAACTCATATTAGCTTACTAAAAGATTCTTTTTCTCACTCGGATAATACATTGATATATATGCGATATATGTTAACTGTATTATTTTCTTTTGTTACAATAAATATTATATATGTGTTATATAATATTGAAACATGATATGATAACTAATACAACATGTTTAGTAGAGATTAAGCAAGATTAGGGTTTGATTTGGATTAATGCTTTCTAGATGTTTCTAGAAGGTTTTCTTTTGTTTTTGTAAAGATATTTTCAAGTGACTCATTCTTTACCTAACCCAAACCCTAGCCTTGGTTAATTCTCTACAAAGGTTTAGTCAACCATGGTTGCATTATTGATCATCTTTATCCTTTCATTATTCATAACAAAAGGTTTCTACTGATTCTTCATCTTCTTCTTCCTTAGTTCTTTCATGGAAAATGCTTTCTACCTTTTTTCCAAGTGATGAAAATGAGTGAGAATAAGAAAATAAAAGAGAGCAAAAATCCTACTTCATCATCCTCATCTACCCTTGCCATTTAGATGAGGGTGTTCATATCATTTCATGAGTGAGAGCCTGTGTTAACGAAACTTCAAGGTAGATCATCTTTGTTATCGAAGATCGGAAGTAAGCTTGCATCTTTCTCTTCGCGGAGCCTCTCGAGAGTCCGGAACACGATGATCGCAGCGAAGGGACCTCAACACGGAGCTTAAGAATCGAAGGACCGGATCTACAAAGGTTGTAATCTCTCTCACTTAGTGTTAAAGTGTTTAACATGCTTGTTTTCGCATAAACTCTAGTTTAAAGATCTGTCTTTGGGTTGTTCGGCACGGCTAAATTTTTAATCGGGCATGGTTGATACCTCGTAGAACCTTGTGAGCGTGCCTAGCAACCCTACAGTGGTATCAGAGCCAAGCTAGAGTTTTAGGCGAAGTCTAGACGAAGTTTAAAGTCCGATCGAACTCCGACACACCCGAGAATACCCCTCTCTGGACATTTTCTAAAAATGTGATATTTTCTGCATTAAAAATACTAAGAAAAACAAGCAGGAAAAACTAAGAATTACTGTGAAGTACGGCCCACTAATTTGCTCATTCGGCCGTGGAACAGCCGCCAAACCCTTGGTTTGGCCGAGGTTCCGCAGCCAATATTTTGAACTAGTCCCTGAAACATCATATATTTGTTCTTAGGTCCTTTCTCGTCACTTTTTTCTGGTAATATTTTAATTCCACTCATGTGTTGAGTTTTCTAGGGTTGTATTGGGGACTCGTTGATTCGATCGGATAATTTAACTTTGTTTAGTTTGTCCGGATAATTTTTAGAATGTGTTAAAAAGTTCGAACGGATATCAATAACTAACTTTTTCCCCTGCCGGAAAATTTCCAAGCGTTGGATTTTTTCGTAGTTTAAGAACGTTCTAAGTAATGCAAGTAACGCGGTGGACTCTCTAGAATACAACAAACCTTAACTCGATTATGTGACCGTCTTGAACTGCCTTTGAACCTTAGGGTTTGTGGCAGTACGGCGTGCCACATGTGAGGCGTTGGCTTGACCCTTCTACGGCTGGACCATTGGTACTGTGGCATATGATGGATATTTTTTGAACTCCGCTCAAGTGTTGAGCTATTTGGGAAATCATGGGTGTTTGATTATTCGATCGGAAAGTTTAACACTGTCTTTTTATCTGGAATGTGATACAATATTTGGAATCCACAGGTAGTTATGAGATAACTAATTTGAATGTTATAAATCTAGCAGTTCAGTCTCAGATGATCGGTTGCCACGGAATTTTGATGCGATCAAAAGTCCGTCGCAATCACGTAGCGTACGCGGATACTCGCCGGGTAAAGTTAATAGACAGCGACGCCCTATAGCCCCGACCAAGTGACTGTAGGAGAACCCCGTCGCCAAAAGCATCCGTTCGGGTGCTCGCGGCAGCGGTGTTCCGCCTTAGTGCACTTCGTCGACGGCATCCGGGGGTACGGCCGTCTACTAAAGTTTGCGACGAGCATTCGATCAGGATGTCGGGAATCTTTTTGAATTGCCCGACTTGATATTGAAAAGAGTTTTCGATAATGAGACTAAAATGCGGGGTTTACAATTGGTAGGCATGCGATGTCTAAGGAATTCATTTGGTTAGGCATGCGATGTCTAAGGAGGTTGCGGATTCCAACTGTTGTAGTTTTACACTTTCTTTTCTGTGACCGTAAGCGTAGTATGTGGTGTATCGCCGGCTTCGTTGCTATACATCAACGACAATCGGGATACGCATACTTGCTTACGTTGATGATATGAGATATTATGTGTTGCTGTGATATGTTATATTGGATCGCCGTGTTCTGAATAGCCGGGGGTTTTATGTGAGATGAGGGTTTTTATTTTCATTCATGTAAAATTCATTTGTATGTAATATTCTTTTATTGGGGCACTTCTGGGCTGAGGATGATGTCACCATTGTATATTATTTACTTTTCCGCAACAGGTAGACCCAAGTCGGGGAGCACAAGTAACCGGGTTCTAGGGTCCAGTGGGAGACCATCTCGAGGAGTCGAGACCGGGTCTCCTAACCCCAGAATTGGTAGTGTTTCTTGCCGCTCTCGTAGGGGTCTAGGGATGTGGGTTTGGCTATTCATCGCGACCGTGGAATCCGTGTTTTATACAGGCTCGTATTGAAAACACGGACATCCTAGTACATCCAATATTTCATATATGTTCTTCTGCTGCAATGTTCTGTGATGAGATCATATTACTGCCTGAGATGAATGTTTATATTATATATATATATAATATATTGTTGATTTCATTTCATATCTAATGCTTGTGAAGCATAATAAAATGGGACTTCATTAATGAGATTAATGAAATAAAAGAAACCTAAGATGTTGTAGAAAGTTATTTAAAAACTGGTAGCTCTAGTTCTTGCTTTGCATAGCGGTGTTCCTTGTAGAACATCCAGCACCTTATTCGATAAGGAAAGAGCCGAGATCGCTTCACCGGGAGTGACCTCTTTAGTGAAACTAGCAGATGCTACAAACTCGGTTTGTCTTTTGATTGCTTCTATAGTTCTTGCTTTGCACAGCGATATTTGTGAAATATCCTGCACCTTATTCGATGAGGAAAGGGCCGACGATCCCTTCACCGGGAGTGACCCCTTTAGCAAAACTAGAAAAGCCTCAAAAACACTCCATTTAAAATCACTCGATTCTACAACGATATCAAGTTCATTACGCAAAGGGTTTTCTTAAAAACCTGTCGTAGACCTCCGTCATTTCAGATAAGTACCGGTTAGTATTCGTGCTGCGTTTGTTGACCTTAGCCAAGGCGTAGTGTGCGGTAGCTGATTAGTGCATATCTGTATAAGCATATGTTGCGATTGAGTTAGGGTAGTCGTGCGACTTTGTTGACCTTAGCCAAGGGTCGTGCGGGTGGGTTTAATTCAATTCGGAAATGACGGGTTGAACTTGGCTAGCACTTATGATTTGTTGACCTTAGCCAAGATCATAAGATGCTAGGGGCAAAATATTATTGGGAATTTCAAGTGTTGAAATTTGCAATGAGATTGCATACCTTATATAAGATAGTTGGATCCCGATACCCGCTGCGAGTAAGAGTTACTCCTGGGAGAGTTTTACACATTACAATTAGCGGATCAAGTAGGTGTCTAGAAAGGTGTCAACGGGGTTACGCCCCTGGAAAAACGAGCTTTACTTTAATTAGGTTCGTGCGAAAGCACGGAGAACCTCCCTCAAAATACCGGCACTGGCCTGGCTGAAAGATTGGCGAACTTGTAGCGTGTAATTAATCCCGGCTAGTCTTTCCATTTAGGATTTAAAGGAAGATTTGATTAAAATAGTGGGAGACATCCTGATTAGATATATTAGATAACTAATTTAATCTTGCAAGAGTATACGCTGAGTGTTTTCTTCTCTCTCTCTCCAGGTAGCGACCATATCACGCCTCAATCAAGATAATAATACGGATATATTGACTGAACTCGCTTGTTATACTGAGCTGGCGAACGTTGGTACCGCTCCAACTTATAATTGTTATAAGACAGAGCAGGAAATTGGGGATTACCAGAATTCTCGTCCCGCCCAAACGAATAAAGTGCATGTTGATGCATCATCTTCGGGTGTGTTCATTACAGAGAACTGTTTCTCAGTATCCTTTACGTCCTGGATATGTGATACCAGATCAGGATCCCGGATATGTAATTTGTTATATGGGCTACAGACAGGTAGAGAACTGAGAACGGGTGATATGTTTCATGAGATAAAAACGGTGCAAGTGTTGCAGCCAAGTCTGTTGGTCACTATCACCCTGTATTAGCAAATACATTGATTCTGAACGAATGTTATTAGATACCGAACCTGATATACAACATCATATCAGTCTCTTTATTAGTAAAGAAGGATATAATTTTGTATTGTTGGATAATGTTTTGAACATTTCCTATATCAAGAGTTGATCGGTTCAGGCACGTTATCTAAAAGCATTGACGTTCTAAATCAAACTACAGTTCTTAGTATACGGAACACACACAAGAGGAAGAGTTCAGAAATGAACGGATCCTTCTTCAGGCATTATAGACTAGGTCATATCAATGCGACCCGATTAGCTAAGT
This sequence comes from Agapanthus africanus, assembly GCA_030015575.1. Lineage (NCBI taxonomy): Eukaryota > Viridiplantae > Streptophyta > Magnoliopsida > Asparagales > Amaryllidaceae > Agapanthus > Agapanthus africanus. Next base: position 227,838,093 of record CM057345.1, on the reverse strand, counting down.
TACATTTAGATGTATATTTAAATTAGTTTGAATTTACATCTTGTGAAACTTACCGGTCATGTCACAAAGATAAGATGACCATAGCTCTGTTTATTGGAAACAGAGAAAGAGTTAATGAACACTTGGGATTGATACATGCTGATGTATGAAGGTCCCCTGTGTACACATACCAAGACCGGTTCTTTGTACTTCATTACATTCTCTGATGATATCTCAAGATTCAGACATATGTTCCTGTTGAAATACAAGTCCGAAGCTTTTGAGATATTCACAGAATATAAGTTAGAAGTAGAGAACCAAAATACGGATAAAAGTATTATGTCCTTTGATGTGATCAGGGAGGAGAATACGTGAGCACGGAATTCCTGGACTATTTTAAAGGAGAATGAGATTCTATCTCAGCATCACTCCTCCGTATACACCATATCAAAATTGTATATCGGGGTGGAGCAATAACACCCTATGTGATATGGTGTGCTCTATGATGAGTACTACTGAGTTTCATATTTCCTTTTTGGGAATTATGCACTTGAGAAGTTGCATACCTATTGAATAGGGTACAAATCAAATCAGTTGCCTACCAATTCATATGTGATATGGAAATGGAAGATCCCATATCTTAAGTTTGTTAAGATTTGGGGTTGTCCGGCCTATATCTGAAAGCATAATCCGGACAAGCTCGAGACAAAGTCAGATCTGTGGAAGTTTGTTGGATATCCCAAGCATACGCAAGGGAATATCTTCTACCTAAACGAGAAACAAAAGATGTTTTGTTTCTGTACATGCCACCTTTGTGAAAGGGAATTTCTTGTGAAGAAATTAGTGGTCATGAGGTAGAACTGGAAGGAGTTCCAGCTATACAAACTACAGCAGATGATTTTCTAGAACCGAAGGATTCAATAGTAACCAACGAACCTCAGCCTCTCCGCCGATCTAGTAGGGTTCCTCACCCACCTGAGAGATACTTCGGTTTCTCTATAACAGTGGGAGCGAGGATTGCATCATGAGATGATGACCCAACTAGTTTCGAGCTGGCCATCAGGAGTGGGACTCTGTAAGAATGGCTGGATGCTTAGCGATCTGAGATGGAATCCATACACCAACAAAGTATGGATTTTGGTTGCTTTATCTGAAGGGTTAAATCCCCATCAGGAGCATGTATATCTTGAGAAGATTACTTGGTGTACATGGAAAAGTTGAGACTTTCAAAGCTATGCTTAAGTCCATCCAGATCCTAGTTGCCACGGCTACATACCATGACTACGATATCTGGTGGTTGGGTGTCATGACAGCTTTTCTAAATGATGTTTTAGAAGAGAGCGTCTATAAGTACACAGCTAGAGGGCTTCGTAGACAGTGGGAGCAGCGGAAACGTGTGCAAGATGTTTTATATGATAAAACAGGCATCGCGGAGTTGGAACATCTGTTTTGATGTGGTAGTCAAAGAGTTTGACTTCATCAAAATGGTAGATGAACCTTGTATATACAAAAAGGTAGTAGGGAGTATGGTGGTGATCCTCGTAGAGTACGTGGATGACATACTCTAGATAGGGAAGGAATTTCTATGCTATGCTCGGTCAATCTCCGCTTATCACAAGGATTCTCCATATAGGATCAAAGTGATACCTCCTAAATCCTGGGTTTTGGATCTATGAGATAGATCTAATTGGATGTAAGGATACTCACTAGTTGTAGTGAGATGGTATCAATCGATCCTGGGGAGAATCACTGGAAAGGTTCCAGGGTTATAAGGACGACTGAATGTCAGTCGCAGGCATTATCTTTACCCTCAGTGGAGGGACGGTAAGTTGGAAGAGGTCCAAGCTAGATACCGTGACATACTAGACGATTAAAGAAAAGATACATCATTACCAAAGATGCTACCAAAGAGGAAGTTTGGATATACATAAGTTCATAAGATGAACTTCGTTCCTACCATTGTGTGACAATGGAGTTGTAGCTTTAGCCAAGGAACTACCGTCCCATCAGAAATCCAGATATAATTCTTAGGCAGTATCACCTGATCATGGAGATGGTTGATCTCCAGGGAGATCGAGGTTAGGAGAGTAGACACAGAGGACAACAGCGCGGATCCACTCACAAAGGCCTTTTTCCCAGTAGAGACTTTTATGGGATGGTTGAGTATGAGATACTTCAACCACAGCTAATTGTTGGGTATGTGATACCACAACAGATGGCCCTAGTGCAAGTGGGAGATTGTTAGTTATATGTATGCCCTAGAGGCCGTTACTGTACATACGATGTATATTGTAATGGATGCTTGGACATATATAGGGAGGACTTTCTTGCTCGACATGATAGTATGCTATCTGGTTGCACTTTATCTTAACATGTACTCTGATTATCTCTATGTTACATGTTGATAAAGCCCTTAAGATATGTAATCGTCTACTGGGACTATGATGAGATCATACTAGTGGGGCCACAGTAGTCGACGAGTACATCTTATAACTGTTCCTAGTCGAGGGTATATCGAGACAGGGCATCGATACACCAGAGTAGACTAACGTATACGCATCTTGACCCATATGATGGGCGATGGATGATCCCATATCCATCGGTGTTTGACATCGAGGATGGTGTACGGGTGCTCGATAGAGACTGGGTACACTGGACGGACTCGCCGAGAACTCCCAGATGGTATTATACCTCACGTCAGATGGCAGTTCTCCGGTGACACTAGTACAGGTTAATCTGTAGACCTGAGATCGTCATAGAGTCTTGTGTGATTCCCACTGTGCTTTGATTTCCATCATACCACGTCCAAGAGGGCGTGCAAAAAGGTGGCTTTTGGGTACAGTCCCGAATCACATGGAGGCAATGAGCGATAGGAGGGGATTCGTCTCTCCCGGTATATTGTGCTGTGTTCGATTGGCTATAACTGGAAATACTTGGCCAGGGTTGCTGAGATTTACTGGTAAGTGTTATCAGTAGTTTCTCGAACTGTTATAGACCTCAAATCTGTTGGAGATAGTGCCCTCAGAGTCAATTATTGGATCACAGGCACGTGATTGCAATGATTGAGGGAGGACCTATCCCGGTACGACAGTCTTACTCGAGATGATAGTTTGCTATCTGGTTTACCTTTATCATCGTGTACTGCTTTAGGTGACCTGACAGGTCGCTATTGCACGTTGATAGAGCCCCTAGGATTCTTGCTTGACTGCCAGCAGTATGAGGGCGATCATATAAGTGAGAGCTGGAGTCTACAAGCATATCCTTAAAAGGTCCCTAGTCGTGGGAGTTTCGAGACAGGGCATCGATTCTCCAGAGTAGACTAGTGTATACAGTCGAGACCCCGACGAGGGGCGGTGGCCGGTCTCACAGGCCACTGGTGTCAGTTGGTTCACCTAAGATGTATACAGGTGCTCATTGGGTTATGAGTACACCGGACAGGACTCGCCGGGAACATGCTGGTTGGTCTTATACCTGACGTCAGATAGCAGTTCCCAGGTGACATGTGTACAGGTTAGTTCATCGACCTGGGGATCGTCATTTGTCTCGTGTGAGTTCCCACTGTGCTTTGATTACTACCCTACCACGGCTCAAAGGAGTCGTGCAAACAGGTTTTAGTTGGGTACAGTCCCGAGCCACATGGAGGCAGTGAGCGGATCTTCGGGGGTTCGTCTCTCCCGGTATTGGGGGTGAGGTCGCGCTGTGTCTAGGAGAGCCATTACACGAAGTCCTTGGCCAAGGCAGGAGATTTACTGGTAGGTATTCCAGTAGTATCTCAGGGTGTTCTGGGCTACACTCCGACACGACTTGTACCGCTTTTGGGGGTCTGACTTTTACCCACCCCCTAGGCCCGACATGCGATGCTCATAGACGAACGGACCGGACTGTACGGATATTGTCACTGACAGGCTCAGTAGGGTGTCAGGATGAGTTCGCTCATCGACGCCCCTTTTGGTCAATAGCCGGTGGCCCGTTACGTATTGCCTTATACCTCTGACGTGCTAGTGGTTAAATCCACAGCCATAGTATTGACGAGTCTTTAGAGTCCACCACACTTTCAGTTACTCAGCTTTCGGGTGAAACGCTGTAGAGACCGTATGGAGATATGGCAGGGTCCGATCAGATACGTGCGGTATTGCACGGATCAGGATCGGACGGTTTGTACTAGAAGCCGTATAGATATATGGCAGGGTTCGATCTGATACGTGCGGTATTGCACGGATCAGGATCGGACGAACATTACTAGCCGGCTTTGTTTTAAGCCGGATCCTAGTTTAGTACAGTGTAGATTTTGTCTCTTTGCATTTGTTTCCGGACGGAATACAGATGCGGGTGTGTATGCACAGTATCGTGGTTTTCCTGTAATTTATTACGGGACCAGTTTTCTGGAGTTGCCAGTTTGCATTCCGTTCCGGCCGGTTTTCCTTTGTTCTTTCCCGGCCGAACTTTTCCGATGGAGGGGGTTATTTGCAATTGTGCAAATAACATTTGTGGAGGGGGTTTCTTGCAATTGTTTTGATTATGATAGCATCATATCTTTTCCACCATCATTTTGCACCATCACTTGCAAATAATGAGATTAGAAAGGGTATGGTTTGGATGTGCTTTTATCATGATGATGTTTATGATGTGGTCACCTCTTCTATTCTCCTACACTCACCTCCCTTGGTATTATGTTCCATTCCCTCCACCATTTCCCATTAGAGATTGGCCGGCCACATTTTTGGAGAGGGGGAAAATTAGAGGTTTTCATTTGGTGTGGGAAAAATTATCATTCATATCATTTTTCTATTGCCACAAAAATCCCCAAGTTCATATCATCTTGATTCCTCCATCATGGCAACACAACCCCAAAGAGACTAAGCACTACACATTCTACAGCACTTCTTGGGCATGTCGACTTGCCAGCTTCATGCCCGAGTTGCCTCGGTATAGAAGCTGGAGCCCGTAAAAGATGCAGGCGATGTGGTGCCCTTCCGGCGAGGAGGCGACGACCGGAGTTTCCGCGGGAGATCGGGACGACGACGAGAAGACCGGAGGACTCGGATCACTCGGTATATCTCTAACCCGTCTTGTTGTTAGCTAGATCTAGTTTAATGGCCCGATCCGGGGTTTAGTGCGCGGTGGTGCCGGTTTGCTAAGTTCGCAAAATTAAAGTTTATCACCGTTTCCGCTTTTGACCGTCGGTTTGACGGTCGGGGCGCCGCCGTGCACTTCCAGTGGTATCAGAGCCTCGCCATTAACTTCGTCTAGCTTCGTTTGATGTGTTTTTCAGTTCCGATCGACCAAAATTATGAAAACCCAATTTTAGTTCACGACAGTTTTCTGTTGAAATTTTCTGGTCTTCAAAAATTTTTCAGGTTGTATAAAATTGATGTACTGGAGACTATAAGACTACTGGAAAAATTCGATACATTCAGTCGACGATTGGAGCGCGGAACCACGGCCAAACCCCCCCTGGGCCCGGGGTTCCGCCGCACATTGGAGTCGTCAATGCATCATTTTTTTCCAGTGGGCTTCTGGGATATTTTTAGGGGTTTTCGAATATTAAAATTGGGCCCTGGTTTTCTGTGAGTGCTACAGTTTTGATTGGGGGCCCACTTGTTAATTTTTGATCGATCGGATATATTAAACACATTATTTCACAGTATTTACATTATATCTGCGACCGTGAATGTCACTCGATCGGTAAATCCGGTCTAACTGCTATAGCCCGGTTAGACGGATTTGCGAACGTGATTTTCACGTTGATGTTCTGTGTTTTGCTGTGATGTTGCGGATCGGTCGTGGGGGATAGCCTGGATGCAATGCTAGTACTGTGTTGTTGTATTATGTACATTTGGTTTTGCGGGGCGAGCGTCCGACATGTGGACTGCCGCCACTGCCTGTTTGTATTATTCTTTTGGGGCATGACCTGGTTGCGGTCGATGTACCCGTTGTATGTATATTTTACTTTCTGTACTAGGATTACCCCGCGGAGGGGTGCACGGATAGCCGGGTTCTAGAAGGCAACAAGCCCGCATCTCATGGCATTGGGACAGAGGGGGCTTCACTCCAGGATTGGCTGGCTATTCGCCGCACTCGTAGGGGGTATAGGATTTCATTGCACAGGCTATCCACACGACCAGGGGAACGTCGGGTTTCAGTAGTGGCTCTGTGAAACCCGGGGATCCCAGATATCTGTATTGTTCTGTGATGCTGTACATTTCTGTGATGTTGCATTTTATTCACGTCTTGAGCGAAATACTATATATTGATATATATATTAGTAAGATGTTGTATATGTTTTTCATCCGCGCTAGTCCAGTCCCCGCTCTGCCGTTAGTTAGCTAACCTAACGGGTGATGACGGGACCCAGTGGCGAATGCGGATGGCATATACGTACGTCAGTATATTTTCGTTCTTTGTGGTGTGATCAATTGATGGGACTGCGTTGATTCGGATCAATGCAAGTTAAAACAAACCTAATCTGATGTTGTTGGAACAATTTTCAAAAAGCTGTTATTGCAAGGACGTTCACTTTTGTTTTGCATCGTGGTATTCATTTGGAATATCCTGCTCCTCAGTCGACGAGGCAAGGGCCGAGATCCCTTCACCGGGAGTGACCCCTTGGACAGAAGTTTGCGTCAGGGCATTAACTTCACTATAGCCGATTACTTTTGCTTTGCACCGTGGTATTCATTTGGAATATCCTGCACCCCATTCTACGGGGAAAGAGCCGAGATCCCTTCACCGGGAGTGACCTCTTTAGTAAAGGTTTTCGTCACTATATTTTCTAAAAAGCTATCCGTTCCTTCAGCGATATCAAGTTCATTATGTTAAAGGTTTTCGCCAGAAACCATTCGTAGCCCTCCGTCGTTTCATATGGGTAGTCAATAGTATTCAAGCTGTGTATGTTGGCCAAAGTCAAGGCACAGTGATTGATAGCTATTGGGGTATTCATATGCAGCATAGATAGATGCGTTGGTTTGGGACAGTCGTACTGCCATTTTGGCCAAAGTCAAGGGTATGTACGGGTGGGTTCAAATTAACCTGGAGAATGACGGGTAGAACATGACATGTGACTTATGATATGTTGGCCAAAGTCAAGGTCATAAGAGCATGGGGTAAAAATCACATCGGGAGTTTCAAAAGAACTGAAACTTGCAAGATATGCGCATACCTTCTGGAGTGTTATACCGTGAGCGGATTCCGTCACGTTATCATGCGATGATAGTTGGATCCCGATTCCCACTGATGAGTTGGTTTACTCCTCGGGTGACCCCGACTAATTCTTCTTTCAGGTTTGGAGGAGAATTTGAGGTACAGTGGGAGGTTTCCAGATTAGATAAATTGGTAACCATTCTGATCTAGGTTATAGTGCACGCTGAGTGTTTCTTTTCTCTCTCTCTGGCAGCGACCATTGACCCGACCCTAAGACTATGACTCAGTGACCAAGTTGACCGAACCTTCTTAATACAGGCTTTTGGATTGTCAGAGTTGCAGACCTCATTGCCACTCCTACTTTTACCCATTTCTCCGGGACACTCCATATTACTACGAACGTCCATTTCCATTGGACAAAACCATCGTATGGTTAGATACGAACTCGAAGGAATTCGAGGATGGTTTCTGGTTCTGGAGAAAACGGATAAGATTTATTCAGTTGTCTTTTCCTTTTACCTTCTCTCAAGTTGTGAGTACTCCTTGGTTTAGGAGATAGTACACCCATTATGCTTATTGGATAGTCTTCTTCCAAACCATAGGCTGGTGCCGAACGGTAGGGAAGGAAGAAAACCAATTAGCCTAAACGGTGTGCAGAAGGTATTAAGATTAAGACAAAGCAAGGGATTAGTAAGAGGGCAAAGTAAATTGCGACTGATATTCACGACCAAACCAAATATTTCTTCGCCAATCCTAAATCACCTTTGTATTTCTCCAGGACACTCCGTATCACTACGAAGATCCACAGTTTATTGGATACTCCATCGTATGGTTATATACGAACTCGAAAGGAACTTGTTCCAGTTCGGGGATGGATTATGGTCCAGGAGAAATAGGAATAAGGTTTATTCGGTTGTCTTTTATCTTCACCTTCTCTCGCATTGCGAGTGCTCCTAGGACTAGGACAGTACACCCATTATGCTTATTGGATAGTCTTCTTCCAAACCATAGGCTGGTGCCGAACGGTAGGGAAGGAAGAAAACCATTTGGCCTAAGGGGTATGCAGAAGGTAATGACTAAAGACATATAAAGGGATTTGGAGAGGTGGCAAAGAAATATACGGTTACAGTTGTGAATCTGGATAATGGAAGAGACATTACTAGGAATACCAGAATACTCCATCGAAACATTTCAATGTTTCAGTTCAACTGTGTACTGTTAAAAGAAAACTGATTTCCCGATTGGACACTTGCTCCAGGGTATGTATTTACCAAGTTTGATTCTCACATCTGTATGGTTTTACAGATGATGAGTGGGAGTAAGTTATTGGGAATAGGGTGATCATCCTCATTATATCAGGATTCGTTGTAATCGGTGATATTTGAGGAGATCATCTGGGCTGTTTGCCGGTCGGCAAATATTTGGTTTCGAATATCCGCTCTTGTGCACCAATTTCAAATTGATATATCTGTACGTCTATTTTCATAGAGTGAGATATACCTTTTGATATTATGTCGATGACATTTACCTATATCAGTGGATGGTTAGGTAAGGAGCATTGAACAGCGATGTAATTCTTCTTAACCATAAGTACAGTTTTCAAGCTACGACACACAGTGAAAGAGTTGTTAGACTCAGCGGAATTATACAGAGTATTGTATGTTGTCCAGTGTCCATTGGGACAGAGGGGTTGGTCCTCATACTATATTCTGTTTACTTTTAACTTCTCTAGTTCTTAGACATGTGTTTCGTAGAAACACAGAGGCTAAGTTTTGAGGAGTTATAGGTATTTGAATAGAGTAGAGAACCAGGTGTAGCAAGTATCGGGATTCTTCAAAGTGATCGAAGATGTAGATACTTGTGTATGGTATTCAGTTGATAGTAATGATAAAGAGAAATTGCTTCTCTTTCAGGTTACTCATAATTGGAAGCATTCCTAAGTTGAGTAACGCTGATCGGCCTCTATCCATTTAGTTGACATGCACTGGAGACAGCTGCATGGTTTGAATCTGGTTCAATTAAATCAGTGCCTCTGGTTCTATATTGGATATAGTACAGTTCATATCTTAACATTGTTAAGGTACGGGGAGTTTTCCGGCTTATGATTAAAACCAGACTCTGGATAACTCAAGGCACGTTTCTGTAATGGCTGTTTGTGGGTTGACCCAGGCTATGACGAGGGTTGACTTTCTACCATCTGGCAGATCAATAGAAATATTGTTCTAGACTCTCCACAGTTTTATTAAAAATGGATTTTTTCAAAAACAGTAGTGGGAGTATGGTAGAACTGGAAGTGATTCCAGAACCGCAAACGATTACTGAAGATTTGATAAGGAACCTAAAGATTCAATCTGATTTGACATTCCATTGGCCACTCCGCAGATAAGGTGGGTAACTTCAGGCACCCGAGAGGTACTCTGGTAGCCTCAAGGACGGTGACAGGGAAGTTCTTGTTTACCCACACTTGCCATTGTTGTTGTTCCAGGCTGCGAGACCCGGCAGGAGGATGAGTATAGCGTCGTTCTAAACTAGCTTTAGAAGTGCATGTCTATATGACTCTGCCAGAGGGTTGTCGTAGTCAGTGGGAGCAGCGGAAGCATTGGTGGACATCATGCTTATGTCTATTTATAGACTAAAGCAGATATAGCGGAGTAAGATCATCTGTTTCTGATGTGACAGTCATAGGTTTGACGTCATCAGAGTAGGGGATGGATCTGTTGAGAAGGTAGTAGGAAGTGATATTCCTGTACTACGATCGGTTATACTTTGGTCGTCACACAGTGTTTTCTCCACATGGGACTTGGACATTATATCAGACATACTGGTTACTAGATCTATGGTTTTAGATCTAGATTTGGGTGGTTTCCCAATCTGGATACTTAGACAACATTCTAAGAGTATTTAGAATGCACGACTCCTGGCACGGTAGTGTACCTGCAGATGATGGAGTCACCCTCTCTAAAGGTGTCTTATAGACTAAAGTAGAGAGGGATGCGCATGATTGACATATCACTTGCTCAGGAAATTGAGTCAATCATGAGATGTCAAGTATCACACCAGATGTTGTTCATGCAGTAAGTGCAACAAGTTGATATTGATCCAATCCTGGGGAAACAGTCGGAAGCAGTTCTAGAATGTTCTTGGGATATGACAACGGCTGCCTCCTTTATGAGACGGTTATAACTCCAGGCTTCCAAGGTGAAATGGACGACAAGGAGCTTGTCAGAGTTATATTTTTCCTTCTGACAAGGGGCAGTATTTTAGACAGGTGATCCAAGGCAATACTGAGGGTGGCAAGGCGCAGGATACTGATTAAGTTCAGTTGACGATACAGTCTAAGAAGTTTGGATTTAGAGTTCATTTATGAGCTAGGTCCCATCAGACATCCAGACATTCTAAGACAGGTATTGCTCATTTCGGGAGATGGTTTTCTCCGCGAACTTGAGATATAGAGAGACATAGAAAGAAACTTCTAGGCGGATCCACTCACTGAGGCTATTCCTCGAACGCAAGAGTTTCGCAAACAGGCTTTGTGAGACTGACTAGTAGGGGAGTTGGGTGTTCGGTATCACACGGGCTGTGAGTATGCGACATCGCAATAATTAGCCTTGAGTGCAAGTGGGAGATTGTTGGAGATAGTGCCCTCAGAGTCAATTATTGGATCACAGGCACGTGATTGCAATGATTGAGGGAGGACCTATCCCGGTACGACAGTCTTACTCGAGATGATAGTTTGCTATCTGGTTTACCTTTATCATCGTGTACTGCTTTAGGTGACCTGACAGGTCGCTATTGCACGTTGATAGAGCCCCTAGGATTCTTGCTTGACTGTCAGCAGTATGAGGGCGATCATATAAGTGAGAGCTGGAGTCTACAAGAATATCCTTAAAAGGTCCCTAGTCGTGGGAGTTTCGAGACAGGGCATCGATTCTCCAGAGTAGACTAGTGTATACAGTCGAGACCCCGATGAGGGGCGGTGGCCGGTCTCACAGGCCACTGGTGTCAGTTGGTTCACCTAAGATGTATACAGGTGCTCATTGGGTTATGAGTACACCGGACAGGACTCGCCGGGAACATGCTGGTTGGTCTTATACCTGACGTCAGATAGCAGTTCCCAGGTGACATGTGTACAGGTTAGTTCATCGACCTGGGGATCGTCATTTGTCTCGTGTGAGTTCCCACTGTGCTTTGATTACTACCCTACCATGGCTCAAAGGAGTCGTGCAAACAGGTTTTAGTTGGGTACAGTCCCGAGCCACATGGAGGCAGTGAGCGGATCTTCGGGGGTTCGTCTCTCCCGGTATTGGGGGTGAGGTCGCGCTGTGTCTAGGAGAGCCATTACACGAAGTCCTTGGCCAAGGCAGGAGATTTACTGGTAGGTATTCCAGTAGTATCTCAGGGTGTTCTGGGCTACACTCCGACACGACTTGTACCGCTTTTGGGGGTCTGACTTTTACCCACCCCCTAGGCCCGACATGCGATGCTCATAGACGAACGGACCGGACTGTACGGATATTGTCACTGACAGGCTCAGTAGGGTGTCAGGATGAGTTCGCTCATCGACGTCCCTTTTGGTCAATAGCTGGTGGCCCGTTACGTATTGGCTTATACCTCTGACGTGCTAGTGGTTAAATCCACAGCCATAGTATTGACGAGTCTTTAGAGTCCACCACACTTTCAGTTACTCAGCTTTCGGGCGAAACGCTGTAGAGGCCGTATGGAGATATGGCAGGGTCCGATCAGATACGTGCGGTATTGCACGGATCAGGATCGGACGGTTTGTACTAGAAGCCGTATAGATATATGGAAGGGTTCGATCTGATACGTGCGGTATTGCACGGATCAGGATCGGACGAACATTACTAGCCGGCTTTGTTTTAAGCCGGATCCTAGTTTAGTACAGTGTAGATTTTGTCTCTTTGCATTTGTATCCGGACGGAATACAGATGCGGGTGTGTATGCACAGTATCGGGGTTTTCCTGTAATTTATTACGGGACCAGTTTTCTGGAGTTGCCAGTTTGCATTCCGTTCCGGTCGGTTTTCCTTTGTTCTTTCCCGGCCGAACTTTTCCGATGGAGGGGTTATTTGCAATTGTGCAAATAACATTTGTGGAGGGGGTTTCTTGCAATTGTTTTGATTATGATAGCATCATATCTTTTCCACAATCATTTTGCACCATCACTTGCAATTAATGAGATTAGAAAGGGTATGGTTTGGATGTGCTTTTATCATGATGATGTTTATGATGTGGTCACCTCTTCTATTCTCCTACACTCACCTCCCTTGGTATTATGTTCCATTCCCTCCACCATTTCCCATTAGAGATTAGCCGGCCACATTTTTGGAGAGGGGAAAATGAGAGGTTTTCATTTGGTGTGGGAAAAATTATCATTCATATCATTTTTCCATTGCCACAAAAATCCCCAAGTTCATATCATCTTGATTCCTCCATCATGGAAACACAACCCTAAAGAGACTAAGCACTACACATTCTACAGCACTTCTTGGGCATGTCGACTTGCCAGCTTCATGCCCGAGTTGCCTCGGTATAGAGGCGGGAGCCCGTAAAAGATGCAGGCGATGTGGTGCCCTTCCGGCGAGGAGGCGACGACCGGAGTTTCCGCGGGAGATCGGGACGACGACGAGAAGACCGGAGGACTCGGATCATTCGGTATATCTCTAACCCGTCTTGTTGTTAGCTAGATCTAGTTTAATGGCCCGATCCGGGGTTTAGTGCGCGGTGGTGCCGGTTTGCTAAGTTCGCAAAATTAAAGTTTATCACCGTTTCCGCTTTTGACCGTCGGTTTGACGGCCGGGGCACCGCCGTGCACTTCCAAAATCGACACGACTTATCAAGCTACTGTGGTCTGACGTTTTACCACCCCTAGGCAAGATATGCGACATATCAGACGACGAGACCGGACTGTACGGCAGTGTTACTGATTGGATTCACAGGAGAATGTACAGGCTTGCTTGTTAATCTTCTGAGCGCTCAATACCTGGGTAGCTGTTACGTTTAGCTGACCGCTTGTAGCTTGTGTGTGTTTGATATGATCATCACCTACTGCCGGCGTATTGACGATTCTTTAGAGTCCTACACAGAGGTTTCTTGGCTCAGGCAAAACGCAGTAGGGGCACATATGTGATATGTGCAGGATCGAGGATAATGCGATATGAGATATCGTATTCTATTCTCGCGATATATGATATCAGCCGGGTCATCGGATCAAGTGTTGATTCGATGAATCGGTAAATGAGATATTAGTCGGTTATATGCGATATAGCCGGATTGTCGGATCAAGTGTTGATTCGATAATTTAATGTATAATAATATATATGATATATTAAATTACATTAACTAATATTACCTCACTAAAAGATTCTTTTTCTCACTCGGGTAATACATTGATATATATGCGATATATGTTAATTGTATTATTTTCTTTTATTACAATAAATATTATATATGTGATATATAATATTGTAACATGATATGATAACTATTGCAACATGTTTAGTAGAGATTAAACAAGATTAGTGTTTGATTTGGTTTAATGCTTTCTAGATGTTTCTAGAAGGTTTTCTTTTGTTTTTATAAAAATATTTTCAAGTGACTCATTCTTAACCTAACCCAAACGCTAGCCTTGGTTAATTCTCTACAAAGGTTTAGTCAACCATGGTTGCATTATTGATCATCTTTATCCTTTCATTATTCATCACAAAAGGTTTCTAATGATTATTCTTCTTCTTCTTCCTTAGTTCTTTCATGGAAAAAGCTTTCTTGCTTTTTTCCAAGTGATGGAAATGAGTGAGAATAAGAAAATAAAAGAGAGAAAAAATCCTACTTCATCATCCTCATCTACCCTTGACATTTAGATGAGGGTGTTCACATCATTTCATGAGTGAGAGCTTGTGTTAACGAAACTTCAAGGTAGATCATCTTTGTTATCGAAGATCCGAAGAAAGCTTGCATCTATCTCTTCGCGGAGCCTCTCGAGAGTCCGGAACAAGATGATCGCAGCGAAAGGACCCCAACACGGTGCTTAAGAGGTGAAGGACCAGATCTACAAAGGTTGTAATCCCTCTCACTTAGTGTTAAAGTGCTTAACATGGTTGTTTTCGCATAAACTCTAGTTTAAAGATCCGGCTTTGGGTTGTTCGGCACGGCTAAATTTTTAATCGGGCATGGTTGATGTCGCGTAGAACCTTGTGAGCGTATCTAGCAACCCTACAGTTAGGAGACTCGGACTCTGTTTGGTTAGCCTAGCACCTCATGAAGGGTTTGGAAGCATCATATGAACCAAAGAATGCATTTTTAGGGTGCTAAGCTAACAAGCATCGGATCGTTCCTAGAAAAATTAGGGTTTCAAAAATTTCACATCAACATATGAAAAGAAAAGCTAGGGTTTAGAGAGTACAACCTTTGTAGCTCCCTACGCTAGACTCCTCGGCTACTTAGGGTTTGAAAAAGCTCCGCTTGAACTCCTCGAGGTCACCGATGATCCACCCGGAGTCCGCTTTGTCCAAGCTTGCAACTTTATCCGATCAAGTGAACGAAATCAAGCTAACACTCTAAACAAGTGGGCTAGACTTGTGTAGAATGGTGTTGTGGTTCTCTTTCTCACTTCAAAATCCAATCTTGATGAGTATATTGCTCACTACAAAGAACTAGAGAGCAAAATGAGAGAGGTTGATGAAGATGATGTCCTTTTAGAAGATGATAAGTTTAACTCTTAAAGAAAATAGAAAAAATATATCAATATATATTTTCTATCTCTCATCTCAAACCATGGTTGAATCATTATTGTACTTGAGTTAAAAACTAAAAGGAAGAGTAAACCATGGTTAAATGGTGGGTGAGTGAGGTTAGGTCAAGAAGAGTGTAGAAACAAACCAAAACAAACCCATTTCTTTTTCCTTTTGTTTTTAGCTTAAATACAATAATATTCCATATAAAAAAACCCATGGTGTGAGTCTTATATTGCCACCATTTCCTTGAATAATCAACCATGAAAGATGTATGTATGTATGTGTGTGTATATGTACATCCATAGGTGCATGAATCAAAAAGAAGGCATACATGCATGCATACATCCAACTAACTCAAGAAAGGATTTCAAGTGAGAAGCTAATGGTTAAATGATAAATCACCACTTGATTTATCAATCCGGCCATGTCACATATGACCCCTACCAAAAGCAAGCCGCCCGATCAATATACGGTATCCTATACGCGCATTTTAATCGGGACCATGCGCATATCGCATACGCGCACCACAACGTTTCTCCTGGACTAGGAAACTCCATTGTGGGACTCTGAGACTCATCAATACGCCGACAGTGGGTGATGATCATATCAAGCACCCCCAAGCCGCAAGCGGTCAGCTAAACGTAACGGCCACCCGGGTATTGAGCGATCAGAAGAGAACAAGCGAACCTGCTACAACTCCCGTCGAGCCGATCGGCAACACTTCCCGTACAGTCCGGTCTCCTCGTCTGATATGTCGCATATCAAGTCTATGGGTGGTAAACGTCAGACCCTAATAACCGATAAGTCGTGCCGATGTGAGGCTCATAACGGGTCGAGAAACTACTGGTAACACTTACCAGCAAATCTCTGAAACAGCCCTGGCCAGGGACTTCCCTGTTACGGCCAATCGAGCACAGTACAACATCAATCCCCAATACCGGGAGAGACGAAACCCCTCCTATCGGTCATTGCCTCCATGTGACTCGGGACTGTACCCAAAAACCACCGTTTTGCACGCCCTCATGGACGTGCTAAGGTGGAGATCAAAGCACAGTGGGAATCACACAAGACTCTATGACGATCTCGGGTCTACAGACTAACCTGTACAAGTGTCACCTTAGAACTGCCATTTGACGTGAGGTATAATACCATCTGGGAGTTCTCGGCGAGTCCGTCCAGTGTACCCAGTCTCCACTGAGCACCCGTATACCATCTCTGATGTCAAACACCAATGGATATGGGATCATCCATCGCCCATCTCATGGGTCGAAAAGCGTATATGCTAGTCTACACTGGTATATCGATGCCCCGTCTCGATACACCAACGACTAGGGACCTTGAAGGATGTACTTATGGACTACGATGTCCCCACTAGTATGATCTGCATCATAGTCCAGGTAGTCAAGTACACATCCTAAGGGCTTTACCAACATGTAACTATAAGACAGTTTACAGAGACTAGTATACATGTTAAGATAAAGAGCAACCAGATAGCATACTATCATGTCGAGCAAGAAAGTCATCTCTATATATGTCCAAGCATCCAATATAATATACATCATCTGTATAATA
The DNA here is from genome assembly GCA_030015575.1 of Agapanthus africanus. NCBI lineage: Eukaryota > Viridiplantae > Streptophyta > Magnoliopsida > Asparagales > Amaryllidaceae > Agapanthus > Agapanthus africanus. The sequence continues at coordinate 227,821,652 of CM057345.1, read as the reverse complement.
CTGGCCTCTAGGGCATACATACAACTAACAATCTCCCACTTGCACTAGGGCCAGCTGCTGTAGTATCGCATACCGAGCATCCCGAAGAGTCTCTCGAACTGTATCTGGGGAATGGCCTTCGTGAGTGGATCCGCCGTGTTGTTCTTCATGTCAACTCTCCTGACCTCGATCTTCCGGCGATCAACTATCTCCCGGATGAGGTGATACCGCCTCAGAATATGCCTGGATCGCTGATGGGACCTGGGCTCCTTGGCTAAAGCCACCGCTCCATTGTTATCGCAATACAAATGTATTGGGTGCTCAATGGATGGAACCACTCCAAGTTCAGTAATGAACTTCTTGATCCAGACAGCCTCTTTGGCAGCATCGTTGGCGGCGATGTATTCAGCCTCCATCGTCGAATCTGCTACGGTTTCCTGCTTGGAACTCTTCCAGCTAACCGCCCCTCCGTAAAGGGTAAAGACAAATCCCGACTGTGACTTAGAGTCGTCCTTATCACTCTGGAAGCTCCAATCGGTAAAGGACTCCACTTGGAGTTCTCCGTTACCATACACCAAGAGCATCTCTTTAGTCCAAGTACTTGAGAATGCTCTTCACAGCTGTCCAGTGACTCTCTCCAGGATCAGCTTGATACCTACTCACTACACTAAGTGAGTATGCTACATCGGGTCTGGTACATAGCATCGCGTACATGATAGAGCCTACAGCCGAAGCTTAGGGTATCCCTTGCATGCGAGCTCTCTCCAAATCAGTCTTAGGAGACATCTCTTTGGAGAGAGTGACTCCAGAGATCGTGGGCAAGTTCCCACGCTTGGATTCTTCCATACTAAACCTCTTTAGTATGGTGTCAATGTATCTGGATTGGGACAATCCCAATATCCGTTTGGATCTATCTCTATAGATCCTGATTCCCAATATGCTGGAGGCATCACTAAGATCTTTCATTGAGAATCTTTGTGATAAGAAGAGCTTGACCGATTGCAGCATAGGAATATCATTTCCTATCAAGAGTACGTCGTCCACGTACAATACGAGGAAGACAACCTTACTCTCTGCCACCTTCTTGTAGATACAAGGTTCATCTGGATTTTTGACGAAATCAAACTCTTTGATAACGACGTCAAAGCAGATGTTCCAACTCCGCGATGCTTGCTTTAATCCATAAATGGATTTAAGCAGCTTGCACACCTTCCCGCTGCTCCCACTGTCTATGAAGCCCTCTGGCTGAGTCATGTACACGCACTCTTCTAAATCACCGTTTAGAAAGGCGGTCTTAACATCCATTTGCCAGATTTCGTAGTCATGATATGCAGCGATGGCAAGCATGATCCGGATGGATTTAAGCATAGCCACTGGAGAAAAGGTTTAATCATAGTCCACACCTGGTCATTGACGAAAACCCTTTGCAACAAGTCTAGTTTTGAAAGTCTCCACTTTCCCATCTACACCAAGTTTTTTCTTGAAGATCCACTTGCTCCCAATGGGTTTTACCCCTTCAGGAGCAACTTCCAAAGTCCATACTTTGTTGGTGTACATGGATTCCATCTCGGATCGCATAGCATCCAGCTATTTCACTGAGTCCCTACTCGTGATGGCCTGCTCGAAGCTAGTTGGGTCATCATCCTCCATGTTGAAATCCTCGCTCCCACTATCCATAAGAAAACCGTAGTATCTCTCAGGTTGGCGAGGAACCCTACTAGATCGGCGGAGAGGCTGAGGTTCGTTGGGAGCTACTGAATCCTATGGTTCCACTAAATTTTCAGTTTGAGTTTGTGTAGCCGGAATTTCTTCCAGTTCTACCTTATCGCCACTAATTTCTTTTGCAAGAAATTCCTTTTCCAAAAAGGTGGCATGTCGAGAAACAAACACTTTTTGTTCCTCTGTATGGTAGAAAAGATATCGATGTGAATGTTTGGGATATCCCACAAACTTTCATAGAACTGACCGCGCCTCGAGTTTGTCCGGATTTTGCCTCTTGACATAGGCCGGGCAACCCCATATCTTAACTCGTTTAAGACATGGTCTCTTCCCACTCCATATCTCATATGGTGTGGTAGGTACAGATTTAGTTGGAACTTGATTCAATAGGTATGCTGCTGTTTCCAGCGCATATCCCCAGAAGGAAATAGGTAACTCAGCTGTGCTCATCATGGAGCGCACCATATCTAATAGGGTGCGGTTCCTCCGCTCCGATACACCGTTGTGCTGTGGTGTATATGGAGGAGTCAGCTGAGAGATAATCCCATTCTCTATTAGGAAGTCCAGGAATTCATTGCTCAAGTATTCACCTCCTCGATCAGATCGAAGGATTTTAATACTTTTTCCAGTTTGGTTTTCGACTTCTTGTTTATATTCTCTAAATTTCTCAAAAGCTTCTGATTTGTGTTTCATCAGGAACACATATCCGAATCTAGAGAGATCGTCAGTGAATATAATGAAGTACGATGAACCATCCCTGGCATGTGTAGACATGGGACCGCATACATCACTATGTATCAGTCCTAAGTGTTCAGTAACTCTTTCTCCGTGTCCCGTAAACGGGGTTTTGGTCATCTTGCCTTTGAGGCATGACTGGCAAGTGTCATAAGATGAAAATTCAAACGGATTCAAATATCCATCCTTATGCAACTTAGCCAGTCGTGTCGCATTTATATGACCGAGTCTACAATGCCACAAGAAGGATTCGTTCATTTCTGAACTCTTCCTTTTGTGTGTGTTTGTTATGCTCAGAACTGTTGATTGATTTAGAACATAAATGCCATTACATAACGTGCCTGATCCAACCAACTTTTAGTTACGGAAAATGTTCATAACATTATCCTGTAATACAAAATTATATCCCTCTTTACTCAACAAAGAAACCGATATAATGTTGCATATCAGGTTCGGCATGTAATAGCATTCGTTGAGAACCAAAGTATTACCAGTAGGTAATGCAAGGTGATATTCCCCGACAGTCTTAGCTGCAACAATTGCACCATTTCCAACTCTTATGTCTTTATCACCTTCTCCAAGTTCTCTACCTTTTCTAAGCCCATGTAACTGATTACATATATGGGATCCTGACCCGATATCTAATACCCAGGACGTAGGGCAAATGGAGAAACAATTTTCTGTAACGAACACACCCGAAGAAAATGCATCATCATGAACTTTCTTCATTTGGGTGGCTTGGGAATCCTGGTATTCCCCTATGTCCTGTTCATTCCTATAACTCTTATAAGAAAGAACGGAACCAACGTTCCCCAGCACAGTATAACATGCGGGTTCAGTCAATACATCCATATTATTATCTTTATTAGGGCATGACATGGTCGCTACCTGGAGAGAGAGAGAAGAAAACACTTTAGCATATGCTCTTGCAAGATCAGATTGGTTATTATCTTATCTAATCAGGATGGCTCCCACTGGTTTTTATCAAATCTTCCTTCAAACCCTAAAAGGAAAGACTAGCCGGGATTAATTACACCCTACAACTTCGCCAATCTTTTAGCCAGGCCAGTGTCGGTACTTTGAGGGAGGTTCCCCGTGCTTTCGCACGGACCTAATTAAAGTAAACCTCGTTTTCCCAGAGGCGTAACCCCGTTGACACCTTTCTAGACACCTACTTGATCGGCTAATTGTAATGTGTAAAAACTCTCCCAGGACTAACTCTTACTCGCAGTGGGTATCGGGATCCAACTATCTCATAGAAGGTATGCAATCTCATTGCAAATTTCAACACTTGAAATTCCCGATAATATTTTGCCCCTAGCGTCCTATGACCTTGACAAAGGCCAACAAATCATCGGATGCTAGTCAAGTTCAACCCATCATTTCTTGATTGAATCAAACCCACCCTCACGACCCTTGACAAAGGCCAACAAGGTCGTACGACTACCCTGAAACAATCTGCATCACATGCATAAGCAGATAAGCACTATTCAGCTACCGCACACTACGCCTTGACAAAGGCCAACAAACGCAGCACGAATACTAAACAGTTCTTATCTGAAATGACGGAGGGCTACGACAGGTTTTTCTGAAAACCTATTGCGTAATGAACTTGATATCGTTGTAGAATCAAGTGAAGTTTTGAAATGGAGTGATTTTGAGGCTTTTCTAGTTTTGCTAAAGGGGTCACCCCCGGTGAAGGGATCGTCGGCCCTTTCCTCGTCGAATGAGGTGCGGGATATATCATATATATCACCGTGCAAAGTAAAACTCCAAAGGCCGTCAAAAGTCAAACCGAGTGTTTGTAGCATCTGCCAGTTTGTCTAAATATGTCACTCCCGGTGAAGGGATCTCGGCTCTTTCCTCATCGAATAAGGTGCACGGTATATCATATATACCACTATGCAAAGCAAAACTGTATCTACCATTTTTATTTAAAATTTGATTCTACAACATCTTATAGGTTTCTTTTCTTTCATTAATCACATTAATGAAGTCCCATCATTTAAGTTACCTAAACAACACAGATAAATACGACGTACACTTATCCCATCCGCATTCGCCTCGATGTCCCCTCGTGCACCGTTAGGTTAGGTAACTAACGACAGAGCAGGGCATGGCTAGTGCGGGTGTAAAACATAAGTAACGTCTATATAATATATCATATATACTATATACTGTATTCATAAGAACATATCAAATGATCACATCACAGATATCGCAGCAGAAACATAGATATAATGTGAGATATACTAGGACGTCCGTATTTAGTATTTAGCCAAAATAGAAAATACGGATTCCACAGTCGCGATGAATAGCCAAGCCCACACCCTGGACCCCTACGAGAGCGGCAAGCGAACCTACCAATTCTGGAGTTTAGGAGACCCGGTCTCGACTCCTCGAGATGGCTTCCCACTGAACCCCAAAACCCGGTCACCCGTGCTCCCCTCCTTGGGTCCATCCTAATGCGGAAAAGTAAATAATATACAACACAGGTGGCAACGACCTCAACCCGGAAGTGCCCCAAATAAAATAATATTACATTACATTTGAATTTACATGAATGAAAATATAAAACTCTCATCTCACATAAAAAAACCCCGGCTATTCAATCGCAACAATCCTGCACATCATATCTCAGCAACACATAATATCACATATCATCAACGTAAGTAAGTATGCGTACCCTAATTGTCGTTGATGTATAGCAACGAAACCGGCGATATCGACATACTACAGTTACGGTCACAGAAAAGAAAGTATAAGACTGCAATATCTGGAATCCACATTCTCTTTAGACATCGTAAATGCGAAGTATCACATACCTCGTATTTCATGTCTTATAATATGAATTCCACACATTGCATCAAATTCCAGATAATTAGACAGTATTAAAGTTTTCGAACGAACGATCAAATACCCAAGATTCACTAAAGCTCAACATTTGAGCGAAGTTCAAAAACATGGAGTGTGACACAGTATTAGCGGTCCAGCCGTAGAAGGGTCAAGCCAACGCCTCACATGTGGCATGCCGTACTGCCCCAAACCCTAAGGTTCAAAGGGCAGTTCAAGACGGTCATATAATCGAGTTAAGATTTGTTGTCTTCTAGAGGGACCACCACAAAACTTGCACGAATCTCCGAAGGATTTAAACCCCGTGAAAAGTGAGCAAATAATACTCGTTCAAACACTTCACTACTTTCTAATTTACCCGGAAAAGTTACGAAATCAAAATTCCGATCGAATCGACGAGTCCAAAACCATCTCCAGAATTTTTCAGAACTAAATACAGATTAAAAATACCCTAAAAAATATACTAGCATAAATAATCATTACAGCATAAAAATTATACAGTGATGGAGGAGTACGGCCACGGAACCGCGGCCTAAGCAAGCTTAGGCCGCGTTTCCGCGGCAGAAAAGACTGTTCATGGAAAACTTTTTATACCGTAATTCATATTTTTACCTGCTGAATTTTTTACATATTTTTAATTCTGAAAATAACCAGATTTTGAAAAAAGTCCAGAGAGAACCCAAAAATCCGTATTTTCGGTTCGATCGGAGTTTTAACTTCGTAAAGGTGTCGCCTAATGTTCTAGGTCGGCTCTGATACCAATGTTGGGTTAGCCTAGCACCTCATGAAGGATTTGGAAGCATCACATGAACCAAAGAATGCATTTTTAGGGTGCTAAGCTAACAAGCATCGGATCGTTCCAAGAAAAATTAGGGTTTCAAAAATTTCACATCAACATATGAAAAGAAAAGCTAGGGTTTAGAGAGTAAAACCTTTGTAGCTCCCTACGCTAGACTCCTCGGCTACTTAGGGTTTGAAAAAGCTCCGCTTGAACTCCTCGAGGTCACCGATGATCCACCCGAAGTCCGCTTTGTCCAAGCTTGCAACATTATCTGATCAAGTGAACGAAATCAAGCTAACACTCTAAACAAGTGGGCTAGACTTGTGTAGAATGGTGTTGTGGTTCTCTTTCTCACTTCAAAATCCAATCTTGATGAGTATATTGCTCCCTACAAAGAACTAGAGAGCAAAATGAGAGAGGTTGATGAAGATGATGTCTTTTTAGAAGATAATAAGTTCAACTCTTAAAGAAAATAGAAAAAATATATCAATATATATTTTCTATCTCTCATCTCAAACCATGGTTGAATCATTATTGTACTTGAGTTAAAAACTAAAAGGAAGAGTAAACCATGGTTAAATGGTGGGTGAGTGAGGTTAGGTCAAGAAGAGTATAGAAACAAACCAAAACAAACCCATTTCTTTTTCCTTTTGTTTTTAGCTTAAATACAATAATATTCCATATAAAAAAACCCATGGTGTGAGTCTTATATTTCCACCATTTCCTTGTATAATCAACCATGAAAGATGTATGTATGTATGTATGTATGTGTATATGTACATCCATATGTGCATGAATCAAAAAGAAGGCATACATGCATGCATACATCCAACTAACTCAAGAAAGGATTTCAAGTGAGAAGCTAATGGTTAAATGATAAATCAACACTTGATTTATCAATCCGGCCATATCACATATGACCCCTACCAAAAGCAAGCCGCCCGATCAATATACGGTATCCTATTCGCGCATTTTAATCGGGTCCATGCGCATATCGCATACGCGCACCACAACGTTTCTCCTGGACTAGGAAACTCCATTGTGGGACTCTGAGACTCGTCAATACACCGACAGTGGGTGATGATCATATCAAGCACCCCCAAGCCGCAAGCGGTCAGCTAAACGTAACGGCCACCCGGGTATTGAGAGATCAGAAGAGAACAAGCGAACTTGCTACAACTCCCGTCGAGCCGATCGGCAACACTTCCCGTACAGTCCGGTCTCCTCGTCTGATATGTCGCATATCAAGTCTAGGGGTGGTAAACGTCAGACCCCAATAACCGATAAGTCGTGCCGATGTGAGGCTCATAACGGGTCGAGAAACTACTGGTAACACTTACCAGCAAATCTCTGGAACAGCCCTGGCCAGGGACTTCCCTGTTACGGCCAATCGAGCACAGTACAACATCAACCCTCAATACCGGGAGAGACAAAACCCCTCCTATCGCTTATTGCCTCCATGTGACTCGGGACTGTACCCAAAAACCACCGTTTTGCATGCTCTCTTGGACATTGTAAGGTGGAGATCAAAGCACAGTGGGAATCACCCAAGACTCTATGTCGATCTCGGGTATACAGACTAACCTGTACAAGTGTCACTTGAGAACTGCCATCTGACATGAGGTATAATACCATCTGGGAGTTCTCGGCGAGTTCGTCTAGTGTACCCAGTCTCCACTGAGCACCCGTATACCATCTCTGATGTCAAACACCAATGGATATGGGATCATCCATCGCCCATCTCATGGGTCGAGAAGGGTATACGCTAGTCTACACTGGTATATCGATGCCCCGTCTCGATACACCTATGACTAGGGACCTTGAAGGATGTACTTATGGACTACCATGTCCCCACTAGTATGATCTGCATCATAGTCCAGGTAGTCAAGTACACATCCTAAGGGCTTTACCAACATGTAACTATAAGACAGTTTATAGAGACTAGTATACATGTTAAGATAAAGAGCAACCAGATAGCATACTATCATATCGAGCAAGAAAGTCATCTCTTTATATGTCCAAGCATCCAATATAATATACATCATCTGTACAATACTGGCCTCTAGGGCATACATACAACTAACAGACTCGACGCCTCGAGATGGTCTCCCACTGGACTCTAGAACCCGGTTACCTGTGCTCCCCTCCTTGGGTCTATCCTAATGCTGAAAAGTAAATAATATACATCAACGGTGACATCTTCCTCAACCCGGAAGTGGCCCAATAATAGAATATTACATACAAGTTTTTACATGAATGAAAATGAAAAACACTCATCTCACATAAAAAAAAACCCGGCTATTCAAACACGACGATCTAATATAACATATCCAGCAACACATAACATCACATGTCATCAACGTAAGTAAATATGCGTATCTCAATTGTCGTTGATGTATAGTAACGAAACCGGCGATACTCCACATATTACACTTACGGTCGCAGAAAAGAAAATAAAAACTACAACAGTTGGAATCCGCAACCACCATAGATATCATAAAGCCGTAATATCTCATATTGCGGATTTCATGCCTAACAATATGAATTCCATAGACAACGCATGCCTAACAATTATAAACCCTGCATTTTAGTCTCGATATTGAAAACACTTTCCAATAATTAGTCGGGCAATTCAACAATAATCCCAACATCCCGATCGAATGCTTGTCGGAAACTTTAGTAGACGGCCGCACCCCCCGATACCGACGACGAAGTGCACTAAGGCGGAACACCGTGGCCGCGAGCACCCGGACGGATGCTTTTTGGCAATGGTGTTCTCCTACAGTCACTTGGTCGGGGTTATGTGGCGCGGCTATCTAGTAATGTTACCCAGCGAGTATCCGAAAACACAAAGTGATTGCGAAGGACTTTTGATCACATCAAAATCCCGTGGCAACCGATCAAATGAGACTTAATTGCTAGACTTATAAAATTCAAATGTTGTTGATTCTAAGTATTGTATCACAATATATACTAGGCAATGTTAAACGTTTCGAGCGAATCAACAAATCCCCACAACTCCCAATGAGCTAAACACTTGAGCGAAGTTAAAGTACCCAAAACGTGCCACAGTACCTATGATCCAGCCGTAGAAGGGTCAAACCAACGCCTCACCTATGACACCGTGGAACTACGGCGAACCGTAGGGTTCAAGCCGCGGTTCCGAGGGCATAGAATCGAGTTAAGGTTTATGTTCTTCTAGAGGGTCCATAGAGTTACTTGCACGAACGTTGAATATAATTAACTAAGAAAAATTCCAACACTTGGAAATTTCAGAGGGGGTCATGGGGTTCTGTTTGAAAATCGTTCGAACTGTCAAACATAGCCTAGCTTACCATTACAATGCTAAAAAAATACGAATACGAAATACTCTGCAAAGAGTCCATAACACAATTATCATCACATGAAAATCTGGACTAAACAAACAATACCAGAAACCCCAGATCAAGAGCAGAAGAGCACTGGTGCAATACGAGGAGGAGGGGAGCACACAGGGCCGGCATCGCCGGAATTCTCGCCATGGTCGCCGGACCAAAACCGAGCCCCCCCATTCGTATTTCACCTGTGTTCTTAAAATAACCTAAATGCCACTCTGCAGTTGCTTAAAAAATTTTCAGAGCACTTTTTAAAAAATTTCCAGAGAGCATTTTCAAGGGTTTCTAAAGCCGTATTTTTGCGGAGTTTTTCGTTTTCGTATTTTCTTAACATCGTATAAGTTTCTAGTTAGGCTCTGATACCATTGTTGGGATTCCTTAGCACCTAGCCTAGGGTTTGCAAGCATCACTCATGCCACAACAAAAATTAAAGGGGGTGCTAAGCAATCAACCTAAAGATCATACTAGAAAACTAAGGTAACAAAACATGTAATCCAACATTACAAGAAGAAGTGAATGAAAATACAACCTTTGTAGATATCGTCCTTCACTTCTAAAGCTCTGTGTTGACGTCCCTTCGCTGCAATCATCGTAGTCCCGAACTCTAGAATGGATTTCCCTGGAGAAATGATCAAGCTAGCTCGTTGACTTCGAGGCCGAAGATGATCTACGTCGAGGTGACTCAAACTCAAGCTCCCTCTTCACTTAGGTCAAGAACTTTGTGAAGAGAACACCCTAAACTAAATGGCAAGTAGTAGAGGATGATGAAATAGGAAATGGGTTCACTTTAGATTTTGATTTCTTACTTTGTTTCTTCACTTAAAAAAAATCTAGCAAGCTTTTCTTCTTTTGGATGAAGAAGAAGAAGAAGAAAGAATGAATGAGAAAAATGAATAAACAAGTGAAGATCATTATCATAATGCGACCATGGGTGAGTTAGTTTTATCCACTAACCTTTGTAGAGACTAAACCTTGGTTCAAGTTAACAGTTTGGTTAATAAATATCTTAAGTGAGACAAAGTTAGTGGACTTGGTCAATGAATGCTTCAAGCTTCATGAAGCTTCAAGCATGATAAAGTGCTCAGTAATTTTGAATTACAAAATAAATATAAACCTTAACCATTATCTTAAATATAGTGTAAGTCATACACAAACCCAAGTTTGCATGTATCATCAAGCATGATAAAATCATGTACACAAACATATATCACATATACATTATGTGCACATCGAGTGAGAAAAACAATCTTAAGTGAACCAATACTAGTTAATGTAAAGTAATATATCAAATATATAATTATACATTAAATCATTAAATCAACACTTGATTCAATGATCCGGGCATATCTCATATAACCGACTAATATCTTGTGTATCAAAATATCGAATCAACACTTGATTTGGTAACCCGGCTATATCACATATAACCGACCGATGATACAAATCGCGAGAATAGAATACGGTATCACATACTAGTATTATTCTCGGTCCCGTACATATCTCATATGCGCTCCTATTTCGTTTCGCTTGAACCAGGAAATCTCTGTGTAGGACTCTAAAGATTCGTCTATACGCCAGCAGTAGGTGGTGATCATATCAGTCACCCACAAGCGGTCTGCTACATGTAACGGCCACCCGGGTATTGAGCGATCAGAAGATCAACGAGCAAGCCTGCTCACACTCCTGTGAATCCAATCAGTAACACTTACCGCACAGTCTGGTCTGTTCGTCTGATATGTCACATATCTCGCCTAAGAGTGGTAAACGTCAGACCCCAGTAGCTTGATAAGTGATGCCGTTGTAAGGTCCAAAACGAGCGTGAAACTACTAAAAACACTTACAAGTAAATCACATCAACACTGGCCAGGGATTTCGAGTTATGGCCAATCAAACATAGCATAACATCAACTCCCTATACCGGGAGAGACGAATCCCCTCCTATCGCTCATTGCCTCCATGTGACTTGGGATTGTACCCAAAAACCACCTGTTTGCATGACTCAGTAGAGCCATGGTAGGGTGGAAATCAAAACACAGTGGGAGACACACAAGACTCTATGACGATCTCGGGTCAACAGACTAAGATGTACCAGTGTCACCAGAGAACTGCCATCTGACGTGAGGTATAATACCATCTGGGAGTTCTCGGCGAGTCCGTTCAGTGTACCCTGTCTCCACCGAGCACCCGCATACCATCTCTGATGTCAAACACCAATGGATATGGGATCATCTATCGCCCATCACATGGGTCGAGAAGATATACGCTAGTCTACACTGGAATATCGATGCCCCGTCTCAATATTCCTACGACTAGGAACATTGAAGGATGTACTCATGGACTACCCAGGCCCTACTAGTATGATCTGCATCACAATCTTGGAAGTCGAGTACACATCATAAGGGCTTTATCAACATGTAACAGAGAGATAGTAAGTATACATGTTAATATAAAGAGCAACCAGATAGCGTACTATCATGTCGAGCAAGAAAATCCTCCCTATATATGTCCCAGCATCCACTACAATATACATCTCTTGTACAGTAATGGCCTCTAGGGCATACATATAACTAAAAGAAAAAGAGTGATGCTGACGAGCTGTTGTTACTCCCCGTCGAGATTAGAGATCCGATATTGTGACGATCCAAAGTTCGGCCGTGACCGGCACTTAACCACGTAGCGTCTACAAGCGTAACGCGATCAAGTAAGCCGAAACCTAGAATTCAAATCCATTAAAAGTAGTGAGAGTTGAAGACATTGATTTAAAACATTTAGAAAACTCAAGTAAAATCTTTAAAGTTTAAGTTATTTTCTTAAAAATTTCGGCACACTTCCTTTGTAAAAACTAGCCCTGAAAACGGGTACAAGACATGATATAAGTAAAATGACTGATAACAAGAATAAAACATCCCCAAATGGGAGCAATCACGCCCAACGGCGGAAACAACCAACACAAGAATAAAATACGACGTCGTAGCGAACAAATGAGCAATATAAGTGAAAACAGCATAAAAGATAAAAGTGCATAAATAAAGCCGGCTCACACGAGCTCGACATCCAGAGTACAAAATAATATACAACATCATCCTCAAAACTGGTCTCTAAGTCAATACATGAAATAGTAGATGGAGAGTACTAGATACAATAGAGTGTACAAAATGGAAAATACACGGATACCGCAAACCCACCTATCAACAAAACAGCTCACACGCCAACTGTAGTGGTATCCGTAGCAAAAAGATACAAAGGGGTAGCCCTGCCGCGACTACTCTGATGGTTGACCTGCAAACACTGTGGCACAATGGTGGTGAGTTGCCAACTCGTGAATAGTAAATAACATATAATGGTAATCGCAGGTATGCACGTGCTGCTATACTCTAACATGTGCAACTGATGACATCAATATGGTAATCTGGGTATGCAATAATCATGCAAGGTACTCTATCAGGTACTATAACTACATGATGCAATGCATATCAATGAATACTGAGAATGGGATAAAATATCATCTACACGAATCATCATCGTGGAAAACCCCGGTGTCCACCAAATACACCCCAATCCCAAAACTCAGGCCCCGTCAATCTAACCGGCCCTCAAATCCTATAAATCTCATGGAAACATGGGTGCCCAAGATCGGAACTCAGAAATATCCTGAAATACTCGTGTCCAGAATCGACACGCAAATCCTCATATATCGGGCTCCGTCGGTCCGGATCGGCCCATGGTCTCTGTCTGCTGAATCGGCCCTCAGCCCCAGCAGTACGGGTCATCCCATATCCATCTCTCGACTCCGGTCGGTATCCTCCGGATAACCACCAGGTCCAACCGATTCCCGGTAGATTGTAGTCCCTCTGCCAGGCTCACCGTCTACTGCACAGCAAATCCGTTTTTGCCCCGGGATACCATACCGGGTCCACCATGTACCCGCAATCGGCCTCATCCAGTTACTCGAATCGGGTTTCACATGTCACACGTCTCAGAACCGAGAAAACGCATGGTGGACGTGCTGAAATATCATATCAAGAGAAACCGGGTATTCAAACAGTGCATACTTTCTTAAAATAATACCACGGTTCTCAAATCCAGAAATCATAGGAAATCCAAAACTCAATACGTAAATCCATGCAATGTGTCGTATGCCACATAAAATCGTACGAAGAGTAAAAATAGAAAACCGCTCTTTTAAATGGATCCAGTTTTGAAAATATCTCTTGCGGTCCCCATTTTTCTAGAAAAAACAAGCCAGCATCATCCATGTACGTGAAATATGCATGTATGTAGGTATGGATGTGCAAGTGGATATATATACGCAAGTATGAGTGTATCAATGTATATGTGCACCAATATGGATATACAATGTGTATGTACGCAAGTATGAATGTATCAATGTATATGTGCACCAATATGGATATACAATGTGTATGTGCGCAAGTATGGATGTATCAATTTATATATGTACCAATATGGATATACAATGTATATGTGCGCAATTATGGATGTATCAATTTATATGTGCACCAATATGGATATACAATGTGTATGTGCGTAAGTATGGATGTATCAAGGTATATGTGCACCAATATGGATATACAATATGTATGTGTGCAAATATGGATGTATCAATGTATATGTGCACCAATATGGATATGCTGCTACAATATCCTATCAAGCCCCGACGCATAGAGCCGTACGGGAGATTTCCCCGTAGATATTAAATTTACTCACGGTGATCTCAATCTACGTGTATCCGACCACCTGCTTCCCCTTCTTCGCGGCGTCCGAAGTCCCCGCCTGCGAACCTTGAATTTACACAAGCAACACACATACGGCAAAATCCTGCAAAAATGCGATATCAAGATTATAAGAGAAACTAGCGTCGCAAGCTAAACGCTTGTGTATACGTCAAAAACCTCCCCGATACGCTGTGACACACACAACACGCTGTGACACACTGCAACACCAAACCCATCTCGTAACGTACGTGCCGCGTAAGTCACAAAACATTAATTAAGGGTAAATGGTCCTAGGTTTTTACCTAGAACAAAACCAAGAAAATAAACAATACCAAACACAGAGAACACACACAGACACCCCCCCTGCACAGCACCAACCACCAATTCCTTTAGGAGGCCGGCGAGCTCGGATTTGGGAGGGTCCTGTCCAGAATTTGGGTAGGCAAACGGGCTCTAAGTCCTACACAATAATCTAAAAAGCCTGCACATCATTATGTATATATGGGCAAAACAAGAATAAAATCAAAGATATAGAAGATTTACCGTATCCTATAACTTTGTTTAAAAACGTTTTTAAAAACTCTAATTTGGTACATTAGGTTACATTTGAGTAATCAGGTGAAAAGGCTTTGACTAAGTGGCACCAGCAACACATAATATAGTTAATCTAACCATAAAAACCCTAGCTTAACTTAATCTCCACCCAAACCACCAATGATCACAAAAACCCAGAAAACACTAAAACTATCTATACTATCCCAGATTTAGCCCACTGTAAAAACACAAAACCAAAATAATACCCAACAGCTTAAAATCACTGCAGACAGAAACCCACGAAGTTACAACTCCAAACTCCCCACGACGGCCGATCTCGCCGGAATTGGATCCCTCGTCGCTGGCCAAAACCGCCCAGGTTGGGCTCGAACTTAGGGTATCTACTCAAGTTAGCTAGCACTGCACTACTACATTTTTTGGGTTTATCAGAAAGTCTCGGGGTCACAGCAGATAACAGTAGCACCAAAACGACACTAAAAACACGATATCGGTACCAAACTAGGACATTAAGGTTCTAAACTGAAGCTACAATGTAACACAACATAAAGACTAGCGAATTAACAATTAGGGTTTATACCTATACCAACTTGCTCCAAAATCCAAGCTTTCCTAGCTCCATGGGTTAACTTGGGGGTGTAGAATCAATTTTTATGAAAGAAGTGATGAATTTTGATGAGGTGAGGTGGGGACCTTGAAGAAATTGGGTTGAGGTTTGACTTGAGGGCTGAAGTGTTCGGTTTTGAGAGGGGGAGGGAGAAAATATAAGAGGTAGAATAATGTAAATTCAAATAATAGAGAGAGAGTGAGAGGGAGGGTTAGGGGAAAAAGCATGGCACATTCGCTCACTACTACAATATGGGGTTACCCCTACGGACTCAGAAATCCGTAGGGGCAAATATTTCTTGTCCCTACGGATTTATCCGTAGGGCCAAATCGTTGTCCCTACGATGCCTTACGTTCTAATTTTTTCTTTGGCCCTACGGAGCCGCAAGGCGGGGACCTACGGTTATGTCCGTAGGGGCATCTACATAGGTTATTAATATAAAAAAAACACAGAAAAATTATATTCATCGTTCCCAAATTTCTCCCTCTCACTCCCGCGCCTCTCGTCGCCTGTTCCCGCGCTTTGTCGCCACCGCGTTCACGCCTCGTCGGCAGCTTCGTCGGTCTTCCCCACACCTTCGTCGACTTCCCGCGCCTCGTCGCCACCTTCGCCGGTCGTCGGAGACCACCAATTTCTACCGTCTCCTCCACCGCGTGCACGGTTTGTAAGTAAATCTCAAATATTTTTTAATTTTAACGTTGTAGTCTAGGGTTTAGGCCAGGTTCGGGTAGGGGTGAGGGCATCGGCGTCGGCATCGGCGTCGGCATCGATCGGGTTCTGTTAGGGTTAGGGTTAGGGTTAGGTTATGGGGTTCGGCTGGGGCTGGGGCTGGGGCTGGGGGTGGGGCTGGGGCTAGGGCTAGGGTTTGGTTGGGGTTTGGGTTGGGGTTAGAGCTGGGCTGGGGCTGGGGCTGGGGCTAGGGCTCGGTTGGGCTGGGGCTGGGGCTGGAGCTAGGGTTTGGTTGGGGTTGGGGTTGGGGCTGGGCTGGGGCTGGGGCTAGGGCTCGTTGGGGCTGGGGCGGGGGCTGGGGCTGGGGATAGTTGTTCCAGATTTGGCGTCTGCAGGGACTTTATGTTTAATAATGTATCGGTAGAACTGTAAGCAAGCTGTTTAGCATATTTAGAGGGTATTTAAGCTTAAGAAATTATTTTTCTGTTATTTTTCTTGTGACATGTATGCTATCGAATGTCTGGGCGAGCAACCCATGTGGGACAATATAATTTGATCTGATTTTACTTCAAGCTCTTCTTTCTCCTTTAAATTATAATCCATTTTGTTTTGTACTAAGTAATGGCAGAATCTGCTTGTAGTTTATCGAAAACTATGAATCTTTTCGCCCGTTTCTTTCAGCCAGCATATGAAATAGTTGGTGGTTTGTGTTCATGGCCTGAATTCCTCTACATATATTATCATGTATATAATCTTATTGGTGGATTCATTTATATTCAATCAGCAAATATAGCATCTTTCAAGCATATTATCTTGTTCATCATTCTAATCTTATATTTTATCTGTCTCTGTCCTGTTGATCTTATTGACGGGAAACTGTATGTTCATCTCCACTCCCAGATCCTTGATAATTGATTCTTTTGAAGCATCATAACTATGTTTTGCGTTAATGTATTTGCAATGTTGTAAATATGTGATTAGCTTTATAGCTTAACTTTAATAGATCTATATTCCTCTGTTTTCCCCTTGCTTTAGAGTTGAACATGATATTTTAATAGCAAATATACTGCCCTTTAGAATTCAGATATGGACTGATAAGAAGAGATGATTGTTATCATGTTAACGGCCACTTATAAAATTTCTCAAATCTTGATCTCAATGGTTTAAAATCATGTTACACATACAACACGAATGCACAACAAACGCATAATTAGAGAGTGATTCAAGATGTTCAAGTTAAAAACAATATATGATACTCGATGATAATATTAAACCTTCATATTCTCATCGATACTCATATATGAAACTAAAAGCGCCACTTAGTCCCCGTCTATCGGTTAACATACGTGCGATGTTCGTCGTGACATAGAACTATACGAAGGTTGTTAAATATCGGACGGTATAGCTCGATACTAACAACCGTCGTATAGTCTACGCGACGAGAAAATTCAATCGTATGGTAACCCATAGATTTGTCCCGTATGGAGAAGTTAGGAATGTATAAAGCAAACGCCTTCATTCACTTGTGTTTTTATCCGTTTCGAGATATTTCGTCGATACCTTTCCGCTGGTTCTCCGTGTACAAAGATAGATTAGATTTTCATTTCAACGTTGTTTCACAGCTTTAAAATGATTATCCATTCTATTACAGTGTACTCGGAGAACAGCGGGGAGGTGCTGCCGAAATTTACTCGAAACGGTTGAAAGCACAAGTGATGGGTGTTCGCTCTATACATTCTTAATGGGATAGAAGCCTACCCCCGACAGCTGGAACACACACATACAACAAGAATACACAACAAACGCATAATTAGAGAGTGATTCGAGATGTTCAGGTTTAAACCAATATATGATACTCGATGATAATATGAAACTTTCATATTCTCATCGATACTCATATATGAAACTAAAAGCGCCACTTAGTCCCCGACTATCGGTTAACATACGTGCGATGTTCGTCGTGACATACAACTATACGAAGGATGTTAAATATCGGATGGTATAACTCGATACTAACAACCGTCGTATAGTCTACGCGACGAGAAAATTCAATCGTATGGTAACCCATAGATTTTTCCCGTGTGGACAAGTTAAGAATGTATGAAGCAAACGCCTTCATTCACTTGTGTTTTCATCCATTTTGAGATATTTCGTCGGTACCTTTCCGCTGGTTCTCCGTGTACAAAGATAGATTAGAAGTTCATTTCAACGTTGTTTCACAGCTTTGAAATGATTATCTATTCTATTACAGTGTACTCGGAGAACAGCGGGGAGGTGCTGCCGAAATTTACTGGAAACGGTTGAAAGCACAAGTGATGGGTGTTCGCTCTATACATTCTTAGTACGTAGCTTGAGCTTATTTGGTTTTAGACTTAGGTTTGATTAATCATACATACATATGTAATTAAATTAAACAACGGTTTTCCAAACTAGATATCCAAATGGGATTTCGAAATAACTTGATAATGATACGAATTCGAATAATACACAGTTCTTACACGCTTCTTACACACGTTAGGTCCAGATGCGACAGGGTACATCGGCCGAGCCTCCAGATGCATCTCCTTCGGCTGTGGATCCGCAAGCCACTACATCGGCTGTGGTTCCACAGACAGCTCCTATAGCTCCATCGCCCGCTCAGACTCCCGCAGCCGCGGCTCCGCAAGTGACTACCTCGACGGCGGCTGCGCAGACCACATCGCCAGCTCCACAGGACGCTCAAACTCCCGCTCGCGCCCAATTGCATGGTTTATTGACCGAGGAGCAGGCGCGCCTTATTCTATTGTTTATCAGAGGTGGAGCTGGACCGAGCTAGGGTAGCTTTTTGATTCTTATTTTTTGAAACATGTATTTATTTATATCATACATATTGTACTACATTTTGAAACGATATTAATATTGAGGGTGGTTTATATTTATATCATATTCAGTATTTGGGTTTCTTTTGTATATTATATGCGTGAGATGTGATTATGAATACTGCGATATATGTTGTGTGATGATTAATTTTATACTTGATTGATATATATATTATTGTGCACGGGGCGAGAAAAAATCAGGCAGCCCTTTTTTTAAAAAAAAGCAGATAATGTTTACCTACGGATTTTTCCGTAGGTACACATGTTGCCCCTACGGTTTAAACCATAGAGGCAAAATATCAGCATTAACTGATATTTCCCCCCTGATCTCAGTATCAGGGGGTTGGGATTGCCCCTATGGATATATCCGTAGGGGCAAATAAAGACCCCTACGGAGTTATCCGTAGGGGCAAAATATCAGGATTTCTGATATTTTTCCCCTACGGATATGTACCTACGCATGTATCCGTAGGGGATAGTACTTGGCCCTACGGATACCTCCGTAGGTACAGTTAATATAATTAAAATAACCGTAAATAAAATAACTTTTTTTCCCCTACGGCCTACTCCGTAGGTGAAAATGGACCTACACAGAACTCCGTAGGGGCAAGTTTTTGCCCGTAGGGGCAAGTTCAGGGCTTCAAATTGCACCAACATATTATTTTTTAACCCCTATGGATATATACGTAGGGGCAGTGGTTTTTCCCTACGGGTAAATCCGTAGGGGCAACCCTTATTTGTAGTAGTGGCTCTCCTCATTTAATGCTAAGCATGCTTTGTCTCCTCTCTCTCTCTTCCTCCTTCTCTAAGTCAACCCCAAAAAGAAAATTAAAAGTTTTCTTTTTGAATTAAAACACTTAATTTAAATACCTATTTATCTAATGCAATGGTTAAAGCACCATGACTACTAAGCATGGTTTAACCCTAAAATTAGCCCTAGTTTACATCCACATGTGTGTGCAAGCCCAAATTAAATTCTAATAATATCTTCATTAATTTTTATAAATTATTTAAGAAACATTTTGGTAAACCATTTTACTAAAAACCATATTTTCGCTTAATTAACCACTAATCGCATTATAAGATGTTACAAATATATATGCAGAGGCGTTGGGATACGACCAGTTCCCGAGAAAATGTTGTGCTCAGAACGCAGATGTCCAGAAAGCGAGAAAAAATTTATATGTGTACCAGCCTACGTATAGTTCGGTATAGGCGAGATCGGAAGAGACCTTGAGTCAGTTCCTTCCAGGACACTGCTGCGATGAGTTTGCACCGAGGATCAGATAGGTCACGTGTATTCAGAGGGCCAGAGGCCGACGCCAGTGACGTGCTGCTTTATGAGTGATCATATAAATTGGCCGAGAGTTGACCTGGGGAGTGCCAGAGCGGAATCGTTTCCGTTAGCACACCTGACCGGGCAGATGAGACGATAGAGCGCGAGATTTGTGATCCACAGAGAAATAAGGACCCAGAGACAGAAAACGCCAGACTGTGAGCAGGAAGGCAAGCGGATGTTCTTTCTCTGCAAGTTTGGGGCGCACCGACTTTTTCGACATTGTAGGAGGTGTACCTTAATGTCATTTGTTGCTATTTGCGTTTGTGATCTGAGTATCACGCTTATATCGCTTGTATTTGAGTTTTGATGATTGAGTTTCAAGATATTATTTTCGTGCACCATGGCTGCACCTACTGGGTATTTACATTTCTATGCATAGTTATTGCACTTGATATATTTTATACACTGTGGTGTTGATATCGATTTTGTGCCTTAGCTGCACATGTTTTTGATATTTCGTGCAGTGGATGCACAGGATTTGATATTTCGTGCACTAGATGCAATTTCGTGCAGTGGATGCACAGGATTTGATATTTCGTGCACTAGATGCACAGGATTTGATATTTCATGCTGTGGATGCACAGGATTTGATATTTCGTGGACTCGATGCACAGGATTTGATATTTCGTGCAGTGGATGCACATGATTTGATATTTCGTGCACTAGATGCACAGGATTTGATATTTCGTGCAGTGGATGCTTTTTACGAACCCGACGCGCTTGGGTTGGATTTTTGCGCATATTAGGCGCTTGGTATTGGATTTTGTGCGCATCGGATGCACTTGAGTGAGATTTTACTCGTGTATGTTGGATGCCATTGATTTAGATTTTTATCCGTGCATATTAGATGCAATTTTATTCGTGCATCTGAGATGCACTTGATTTCGATTTCGTTCGTGCATGACGGATGCACTTGACTTGGACTTTCACGCACATTGGACACGTGATATGATTTTTTGGTGCACACCTGATACACTCGATTGGGGTTTTCGTTCGTGCATGTTAGTTGCACTGGTTTGAGATTTTCGGGCACATTTGATGCACTAATTGTTATTTTCGTGCACGCCAGTTGCAATGGACAGATGCTTTTGTGCACACCCGTTGCACTTAGTCTTAATTTTGTGCATATTGTGGCACCTATACTTGGATTTGTTTTCCGTGCGCACTAGACGCACGTGATTGTTGGATTCGCCTTTTGAGGCTCATATTTCTTTTGAGCATTTTGTTTCCATGATGAGGCCCTATACTTTGTAGTACCCTAGTAGGACTGATCCGAGGACAGTAACTGTGTACTTTGCATGCATAAAAAGTTACCAAGTGCTTTTTCAAAAAAGGAGCTATAGTCTCGCTATTTATTACATGTCTGCGAGTGACACGAGCATTTACAAAAGAAAACCTTTTAGGATATTTTTAAAAGTGGCGAAACGTATATTTTTAGCAAAAGTTATATGAAAGTATATTATTACTTTACAAATGAGCGTCCGTCATTTGCACCGTGAGTTATACATCACACGGCGATTCAGAAAAAGTTTCTGCATATGTTATTTCAGTTTTTGGAGATTTTTCAAAAAGGATGTGTACTATATACATATTATAGCATTTTCTTAGTTATATTGGATTTCAGTAGTGGATTTTGAGATCTGTATCTCCATTTTAACTCCGATGATATGTGTGCGAGTCCGATGATTTGCGTGACACTTGACGGAGTTCGGTACTTTCATTCACGGCATCAGGCGCATGCGACGCACTATGTTATTTCTGTTGCTTCCGTGATTTCGGATCCCTGTTGATTGAGTTGGATTTTGAAATGTTTTAGTGTTGGGGGTTTAAATTTAAATTCGGGGACCGAATTTTTTTAAGGGGGGAAGATTGTAACGTTTCTGAAATCGTTATATGATTTTTTCCGTTTTAGGGTAAAATAATCGGCATTTTCCGTTTTAACCCGATTGTGATCAAACCTTTGTACAGATTTGACAGCGCCTAGTTTAACTAGAATAGTGCTAGTGCGCTGGCTTTGGGGGTCAATTGGATGTTTTGGTTCACATAGAATTTTTCGCTAATTAAAATATTATTTTAATGTGTTAATTATGCACTTAATTAGTGGTAATTACAATTTTGGTTTGGGTTAATTACTTTTAATGTGAATCTATGCTAAACTAATCACTAGAATTATACTTAAACCTTTCATGCCAAAAGATCTGGATATTTTAGATTTAAATGGAAAATTTAAAAAGAAAAGAAAATGTGGTATTTTAGCATTTATTGTTGTTTTTTCTAGATTTTTCCACACACTTCACAAAACACCCCCACTCCTCTGCCTTGGCCGAAACCCTAGCCCTTACTGCCCTTCTCTCTCCTTGCCTCATTTTCACTCCAAAATATTCAAAAAAATCATCAAAAATCCTCAAATATTCACACAAACTCATAAATAAATCATTACCCATTATTCCTTAAGCCTAAACTAGCATAGATGTTCACTAAAGACATCATTTTGGAGGCTAAAGTTTGGGTTTTTCCTAGTTGCAAGTTTGTGTTCTTGAGGAGGTATAATCTTAACCTTAAACCCTAATTGTTGTTTCCATACTTTAAATTAGCTTATTTGTTGTTTAATTAGAGCTTTCATTTGCATGTTTGGAAATTCTTGATATGGTTTTTGATAATCTAGTTAGGCTTTTAATTAGTGAAAAGGGTAATTGATAAATGTTGACAAAGGAAACTTAACCTTGTTGCTAGATTGTTATTTGTTATTTTTCCTAAATGTCTAATTAAGCTTAATTACAGACTAACTTTTACTAAATCATAATTTGGTGAGGTTAAATTTATGGTAAAGGTTTGGGAGATTTAATTAAGCCGCTTTGTGAGGATTGTGATTATTAGATATGTTTAAACATCTAGCTTTGTGCTAAAATGATATAAAATGCTTACTAGGTTTGCGGTAAAAATTTGACGTGAATTTTAATGAACGTGTGGATGACATGAATATGATCATCTACGATAATTATTGTGTTGTGAATAAGTATTGGTACTATTGGGTTTTTGGTGTGGCAGTTTTCATAAATAGCGACCCTAGTTAGGGTTTTGGCTTTGTTTTCTGGTATTGGGATTTCTTGGTTTTGCGACTGGATTTTGTATTTGGTCGTTGTACGTTTGTACGTCAACGACGAGGGTTGTTGGTTGTTTTGCATGCGTAGGCTATAGGTTCTAACCTATGAGCGCACCGCGTGCCGTATTTGAATTTCGGAATTTGATGTTAATAGCTTTGCGAATTCATATTGATTGTAGGTACCTTCGCGTGGATTTCGAGACGACGAAGCGCATCGACTACGTCTAAGCGAGAAGTCTAGCAGGTGAGTAGATTTATATCTACGGGGAAAGTCGGGTGGATGGCGTATAGCACCCCCGCAACCATTGATATGGAATATCGTTGATTATGTTATCCTGATAATGATATGCGATAGACATGATTGTAGGATTTACATACGATAATATGATTGAAGTTGATTCTAATGAACATTTGACTTAGGAGAATATGAAATGATAAGTGAATCATGATGGCTACAAATTTAAAGAGAACAAGTATGACGTTTATATAATGTGATGCGAGATACTAACGTGATGAACGAGTATTCGATGTGATATGATTACATAGTGTGATATGTCATTTTATGGATTTGAGTCGATATGACATTGTTGATACCTTTGTCGGTCCCCTGATACAAGATGGACATGGATGTTACCTGAGAGATAGGTACTTTTTATGGATAATGTTTTGCATATTGAGTTATATGCCGTACGAGACTTAGATCCGTACCTCAATGTTGTATAGGTTGATAGAATCCCTATTTGTTTAATACTGTCGTACGATAGATTTCCGTACACGATGAGTTTTACCTGTTGATTTACCCATACCCTTGTTTAGAGGATGCCGTACGATGGATTGTACCGTACGTGATGTTATGGGGCTGGATGCCGATTGATAGATTCACCGACTCGGTCATGTTAGATACGTATACCTTATAGCATTTAGTTCATGATGTACATTATGCTGCATTCATGTTATTCTCATTGCCTTTCATATACCTGTACTAGTACACCTACACCATTATCGATGATGCGTATGTTGCACATACACAGATTGCCGGCTCACACACTTTCATCATCGATAATTGCTATGTCACTCACACGGTAGAATTGCTACATCATGCTATGATATACTTGCTATGTTCACATCACTGTTCCACGTTGCATAAGATATACGGACACGCTTACATCCTGTTATATGTTGCATACCTTGCTCCAGCTACATGCACATCATGCATATATACTAACGTGTACACCCACATATCTTGCTATAGCTGCATATACCCCTAAGTGGTTTTGTTTTGACATGTTATATTGAGACGTTGCTTATTGTGCTATTGTACTTATGAGATGCATCATACATACCTGCTTACATGTACATACACCTATCTTGCTATAGTTACATGTACACTTCATATGATTCTGCACTTGATTTCGGAGGATTTGGGAACCGCACGATATATTTTAAACTGCATTCATTTAAAAGAGCGGTTTTCCCTTAATATGCTCATATTGCTGTTTTATGATGCATATATTAGTTTTCATGGATTTTCGCATTGAGATATGGATTTCATATGATTTATGGATTTGAGAACCGTGGAGGAGTTCTCAAGAAATTTATGTACTGTTTGAAAACCCGGTTTCTCTTGATATGATATTTTAGTGCATCCACCATGTGATTTCTCGGTTCTGAGATAGGCATGTGACACCCGATTCGAGGAAGAGGAGGAACCGTCTGTGGGTATATGGTGGAGCCCGGTATGGTACCCCGGGGCAAGAGATGATTTCGTGGTGTAGACGATGAGCCTGGTAGAGGGACCACTACCTACCGGTGACAGTATTTGGACTCGGCGGATATCTTGGGGATACCGACCGGAGTCATATTCAGACATGCTACGTAGATTGCGGGTGTCGATGTGGACACTCGGGTTCTATGAGATGTACTGACATCAGGGCCGGTCATAGTGACGGCGCCTGGCAGATGAGGATTTACGTGTCGATGCTGGACACGGGTTTCATGATGTTTTCGAGTGTCGATGTGGACACTCCGGTTCCATGATTTTATTATGTCGCGAGGGACATGATCAGTCGAAAATATTGCATATTTTAACCGGCAATTTTCTCATCATTTGCATTCATATAGAAGTGTACGGTATTCATAATTCACATATTAGCAAATCGGTCGCAAAATATTAGATTACATGTATTCGACCTTAAAACCGGCATTTCTAGGGAAATTGACTGCATTGCATTACATGGCATATTTTCTATATCTTGCAACCCGTGTTTCGAAGTCTGTGCAGGAAAAGAGAAGCTTGCTCGATCATTACAGTGCTCGACCATTACAATCGCTCGTAAACTCATTGAACTCAAATCTGGTATCAACACAGAAGATGAAATACAAATATAAACATCAAAAGAAGCTACAAACAGCAGTACCAATCAACAGAAGAAAAACCAAGGCCCAATCCCATCAATACGCGGCGGAAGGGCGGTCTAAAGGCACATAGTGCGGCGGTTCAGCGGTGGGCCCAAGGGTTCAGACTCTCAAGTTTCACCAAAACTCCTGTTTCAGTGGATACAGCTCAATAATGCACACAAACTTCCAGAATATCCCAGATACTTCCTCCAGATCAGCAAACACCTAAACTAGCCTAATACTTCTAGAACTTTCCCTAAACCCTAGCTTAAACCATAAGCTAACTCCTAACAAACTCCTTCTAGAAACTCTTCAACAAACTTTGGGAGGGAAAGTTCTAATTCAAACCTAAACCTAGGGTTTGGGAGTTCTATAAATAAGACCCTAGGCTCACTCATTTCCAATGTTAGAAAATCTTGGCAACCTTGATTGAAGTTTAGAAAATTAACCTCTTTCTTCATCCCCTCTTCCTCAAGTTTAGTGAGAGAGCTTGTAGGAAACCCTAACCCTAATTCCAACCACAATTCAAGATCTTGAGTGCAAGCCAAGCAAGATGCCTTCAACCCTTTTATGAGCCGAGCCGATCTTCAATCGGGCAAGAGATCAAAGTAGATCCACGATCCACGGAGACGAGCGAAGCCGAGTCAACGATCGATTTCTTCTTCTTGTAGATTCTTGAAAGAATGTATTGAAATTGTTGATTAAATAAAAGGTGATATTCTTTTATCTTGTTTTCTTTAAATTCCGCATCATGTTATCATTACTATTCTTGAATGTTGTCTTTGTGGTGATGTGTGAATAAAACTCCGCTCGTCGGGGAGTCGAAACGATCTTTAGTATGATGATGTAACAAATTTGTAATCGATTCTTGAATCCCATGAGTTTGTAAACCCTAGCAAGTTCAAGAATCGACGACCCAATTCGTTGCGATGCTTTCTTGATCAACATCGCTCGAGATTGGGGAGTTCCGATCGTTTCTTGGAATTGCTAGAGGCTAGAATATAAATGGTATCCTCGAAAGAATAAGGGTTAAGAGATGAAACCCTAATTTCATCAAGAAAACCCTAACTCTCGTTGATCACCATTGATCTAGTATCAATTCTTCGAAGGACAAGAACACGAAATCCTATAGATTGCATCACGTCTAAAGATCCGATCGATTCCTACGAGCCTCTCTTATATTCTTGATTGTTGATTGGAAATATTATCAAAACAACCGATTCTTGATTGTTTATAGTTTCTTGATTCTTGCATAAAGAATAGTGACACTCGATTACAAAGCACATCTTGAATCATGTTTTCGTTTATTGTTGCTTAACATTTCATTTCAAACGTATCAAAATACAATTGAATTGCACAATCCCTGTGGACGATCCGCACTCATTCATTAACTACATCCGACACCGTGGTTTGATTGCGGTCAATATAATTTTTTGATTGTCGTTACTTTTTACATATACACGTCAGAAAATGGTTCAATCAAAATGGCGCCGTTGCCGGGGATCGCGCTAATTCATTTGCATTTATAGTTTGAAGTGAAAGAATTATTACGTTTTACTTCGTGAAATCAAAATTCGTACAAACTCTTACACGTATGTTGTGATTTGATTGCAAGGTGATCTGGAGCATTCTGTTCTGTGGAAAAATTTGTTTGAATATACCAGAGAGCTGGAGATAGTAGCAGGAGCTTGCTGAAGAAAAATTGTTCATTGTTCCCAAGAACGGACCGCTCATCCGCGGCAGATACATGCTTATTGCGGCGGAAGCGCCGCAGTCTTGAGGGGTCACTGAAATATTTTCAGTGCAGGTATTTTCTTTCTCTCTCCCCTCTCTCTTTTTAGCTCCAATTAACCCTTTGCTGCAGGATTCTTTGCAAATAAATCGCAGCGCGCAAAAGCAAAATAAAATTGTGTGTGATTTTGATTTCTTGGTTGTTTGCATTCTAATACGGAAATTTAAGGGGCACGGCCAAATCCAAATTAGGTGGGGATTTCATTACCCTTCCTAGGCCCCGAAAATCGTCAAACTTGCATCCGCATTACCCCCATTAACTAAAAGAAATCTAGAGAAGACTCTAAGGACTGTCGCGCTCAATAGGACAAGAGAAGGTCGTGGGTAATTCATTGCTTATCCGCGTTTTCTTGTGGTGCCTAAGGCGAGTGTGTCTAAGGCTAGTGGTTATTAATTAGGTCCACTGTAGTGGTGGTTCCTTCCCACTTACCTGGCACTTATCCGGCCACAGGGGGACAAAGAGGCAGTGGAGGATTCTATCCTGCGGCTTGTCTTTTGGCAGTTAGGAGCGGTCTAGAGATCGGACCTAGGTGACCATTAGATTCTAGGGTTTGTGTGCTGCATTTGTTTTGTCGCATCATTTTTTCAAAATCCGTCCCTTTTTAAAGCAAGCACCACATTCATTTTACCCCTAATTATAAGTCAACGCTGCCACTTGTACTAACCCTTTTTAGTACAAGATAGGCTGGACACGGGATTCTAGTGCCCGTTTAGTCCGCGTACCTCCTATCGACTCCGAAGTCGGTAATTCTCCATTTACCTTTTCTTTACCTACTACCACACCCACACCGATGGATCCGAATCCATCAAACTTCTTTAACCCTAATCTGCCACCGTCCGTTGGTGCGCAGAATCCTACTCCACCCCACATTTCTCTCCAGGAAAGATGTTATCCACATAGAGGTCCACTTTCGACCTGCTTATCCACACCACCAGCCAATGGGGATAATTTTGAAATAAAGCCCCAGTATATCAATCTTTTACCCAAATACCACGGACTCGAGACCGAGGACGCTTACGTTTTCATTACCAAATTTGAAAACGTATGCGCAATGATGGGTACGTCTCAACTTTCAGTGGATGCGATGCGTCTACGACTTCTTCCATTTACTTTGTGCGATATAGCCGAGAAGTGGCTATATAACACCACCGCACACTCTATTACGAATTGGGAAGAATTCGTCGCTGCATTCCTTAAGAAATTTTACCCAGTCCAAAAGACGGCTCGAATCCGTAGCGAACTGAACCAATTTGCCCAGCTCCCTGCCGAACCATTTTCAAAATACTTTGAACGTTTCAAGGATCTATTGGTTCAATGTCCTCACCACGGCATCCCGAGATGGGAGCTTTGCCGAATCATATATGAGGGCAGTAACCCTAGCACTAAACAGAGCCTTGAAAACATGTGTCAAGGTACATTTATGACTAAGGATGACGGGGAAGCCTGGCGATACTTAGAAGAGTTCACTGAAAAGTCACTAATTTGGGAGAGTGGAACACAACCATTGAATAGGGGTGGCGTACACCAAATAGATGTGTCCATAGGTGTCCGAGCTGAAATGGCAGCAATGCAAAAGAAGCTCGACGCTATGGAACACAAATTTGCAGCAGCCTCCCTAAACCCAATGTCGCTCCCCAAAACTGTTTGCGGGTGCTGTTCTGATCCGTCACATTTAACGGAAGAATGTCCATTAAACTCTGCGTTTCAAGGTCACGAGCATTCTAATGCCGCATTTCAACGACCTCGAAACGATCCATATTCTTCCAGTTACAATCAGGGTTGGAGGAACCACCCGAATTTTGCTTGGAACCAATCACAATCTCAAAACACGGTTCCAAACACGAATCAATTTCAACGGGCTCTTCCTCCACCACAACAGCAACCCCTACAACTCACTCAGCACCCCTACCCGTCACAAAATTTCCAAAATCAGGGCAACACTCCTGCACAGTCTAATCCTATGCAGCCCTGTTCTGACGAGTTCTCTCAATTCACTCAAACAATGAAATCACTTTTATCAAATTTCATGGATGTTTCGACTGAAGTCAGATCTTCCGTCAGTGAAATAAAGAAAAACTCAGCGTCCCAAGCTGAGAGTATTCGCACGATGGAAGCTGAAATCGCACGCTTAAAAGCCGAAATGAGTGCGAGAGAGAAAGGGAAACTTCCCTCTCAACCCCTACAGAATCCTGGGCATTACAATGTAAATGCCATCACAACGTTGAGATCGGGAAGAGTGCTGAACAATCATGTCGGGGAAGGTATTGATGATACTGAAAATCATATCAACGCCCCGGCTGAGTCTTTCCCACATACACACACTTCACCTTCTGATCCTTCTTCTTCTACCAAACCACCTTCGCACGAGCCTATTCTCCATTTCCCTTTAGGCTCAACACCTTCACCCAACCCTTATAGTTCTCCACAGACGGTCCCCACACCTCCTTTGGGACTTCGTCTACCCCCCTTTCCTTCTCCTGTGATGGACCCCGCGCTTATTGCGAAAGCACCTTACCCGAACCGGCTAAGGGCTAATAGAACGAGTCCTCATATGGAGAAAATTTTAGAGATGTTCAAACAGGTTAACATCAATATCCCTCTCTTAGATGCGATTCAGCAAGTCCCCGCTTATGCGAAGATTCTAAAGGACTTGTGCACTAGGAAGAGGAAGACCCAAGTGCCGAAGAAGGTCTTTATGTCTAATAATATCAGCACTGCTTTTATACCCCAGCTTCCAAAGAAAAGAAAGGACCCAGGTTGTCCTACAATTTCGATTTCGATTGGGGGTAAAAACATAAATCGTGCTCTGTTAGACCTTGGCGCGAGTGTTAACCTGTTACCTTATTCTGTCTATGAGCAATTAGGGATTGGAGAGCTGAAACCTGCTCATTGCACTCTCCAGATGGCAGACCGATCTATCACCAAACCAGGGGTGAATTAGAGGATGTGCTGATAAAGGTCGGGGAATTTGTTTTCCCCGTAGACTTCATTGTGCTCGACACACATCCTGTAGCAAACCCCCGGGGCCAAATTCCGGTGATTCTAGGTCGTCCTTTCCTTGCCACTTCCAACGCTGTTATAAACTGTAGAAATGGTTCAATGAATTTATCATTTGGAAATATGACCATTGAACTAAATATCTATAGAGTTGGAAGTCAGCCATCAGAACCTAGTGCTCATATTTTAGATGTGTGCTCTGTCCATGAGATCGCTCCCGATAGTTGTGGAGCTGAGGATTTTTGCTTTACTGATCTCGATGACATTAGCACATCTCTGTCTGACTTAGCACAAGATCTTAGTGAGGACACTTTAGCTACACATGAGTCCTGCACTTCTGATTTTTTTCCACCCGAGTCTGTATCTTTCACAGGCTCTGAGCTTCTTTGTAGATCCAAAAATCAATCTATGACCCTTCCTTCTATCATTTCTCCGCCTGAGTTAGATCTCAAAGTTTTACCTTCTCACCTGAAATATGCATATCTTGGTGAGAACGAGTCATTACCGGTTATCATTTCCGCTTCTCTTGCATCAGAGCAAGAGAATGCCCTTTTATCGGTATTGAAATCTAATAAAGAGGCGTTTGGTTGGAGTATGGCGGACATCAAAGGGATTAGTCCCTTGATAGTTGAACATCATATACATGTGATGGATGATGCCAGACTGACCCGAGAACCACAGAGACGGTTGAATCCCGTCATGAAGGAAGCTGTCATGAAAGAAATCGTCAAGTGCTTAGATAATGGTATTATCTACCCCATCTCCGATAGCCAGTGGGTGAGTCCTATACATGTCGTTCCTAAGAAATCCGGCATCACAGTTATCACAAATGAAGCGAATGAGTTGATTCAGACACGCGCTCAAACTGGGTGGCGTGTATGCATCGATTATAGAAAACTCAACGCTGCTACGAGGAAAGATCATTTTCCTCTACCATTTATTGATCAGATGCTGGAACGCTTAGCGGGACGAGAGTTCTATTGTTTTATGGACGGATACTCAGGCTACAATCAGGTCCCCATCGCCAAAAAGGATCAAGATAAAACCACTTTTACTTGTCCTTTTGGTACCTTTGCTTACAGTCACATGCCCTTTGGGTTATGCAATGCTCCCGCTACCTTTCAGCGGTGTATGATGGGGATATTCTCTGATATGGTAGAGAATTTTTTGGAGATCTTTATGGACGACTTCTCGATTTTTGGAGACTCTTTTTCTGATTGCCTAGCGAATCTAGACGCTGTTCTTACTCGTTGCAAAGAGAAGAACTTGACATTAAACTGGGAAAAATGCCACTTTATGGTCCAAGAAGGAATAGTCCTTGGACATGTCATTTCACAGAAAGGCATTGAGGTTGACAGAGCTAAAGTAGATGTCATTCAAAACCTGCCTCATCCCAAAAGCGTCAAAGATATTCGCTCTTTCCTTGGCCATGCAGGCTTTTATAGGAGATTCATAAAGGACTTTAGCAAAATTGCTAGACCTTTAACACTACTCCTGGCCAAGGATACGACCTTCCACTTTGACTCGGATTGCGAAACAGCTTTCGACTCACTTAAACACTCACTCACCACAGCCCCCGTTTTATCATCACCAAATTGGGACTACCCCTTTGAGCTGATGTGTGACGCATCTGATTTTGCAGTAGGTGCAGTCTTAGGACAACACATCGATAAGATGCCACACGTGATTTACTATGCTAGTAAGACCCTGAATGATGCGCAAATCAATTATACAACCACCGAGAAAGAGCTTTTAGCAGTTGTATTCGCATTAGAAAAGTTCAGGCCTTACTTAATCGGCTCACCTATAGTTGTATATACTGACCATTCCGCTTTGAAACATCTTCTGGCAAAGAAAGATGCAAAAGGTCGACTAATACGTTGGATCCTACTTTTACAAGAATTTGATCTTGTTATCAAAGATAAGAAAGGATGTGAAAACGTAGTAGCTGACCACCTTTCACGCATCGTTTCTTCCCCTGTGACCCTGCCGATCAATGATTCATTCCCTGATGAACAACTCTTGAGCATATCCGCTGAACCTTGGTTCAGGGATATTGTGAACTATCATGCCACGGGACTTATACCGAGCGATTGGTCAAAACAGGACAAATATCGTTTTCTTTCCCAAGTAAAACACTTTTACTGGGACGAGCCCTATTTGTTTAAATATTGTCCTGATCAGATCATTCGCCGGTGCGTCCCAAATGAAGAGTTCAAGAGTGTTCTTTCATTTTGTCATGATCAGGCTTGTGGGGGTCACTTTGGTCCGAGAAAGACAGCGGAAAAGGTTTTGCAATGTGGATTTTACTGGCCGACCTTATTCAAGGACGCATTTGAGTATTGCAAAACCTGTACACAATGTCAGTATACGGGTAGAATATCCCAGAGGAATGAAATGCCTCAGCAACCCATTCTGGTTGTTGAAATGTTTGATGTTTGGGGCATAGATTTTATGGGTCCTTTTCCCAACTCCTTTGGGAATTTGTACATATTGCTGGCGGTTGATTATGTCTCAAAGTGGGTAGAAGCCATTCCATGTCGCACTAATGACAGGAAAGTTGTCATTAAGTTCTTAAAAGAGAATATCTTTTCGCGATTTGGACACCCACGCGCTATTATTAGCGATAATGGGACACATTTCTGCAACAGATCTTTCGAGACTCTGATGCGAAAATATTCAATCAACCACCGTCTTTCTACACCCTATCACCCCCAAACAAGCGGGCAGGCTGAGATCTCAAACAGACAAATCAAACTTATCCTGGAGAAAACTGTTGCTAAAAATAGAAAAGATTGGTCGACCAAATTGACGGATGCTCTTTGGGCATTCAGGACTGCATATAAGACCGACCTAGGAATGTCTCCATATAGGATAGTTTTTGGTAAAGCATGTCATCTACCTGTTGAGATAGAACATAAAGCATTGTGGGCTATAAAAGAAATAAATTTTGATCTAAACCTTGCTTGCAACTTTCGGAAGCTGCAACTTAACGAGCTAAGCGAACTCCGCGATGAAGCTTATGATAATGCTGTAATCACAAAGAATAAGACTAAGGTTTTTCATGATAAAAGCATTTTAAGGAAAACATTTTTACCTGGTCAACAAGTCCTTCTTTATGATTCACGTTTACACCTTCATGCGGGTAAGCTCCTATCTCGTTGGAAGGGACCTTTTGTTGTGCGGTCTGTATTCCCGCACGGGGCAGTAGAAGTAGAAAATGTTAAAAACGGCACTGTTTTCAAAGTAAATGGACATAGACTAAAGCCGTATTTTTCCACTGACCCCACGGAGGAGCTCTTGTTCTTACAAGAGCCAGTTTATTTGGGTTAAAATTCCTCCGTCTCACCTTCGTATCCAGTATATCATTGCATCATTTTTTTGAATGAAGGTGAATAAATAAAATAAGTTTGGGGGAAGTTCTTCACTGATATATTTTGCCCCCACTAATAATTCCCTCCAGATTTACAGATTTTTATAGATATAGCTGTCGGCAACAGTGAGGACACTGTTGAAAACAAGTTTGGGGGTATTAGGTTTGTGCTTATTTTCGCATCATTTGCATATCATCTGCATAAGCACAAAACATTTCTTTTAAAAATCTATAAAAATTGAAAAAATTTCAAAACCCATAAAAATTTAAAAATTTTCAAATATAAAAATAATTTTAATATTTACACTTTTTTGTATATAAATAAGATAATGAAAGTTTAGATAATGAAAAATTACATCCATGAGATTGGAAAAATTTTAGAAAACTAAGAAAATTAGAAGTTTTCTTATACGAACTAGTAATAAGTAGTTATGAGCCGTTGTCCCAAGGGTTAGTAAGATGAAGGACGTCACTAATCTGAGGATAAAAATAAGTCTGAAAAATAGTTTCTATTCTGGAAGCCAAACATTTTGAACGTGGCTACCCTGCTATTCGCACTTACACACGTCTTGAAGCCTGGGATAGTAGAGGATACCTTGAAATGCTCTTGTCTTAAAGCCAAAAGTATGAGAAAAAAAAAAATATGTGTTTTAAAGTGGTGAGAAAAATGGATACTGGTTTTGTTATCACCGAGGGCAATAAAAATATATAGCAAAAAGGGTGCTTCTTCACCTAGTGCCCCAAGGTCAACTGGTCTGGGAGTCACTGCTATGCCTGAGGTGGTGCAAGACGAGGAAAATACACCAAGCATGCAAGCACATTAGTAATCGGTCGGTTAGTACCTCAAGAAGTATTGACGGTCGCATGAAAGTGTGTAAGCAATCTCGTTTGCCAAGAAGTACTGAGGCCGATGGGCAAGGGTATGATAGCTTGAATTGAATTCTCCGGGTGTAGGGATGTCTTTACACACACGCAGGGTGATATGATCGATGTTTGGAATAAAGATAGGAATGAAAAATAAGACGATGTTTTATTGAGGGAGGACGTGATTTCTGACATCTTTTCATGACCATTAAGATAGGGCTCATGACAACCGAAAAGCTAGCTTAGTTGGAAACCCTAATTTTCAAAGCTTTTCTTTTACAATTCTCTTCTTTAAATGTAATATTCATGATCTTGCTTTTATTATTGGATTTTGTGGGTGCAATCCGCTGAAAACCCTCAGGAGACAACACTCCTCCTACTAGGGACACCTAGAGGTTTAAAGGCTTGTTGCACATGCTCAGTGCAATCGTGTTGCCTACGAAAGTGTGCTAGTTAGTTTTTCTCTTTCTTTTTTTTTTCTCCTTCTCTCTTTTTAATAAAACATTCTCTCGAGACGATCAAAATTAAGTTTGGGGGTATTTGATCAGTCGAAAATATTGCATATTTTAACCGGCAATTTTCTCATCATTTGCATTCATATAGAAGTGTACGGTATTCATAATTCACATATTAGCAAATCGGTCGCAAAATATTAGATTACATGTATTCGACCTTAAAACCGGCATTTCTAGGGAAATTGACTGCATTGCATTACATGGCATATTTTCTATATCTTGCAACCCGTGTTTCGAAGTCTGTGCAGGAAAAGAGAAGCTTGCTCGATCATTACAGTGCTCGACCATTACAATCGCTCGTAAACTCATTGAACTCAAATCTGGTATCAACACAGAAGATGAAATACAAATATAAACATCAAAAGAAGCTACAAACAGCAGTACCAATCAACAGAAGAAAAACCAAGGCCCAATCCCATCAATACGCGGCGGAAGGGCGGTCTAAAGGCACATAGTGCGGCGGTTCCGCGGTGGGCCCAAGGGTTCAGACTCTCAAGTTTCACCAAAACTCCTGTTTCAGTGGATACAGCTCAATAATGCACACAAACTTCCAGAATATCCCAGATACTTCCTCCAGATCAGCAAACACCTAAACTAGCCTAATACTTCTAGAACTTTCCCTAAACCCTAGCTTAAACCATAAGCTAACTCCTAACAAACTCCTTCTAGAAACTCTTCAACAAACTTTGGGAGGGAAAGTTCTAATTCAAACCTAAACCTAGGGTTTGGGAGTTCTATAAATAAGACCCTAGGCTCACTCATTTCCAATGTTAGAAAATCTTGGCAACCTTGATTGAAGTTTAGAAAATTAACCTCTTTCTTCATCCCCTCTTCCTCAAGTTTAGTGAGAGAGCTTGTAGGAAACCCTAACCCTAATTCCAACCACAATTCAAGATCTTGAGTGCAAGCCAAGCAAGATGCCTTCAACCCTTTTATGAGCCGAGCCGATCTTCAATCGGGCAAGAGATCAAAGTAGATCCACGATCCACGGAGACGAGCGAAGCCGAGTCAACGATCGATTTCTTCTTCTTGTAGATTCTTGAAAGAATGTATTGAAATTGTTGATTAAATAAAAGGTGATATTCTTTTATCTTGTTTTCTTTAAATTCCGCATCATGTTATCATTACTATTCTTGAATGTTGTCTTTGTGGTGATGTGTGAATAAAACTCCGCTCGTCGGGGAGTCGAAACGATCTTTAGTATGATGATGTAACAAATTTGTAATCGATTCTTGAATCCCATGAGTTTGTAAACCCTAGCAAGTTCAAGAATCGACGACCCAATTCGTTGCGATGCTTTCTTGATCAACATCGCTCGAGATTGGGGAGTTCCGATCGTTTCTTGGAATTGCTAGAGGCTAGAATATAAATGGTATCCTCGAAAGAATAAGGGTTAAGAGATGAAACCCTAATTTCATCAAGAAAACCCTAACTCTCGTTGATCACCATTGATCTAGTATCAATTCTTCGAAGGACAAGAACACGAAATCCTATAGATTGCATCACGTCTAAAGATCCGATCGATTCCTACGAGCCTCTCTTATATTCTTGATTGTTGATTGGAAATATTATCAAAACAACCGATTCTTGATTGTTTATAGTTTCTTGATTCTTGCATAAAGAATAGTGACACTCGATTACAAAGCACATCTTGAATCATGTTTTCGTTTATTGTTGCTTAACATTTCATTTCAAACGTATCAAAATACAATTGAATTGCACAATCCCTGTGGACGATCCGCACTCATTCATTAACTACATCCGACACCGTGGTTTGATTGCGGTCAATATAATTTTTTGATTGTCGTTACTTTTTACATATACACGTCAGAAAATGGTTCAATCAGGACACACATTTTTTCATATCGTCATATTTACCTGCATATGCTTTTATGATATTTACATGCAGGAGTTGTTGTGTCAGTGGTTGACACGTGGACGAGATCCACTTGCATACATGCATTGGTTATATTGTTGGACGGGATCCCCTTGCATACATGCATTGATTATATTGTTGGACGGGATCCACTTGCATACATGCATTGATTATATTGTTGGATGATATCCACTTGCTGTTAGGCATTTTTTTATGTGTTGGCACATATGCAGATACGGTCACCCTAGATATCATAGTATTACCTTTATGATATAGTTGACCTAGGAATCGTTGTTTATTTCGATTTCTACCTGGTGATGTTTTTCTATTCACGAGTTGGCAACTCACCCCCGTTGTGCCACAGTTTTTGCAGGATGTCCGCAAGGATCAGTTGCAGAATCGTTGGCACACAGCTGTTTTCAGGTGACTTGCTTGTGGTAGGTGGTACATGTTGGATCGTGTTAGTGTTTATGCCCTAGAGGCCATTACTATATCATACTAGTTTGTATATTACTTAATTGAAGCCTGGGATATTCACGGTTGTATAGACAATCTTGCTCAAAATGGTAGTATGCTACTTGGTTTGTTTCTACTTTAATGTGTACATTTGTTTCTTTTAGTATATCACCTATACACATTAGTGGAGCCCTTAGGATCTTTGCTTGATTACCCGCGTTGTGATGGCAGTCACACTCGTGGGGCAGGATAATCCACAAGTACATCCATATGCAGGTCCCTAGTCGTAGGGCTATCGAGACAGGGCATCGATACTCCGGAGTAGACTAGCGTATGCGCTTCTCATCCCAGCATGGGATACGGTCTGTCCCACAGCCGTCAGTACGTCGTACTTGAGATAGTATGCGGGTGCTCGTTAGGTTACGAGTACACTGGACAGGACTCGTCAGGAACTGATGGTTGGTACTATACCTATCGTCAGTTATCAGTTCCCAGGTAACATGAGTACAGCTTAGTCCGCTGACTTGACACTGTCACTTCGCCTCGAGTGT
The DNA here is from genome assembly GCA_030015575.1 of Agapanthus africanus. Taxonomy (NCBI): domain Eukaryota; kingdom Viridiplantae; phylum Streptophyta; class Magnoliopsida; order Asparagales; family Amaryllidaceae; genus Agapanthus; species Agapanthus africanus. The sequence continues at coordinate 227,783,529 of CM057345.1, read as the reverse complement.
GTTCCCACTGTACTTTGATTACTATACTACCACGGCTCAAAGGAGTCGTGCAAACTGGTAGTAGTTGGGTGCAGTCCCGAAGCACTTGGGGGCAGTGACGGTTTGACAGGATTCGTCTCTCCCGGTATTGGGAGTTGATATCGCGCTATGTCTAGGAGAGCCATTACACAAAGTCCCTGGCCAGGGCAAGCGAGATATACCGGTAGGTTTCTAGTGTTATCTCAGGGTGTTCTGGGCTACACTCCGACACGACTTGTACCGCTATTAGGGGACTGACGTTTACCGCCGCCCTAGGCCCGCCATGCGATATTCTCAGACGAACAGACCGGGCTGTACAGAAATTGTCACATTCAGGCTCAATAGGAGTTCAGATGGGTTTCACCTCGTCAGTCTTCTTATCGGCATCTACCAGGGGGCCATTACGCACAGCTAGTGCCGCTTGTGGTCTGTGGTTAGACCCACTGCCAGCGTAGTGTCGAGTCTTTAGAGTCCCACACAGAGAGTTATTCGCCTTTAGGCTAAAGAGTAGAGGTCGCATGGTTTTGCGACAGGGTTCGGTCACATCCATGCACTTCTGCACGTTTAGTGACCGGTCAGTTATTACTAGCGGACTTTGGTTTAAGCCAGATCCTAGTATACGTTTTGGGATTGGATTTATCTTGGTTGTATTCGTGTTCCCCGGAATGCGGATGCGGGTGTGTATGCACAGTTGACAGAGACAGAGGCAGATGATTCTCATTATGGTTGTTGACTGTTGACTTTTGCTAAACCCTAATGAGAATAAGAAATATGATTAACAATAATATTAATTAAGTATTGTTGTGACATGGTTGGGTTGAAAGGTTGACTTTGTTGACTTGTTGACTTTGTTGACCAGTTGACTAGGTTGGATTTGTTGACCATCATCATGACAATGGCTATCATTTCATGGCATTGACCTTTGCTTGTTTATTTGTTCACACATTGTATTTAATGCATGAAATGATGTAGCCATTTGATATGATAACAACCATCACATAATACTTAATTATTATTATGTGTTATGATGATTTTGGATTATGAGAGAGAGGTTGACAAAAGTCTTGCTCATTCTTTCATTTCTTCTCTCTCTTATGCTCAAGCTCACTCTCTTCCTCTTGCTCTCTCTCTAGTTCATGGTTCTATTGTCTTATATGTTGAGAAGCAAGAACCATAGAGATCAAAACCCATTACACTTATCTACTCATCCTAGTACACAAGGTCTAGCAAGCCAAGTGTTCTAGTTTCTTCTAGTTTGAAGTAGAAGCCAAAAGGTAGAAGCTTTCAGGTGGATCCATCTTCGGCACAAGGAGACGACGAGGAGAGAACCATCCGCCCACCACAAGGAGTCGAAGAGAAGGAGTTCAAGTTAAGGTATAACCCCCTAACCGAGTAGGCAAAACTCCTAGTTAGGTTGTTAGATAGTTGTTTAGTAAAGATCCGTATTTTGAGTCCATGTTACCACCCAAAGAAAAATCGTTTTTCATCATTTCCGCAACCCCAAAGAACCGGGGACAGGTAACGTGGACTTACAGTGGTATCAGAGCCTAGTTAAACACTATCTAACATGTTAGCAAAGTAACTAGAAGTTTGATCGGAGAAAAAGTCACGAAACACGCCCGAAAATTCAAGTTTCTGCCGATTCTGTTTTCTGTTCAAAAAGTAATATATCTTACACTAAAAATCGGCTCAGGCTTTTTAAAACCCACACAAGAAAACTGGTCCACCGAATCGGTCAAAGCGCCGCGGAACCGCGGCAGGAGCATGCTCCCGCCGTGGATCCGCGGCCGAGTTGACTCGGTCGTGGCACAGTTTTCCTGCAGTGTTTTTCTGGGGCTGTTTTTACAGAAAGCAAAATTTGTTTTTGGGGCTTAAAAATCCGTATTTTGATCGAACTTCTAAAGACTTAAGCTAACGGGTTTATATCTGTGATGTGATATATGTATTGAACGTCTGCTAATCGCTATACGTCGATTAGTGGGGGTTATACATATCTGTGATCTGTGATGTTGATGGTATGTGTATATGAATTCATTGGATTGTCGCGGATGAATAGCCGGGGGTTTGTGAGATGAGAGTTTTCTTTATCTTTCAATTCATGTAAATTTGTAATTGATGTAATATTATTTATTTGGCCGCACAACCGGGATGGGGTTGTTGCCGTCATTGTATAATTTCTTTTACTGTTTTGCTCCTAGAATAGACCCAAGGTGGGGTGCACAAACTACCGGGTATCTCGAAGTGCCGAGTGGCCTACTTACGGTGTTGAGGGAGGTTGCTTCGCTTCGGGTACTTGGCGGGTAGTTTGCCGCACCCGTAAGGGTCTAGGGTGGGGTATTGGCTATTCATCGCGACCGTGTAATCCGCTCTTCGTTACAGGCTCGTACGGAATGCGGATTCCTAGTATATCCAATGTGTTCATCTGTGATCTGGAATGGCTATCATTGCATGTGACGAATGTAAATATCTATATATGATATCTATTTAGGCGTTGCTTATGTTTTGCATCCGCGCTAGTCCAGCCCCCGCTCTGTCGTTAGTTAAGTAACCTAACGGGTAATGACGGGGCCGCGTGGCGAATGCGGATGGTATAAGCGTACGTCATATTTTCGTTGTTTTCTGCAATGGTAGGATTAAATGATAGGACGCATTAAAAATTAATGCAAGAAAATAAACCAAAGTATAGTCGTTGGAACACTTTCAAAACCACTCGGTTTCTTTTCAAAAACAACTTTTAAACGCGGAGCTTAAGCCACTCCTTTTAAAAGCTATCTCGTTCCATCGATTATATCAAGTTCACTACGTTCACGGTTTCGCCAAAACTATTCGTAGCCCTCCGTCGTTTCACATGGATAGTCAATAGTATTCAAGCTATGTTTGTTGGCCAAAGTCAAGGCATAGTGATTGGTAGCTATTGGGTATTTATGTGCAGCATAGATAGATGCGTTGGTTTGGGACAGTCGTACTGCCTTGTTGGCCAAAGTCAAGGGTAGGTACGGGTGGGTTCAAATTAACCTGGAGAATGACGGGTAGAACTTGACATGTGACTTATGATTTGTTGGCCAAAGTCAAGGTCATAAGAGCATGGGGCAAAAATCCACATCGGGAGTTTCTAAAGAACCAGAAACTTGCTAGCGCTGCATACCATTTGGAGTGTGATGATTCTGGTAGGATTCCTTCAGTTTTGTCACGCGATGATATTTGGATCCCGATCCTACTGTGAGTATATGCTACTCCTCGGGAAATTTCACACTTAACGATCAATGCTATAAACCAAGTAGGTGTCTAGAAAGGTGTTAGCGGGGCTACGCCCACAGGGAAAAGAGGTTATTTAATTAAGGAACTTCGTGAAAGCGTTGGAAAACCTCCCTCGAGTACCGACACTATCCTGGCTGAACGGTTAAGCAAGTATTGTACGGTGAGATTGATCCTGACTAATTCTTCCTTTTTGGTTTGAGGAGGGATTCGAGAGACAGTGGGAGCCATCCTGTTTAGACAAACTAAAAACCACTCTAAACTTGCAAGAGCATCATGCTAAAGTGTTTCTTCTCTCTCTCTTAATTGCAGCGACCAAAAATCATGACTGGACTTAAGTTACTACTAGATAAAGACATACTGACAGGGCCAAACTACAAAGATTGGCTCAGGAATGTCAAAATGGCAATCACTTATGACAAGTTGGGGTATCTCTTTACCACCAAATCTCCCCCTGTCCCAGGTCCCAAAACCAGCGTCGCGGATAAGGAAATCCGTAAGACCTGGGAAATCGACTGCGCGAAGGCCAAGTACCTCGTGCTTGCCCTTATGGACAATGAACATCAGAGGTGGCTCGAGAATATGGACCTCGAATCCATATTTCTCCAAACAAAAGAACTGTATGGAGAGCAATCTCGTATCGCCAGATACGAAGTGTCGAAAAAGCTGTTTTCGGCAAGATTGGCCGTCGGATCATCGGTAGCGGAACACGTGCTTAAGATGATTGGCTATATTGAGGAGCTCGCGGACCTTGGGTCCACGTTAGAGAACGAGCTCTACACGGACTTGATTCTCAAGTCCCTTCCTTCCAATTACGCCCAGTTTATCCTGAACTTCAACTTGCAAGAAAAAGAAGTTGAACTTTCAGAACTCCTCAACATGCTGAAGAGTGCAGAGGGCACCGTACAAAAAGGTAGGGAGACATCCACTTTGTTTTTAGGAGGATCTTCCTCTTCTAGGTCCAAGTCGAAAGCCAAGGGAAAGAAGAAGAAAGCCCCTACCAAACCAAGGGGCGGTGTTAGTAAAGTGGATACGAAGGGAAAGACAAAGGCAACAAAGGTAGCAAGAAACCTTTTGGGAAAGGAAGAATGCTTTTACTCTCACAAGAGTAGACACTGGAAAAAAGATTGCAGGGCTTGGAAGGCCAGAAACCAGGATCTGAAGCAAGTTGCGGCTTCAGCTTCAGGTGTGTATGTTATTGAAAACTGTCTATCAATAAACTCTACATCCTGGGTATTGAATACCGGATCAGGATCTTATATCTGTAATTCTTTACAAGCACTGAGAAGGCGTAGGGTTTTGAAGGCAGGTGATATGACCTTCAGAGTTGCAAACGGAGCTGGCATGGATGCTGAGTCCGTGGGGGACTATCACCTGGCATTGTCAGATGGACACGTTTTGGTTTTGCGTAATTGTTATTTTGTACCCAATGCAACTTGTAATATCATTTCTGTATCTTTATTATCTAAAGAAGGTTATGAATTTGCATTTGTAAGTAATGTTGTGAACATTCACCTTAATAAAGTTTTGATTCGGTCAGGTACATTAAGCAATGCTATATACGTATTAAACCAACCACAGATTTTCAATGTCCAGAATACACACAAAAGAAAGTCTCCGGAAACAAATCAGGCTTTCTTATGGCATTGTAGATTGGGTCACATCAATGAGAGAAGGTTGACGAAGTTACATACAGAAGGATATTTGGATCCGTTCGAATATCAATCATATGCAACTTGTCAATCCTGTCTCAAAGGAATGATGACAAAGACACCGTTCTCTGGACACGGAGTAAGAGCGAGCGAGCTCTTGGGACTCGTACACAGCGACGTGTGCGGTCCAATGTCTACACATACGTGAAGCAGTTATTCTTACTTCATTACTTTTACGGATGAATTTTCAAGGTACGGATATGTCTTCTTAATGAAACATAAATCTGAAGCCTTTGGAAAATTCCAGGAATATAAGAATGAAGTAGAAAAACAAACAGGCAAAAGTATCAAGACACTGAGATCTGATCAAGGTGGTGAATTCTTGAGTGCCGAGTTCCTGGATTACCTAAAAGAGAATGGAATTCTCTCTCAGCTTACTCCTCCATACACTTCACAACATAACGGTGTATCGGAGAGATGGAACCGGACCCTATTGGATATGGTACGTTCCATGATGAGTAACGCTGAGTTACCGCGATCATTCTGGGGATATGCACTAGAATCAGCTGCATACCTTTTGAACCGAGTTCCAACTAAGACTGTGCCTACCACACAATATCAGATGTGGTGTGGGAAGAAACCCTATCTTAAGCACATTAAGACATGAGGATGTCCAGCTTTTGTTAAAAAGTGGCATGCGGACAAACTCGAGGCACGATCAGTACAGTGCAAGTTTGTAGGATATCCAAAGAACTCCAAGGGATATTTCTTCTATTGCGAAGAGGAATAAAAGGTTTTTGTTTCTCGTCATGCCCACTTCTTGAAAACTGAGTTTTTGGAAAATCAGATAAGTGGGAGCGCAATAGAACTGGAAGAAATTCCAGAGCCACGAGCTATTACTGAAAGCTTAGTAGAAACAGAGGGTTCGAAAGATCAGGACATTCCTGCGCCGCTCCGCAGGAGTAGTAGGCAGTCTCATCCGCCCGAGAGATACTACGGTTTTCTCATAGACGGGGACAGAGAGGATTGCATCATTGATAGTGATGAGCCGACTAGCTTCCAGCAGGCCATTCAGAGCATTGACTCGGTAAAATGGCTGGATGCAATGCGGACCGAAATGGAGTCCATGTACACCAACAAAGTATGGACGTTGGACATTGCTCCATATGGGGTAAAACCCGTAGGATGCAAGTGGATCTTCAAAAGGAAGATTGGTGTAGATGGACAGGTTGAGACCTATAAGGCTAGACTTGTTGCAAAGGGTTTTCGTCAAAGACCTGGTTTGGACTATGACAAAACCATTTCTCCAGTGGCTATGCTGAAATCCATTCGGATCCTTCTTGCCATTGCAACCTTCCACGATTATGAGATTTGGCAAATGGACGTAAAGACCGCTTTTCTAAATGGAAATTTAGAGGAGTGTGTCTATATGGACCAGCCAGAAGGTTTCATTCAGAGTGGGAGCAGCGGAAAGGTATGCAAGTTGCTTAAGTCCATCTATGGACTAAAGCAGGCATCGCGAAGTTGGAACATCTGTTTTGATGAGACGGTCAAAGAATTTGGCTTTATCAAAAATCCAGATGAACAATGCATCTATAGTAGATTTGTAGCAAGAACTGTCGTATTCCTCGTTTTATACATGGATGATATTCTCTTAATAGGAAATGACATTCCTATGCTACAATCTGTCAAAGGGTTCTTGTCACACAGGTTCTCCATGAAAGACCTGAGTGATGCCTCTTACAATCTGGGGATCCGGATCTATCGTGACAAATCCAAGTGGATATTAAGACTTTCACAGTCCAGGTACATCGACACCATACTGAGAAGATTCAGTATTGATGATTCCAAGCACGGTAATCTACCGACTTGTAACGGGATCACCCTCTCCAAAGAGATGTCTCCCAAGACTGATTTGGAAAGGGATCGCATGTCTATTATACCCTACGCTTCTGCGGTAGGCTCTATAATGTATGCCATGTTGTGTACCAGACCAGATGTAGCTTATGCACTGAGTGTGTTAAGATGGTACCAGTCTAACCCTGGGGAGAAACACTGGATAGCGGTAAAGAACATTCTCAAGTACCTGAGAAGGACTAAGGAGATGTTCTTGGTGTATGGCGGAAAAGACCACCAGATCAAGGCCTTTGCTGACTCCAGCTTCCAGAGTGACAAGGATGATTCCAAGTCCATGTCGGGTTATATCTTAACCCTCAATGGAGGGGCGGTGTGTTGGAAGAATTCCAAACAGGAAACCGTTGCTGACTCGACGATGGAAGCGGAATATATCGCTGCTGCAGATGCCGCAAAAGAAGCCGTCTGGATAAGAAAGTTCTTGACAGAACTTCATGTGGTTCCGTCCATTGTTGATCCAATACCTCTGTATTGCGACAACAACGGGGCTATAGCTTTAGCGAAGGAACCCAGGTCCCATCAGAGGCCCAGATACATCTTGAGGCAGTATCACCTGATCAGGGAGATCGTGGGTCGCCAGGAGATCGAGGTTCAGAGAGTTGCTACGGAAGATAACACTGCTGATCCACTCACGAAGGCCTTACCCCAGACTTAGTTCGAGCGGCTGATCGAGATGATAGGTCTCCGATATGCCAGTACATGTCTTTAGTGCAAGTGGGAGATTGTTAGTGTATATGCCCTAGAGGCCATTACTGTATCATACTAGTTTGTATATTGCTTAAAGGAAACTTGGGATATTCACAGTTGTATAGAAAATCTTGCTCAAAATGGTAGTATGCTACTTGGTTTGTTTCTACTTTAATGTGTACATGTGTTTCTTTTAGTATATCACATATACACATTAGTGGAGCCCTTAGGATCTTTTCTTGATTACCAGCGTTGCGATGGAAGTCACACTCGGGGGGCTGGGTAATCCACAAGCAGATCCTTATGCAGGTCCCTAGTCGTAGGCCTATCGAGACAGGGCATCGATACTCCGGAGTAGACTGGCGTATGCGACTCTCATCCCAGCATCGGAGACGGTCTGTCCCACAGCTGTCAGTATGTCGTACTTGAGATAGTATGCGGGTGCTCGTTAGCTTACGAGTACACTGGACAGGACTCGTCGGGAACTGATGGTTGGTACTATACCTATCGTCAGTTATCAGTTCCCAGGTGACATGAGTATAGCTTAGTCCGCTGACTTGACACTGTCACTTCGCCTCGAGTGTGTTCCCACTGTACTTTGATTACTACCCTACCACTGCTCAAAGGAGTCGTGCAAACAGGTAGTAGTTGGGTGCAGTCCCGAAGCACTTGGAGGCAGTGATGGTTAGATAGGATTCGTCTCTCCCGGTATTGGGAGTTGATATCGCGCTGTGTCTAGGAGAGCCATTACACAAAGTCCCTGGCTAGGGCAAGCGAGATATACTGGTAGGTTTCCAGTGTTATCTCAGGGTGTTCTGGGCTACACTCCGACATGACTTGTACCTCTATTAGGGGACAGACGTTTACCACCCCTAGGCCCGCCATGCGATATTCTCAGACGAACAGACTGGACTGTACGGAGATTGTCACATTCAGGCTCAGTAGGAGTTCAGATGGGTTTCACCTCGTCAGTCTTCTTATCAGCATCTACCTGGGGGCCGTTACGCACAGCTAGTGCCGCTTGCGGTCTATGGTTAAACCCTCTGCCAGCGTAGTGTCGAGTATTTAGAGTCCCACACAGAGAGCTATTCGCCTTTAGGCAAAAGAGTAGAGGTCACATGGTTTCGCGACAGGGTTCGGTCACATCCATGCACTTGTGCACGTTTAGTGACCGGGCAGTTATTACTAGCGGGCTTTGGTTTAAGCCAGATCCTAGTATACGTTTTGGGATTGGATTTATCTCGGTTGTATTCATGTTCCCCGGAACACGGATGCGGGTATGTATGCACAGTTGACAGAGACAGAGGCAGAGGATTCTCATTAGGGTTGTTGACTGTTGACTTTTGCTAAACCCTAATGAGAATAAGAAATATGTTTAACAATAATATTAATTAAGTATTGTTGTGACATGGTTGGGTTGAAAGGTTGACTTTGTTGACTTGTTGACCGGTTGAGTAGGTTGGACTTTTTGACCATCATCATGACAATGACTATCATTTCATGGTATTGACCCTTGCTTGGTTATTTGTTCACATATTGTATTTAATGCATGAAATGATGTAGCCATTTGATATGATAACAACCATCACATAATACTCAATTATTATTATGGGTTATGATGATTTTGGATTATTAGAGAGAGGTTGACAAAAGTCTTGCTCATTCTTTCATTTCCTTTCTCTCTCATGCTCAAGCTCCCCCTCTTCCTCTTGCTCTCTCTCTGGTTCATGGTTCTATTGTCTCATGTGTTGAGAAGCAAGAACCATAGAGATCAAAACCCATTACACTTCTATACTCATCCTAGTACACAAGGTCTAGCAAGCCAAGTGTTATAGCTTCTTCTAGTTTGAAGTAGAAGCCAAAAGGTGAAGGGTTCCTAGGCACCCGTAAAATTTGAAATTGGCATGGTTTATGCCTTGTGAGACCTCATTAGGGTGCCTAGGAACCCTTCAGTGGTATCAGAGCCTAGCTAGAGCCTTAGGCGAAGTCTAGGCGCAATTTGAAGTCCGAACGAACCCGAAAGCCAATTCCAAACATGCTCTGTGTCTTTTTTTCAAAAACTGGGATTTTTCAACATTAAAAATATGCAGAAAATTCAACAGGGAAATCTAAGAATCACGGTGCAAAAAGTTTTGCATGAACAGTGTAATCGGCGGCGGAACCGCGGCATAAGCCTAGCTTATGCGGCGGTTCCGCGGCAGAATTGTGACGTCAGCCCTAACTGTTTGCACAGTAATTCATTGTTTCAGGTGCTGAGTTCTCTGGGTATTTTTAAAATTTATTGAAGAGTTGAATTTTCTGGAGTTGTTTTGGGGATTCGGTGTTTTGATCGGAGTATCAGATTTTGTCTAAGTGGCTTTCCGGATAAATTTTAGAATATGTTAAAAAGTTCGACTGGATATAAATACCTAATTTTTCCCCTGTCGGGAAATTTCCAAGTGTTGGATTTTTTCGAAGTTTAACGACGTTCTAAGTAGTGCAAGTAACGCGATGGACCCTCTAGAAGACAACAAACCTTAACTCGATTATGTGACCGTCTTGAACTGCCCTTTGAACCTTAGGGTTTGGGGCAGTACGGCGTGCCACATTTGAGGCGTTGGCTTGACCCTTCTACGGCTGGACCGTTGGTACTGAGGCACGAACTGAATATTGTTAGACTTGTTTCATGTGTTGATCTATATCGGGAAAACTTGGGTGTTCGATTGTTCGATCGGAAAGTTTAACATTTTCTATTTATCCGGAATGTGATACAATAATTGGAATTCACAAGAAGTTATGAGATAACTGAATGAATGTTATAAACATAGCAGTTTAATCTCACTTGATCGGTTGCCACGGAATTTTGATGTGATCAAAAGTCCGTCGCAATCACGTAGCGTACGCGGATACTCGCCGGGTAAACTTAATAGACAGCCTCGCTCCATAGCCCCGACCAAGTGACTGTAGGAGAACCCCGTCGCCGAAAGCATCCGTTCGGGTGCTCGCGGTAGCGGTGTTCCTCCTTGGTGCACTTCGTCGACGGCGTCGGGGGTGCGGCCGCCTACTAAATTTTGTGACGAGCATTCAATCAGGATGTCGGGAATCTTGTTGAATTGCCCGACTTGATATTGAAAAGTGTTTTCGATGATGGGACTAAAATGCGGGGTTTATAATTGTTAGGCATGCGATGTCTAAGTAATTCATTTGATTAGGCATGCGATGTCTAAAGAGGTTGCGGATTCCAACTGTTGTAGTTTTACACTTTCTTTTCTGTGACCGTAAGTGTAATATGTGATATCGCCGGTTTCGTTGCTATATGTCAACGACAATTGGGATCCGCATATTTACTTACATTGATGACATGTGATGTTATGTGTTGCTGGATATGTTATATTGGATCGTCGTGTTTGAATAGTCGGGGGTTTTTATGTGAGATGAGTGTTTTTCATTTTCATTCATGTAAAAACTTGTATGTAATATTCTTTTATTGGGGCACTTCCAGGTTGCGGAAGATGTCACCCTTTGTATATTATTTACTTTTCCGCACTAGGATAGACCCAAGGAGGGGAGCACAAGTAACCGGGTTCTGGAGTCCAGTGGGAGACCAACTCGAGGAGTCGAGTCTGGGTCTCCTAACTCTAGAATTGGTAGGGTTGCTTGCCGCTCTCGTAGGGGTCTAGGGGTGTGGGTTTGGCTATTCATCACGACCGTGGAATCCGTGTTTTATACTGGCTCGTATTGAAAACACGGACGTCCTAGTATATCCAATATTTCATATGATTCTTCTGCTGTGATATCTGTGATGTGATCATGTGATGTTCTGTGATAGATACAGTATATAGTATATATGATATATTATATAGGCGTTACTTATGTTTTACACCCACGCTAGCCCTACCCCGCTCTGCCGTTAGTTACCTAACCTAACGGTGCACGAGGGGACATCGAGGCGAATGCGGATGGCATAAGTTTACGTCGTATTTATCTGTGATGTTTAGGTACTTAAATGATGGGACTTCATTAATGTGATTAATGAAATAAAAGAAACCTAAGATGTTGTAGAATCGAATTTCAAAATAAAATATGTAGCTACAGTTCTTGCTTTGCACAGCGGTATATGTGATATATCCTGCACCTTATTCGATGAGGAAAGGACCGAGATCCCTTCACCGGGAGTGACTCCTTTAGCAATAACTGAAAGATGCTACATACTCGGTTTGTCTTTTGATTGCTTTTAAAGAGTTTTTTCTTTGCACAGTGATATATGTGATATATCCTGCACCTCATTCGACGAGGAAAGGACCGACGATCCCTTCACCGGGAGTGACTCCTTTAGCGAAACTAGAAAAGCCTCAAAAGCACTCCATTTCAAAATTCATTCGATCCTACAACGATATCAAGTTCATTACGCAATAGGTTTTCAGAAAAACCTGTCGTAGCCCTCCGTCATTTCAGATAAGTAGTAGTTAGTATTCGTGCTACGTTTGTTGGCCTGCGTCAAGGCGTAGTGTGCGGTAGCCAACTAGTATTTATCTGCTTATGCATATGCTGTAGATTCGATTAGGGTAGTCGTGCGACTTTGTTGGCCTGCGTCAAGGGTCGTGCGGGTGGGTTTAATTCAATCAGGAAATGACGGGTTGAACTTGACTAGCGCACTATGGTTTGCTGGCCTGCATCAAGGTCATAGGACGCTAGGGGCAAAATTATCGGGAATTTCAAGTGTTGAAATTTGCAATGAGATTGCATACCTTCTATGAGATAATTGGATCCCGATACCCGTTGCGAGTAAGAGTTACTCCTGGGAGAGTTTTACACATTACAATTAGCCGATCAAGTTGGTGTCTAGAAAGGTGTCAACGGGGTTACGCCTCTGGGAAAACGAGGTTTACTGTAATTAGGTTCGTGTGAAAGCACGGGAGACCTCCCTCAAAGTACCGACACTGGCCTGGCAGAAAGATTGGCGAACTTGTAGTGTGTAATTAATCCCGGCTAGTCTTTCCTTTTAGGGTTTGAAGGAAGATTTGATAAAAAGCACTGGGAGCCATCCTGATTAGATAAAATAATAACCAATCTATTCTTGCAAGAGCGCACGCTGAGTGTCTTCTTCTCTCTCTCTCCAGGTAGCGACCATATCACGCCTTAATCAAGATAATAATACGGATATTTGACCGAACCCGCTTGTTATACTGAGCTGGGGAACGTTGGTCCCGCTCCAACTTATAATTGTTATAAGACAGAGCAGGAAAGAGGGGAATACCAGATTTCCCGTGCCGCCCAAACGAAGAGAGTGCATGCTGATGCATCATCTTCGGGTGTGTTCATTACAAAGAACTGTTTCTCAGTATCCTCCGCGTCCTGGGTATACGATACCAGATCAGGATCCCAGATATATAATCTGTTACATAGGGCTACAGATAGGTAGAGAACAGAGAACGGGTGATAAGTTTCATGAGGCAGAAAACGGGGCAAGTGTTGCAGCCAAGTCTGTTGGTCACTGTCACCCTGTATTACCAATACATTGATTCTGAACGAATGTTATTAGATACCGAACCTGATATACAAAATCATATCAATCTCTTTATCAGTAAAGAAATGATAAAATTTTGTATTGTTGGATAATGTTTTGAACATTTCCTATATCAAAAGTTGATCGGTTCAGGCACGTTATCTAAAAGCATTAATGTTCTAAATCAAACTACAGTTCTTTAGTATATGGAACACACACAAGAGGAAGAGTTTAGAAATGAACGAATCCTTCTTGATGCATTGTAGACTAGGTCATATCAATGCAACCCGACTAGCTGAAGTTACATCAAGATGCATATTTAAATCAGTTTGAATCTACATCTTGTGAAACTTGCCAGTCATGTCACAGAGATAAGATGACCACAGCTCTGTTTATTGGTAACAGAGAAAGAGTTAATGAACTCTTGGGATGATATATGTTGATGTATGTAAGGTCCCCTGTCTACACATGCCAAGACCGGTTCCTTGTACTTCATTACATTCTCTGATAATCTCTTTAGATTCAGACATATGTTCTTGTTGAAACAAAAGTCAGAACGTTTTGAGATATTCACAGAATATAAGTTAGAAGTATAGAACCAATACGGGTATAAGTATTATGTCCTTTGATGAGATCAAGGAGGAGAATACTTGAGCACGGAATTCCTGGACTATTCTAAAGGAGAATGAGATTCTCTCTCAGCATTACTCCTCCGTATACACCATAGCACGATGGTATATCGGGGCGGAACAATCACACCCTATATGATAAGGTGTGCTCGATGATGAGTAATACTGAGTTACCTTTTTCCTTTTGGGAGTTATGCACTTATGAAGTTGCATACCTATTGAATAGGGTTCGAATCAAATCAGTTGCCTACCACTTCATATGTGATATGGAAAGGGAAGAGCCCATATCTTAAGTTAGTTAAGATTTGGGGTTGTCCGGCCTATGTCTAAAAGCATAATCCGGACAAGCTCGAGGCAAGGTCTGTAATGTAAAACTGGAAAAGTTCCAGCTATACAAACTACAGTAGATGATTTGGTACAACCAAAGGATTCAATAGTTACCAACGAACCTCAGCCTCTCCGCCGATCTAGTAGGGTTCCTCACCCACCTGAGAGTTACTTCGGTTTCTCTATGATAGTGGGAGCGAGGATTGCATCACGAGATGATGACCCAACTAGTTTCGAGCTGGCCATCGAGAGTAAGACTCTGTAAGAATGGCTGGATGTTTATCGATCTGAGATGGAATCCATATACACCAACAAAGTATGGACTTTGGTTGCTATATCTGAAGGGTTAAATCCCCATCAGGAGCAAGTATATCTTAAGAAGATTACTTGGTGTGGATGGAAAAGTTGAGACTTTCAAAGCGAGACTTGTTAAAGCTTTTCGTCATCGACCAGGCGTGGATTATGATGAAACCTTTTCAAGTGGCTATGCTTAAGTCCATCCAGATCCTACTTGCCACGGCTACATACCATGACTACGATATCTGGCGGTTGGGTGCCATGACTACTTTTCTAAATAATGATTTAGAAGAGAACGTCTATAAGAACACTGCCAGAGGGCTTCGTAGACAGTGGGAGCAGCGGAAACGTGTGCAAGATGTTTTATGTGATAAAGCAGGCATCGCAGAGTTGGAACATCTGTTTTGATGGATAAGTCAAACAGTTTGACATCATCAAAATGGTAGATGAACCTTGTACATACAAAAAGGTAGTAGGGAGTATGGTGATGATCCTCGTAGAGTACGTGGATGACATACTCTTGATAGGGAATGAGTTTCCTATGCTACGCTCGGTCATTCTCCGCTTATCACAATGATTCTCCATAAAGGATCAAAATGATACCTCCTATATCCTGGGTTTTGGATCTATGAGATAGATCTAATTGGATGTTAGGATACTCACTAGCTGTAGTGAGATGGTATTAATCGATCTTGGGGAGAATCACTGGAAGTGTTCCAGGGTGATAAGGACGACTGAAAGTCAGTCACAGGCATTGTCTTTACCCTCAGTAAAGGGACGGTATGTTGGAAGAGTTCCAAGCTAAATACCGTGGCATACTAGACGATAAAGGCAGGATTCATCGCTACTTAAGATGCTACCAAAGAGGCTGTTTGGGTGTATATTGGTTCATGAGATGAACTACGTTCCTACCATTGTGAGACAATGGAGTTGTGGCTTATGCCAAGGAACGACGGTCCCATCAGTGATCCAGACATATTCTAAGGCAGTGTCACCTGATCATGGAGATGCTTGATCTCTAAGAGATCGAGGTTTGGAGAGTAGACTCAGAGGACAACACTGCGGATCCACTCACAAAGGCCTGTTCCCAGAAAGGGATTTTTATGGGAAGGTTGAGTATGAGATACCACAACCACTGCTACAGATGGCCCTAGTGCAAGTGGGAGAATGTTAGTTATATGTATGCCCTAGAGGCCATTACTGTACATAGGATGTATATTGTAGTGGATGCTGGGACATATATAGGGAGGACTATCTTGCTCGACATGATAGTATGCTATCTGGTTGCTCTTTACCTTAACGTGTATACTGATTGTCTCTCTGTTACATGTTGGTAAAGTCCTTAGGATGTGTATTTGACTACCTGGATTATGATGCAGATCATACTAGTGGGGACAGATAGTCTATAAGTACATCCTTCAAAGTCCCTAGTCGTGGGTATATCGAGACGGGGCATCGATATACCAGAGTAGACTAGCGTGTACCTTCTCGACCCATACAGATGGGCGATGGATGATCCCATATCCATTGGTGTTTGACATCAAAGATGATATACGGGTGCTCAGTGGAGACAGGGTACACTGGACGGACTCGCCGAGAATTCCCAGATGGTATTATACCTTACGTCAGATGGCAGTTCTTTGGTGACACTGGTACAGAGTAGTCTGTTGACCCGAGATCGTCATAGAGTCTTGTGTGGTTCCCACTGTGCTTTGATTTCCATCTTACCACGTCCAAGAGGGCGTGCAAAACGGTGGTTTTTGGGTACAGTCCCGAGTCACATGGAGGCAATGAGCGATAGGAGGGGATTCGTCTCTCCCGGTATAGGGAGTTGATGTTGCGCTGTGTTCGATTGGCTATAGCAGGAAATCCCTGGCCAGGGTTGCTGAGATTTACGGGTAAGTGTTACCAGTAGTTTCTCGAATTGTTATAGACCTCATATCAACACGACTTATCGAGCTATTGGGGTCTGACGTTTACCACCCCTAGGCGAGATATGCGACATAGGGGTGTGAGCGGACTTGCTCGTCGATCTTCTGATCGCTCAATTCCCGGGTGGCCGTTACGTTTAGCAGACCTATGTCGCACCCCTATATCGCATATCTCGCCTAGGGGTGGTAAACGTCAGACCCCAATAGCTCGATAAGTCGTGTTGATATGAGGTCTATAACAATTCGAGAAACTACTGGTAACACTTACCAGTAAATCTCAGCAACCCTGGCCAGGGATTTCCTGTTATAGCTAATCGAACACAGCGCAACATCAACTCCCTATACCGGGAGAGACGAATCCCTTTCTATCGCTCATTGCCTCCATGTGACTCGGGACTGTACCCAAAAACCACCGTTTTGCACGCCCTCTTGGACGTGGTAAGATGGAAATCAAAGCACAGTGGGAACCACACAAGACTCTATGACGATCTCGGGTCAACAGACTACTCTGTACCAGTGTCACCAGAGAACTGCCATCTGACGTAAGGTATAATACCATCTGGGAGTTCTCGGCGAGTCCGTCCAGTGTACCCTGTCTCCACTGAGCACCCGTATATCATCTCTGATGTCAAACACCAATGGATATGGGATCATCCATCGCCTATCTGTATGGGTCGAGAAGGTACACGCTAGTCTACTCTGGTATATCGATGCCCCGTCTCGATATACCCACGACTAGGGACTTTGAAGGATGTACTTATAGACTATCTGTCCCCACTAGTATGATCTGCATCATAATCCAGGTAGTCAAATACACATCCTAAGGCCTTTACCAACATGTAACAGAGAGACAATCAGTATACATGTTAAGGTAAAGAGCAACCAGATAGCATACTATCATGTCGAGCAAGAAAGTACTCCCTATATATGTCCCAGCATCCACTACAATATACATCCTATGTACAGTAATGGTCTCTAGGGCATACATATAACTAACAAAAGGTAGAAGCTTTCAGGTGGATCCATCTTCGGCACAAGGAGACGACGAGGAGAGAACCAACCGAACACCACAAGGAGTCGAAGAGAAGGAGTTCAAGTTAAGGTATAACCCCCTAACCGAGTAGGTAAAACTCCTAGTTAGGTTGTTAGATAGTTGTTTAGCAAAGATCCGTATTTTGAGTCCATGTTACTACCCAAAGAAAAATCGTTTTTCATCATTTTCGCAACCCCAAAGAACCGGGGACGGGTAACGTGGACTTACAGATCGTGCCCCTCTTGTATTCATTATTCATATTGTATCTAGTCACTCTATCAAATCAGAAACTAGTAATTGTATATGTTGCAGACTTAGAAGACTTGTAGTTGCGAGACTTGAGCGATGGGTTTTATGTTCGCTTTTGGGGTTGTTGTCTTGCTTTACTTTTTCCCTTATGTGGATCTTCATCGTTGGGCGTCGTATACTTGTTTTTATACATGTGGTGGTTGTTGTTCACACCATAATATTGCATTATTATATTCCCCATTCTTATTCTTTTTATAAATAAACAGGTGCTTTTGACGCATGTCTGCTACATGTTACAGGTTACAGGTTCTTGGACAAGAAACAGTGAAAACGGTGTAAAGACGATGAAAATATGGACTTTTAACCAACAAACAGAGGACTCTTGATCAAGCCTACAACGAAGAACAGTTCACAATCAACAAGGCAACGTAAGGTCCAAAATGTTAAGGAAAACGGTTAAAAGATCACTACAAGTTTTCACTGAAGATCTGGAACTAATGTAGAAGCCCAATTGATAAAAGAACCAAAGAACCAGAAGCACCAAGAAACCCAGAACATAGCCCAAAAGTTTCAGCACCCAATCTTGTCAAAGGGCCGCGGAACCGCGGCCCAAGCCTGCCATTGCCGCGGTTCCGCGGCCGTCTGGTGCCCGTACTCGAAGAAATTTTTACCAAAATACTTTGGCGGCTCGGAAAAGATTTCCTAAGGGATATTTTTGTAATTTAAGACATGCGAAACAAATGTAACCTTAGGGTTTCCTATTCTTTATAAATAGGAACTCTAATCATTGTAATTTCTTATGCCTCCTTTTAATAAAAATTCAGAAATCCTTTATGGAGAGCATCGGTGCCTCTCTTCAATTCAGAAATTCAGATCTGACAACCCTGCATTGATGATTGGAGAAATACATCTGTAAGTAGATTTAATTCCTCGCCCTAGTTTAGATTTCATTTCTTTGCCCTAGGTAGATTTAATTTCATGCCCTAGGAACTTGTTTATAGTTAGCTTTGGGGAAGGATTTTGAGAGATGAGATCTCCCATCCCTTTCTTACCCATAATACGTTTTGAATAGGACTCTATGCATACACGCACACACCGTGCCCTACGGCACCCTATCCCTCGAGGTAGCGGTGATACCGTAGTGCAAAACCCCGGTTGCGCGTGTTTTCTAGGGAGGTTAGGGTAAGGATCTCTAAAGGAAGGACAAGAACCTAGAGGAAGGAACACCTTCCCGAATGGATCTAATCCCCTTTATTGATAATTACCATAACTCCTCATAGATCTTCATTCGGGTATAGAAAGCGATGAGATTTATTTGCATTTCCAAACCATCCCTAAATCTAACCCTAGCAAGAATAGATCTAGATAATCGTAGATAGAATAATTTAGGTTTTTAGATTTAATAACCAATCCGAACACCCTTCGGAATTAACTCGTTAGCGCGACTAGGAAATTCACAACATCCCTGTGGACCGACCCGTACTCACCGGCTAATTTCATGCGACGCCGTTCTTGAATGCGGTAAAAGATAGTTTTTGAGACAAAATCAAATGGCGCCGTTGCTGGGGATGGCGTAGAACTTTCCTCTTTCCAATTTCGGGTTAATCTTAAATTAAAAAATCTTAAAAATCTAAAAAATCATAAAAATATAAAAAAAATCCAAAAATTATAAAAATATATCAATTGTTATTTTTTGGAAAGGATACTTTGTTTTTCGAATTTTGCAGGATATACAAACTCGGATCTGGAAATTTACAGAAAGCCAAACAGAAAACAAAATATCAAAACAGAAGAGGAACTACGAAATCAGGAGTGCAAAAAATTTCTTGGGATCCGCGCCGACTAGATCACCGCGGAACCGCGTTGGGAACCCCACTTTGACCGCGGAAGGGCGGCAATTTCGCGATATCATCTGGCAAAATTTTTTCTGTAAGCTCCGCTCTTTCTCCTCTGTAATTTTTGAAATATCTTTTCTGAAAATTCCTGCAGGATTCCGTGCGCTTTAAAAATATATTCCCTTCCATATAACAATCTTGTGCAGGATTTTTGCGATTTGTTTAAATTAGAAAGTGATTGCAAGTAATCTTTTTTGTTGCATATCTTTTCTCGAATATCTTTTTGCAACAATTTTTTCCAAATAAAGATTCTTTGTGATATGCTTAAAATAATAACTGATTGCAAGTATTATTTTTCGGTTGCATATTTTTAATTAACAATCTTGTTGCAACAATTTCCAAATAAAGAAAAAGAAAAAAAAGGGGACAAATCTTTTATAGAAACTTGCAAAATTTTTGCCGCAAATAAATCCTTGCACAACCACCACACATCTTTCTTTGTTTCACCCTTTCTTCTAACATGGGTACCCCACATAATAAATCATTTGCCGAACTTTGGTATCCCGAACCTAATTTTGCGTCGTACATCAAATATTTCGGTCAATTTAAAGACGATCCCTCCTTGCCTAAATTATCTTTGAAAGATCAAATAGAGGCGTCTAGGAGAAACAGTTTGACTTTTCAACCCACTTTGTGTCAACCAAGTCAACCTTTACCACTTCCATATGTTGACACCACTTTTTCGAGTCCTACCGTCTCTCCTAAGCCGATGTCCATTGCTGAGCATATTGCTCAATCTCGCAGCCGATCTTTTACCCCTCTTTACACATCTAGTTCTAGGGATCCGGACGATTATTCACCTTTTTATCCATATGTTGACCCTACCACTGTCCAATCACCCACTTCCTACCAGTCCTACCCGACCTTACCACCCTCACTAGACACTGTTTCCACACAGCCATTAGGGAGTTTTGCATATCCACACGATTTCGAATCTTTTACCGAAACCCCCTTACCACCTAAGTCTAGTTTGGAAGATTCGTTGGAGGCTTATATCTTCTTAGCAACAAACAAAATGACTAGGAATGTGGAAGCGTCCGTGGCCGCCCTTATGCAATCTAGTGAAACGGTAGCTAGTTTCCCGCTAGCTTCAAATTTTTCAATGTATAAGGAGGCGGTTAGACAGAGTGAGAATGATAGAGGATTTCCAAATCAAACCCACCCTTACCCAATTGAAGCCCACAACTCCGGTTTTCCATCGAATGTCCTAAATGATTAACAAGTTGAAAATAAAAACGAGTTGTGTGATTTTGTAGTGTTTGATTTGCCCGATTGTGAGGAACCTCTTTCGAGTGAAACCGCACCTAATCCTTTCGATCTTTACACCTCCCATCTAGAACCTAAATCGATAGATATCCATGCTTTTGATAAGGTGTCTAAGAAAATCGATTTTCACTTGATTGAGGATATAGATGCCGGGAATATTTTGGATGATGAACCTGTCGATTTAATTGAGATTTTATGTTCAAACCATCATCCCGAGTTATTAAATGTTTCTCCCGAATCTCATATGCGTCTTGACATTGATGATAATGGCATGGATGAGTTGAATCTTGAGGAGAATTATAAGGATAGTATTGAGGAGAGTTTTGAGGATAATATTGAGGTTGAATCATTTTTGTTTCATGTGTCTGATTTTCCAATTCATCCTCCTGAACCTTTGACTGTTATATCACCCTCCCTCCTTTCCATCGTTCCGACCACGCTTGAAGACTGTGAGCTTGAAAAATTTTCCTTTGAATCTGACACAGTTCTCACAGCCGATAACACGTACGAGTGTTTTACTTTTTCGGACGATGTTGATGACTCACCGCCCGAGTTTGAGTCCTTTACATTTTCAGATGAGTTAGTTGAACCATCAGACTCGGGTGCTTACGGTAGTTTCGAACCATTAATGGAATCTTTCAAGTTCGAGACAGCTTACTACGGTGAGAATGATACTATCCCTAGTTCACTTCCTTTCGTCTTTTCCATTGTTCCGACCGTACAAGAGACCGTTACGCTTTCATCTCCAATACTAAGTTCGGCGTACCCATGTTTTCTTGCGAATCTTGAGGGATTTGATCCCATTTCTCGACTGGTTGATAGGTTAGCGTAATCACTTTTAACACATCGGTCATCACAAATTGCGCTAATTTATTCACTCGATTTACACCCTCAAAATCGCGCGACCCTTCTTTCTCCTTTCCGCCATTCTGCTCCTCCACCGAGACCATATTCTCTTCTTCCCACACGGTCTCGCGTGTTTCTCATTTCTTTCTTCTACACCCCATTATTGCACCAACTATACCATTACCATGATAAGATTTTTGAATGGTTGGTGCTAACCTTTGGCTTGTGTAAGGCCAAGCTTAAGTTTGGGGGGAATCTTGTTGTATATATGTATATATTTTTGTTTTCTTTTTCTAAAAAAAAATTTTTAAAAATTTTAAAACATTAAAAATATTAAAAAAAAATTGTAAATAAATAAACAGGGGAGTTCCGGCATTTTGACCTTCTTGGAATAGCATGACAGTGAGGACATTGTCAAGTTTAAGTTTGGGGGTATGCTCGGTACGTCTTCTTCCTTCGCATTCATATGTATATATTGTTTGCCTTTGCATACTTATTTTAAAACCCATAAAAATTGAAAAATTTCAAAAATTATAAAAATTATTGTATTCAATTTTGCCTAATTGACTTGAGTTTGACAAATAGGTTAACTTGCTATGAACAACTAGATCTTAGATTTAGTAAATTAAAAACCCTAAAAATAACCTTTCTTAAAGTTTAGCGGTAGAGAGTATATGTCTTTGTAGTTTATTTAGAAATAGGCAAATTTTGGGTTCACTTTTTGGGCTAAGTTGAAACAAGGGAAGAATATTGATGTTCTTATTAGAGTATAATTTTGAAAAATAGTTCCTAGCTTAAGTCTGGATTCTGAAAACGTATACCCTACAAATTGCACTAACACGCACCTTGAAACTTGGAATAGTAGAAGAGCCCTTGAAATGCTCTTGTCTAAAGTCCTTAGTACGAAGAAAATAAAAGAAAAAAAAGTGTGAATAAAGAATATAAAAAAATGAACACTGATTTTTGTGATTACTTAAGGCTGGAAAAATAGAAAAATATTTAGCAAGGGTGCTTCATCACCTAGTGCCTTAGACCAACTGGTTTTGGGAGTCACTGCTAAACCCTTGGGTGTTGCAAGACTAGGAATTATGCTTTAATGTGCAAACACATCTTGTAATCGGTCGTTGGTACCTCAAGAAGTATTAAAGGTCGCATGAAGGATGTGTAAGAAAAATTCAATTAAAAATTCACCAATTAAGAAGTGCTTTGGACAACGGACGAGAGTATGATTGCTTGATTTGAATTTCCAAGTGTATGGGTAACTTATACACACACGTGGGGATATGTGATTGGAGTTTAGATGAGAGAAAGGAGTGAAGAATAGAACTTGTATCTTTAGTAGAGTTGATAGAAATTCCTAAGTGGAGATGGAACCCTAGAAGGAAAACTTAAGAAATGCCGAAAGCTATGTAAGTCTGCATAACATATATAATCTTAAGTTAAATGATGAGGAAGTGTGAAGAATAAGGGTGGATAATTTACGAGTCGACGATAATAGAATTCCTTGTTAGAAAACCTAATTGGAGAACAAAAGACGAAAAGCCGAATTGATAGGATTTTGTGGGTAGTATCCGCTGAAAACGCTAAGGAGACAACACTCCTCCTACTAGGGACACCTAGAGGTTTAACGGCTTGTTGCACGAGCTCAGTGTAATCGCGTCTCCCTGCGAAAGTGCGGTTAGGTTAGATTTTAGTGAATAAAAATAAGTTTGCTCGAGGACGAGCAAAAGATAAGTTTGGGTGTATTTGTTCACACCATAATATTGCATTATTATATTCCCCATTCTTATTCTTTTGATAAATAAACAGGTGCTTTTGACGCATGTCTGCTACATGTTACAGGTTACAGATTCTTGGACAGGAAACAGTGAAAACGATGTAAAGACGATGAAAATATAGGCTTTTAACCAACAAACAGAGGACTCTTGATAGATCCTACAACGAAGAACAATTCACAATCAACAAGGAAACACAAGATCCAAATGTTAAGGCAAACGGTTAAAAGATCACTACAAGTTTTCACTGAAGATCTGGAACTAATGTAGAAGCCCAATTGATAAAAGAACCAAAGAACCAGAAGCCCCAAGAAACCCAGAACATAGCCCAAATGTTTCAGCACCCAATCTTGTAAAAGGGCCGCGGAACCGCGGCCCAAGCCTGCCATTGCCGTGGTTCCGCGGCCGTCTGGTGCCCGTAGTCGAAGAAATTTTTACCAAAATACTTTGGCGGCTCTGAAAAGATTTCCTAAGGGATATTTTTGTAATTTAAGACATGCGAAATAAATGTAACCTTAGGGTTTCCTATTCTTTATAAATAGGAACTCTAATCATTGTAATTTCTTATGTCTCCTTTTAATAAAAATTCTGAAATCCTTTATGGAGAGCATCGGTGCCTCTCTTCAATTCAGAAATTTAGATCTGACAACCCTGCATTGATGATTGGAGAAATGCATCTGTAAGTAGATTTAATTCCTCGCCCTTGTTTAGATTTCAATTCTTTGCCCTCGGTAGATTTAATTTCATGCCCTAGGTGTAAGTCTACGCTAGCGCCCCGGCCGTCTACAGACGCCAAATGCGGAACAAAAACTTTTTATCTGGCACTATCGTATACTTTAACCCGGATCTTCCATTATTGCTAAACTAACAAACTGTAAAGAGTGTAGAAAGGTTATACCGAACGATCCGAGTCCTTCGTTCTTTAACCATCATCCCACGCTCCGTTGCGGCTGCTCCGATCTCTTCGATCTCCGATCTGCTCGTCCAGGTGGCACCACATCACTGATTCTTTAAACGGGCTCCCGCCTCTGACTCGAGGCAACTCGGTCGTCAAGTTTGCTAAAAGAGACGACCAAGATTGATGTAGAGAATGAGTAGATGACTTTGTCTCACTTCTTCCAAATCCGTGGACGATCGGTTAATGAAGTTGCCGTGGGAATTGGGTGATGGAATGAAATGAACTGTGAAATTCCATACACCCCAAAATCTATCATATCCTTTTCACAAATGAAAACACCAAGTGAGTGAGAGAGAAGAGGGGGGCCGGCCACTTATAGGAGGGGGGGGTGAGTGTAGGAGAGGGGAGAGTAACCTTAAGCAAAATATCATAATGTGAACACAAAAGAATATCTTAAGGAAAACAAGAATGTTTAGAAATCAAAGCATGAGTCACAAAAACCTAGTCACCATTTAATAAATGCAAAAGAAGATGCATGAATCTAGTCACCAATCTAGAAGCTTCTAGAAGCACGACTCACCTCATCCAAGAAAAGATAAATCCGTCTTTAACCGAATGTTAAAAGACGGCTGATAGAAAACTTGAAACTGGCAACTTCCAAAAGTGATCCCGAAACGACTTTCAGGATAACCCCGTAACTGTATAAAAATACCAGCATTTGTATTACGACCGAATACAAATGCAACTGAGACAAAGATATTATATCTACTCAATACAATACTCGGATCCGGCTTAAACCAAAGCCGACCAGTATCATCTACCCGAAAAATAACACGTGCGTAAACGCACGTGCATTTTCCGAACCCTGCCATAAAACCATACGGCCTCTACAACGTTTCGCCCGAACTTGGGAAACTGTCTGTGGGGGACTCTAATGACTCGTCAGTACCCTGGCAGTGGGTTTAACCACAAACCGTCAGCGGCACTAGCTATGCGTAACGGCTGCCCATGGACTGACCTCAAGGGAGGCTGATGAGCGAACTCATCCAGAAACCCTACTGAGCCTAACAGTGACAATGTATATACAGTCCGGTCCGTTCGTCAATGAATATCGCATATCCGCCTAGGGGGCTAGTAACGTCAGACCCCCAGAAGCAGTATAAGTCGTGTCGGAGTGTAGCCCAATAACACCCTGAGATACTACTGGAGTACCTACCAGTAAATCTCCTGCCATGGCCATGGACTTTGTGTAATGGCTCTCCTAGACACAGCACGACCTCGCCCCCAATACCGGGAGAGACGAATCCCCTGCCGATCCGCTCACGTGCCTCCATATGGCTCGGGACTATACCCAAGAACTACCTGTTTTCACGACTCCTTTGAGCCGTGGTAGGGTAGAAATCAAAGCACAGTGGGAACTCACACGAGACAAATGACGACCTCAGGTCAATGAACTAACCTGTACACATGTCACCAGGGAACTGCTATCTGACGATAGGTATAGTACTAACTAGCAGATTCCCGGCGAGTCCTGTCCGGTGTACTCGTAACCCAATGAGCACCTGTATACATCTTAGGTGATCCAACTAACACCAGTGGCTTGTGAGACCGGCCACCGCCCCTCGTCGGGGTCTCGACTGTACACACTAGTCTACTCCGGAGTATCGATGCCCTGTCTCGAAACTCCCACGACTAGGAACCACAATTAAGGATATGCATATAAACTACCCAACTCACACGTATATGATCGCCATCATACAGTTGGTAGTAAAGCAAGATCCTAAAAGCTCTGTCAAAGTGTAACATGTAATCAGTCACCTGAACATTTACACCACTGATAAAGGCAAACCAGATAGCATACTATCATCTCGAGTAAGACTGTCCTACCGGTATAGGTCCTCCGCAATCATTGCAATCACGTACCTGCGATCCAATAATTGACTATGAGGGCACTATCTCCAACAATCTCCCACTTGCACTCAAGGCTAATTATTGCAATGTCGACTACTCACAGCCCGTGTGAAACCGAACATCCAACTCCTCTACTAATCAGTTTCACAAAGCCCGTTTGTAAAACTATTGTGTTCGAGAAATAGCCTCAGTGAGTGGATCCGCCTAGATGTTTCTTTCTATATCTCTCTAAATCTCAAGTTCGTGGAGAAAGCCATCTCCCGAATCGAGTAATACCTGTCTTAGAATATGTCTGGATATCTGATGGGACCTAGTTCATAAATGAACTCCAAATCCAAACTTCTTAGACTGTATTGATCACTGAACCTAATCAGTATCCGGCACCATGCCACCCACAGTATCCTCTTGGACCACCTGTCCATAATACTGTCCCTCATCAGGGGGAAAACTAAAACTCTGACAATCACTCTGTCAACCATGTCACCTTTGAAGCCTGGAATGATGATCGTCACCCGTAGGAGGCTGCCGTCATCAAATCCGTAGAACATGTACTTATGTTCTAAAACTGCTTCCTTATGTTTCTCCAGGATTGGATTAATACAAACTCATTGCATCTAGTGCAAAAACAACATCTGGTGTGGTACTTGACATCTCACGATTGACTCAATTGCCTAAGCAAGTGATCTGCCAATCATGCACAGCCCTCTCCCCTTTAGTTTATACGACACCTTTAGAGAGGGTGACTCCATCACCTGCAGGTACACCACCATGCTAGGAGTCTACTATTCTAAAAACCATTAGAATATCTGTCAAAGTACCCACATTGGGAAACTACCCAAATCTAGATCTAAAACCATAGATCCAGAAACCAGAATGTCAAATATTATATCCATATCCTGTCTGGAGAAACAACTGTGTGACGACCACAGTACAACCGATCGTAGTATAGGAATTTTACTTCCTACTATGTGTATGTCATCCAGATACCATGACATCACACCCTACTACCTTCTTAACAGATACATCCCCTATTCTGATTGAAGTCAAACCCATGACTATCACATCAAAATTAGATGATCTATCTCCGCTATAACTACTCAAGTCTATAAATAGATATAAGCATCTTGCCCACTATGCTTCCGCTGCTCCCACTAACTATGACAACCCTCCTACCGGGTCTCATATCCTGGAACAACAGTAGTGTCAAGTCTGGGTAGATAAGAACCTCCCTGTCACCGTCCTTGAGGCTACCGAAGTACCTTTCGGGTGTCTGAGGTTACCCACCATATCAGCGGAGTGGCTATTGGAATGTCAAACCTGATTGAATATATTGGCTCTATTAAATTTTCCGTAATCGTTCGCGGTTCTGGAATCACTTCCAGTTCTACCATACTCCCACTACTGTTTTCTGAAAAAATCCATTTTACTAAAACTATGGCGAGTCAAGAACAATATCACTATTGATCTTCCAAATGGTAGAATATCAACCCTCGTCATGGCCAGGGTCAACCCACAAACAGCCATTACAGAAACGTGCCCTGAGTTATCCAGAGTCTGGTTTTAAGCATAAGCTGGACAACTCCCCATACCTTAATATCTTTTAAGGTACGATCCATTCTATATCCAATATAGAAACTTTGGCACTTATTTAATTGGAACCAGATTCAATCATGCAGCTGTCTCCAGTGCATATCAACTTAATGTAAAGAGGCCAATCAGCATTACTCAACTTAGGAATCCATCCAATTATGAGTAACCTGAAAGAGAAACAAGTTTCTCTAAACCATTACTATCATCTGAATACCATTCACAAGAATCTACATCTTCGATCTCTTTGAAAAATCCCGATACTTGTGATACCTGGTTCTCTACTTTATTCTTATACCCACAACTTCTGAAAACTTAGACCTTGTATTTCTACGAAACACTTGTCTAAATACTAGAGAAGTTATAAGTAAACAGAACATAGTACGAGGACTTACCCCTTTGTCCTGAAGGACACTGGACAACATACAATACTCTGTATAAGTCCGCTGAGTTGAACAACTCAAAACCTGTGCGTCGTAGGTTGAAAACTGTACCCTGGCGATTTCCTCAAATATTACCAATTACAACGAATTCCGACATAATGAGGATAATCACCTAATTCCCAATAACTTACTCCCACTCATCATCTGTAAAACCATACAGATATGAGAATGAAACCTGGTAAATATATACCCTTGGAGTAAGTATCTAATCGGGAAAACAGTTTTTCTATAACAATGCACTGAAACATGAAAATGTTTCGTAGGGGTATCCTGGTATTCATAGCAATGCCTCTTCCATAATCCAATTCATGACTTCAACCGTATATTTTATTGCCATCTCTCCAAATCTCTTTATTTGTCTTTAGTCGTTACCTTCTGCACACCATCGTTAGGCTAAATGGTTTTCTTCCTTCCCTACCGTTCGGCACCAGCCTATGGTTTGGAAGAAGACTATCCAGTAAGCATAATAGGTGTACCCTCCTAAACCAAGGAGTACTCGCAACTCGAGAGAAGGTGATGATAAAAGACAACTGAATAATACCTTATTCTTTTAAAGGTGAAATAAGAGTGGCGATGAAGTACGCGGTTTGGTCGTGAATGATAACAGTCGCAATTTACTTTGCCTTCTTTCTAATCCCTTTATTTTGTCTTTACATATTACCTTCTGCACACCTTGCTCAGGCTAATTGGTTTTCTTCATTCCCTACCTTTCGGCACCTGCCTATGGTTTGGAATAAGACTATCCAATAAGCGTAATAGGTGTACTCTCCTAAACCAAGGAGTACTCGCAATCTGAGAGAAGGTGATAATAAAAGACAACTGAATAAACCAATTCTATTTCTCCTGAACCTGGATCCATCCTCGAAGAAGTCCCTTCGAGTTCGTATATAACCATATGATGGATCTATCCAATGGAAGTGGATGTCCGTAGTAATACGGGTGTTCTGAGAAATTCAAAGGGTAGAAGAAGGAGTGGCAATGACTTATGCAACACGGACAATCCAAAAGCCAGTATTTTAAGAAGGTTCGGTCAACCTGGTCACTGAGTCATAGTCTAGGGTCGGTCAAAGGTCGCTGCCAAAGAGAGAGAGAAAAGAAACGCTCTGTGTGCACTCTAACCTAGATCAGAATGGTTATCACTTTATCTAATCCGGAAACCTCCCACTGTCCTGTCAAATTCTCCTCCAAACCTAAAGAAGAATCAATCGGGATCACCCGAAGAGTAAACCAACTCATCAGTGGGAATCGGGATCCAACTCTCATCGCATGATAACGTGATGGAATGCATCCACGTTACTCATACTCCAGAAGGTATGCGCATACTTGGCAAGTTTCAGTTTCTTTAGAAACTCCCGATAAGATTTTTGCCCCATGCTCTTATGATCGTGACTAAGGGCCAACCCATCATAAGTCACATGCCAAGTTCTACCCATCATTATCTTGTCAATTTCAACCCACCCATACTCGCCCTTGACTAAGGGCCAACAAGGCTGTATGACTGTCCCAAACCAACGCATCTATCTATGCAACATGTGAATACCCCAGCAGCTACCAATCACTATGTCCTGGCTAAGGGCCAGACCAACATAGCTTGAATACTACTGACCATTCATATGAAATGACGGAGGGCTACGGCTGGTTTTTGGCGAAAAACCTTTAACGTAGTGAACTTGATATCACTGAAGGAACCTGATAGCTTTTTAAAATATAGTGGCGAAAACTTGTGCTAAAGAGGTCACTCCCGGTGAAGGGATCTCGGCTCTTTCCTCGTGGAATGAGGTGCAGGATATTCCACTGAATACCGCTATGCAAAGCATCTTGTAATCGACTATAGTGAAGTTATTACCCTGACGCAAACTTCTGCCCAAGGGATCAGTCCCGGTGAAGGGATATCGGCCCTTGCCCCGTCGAATGAGGTGCAGGATATTCCACTGAATACCGCTATGCATAACAAAAGAAAACGTCTTTGCAATAACACTTTTTAAATTTGTTCCAACAACTGTAAACAGTTTTGTTTTACTTTTGCATTGATCAGAATCAACGCAGTCCCATCAATCAATCACACCAGAAAAGAACGAAAATAAAAATTTACGTATATGCCATCCGCATTCGTCACTGGGTCCCGTCATCACCCGTTAGGTTACTTAACTAACGACAGAGCGGGGACTGGACTAGCGCGGGTGTAAAACATATACAACATCTAATAGTATATAAACCAATATACATAATCGCTCCAGGCGTGATAGTATGCAACATTACAGAAAAGTAATAAGCATCACAGAACAATACAGATAGTCTGGGATCCCCGAGTTTCACAGAGCCGCTGCTGAAACCCGACGTTCCCCTGTCGTGTGGATAGCCTGTGCAATGAAACCTAGACCCCTACGGGTGCGGCAAGTTACCCGCCAAAACCTGAAGCGAGGTAGTCCCCCACAGCATAGTGAATGGAACACCCGGCACTTCACGGAATCCGGTAAATTGAGCACCCCTCCTTGGGTCAACCTGTACCCCCTACGAGTGCGGCGAATAGTCTGCCAATTTTAGAGTGGGGCCCCTCTGCCTCTCAAAGCCATGAGATGCGGACCCGTTGCCCTCCAGAACCCGGCTATCGGTGCACTCCGTCGCGGGGTAAAACCTAGTACAGTAATGAAAAATAGTACAACAGGTACATCGACCGCAACCTGGTCGTGCCCCAAAAGAATATTATACAATAGGCAGTGACGGCAGTCCACATGTTGGACGCACGCCCCGCAATATCAAATGTACAAATAAACTCAAACTGTACTACCATTGCACACTGCTATCCACCACGACAAATCCGCAACATCACAGCACAACACAGAACATCAACGCGAATGTCACGTTCGCAAACCCGTCTAAAAGAACTATAGCAATCGGACGCGGTTTACCGATCAAATGACATTCCCGGTCGGAGATATAATGTAAGCACTGTAAACTAACATGTTTAAATTTCGATCGACTAAATATCACAAAGTGGGCCCCACGGAAATCTGGAGAACAGTAACAAAACCTGGGCCCAAAAGATATATACCAAAAACCCCAATTTCCAGAGGGGAACACACTGTACAAATTTGAGGGCATGATCGCTCAGAACGGCCGCGGATGCGCGGCCAAACGATGGTTTTGGCCGCGTTTCCGCGGCTGTCTTGTCGATTCACGTGCTCAAATTTGTACGTCGTTCTTAAAAAACCCTGCACAGTTTTCTGAGATGTGTGAAATATTTTTAGGAGGCCATTTAAAATCGACAGAAACTGTCAAGCTTGGATTTTGCAGTTTTTGATTTCCGGTTCGATCGATATTTTAAACGCGTTAGCACAAGTTAGTATAGCAAAATGGTGAGGCTCTGATACCACTGTAAGTCTACGCTAGCGCCCCGGCCGTCTACAGACGCCAAATGCGGAACAAAAACTTTTTATCTGGCACTATCGTATACTTTAACCCGGATCTTCCATTATTGCTAAACTAACAAACTGTAAAGAGTGTAGAAAGGTTATACCGAACGATCCGAGTCCTTCGTTCTTTAACCATCATCCCACGCTCCATTGCGGCTGCTCCGATCTCTTCGATCTCCGATCTGCTCGTCCAGGTGGCACCACATCACTGATTCTTTAAACGGGCTCCCGTCTCTGACTCGAGGCAACTCGGTCGTCAAGTTTGCTAAAAGAGACGACCAAGATTGATGTAGAGAATGAGTAGATGACTTTGTCTCACTTCGTCCAAATCCGTGGACGATCGGTTAATGAAGTTGCCGTGGGAATTGGGTGATGGAATGAAATGAACTGTGAAATTCCATACACCCCAAAATCTATCATATCCTTTTCACAAATGAAAACACCAAGTGAGTGAGAGAGAGGAGGGGGGCCGGCCACTTATAGGAGTGGGGGGGTGAGTGTAGGAGAGGGGAGAGTAACCTTAAGCAAAATATCATAATGTGAACACAAAATAATATCTTAAGGAAAACAAGAATGTTTAGAAATCAAAGCATGAGTCACAAAAACCTAGTCACCATTTAATAAATGCAAAAGAAGATGCATGAATCTAGTCACCAATCTAGAAGCTTCTAGATGCACGACTCACCTCATCCAAGAAAAGATAAATCCGTCTTTAACCGAATGTTAAAAGACGGCTGATAGAAAACTGGAAACTGGCAACTTCCAAAAGTGATCCCGAAACGACTTTCAGGATAACACCGTAACTGTATAAAAATACGAGCATTTGTATTACGACCGAATACAAATGCAACTGGGACAAAGATATTATATCTACTCAATACAATACTCGGATCCGGTTTAAACCAAAGCCGACCAGTATCATCTGCCCGAAAAATAACACGTGCGTAAACGCACGTGCATTTTCCGAACCCTGCCATAAAACCATACGGCCTCTACAACGTTTCGCCCGAACTTGGGAAACTGTCTGTGGGGGACTCTAATGACTCGTCAGTACCCTGGCAGTGGGTTTAACCACAAACCGTCAGCGGCACTAGCTATGCGTAACGGCTGTCCATGGACTGACCTCAAGGGAGGCTGATGAGCGAACTCATCCAGAAACCCTACTGAGCCTAACAGTGACAATGTATATACAGTCCGGTCCGTTCGTCAATGAGTATTGCATATCCGCCTAGGGGGCTAGTAACGTCAGACCCCCAGAAGCAGTATAAGTCGTGTCGGAGTGTAGCCCAATAACACCCTGAGATACTACTGGAGTACCTACCAGTAAATCTCCTGCCATGGCCATGGACTTTGTGTAATGGCTCTCCTAGACACAGCACGACCTCGCCCCTAATACCGGGAGAGACGAATCCCCTGCCGATCCGCTCACGTGCCTCCATATGGCTCGGGACTGTACCCAAGAACTACCTGTTTGCACGACTCCTTTGAGCCGTGGTAAGGTAGAAATCAAAGCACAGTGGGAACTCACACGACCTCAGGTCAATGAATTAACCTGTACATATGTCACCAGGGAACTGCTATCTAACGATAGGTATAGTACTAACTAGCAGATTCCCGGCGAGTCCTGTCCGGTGTACTCATAACCCAATGAGCACCTGTATACATCTTAGGTGATCCAACTGACACCTGTGGCTTGTGAGACCGGCCACCGCCCCTCGTCGGGGTCTCGACTGTACACACTAGTCTACTCCGGAGTATCGATGCCCTGTCTCGAAACTACCACGACTAGGAACCACAATTAAGGATATGCATATAAACTACCCAACTCTCACGTATATGATCGCCATCATACAGTTGGTTGTAAAGCAAGATCCTAAGGGCTCTATCAAGGTGTAACATGTAATCAGTCACCTGAACATGTACACCACTGATAAAGGCAAACCAGATAGCATACTATCATCTCGAGTAAGACTGTCCTACCAGTATAGGTCCTCCGCAATCATTGCAATCACGTACCTGCGATCCAATAATTGACTATGAGGGCACTATCTCCAACACTAGGAACTTGTTTAGAGTTAGCTTTGGGAAAGGATTTTGAGAGATGAGATCTCTCATCCCTTTCTTACCGATAATACATTTTGAATAGGACTCCATGCATACACACACACACCGCACCCTACGACACCCTATCCCTCGAGGTAGCGGTGATACCGTAGTGTAAAACACCGGTTGCGCGCGTTTTCCATAGAGGTTAGGGTAAGGATCTCTAAAGGAAGGACAAGAACCTAGAGGAAGGAACACCTTCCCGAATGGATCTAATCCCCTTTATTGATAATTACCATAACTCCTCATAGATCTTCATTCGGGTATAGAAAGCGTTGAGATTTACTTGTATTTCCAAACCATCCCTAAACCTAACCCTAGCAAGAATAGATCTAGATAATCGTAGATAGAATAATTTAGGTTTTTAGATTTAATAACCAATCCGAACACCCTTCGGAATTAACTCGTTAGCACGACTAGGAAATTCACAACATCCCTATGGACTGACCCGTACACACGGGCTAGCTTCATGCGACGCCGTTCTTGATTGCGGTTTAGAGATAGTTTTTGACATACGAATCAGTTGTTTCCGCCGTTGGACGTGATTTGCTCCAGTTTGGGGATGCTTTATTTTATTCTTTGTTGTACCCGTTTTCGGGGTTAGTTTTTACAAAGGAGGTGCTGCCCAATTTTTTTCAAAAGACAAAACATGATTTATTGTATCTTTATTTCTTAAAAAGATTTCGATTTTTGGATTTCAGCTTACTTGAATTACGTTACGCCTGTAGACGTCTCGTGATTTAAGTGCTGGTCGCGAGCTAATATTTTTGGTCGTGACAGTATTGACGAGTCTTTAGAGTCCTACACAGAGGTTTCCTAGTTCATGCGAAACGAAGTAGGAGCACATATGTGATATGTGCGGGACCGAGATTAATACGTGTTTGTGATACCGTATTCTATTCTCGCGATATGTGATATCGGACAATTATATGAGATATAGCCGGGTTATCGGATCAAGTGTTGATTCGATAAGTTGATTCATATGATATTAGTCGGTTGTATGTGATGTAGCCGGATTATTAAATCAAGTGTTGATTTGATAATTTAATGTATAATTATATATTTGATATATTAACTTACATTAACTAATATTTGCTTACTAAGTTTTCTTTTTCTCACTTGTGTGTATAGGTTATATATGTGATATATATTAATGTACATTTTATTGTGTCATGCTTGATGCCACATGCTTCATGTGTGTATGAGACTTACACAATAGTTAGGATAATTTAGGGTTTATATTTATCTAAGTAATTCAAAAATAGATGGATTTTTGTCATTGCTACAAGCTTGTAGAAGCTTGTGGAAATATTGACCAAGTCCACTCTTTTTATTTCACTTGTAGATATTTATTAACATAACCATTGACCCTAGCTCCAGTTAAGTCTCTACATGGGTTAGTGTATGACACTAACTCACCCATGGTTCATTTTCTCACCTCATGAGTTCATTCTCTCTTCATCACTTCATCTTCTTCTTTATTGAGAAAAGCTTGCTAGCTTTTCTTCAAGTGATGAAATATTATGAGAAAAAGAAATCTAAAGAGAGCCCAATTCCTATTTCATCATCCTCTACTATTAGCCATTTAGTTTAGGATGTTTGCTTCACTAATTCACATATTAGTGAAGAGGTAGCATGAGCTTGAGTCTGCTTGACGTAGATCATCTTTGTCCTCGAAGACATTGAGCATGGTTGTTCATTTTTTCATGTGAACCCTTACTAGAGTTCGGAAGTTCATTACTTGGAGCGAAATAACCACTACACGGAGCTTTAGAAATGAAGGACCGATCTACAAAGGTTGTATTCCTCATTCACTTAGATGTTGAGATGTTAACATTGCTAGTTTGTTTAAATCTCTAGTTAAGATTCTAGGGTTAGGGTTCTTTAGAACGGCAAAAAATTGAATTTGGCATGGACGATACCTCCCAAAACCTTGCTGCCGCGCTAGGTAACCCTACAACATCAAGTTCCCTCCAAAACTACTGAGTATAATTCAAGCTGAAATGAAGAAATCAAACAATGCCAGTAGACTTGTGGAGTGCACATGAGACCACCATACCAAAACGAGCCAGCATGCTCGGACCAAGGCCGGCGACAAGCTCTAAAAAACCGGCCCTACCGGTTTTGTTAGCCCCTGTAACATTTCGAAATAATAAAAATATTATTTTTGGTAAATTTATAATTTAATATTATTTTATTGAATATTTTAATAATTCGGTATAATTAAATAAAAATAAATGGAGAAAAATTTGGAAAAATTATGGAAAATCTTAAAATAGGGTAATTTAGAGGTTTATTCCACTTTTAAGCTGTTATGATTAGTTATATGCTAATTTAGTGCTAATCGCGATTAAAAATCGCTAATCGGGTTTTCGGGCAATTTTGTGCAAAACATGCACATATCATTTCCTACACTTGTGTTGCATTTTTGTTGCCATGGTTTTATTTTGGGGTTACTATTCTTGTGAGAAAGGAAAAGAAAAAGAAATGAGAAAGGAATAAAATATAAGGTATGGTGTGAGAGAGAAAACAGAGGGGTTGCTTTGACTTTGTCATTTGTTCCCATCCCTTCACCTTCATCATCTCTCCCTCTTCTCATTTCTGAGCTGCCGCTGCTCCTTTTCAATAGCCCCAAATTACAATGAAAACTACACCAAAACCCCATCTACATTTCACTAAAAGTGTGCACAAGCTCAAGATCTACACATTGGACCAAGAAAGCAAGGATTTTGGCCACTAGGGGCAACTCAAGAAAATTCTTGAGTTGCCAAATGAGGTATTTTCTGGACCTTAAAGCTTAGTTTATGCATTACCTTCACCCCATATTTAGATTGAATCGATATTGTGTGTGTTTGTGGACTTAAAGAAAACCTAGTTAGGGTTTGAGGAAATTGTGGTTGTAAGATGAAATTGAGCTTAGTAGAGGCCGCACAAACACTCTAGTGATGTTATTTTAGACCCAAACCTGAACTGGAAACCAGAATACGGATTTACGGAATCGATATCGGGGAAAACTGTAAATCTGGAAGTGTA
Source organism: Agapanthus africanus (assembly GCA_030015575.1). Taxonomy (NCBI): domain Eukaryota; kingdom Viridiplantae; phylum Streptophyta; class Magnoliopsida; order Asparagales; family Amaryllidaceae; genus Agapanthus; species Agapanthus africanus. The sequence continues at coordinate 227,746,882 of CM057345.1, read as the reverse complement.
TTTTGTAATCTGCTATCACCCGGGGCATTCTGGAATAAAATTAATTGGACAGTGATATGTGCAGGCACCCTAGAACAACCACACAAGACCCCAGCCCCTACCTCTTTTTCCAGGCCGCCAATTTATTCCCATTAGCCGCAATTTGCGGCCATACCTGCACCAAACTTGCTCATTTTGGTTCTGTAGCCCCTACATGCATAGATTAGACCCCTGGTATGTATAGATTTGTCTAATTTGACCTAGGGTGAAATCTGGGACCCTTTTCTCCAGTTGCTGTTTTGATTCTGTTTCTGTATTTCGTATTTTTAGTTCTGGAATTGTGTATCCGTGTTTTACCCCGACTATTTGGCGTTTATATGACGATATCGAGGTTTGATTGATGGTTTTGAAGGCGTGACCATAGGTTCTAATCTATATGCCCCTTATCGTATCGTTTTGGGTTTCGTGTGCCGGGTTAGCCTTGATTTTGTTTTAATACGCATATACGATACTTTGATGTGTAGGTACCCTATGAAGACTTTAGGACGACAAGCAATGCGCGTGGTGATGTCGACAAATGAAGACGCAAGGTGAGTAGATTATATATACAGGGGGAAGTCGGGTGGATGGCGTATAGCACCCCCGCAGTCCGTAATTGATACTATGTATTATATATAACAGTTATAGTGTGTCGTGGTTACTGTGTTAGGTGTATTATGGATAGTTTAGGGTTAGAAGTAAACTAGTATAGTTCATAGTTACGAACCCTAGAATAGATTTACACACACACGCACTCCCTTGCATATTCACTATATTTGCACTGTGTTGGTGATGATATTGGACGACATTGGGGATGAGTCGATAATATTGGGCATTTTGCCGCGAGATCGGTGAACTGATATGATTCCTACTTGGGATACGAAATGTGATTTTAGCGGGCCTTTGGGCATGTATTTTACCCCCGCATTCATACCTATATAGATGGTATCGATTTGTACTAGACTTAAATCAGTTCCCCAGATTATGTGATATGATGATAATGATACCTGATATTTGATTAGAGGATTGTGATATTGACCCGTACCCAGCTATTGGGATGCCGTACGATGATTTACCGTACGAGTTTTATATTGATGATAGATCCGCACTCATGACTTAAGGATTGCCATAAGATATGCGGTACCGTACGCGATACTATTGAAGCGGGATCTCCGACTATTATACTTATATATATTTGTATCGACTCAGATTTAGGTGGATTCCATACCCCTCCCGGTTGACTTGATACATAGATCTGTAGTTTGCATGGTAGATGTTAGACTAGACCCGAGTCATACCCATTTTAAAAACTAACGAATCGGGAACATCTTAAAAACACCGTAGCCTTTAGTTTACTAAAACTCCCGATTTGTCTTATTTCAAATGGCAAGCTGCATTATTATTCATTTACCATTTACTCTACAGCTCGCATTGCATTGCATGCTTATATGTTATTGATTCATATTCTTTTGTGCATATGCCTCTACATAGTTGCATGCTCATATTAGTGTTCATGTTGCATGTATTATAATTCATGGATTTTGCACTGTGATATGGTTGCATATGATGATTCTGGATTGTTTTACTCCTGCATATATATATCAGTGGTATGGGACACTGAAATATATATGTATACCCATAGAGTATATATATGTTAGTGGTATGGGACGCTGATATATATATATATATATATATATATATATATATTCGCCTACTTAATATATCATCATGATGATCTATGCAAATTTACATATGCATTATGAGAGGAGCCTATGTGCTCGGAGCCTATGAGCTCGATGTGAGAGCAGCCTATGTGCTCGGAGCCTATGAGCTCGATGTGAGAGGAGCCTATGTGCTCGGAGCCTATGAGCTCAATTTGAGAGGAGCCTATGTGCTCGAGGCCTTTATGGTCGATGGTATATTATATCTCCCCTACCCCACATTTATTGTATATGCATTGCATCACATATTAGTAGTACCTGATAGAGTACCTTCATGAATGCTGCATACATGTCGGATACATGATATATGGGTTTCACTTGATATTGAGATATATAGTTTGTGTCAATGCTCGACGTAGATTTTCTGATGATTTCATTCACGATATCTCCTTTTTTTCATTTTACCGCATACATACATCATATTTATGATATATTGTTATGTGAGGCACTGGCACGAGTACTTGGCACTACACTTATGTTCAGATGTTACACTGCCACTTTACTATGCTTCAAACTTATTCATTTGAGCTTTATATTATATCTGATCGTTTTGACCTAGGTCCCATCAGATATCCAGACATACTCTAAGACAGGTATTGCTCATTTCGGGAGATGGCTTTCTCCGCGAACTTGAGATAGAGAGAGACATAGAAAGAAACATCAAGGCGGATCCACTCACTGAGGCTATTCCTCGAACGCAATAGTTTCACAAATAGGTTTTGTGAGACTGACTAGTAGAGGAGTTGGGTGTTCGGTATCACACGGGCTGTGAGTATGCGACATCGCAATAATTAGCCTTGAGTGCAAGTGGGAGATTGTTGGAGATAGTGCCCTCAGAGTCAATTATTGGATCACAGGCACGTGATTGCAATGATTGAGGGAGGACCTATCCCGGTAGGACAGTCTTACTCGAGATGATAGTATGCTATCTGGTTTATCTTTATCATCGTGTACTGCTTTAGGTGACCTGACATGTCGCTATTACACGTTGATAAAGCCTCTAGGATTCTTGCTTGACTACCAGCAGTATGATGGCGATCATATACGTGGGAACTGGTAGTCTATAAGCATATCCTTAAAAGGTCCCTAGTCGTAGGAGTTTCGAGACAGGGCATCGATACTCCATTAGTAGACTAGTGTATACAGTCGAGACCCTGACGAGGGGCGGTGGCCGGTCTCACAAGCCACTGGTGTCAGTTGGTTCACCTAAGATGTATACAGGTGCTCATTAGGTTATGAGTATACCGGACAGGACTCGCCGGGAACCTGCTAGTTGGGATTATACAAGACGTCAGATAGCAGTTCCCTGGTGACATGTGTACAGGTTAGTTCATCGACCTGAGATCGTCATTTGTCTCGTGTGAGTTCCCACCGTGCTTTGATTACTACCCTACCACGGCTCAAAGGAGTCGTGCAAACAGGTTTTAGTTGGGTACAGTCCCGAGCCACATGGAGGCAGTGAGCGGATTTTCAGGGGTTCGTCTCTCCCGGTATTGGGGGTGAGGTCGCGCTGTGTCTAGGAGTGCCATTACGCAAAGCCCTCGGCCGAGGCAGGAGATTTACTGGTAGGTATTCCAGTAGTATCTCAGGGCGTTCTGGGCTACACTCCGACACGACTTGTACCGCCTTTGGGGGTCTGACTTTTACCAACCCCCTAGGCCCGCCATGCGATGCTCATAGACGAACGGACCGGACTGTACGGATATTGTCACTGACAGGCTCAGTAGGGTGTCAGGATGAGTTCGCTCATCGACGTCCCTTTTGGTCAATAGCTGGTGGCCCGTCACGTATTGGCTAATACCTCTGACGTGCTAGTGGTTAAATCCACAGCCATAGTATTTACGAGTCTTTAGAGTCCACCACACTTTCAGTTACTCAAGCTTTCGGGCGAAACGCTGTAGAGGCCGTATGGAGATATGGCAGGGTCCGATCAGATACGTGCGGTATTGCACGGATCAGGATCGGACGGTTAGTACTAGAGGCCGTATAGTTATATGGTAGGGTTCGATCAGATACGTGCGGTATTGCACGGATCAGGATCGGACGGATATTACTAGCCGGCTTTGGTTTAAGCCGGATCCTAGTATAGTACAGTGTAGATTTTGTCTCATTGCATTTGTATCCGGACGGAATACAGATGCGGGTGTGTATGCACAGTATCGGGGTTTTCCTGTAATTTATTACGGGACCAGTTTTCTGGAGTTGCCAGTTTGCATTCCGTTCCGGCCGGTTTTCCTTTGTTCTTTCCCGGCCGGACTTTTCCGATGGAGGGGGTTATTTGCATGTTTGCAAATAACATTTGTGGAGGGAGTTTCTTGCAAATGTATTAATTATGATAGCATCTTTTTGATACCATTCTTATCTATCATCATCACTTGCTTTTTATTGATTTGAGGTGATTAGTAGTTGATGTGAGTTAGTTATGATGATATTTGGATATGGTCACCCTCTCTCTTTTCCTACACTCACCTCCCTCTTGCTTATGTATTCCTTCCTCCACCATTCTCATTTGGAGATGGTCGAACTCACTTGAGAGAAAAGAAGATGAGAGTTTCATTCTTGAGAGTGTGGCATTCTTGATCTCATTTTCATGCTAGAAAAATGCAAGCACCATTTTTCTTATCTTGATTCCTCCATCATCTTCAAAGGCAACAAAATCCTAAATGAGACATAGCTTCAACCCTACACATTCTACAGCAAATCTTGGACGCGTCGGCTAGCCTACTTCGCGCCCGAGTTGCCTTGGTATTGAGGTGGGAGCCCGTAAAAGATACAGGCGATGTGGTGCCCTTCCGGCGAGGAGGCGACGACCGGAGTTTCCGCAGGAGATCGGGACGACGAGGAGAAGACCGGAGGACTCGGATCATTCGGTATATCTCTCACCCTTTCTCTTGTTAGCTAGTGTTGGTTAATGGTTACGATCCGGGTATATTGTCCGCGGTAGCGCCAGTTTAAAAGTTAAGAAAATTTTGATTCCGCATTTTGTCCTCGGATAGACGGCCGGGGCGCTGCCGTGGCGCAACATGGTATCAGAGCCTCGCCATTAACTTCATCTAGCTTCGTTTGATGTGTTTTGCAGTTCCGATCGACCAAAATTCCAAAATCTACATTTTCACTCACATCAGTTTTCTGTCGAATTTTTTCTGGCTCTAAAAATTTTTCAGGTTGTCTCAGAATGATGTGCAGGGAGTTCTAAGACTGCTGTAAAAATTCGACGCAGTGAGTCGATCAGTGAAGCGCGGAAGCGCGGCCAAACCCCCCCTTGGGCCACGGTTCCGCCGCACATTGGTGTCCTCACTGTGTCCAATTTCTCCAGTGGGCTTATGGGCTAATTTTAGGGGTTTTGGAATATTAATATTGGGCCCATATTTTCTGTGAGTGCTACAGTATTTCTTGGGGGCCCACTTGTTAATTTTTTGATCGATTGGATATTTTAAACACATTATTTCACAGTATTTACATTATATCTGCGACCGTGAATATCACTTGATCGGTAAATCCTGTCTAACTGCTATAGCCCGGTTAGACGGATTTGCGAACGTGATTTTCACGTTGATGTTCTGTGTTTTTGCTGTGATGTTGCGGATCGGTCGTGGGGGATAGCCTGGATGCAATGCTAGTACAGTTTTGTTTTATATGTACATTTGATATTGCGGGGCGAGCGTCCGACATGTGGACTGCCGTCACTGCCTGTTTGTATTATTCTTTTGGGGTACGACCAGGTTGCGGTCAATGTACCCGTTGTTTGTATATTTTACTTTCTGTACTAGGATTACCCCGCGGAGGGGTGCACGGATAGCCGGGTTCTAGAGGGCAACGGGCCCGCATCTTATGGCATTGAGACGGAGGGGGCTTCACTCTAGGATTGGCGGGCTATTTGCCGCACTCGTAGGGGGTACAGGTTGACCCAGGAGGGGTGCCCAAGTTTCCGGATTCCGTGAAGTGCTGGGTGGTCCATTCACGGTGCTGAAGGGGGCTGCCTCGCTTCAGGTTTTGGCGGGTAACTTGCCGCGCCCGTAAGGGTCTAGGGTTTCATTGCACAGGCTATCCACACGACCAGGGGAACGTCGGGTTTCAACAGCGGCTCTGTGAAACCCGGGGCTTCCAGATATCTGTATTGTTCTGTGATGCTGTACATTTCTGTGATGTTGCTTTTTATTCACGCCTTGAGCGAAATATAATATATTGGTATATATATTAGTAGATGTTGTATATGTTTTTCATCCGCGCTAGTCCAGTCCCCGCTCTGCCGTTAGTTAGCTAACTTAACGGGTGATGACGGGACCCAGTGGCGAATGCGGATGGCATATACGTACGTTAGTATATTTTCGTTCTTTGTGGTGTGATCAATTGATGGGACTGCGTTGATTCGGATCAATGCAAGATAAACAAACCTATTCTGATGTTGTTGGAACACTTTTCAAAAAGCTGTTATTGCAAGGACGTTCACTTTTGTTTTGCATCGTGGTATTCATTTGGAATATCCTGCTCCTCAGTCGACGAGGCAAGGGCCGAGATCCCTTCACCGGGAGTGACCCCTTGGACAGTAGTTTGCATCAGGGCATTAACTTCACTATAGCCGATTACTTTTGCTTTGCATCGTGGTATTCAGTTGGAATATCCTGCACCTTATTCTACGGGGAAAGAGCCGAGATCCCTTCACCGGGAGTGACCTCTTTAGCGAAGGTTTTCGTCACTATATTTTTATAAAAAGTTATCCAGTTCCTTCAACGATATCAAGTTCATTACGTTAAAGGTTTTTCGCCAAAAACCAGTCGTAGCCCTCCGTCATTTCAGATCTGTATTGCTTAGTATTCGCGCTGCGTTTGTCGTTGCTATTCGCCGAGGCGTAGTGTGCGGTAGCTTTGTTGTGCTATTCTGTCGCATGGATATGTGGATTGGTTAGGACAGTCGTACGACTTTGTTGATTATTCGTCAAGGGTCGTGCGGGTGGGTTTAACGCAATCAAGATAATGACGGGCTGAACTTGACTAGGACCTTTTGATTTGTTGATTATTCGTCAAGGTCACTTGGATCCTAGGGGTAAAAACATCACATCGGGAGTTTCAAAAGAACTGAAACTTGCCAGGCATACGCATACCTTCTGGAGTGTGGTGACTTGAGTGGATTCCGTCAAGTTATCATGCGATGATAGTTGGATCCCGATTCCCACTGATGAGTTAGTTTACTCCTCGGGTGACCCCGACTAATTCTTCTTTCAGGTTTGGAGGAGAATTTGAGGTACAGTGGGAGGTTTCCAGATTAGATAAAGTGATAACCATTCTGATCTAGGTTAGAGTGCACGCTGAGTGTTTCTTTTCTCTCTCTCTTTGGCAGCGACCATTGACCCGACCCTGGACTATGACTCAGTGACCAAGTTGACCGAACCTTCTTAACACTGGCTTTTAGATTGTCAGAGTTGCAAACCTCATTGCCACTCCTACTTTTACCCTTTTCTCCAGGACACCCCGTATTACTACGAACGTCCACTTTCATTGGACAAAACCATCGTATGGTTATATACGAACTCGAAGGACTTCGAGGATGGTTTCTAGTTCTGGAGAAAACGAATAGGATTATTCAGTTGTCTTTTCTTTTCACCTTCTCTCATTGCGAGTACTCCTTGGTTTAGGAGATAGTACACCTATTACGCAAATTGGATAGTCTTCTTCCAAATCTTAGGCTGGTGCCGAATGGTGGGGAAGGAAGAAAACCAATTAGCATAACGATGGTGTGCAGAAGGTATTAAGTTAAGACAAAGAAAGGGATTAGTAAGAGGGCAAAGTAAATTGCGACTACTATTCACGACCAAACCAAGTACTTATTCGCCAATCCTAAAATCACCTTTGTATTTCTCCAGGACACTCCGTATCACTACGAAGATCCACAGTTCATTGGATACTCCATCGTATGGTTATATACGAACTCGAAAGGAACTTGTTCCAGTTCGGGGATGGATTCTGGTTCAGGAGAAATAGGAATAAGGTTTATTCGGTTGTCTTTTATCTTCACCTTTTCTCGCATTGCGAGTGCTCCTAGGATTAAGACAGTACACCCATTATGCTTATTGGATAGTCTTCTTCCAAACCATAGGCTGGTGCCGAACGGTAGGGAAGGAAGAAAACCATTTGGCCTAAAGGGGTGTGCAGAAGGTATTGACTAAAGACATATAAAGGGAATTGGAGAGATGGCAAAGAATTATACGGTTATAGTTGTGAATCTGGATAATGGTAGAGGCCTTACTAGGAATACCAGGATACCCCATCGAAACATTTCAATGTTTCAGTTCAACTGTGTACTGTTAAAAGAAAACTGATTTCCCGATTAGACACTTGCTCCAGGGTATGTATTTACCAGGTTTGATTCTCACATTTGTATGGTTTTACAGATGATGAGTGGGAGTAAGTTATTGGGAATAGGGTGATCATCCTCATTATATCGGGATTCGTTGTAATCGGTGATATTTGAGGAGATCATCTGGGCTGTTTGCCGGTCGGCAAATATTTGGTTTTGAATATCCGCTGTTGTGCACCAATTTCAAATTGATATATCTGTACGTCTATTTTCATAGAGTGAGATATACCTTTTGATATTATGTCGATGACATTTACCTATATCAGTGGATGGTTAGGTAAGGAGCATTAAACAGCGGTGTAATTCTTCTTAACCATAAGTACAGTTTTCAACCTACGACACACAGTGAAAGAGTTGTTAGACTCAGCGGACTTATACAGAGTATTGTATGTTGTCCAGTGTCCATTAGGACAGAGGGGTTGGTCCTCATACTATATTCTGTTTACTTTTAACTTCTCTAGTTCTTAGACATGTGTTTCGTAGAAACACAGGGTCTAAGTTTTGAGGAGTTATAGGTATTTGAATAGAGTAGAGAACCAGGTGTAGCAAGTATCGGGATTCTTCAAAGTGATCGAAGATGTAGATACTTGTGTATGGTATTCAGTTGATGGTAATGATAAAGAGAAATTGCTTCTCTTTCAGGTTACTCATAATTGGAAGCATTCCTAAGTTGAGTAACGCTGATCGGCCTCCTTCCATTTAGTTGACATGCACTGGAGATAGCTGCATGATTTGAATCTGGTTCTATATTGGATATAGAACAGTTCATATCTTAACGATGTTAAGCTACGGGGAGTTGTCCGGCTTATGATTAAAACCAGACATTGGACAACTCAAGGCACGTTTCTGTAATGGCTGTTTGTGGGTTGACCCAGGCTATGACGAGGGTTGATTTTCTACCATCTGGAAGATCAATAGTGATATTGTTCTTAACTCGCCACATTTTAAAAAGATATGGTTATTTTTCAGAAAACGGAAGTGGGAGTATGGTAGAACTGGAAGCGATTCCAGAACCGCAAACGATTACTGAAGATTTGATAAGGAACCTAAAGATTCAATCTGATTTGACATTCCATTGGCCACTCCGCAGATACGGTGGGTAACTTCAGGCACCCGAGAGGTACTCCGGTAGCCTCAAAGACGGTGACAGGGAAGTTCTTGTTTACCCACACTTGCCATTGCTGTTGTTCCAGGCTGCAAGACCCGGTGGGAGGATGAGTATAGCGTCGTTCTAAACTAGCTTTAGAATCGCACGTCTATATGACTCTGCCAGAGGGTTGTCGTAGTCAGTGGGAGCAGAGGAAGCATTGGTGGACATCAGGCTTATGTCTATTTATAGACTAAAGCAGATGTAGCGGAGATAGATCATCTATTTCTGATGTGACAGTCATAAGGTTTGACTTCATCAGAATAGGGGATGGATCTGTTGAGTAGGTAGTAGGGTGTGATATCCGGGTTTTGGATGACATACACAAAGTAGGAAGTGATATTCCTATACTACGATCGGTTATACTTTGGTCGTCACACAGTGGTTTCTTCGCAAAGGAAATGGATTTTGTATCAGACATACTGGTTACTAGATCTATGGTTTTAGATCTAGTTTTGGGTGGTTTCCCAATTAGGGTACTTTGACAGCATTCTAAGAGTATTTAGAATGGACGACTCCTGGCACGGTAGTGTACCTGCAGGTGATGGAGTCACCCTCTCTAAAGGTGTCTTACAGACTAAAGTGGAGAGGGATACGCATGATTGACAGATCACTTGCTTAGGCAATTGAGTCAATCATGAGATGTCAAGTACCACGCCAGATGTTGTTCTTGCAGTAGGTACAATAAGTTGATATTAATCCAATCCTGGAGAAACAGTCGGAAGCAGTTTTAGAACATAAGTGAATGTTCTAGGAATTTAATAACGGCAGCCTCTTTTAGCAGACGGTTATCATTCCACGCTTCCAAGGTGACATGGATGGCAGAGTGGCTGTCAGAGTTATATTTTCTCCTTCTGACGAGGGGCAGTATTTTGGACAGGTGGTCCAAGGCAATACTGAGGGAGGCATGGCGCTGGGTACTGATTAAGTTCAGTTATCGATACAGTCTAAGAAGTTTGGATTTGGAGTTCATTTATGAACTAGGTCCCATCAGATATCCAGACATACTCTAAGACAGGTATTGCTCATTTCGGGAGATGGCTTTCTCCGCGAACTTGAGATAGAGAGAGACATAGAAAGAAACATCAAGGCGGATCCACTCACTGAGGCTATTCCTCGAACGCAATAGTTTCACAAATGGGTTTTGTGAGACTGACTAGTAGAGGAGTTGGGTGTTCGGTATCACACGGGCTGTGAGTATGCGACATCGCAATAATTAGCCTTGAGTGCAAGTGTGAGATTGTTGGAGATAGTGCCCTCAGAGTTAATTATTGGATCACAGGCACGTGATTGCAATGATTGAGGGAGGACCTATCCCGGTAGGACAGTCTTACTCGAGATGATAGTATGCTATCTGGTTTATCTTTATCATCGTGTACTGCTTTAGGTAACCTGACATGTCGCTATTACACGTTGATAGAGCCCCTAGGATTCTTGCTTGACTACCAGCAGTATGATGGCGATCATATACGTGGGAACTGGTAGTCTATAAGCACATCCTTAAAAGGTCCCTAGACGTAGGAGTTTCGAGACAGGGCATCGATACTCTATTAGTAGACTAGTGTATACAGTCGAGACCCCGACGAGGGGCGGTGGCCGGTCTCACAAGCCACTGGTGTCAGTTGGTTCACCTAAGATGTATGCAGGTGCTTATTAGGTTATGAGTACACCGGACAGGACTCGCCGGGAACCTGCTAGTTGGGATTATACCAGACGTCAGATAGCAGTTCCCTGGTGACATGTGTACAGGTTAGTTCATCGACCTGAGATCGTCATTTGTCTCGTGTGAGTTCCCACTGTGCTTTGATTACTACCCTACCACGGCTCAAAGGAGTCGTGCAAACAGGTTTTAGTTGGGTACAGTCCCGAGCCACATGGAGGCAGTGAGCGGATCTTCAGGGGTTCGTCTCTCCCGGTATTCGGGGTGAGGTCGCGCTGTGTCTAGAAGAGCCATTACGCAAAGCCCTCGGCCGAGGCAGGAGATTTACTGGTAGGTATTCCACTAGTATCTCAGGGCGTTCTGGGCTACACTCCGACACGACTTGTACCGCCTTTGGGGGTCTGACTTTTACCAACCCCCTAGGCCCGCCATGCGATGCTCATAGACGAACGGACCGGACTGTACGGATATTGTCACTGACAGGCTCAGTAGGGTGTCAGGATGAGTTCGCTCATCGACGTCCCTTTTGGTCAATAGCTGGTGGCCCGTCACGTATTGGCTAATACCTCTGACGTGCTAGTGGTTAAATCTACAGCCATAGTATTGACGAGTCTTTAGAGTCCACCACACTTTCAGTTACTCAAGCTTTCGGGCGAAACGGTGTAGAGGCCGTATGGAGATATGGCAGGGTCCGATCAGATACGTGCGGTATTGCACGGATCAGGATCGAACGGTTAGTACTAGAGGCCGTATAGTTATATGGCAGGGTTCGATCAGATACGTGCGGTATTGCACGGATCAGGATCGGACGGATATTACTAGCCGGCTTTGGTTTAAGCCGGATCCTAGTATAGTACAGTGTAGATTATGTCTCATTGCATTTGTATCCGGACGGAATACAGATGCGGGTGTGTATGCACAGTATCGGGGTTTTCCTGTAATTTATTACGGGACCAGTTTTCTGGAGTTGCCAGTTTGCATTCCGTTCCGGCCGGTTTTCCTTTGTTCTTTCCCTGCCGGACTTTTCCGATGGAGGGGGTTATTTGCATGTTTGCAAATAACATTTGTGGAGGGAGTTTCTTGCAAATGTATTAATTATGATAGCATCTTTTTGATACCATTCTTATCTATCATCATCACTTGCTTTTTGTTGATTTGAGGTGATTAGTAGTTGATGTGAGTTAGTTATGATGATGTTTGGATATGGTCACCCTTTCTCTTTTCCTACACTCACCTCCCTCTTGCTTATGTATTCCTTCCTCCACCATTCTCATTTGGAGATGGTTGAACTCACTTGAGAGAAAAGAAGATGAGAGTTTCATTCTTGAGAGTGTGGTATTCTTGATCTCATTTTCATGCTAGAAAAATGCAAGCACCATTTTTCTTATCTTGATTCCTCCATCATCTTCAAAGGCAACAAAATCCTAAATGAGACATAGCTTCAACCCTACACATTCTACAGCAAATCTTGGACGCGTCGGCTAGCCTACTTCACGCCCGAGTTGCCTCGGTATTGAGGTGCGAGCCCGTAAAAGATACAGGCGATGTGGTGCCCTTCCGGCGAGGAGGCGACGACCGGAGTTTCCGCAGGAGATCGGGACGACGAGGAGAAGACCGGAGGACTCGGATCATTCGGTATATCTCTCACCCTTTCTCTTGTTAGCTAGTGTTGGTTAATGGTTACGATCCGGGTATATTGTACGCGGTAGCGCCAGTTTAAAATTTAAGAAAATTTTGATTCCGCATTTTGGCCCTGAATAGACGGCCGGGGTGCTGCCG